>OX346232.1:10652500-11287500 GCA_947049295.1 Ligdia adustata | reverse complement strand
ATACACTACACGGCATTATCGCTTAAAGCGTTTTATTTCAGGTTGCATTTAGATAGCTTAAAATGAATGATAGTATTTTGATTAAATATAGTGATATGTGAATAGAATAACAGATACAAGTACGTCTGAATGGAAGTTGACTGAAGTTGATGATCATATTGATCGTTTATTATGGCTAAAAATATCCTATAACAGCTAAAAATGGTTGTCTATCCATTTTTACCTTTTTTAGCAGCCAAAGAAGATACAACGTGATGGTAAGGCCACTAGTAAGATTTTTAATGTACTCACTGTAAATTGCTAAACCTATAAATGTTAGCTTAGGTACTCTACGGGATCCGGACTTAAATTTGAAATCCTAGTTATAACTAAACGGCTTACGTTTACTTAGTCTAGAAGATTACCGCAAGATCATCAAAAATGTCCATATACCTAGCTGAATGATAAAAAATAAACTTACAAGCTAACTATTAATTTCCAACTTCAGCACGACCCAAAAATCAACAAACCAGATTACAATTACAATAACTTGTTCGATAACAAAGGTCACTGCTAATTACAAAACCTTAATTTCAGAACTGGCAACACTGAAAATTAATCTAATAACCAATATAAGCACCATTTTCCCTCCCTATCGCCCTAAGCACACAGGTGAAACTTAATAAACCTTGATTAATCCCGGTTTTCCCGGTTTAAAATCTAACATTCCGGGATTTTCGGGATATAATGAAAGTTTCTTATCAGTGTTGCCCGGTTTTGAGTTATGGCGTTTTGTTTACAACACCCTGCCGTGTCGGGTACTTCTGTTATACTAGCACTTCGTGTTAGGGTTTTGATGGTTTTCTAAGATTTTAAAACGACTATACAAAGAGGTGGTTTTAGGTTCTTCGTTTTTTTTTTATATACGTTTCTGATTTTTCAGCAACGCCTGAGCCGATTGAATATAATATTTTTTTGTTTGAATTCGACCATTTCACACATTATTTTATATATATTTCATCAAAATTGATCCAGCAATTTGGTTTATAATATGTACAAAATAAGTGATACATTTGCGTGCTTGAAAGACTAGTAACGTTTTTATTGTTTCATTACGTTAATGACGTTCTATTAGATGCATAAATGTGTTTGACCTATTACCTATATGTGCCAAATTAATACATAGTTAAAAATCTGTGTCTTCAAAATATTATTGTACAAATTTTATTTAGAAAACTAACGTGTGGTTATTATAAATACCAGTGTTTTAAAACAACATTATTTTTATACCAACTTTTGATTTTCTCGTAACTCTTGCTTGAGAGTAAGCAAACACAAATTTAAATCTAAATCTGTAAACAAGCTCGAATCAAAGACAAGCGTAATAAATTCATGTCCCAAGCATCTCCTCTTAAAATATTCATTGGTAGATAAACAAAACAAGCTAGGAGCAATTCGTCACCCCATCCCCGATTGTCAAAGGGTAGATCCGTCTGCACCCAGCCGTGTATAATTTAAGCCTTTTGTCTATGGTGTTGTGATCGGAAAAGTTAAAATGTAATCTCTATGGTTACGCCTGCTTTGTCTTGCTATGTGGGGATCGCGCTTTGATGTGAGTAAAGCACGCCTGAAAAAAATATACATATAAATATACGCCTGATAAACATATTCTTATTTTTTTGAAATAGTATGTTTTTAGTTATGAGTGCTTATTATGTCAATTTGAAAATAATATGTAAAAAGTCTATCAGACAATAACGTAATCTTTAATCGTAACTTCAATCTTTCATGGAACATTTCTGAAAATAAGTTGTAAGGTATAAGTTTAATGATCCTCGAATATACCCACTTGCTCAGTTGGGAACTATAATTAATTTTAATTTTATTTCCGTCGGAATTCCCGGACCTCCCTAAAATATTAAAGTGTACTGATGTCATTTACAAATTATTAATCTATTTTGATACACTCTGGTGCTCACATAAATTTATGCCTCATATTTAAATGATCATTAAGTAGCTTATTAATAAGACGATAAAACGAAAATGATCCAATTAAAGTGTACTTTTATTACATTGAAACGCTGTGTAGTACAAGCAATATACGAAAAGTTACTACTTCTAAAATGATAATTAAGATCGTTTAGACGCATCGAAATGTGCACTTATAAGTCGTTTCATGATTTTATTAAACTACGCTACAACTAGAAACCGGAATAACGAGACGGAATAAAATCTTAAAAAGAGTAACAAACTAAACTCTTTAGTTAATGGTCACCCCGAGTTTTTTTTTTCTACGAATCGACGAGATAAAATCCAAGATGGCGTAGCGGTGAAATGTCACGCGGTCTCATCACTATCGCTATGCAAATACAGGTTATAATTACCGAAATATTATCTTTAGTGAGATCTCGACTAGATGTTTTAGTTGCGTTTCTTTTAAGCAATTATGTTAATATCGTCGGCGAGCGCTGCGTCGGTCGTGAGGGCAATAATTTACAATTACAGCCGAGCTTTGCTTGAAATGGAACGTGATGGGTGCGTGTCGGTGTCGCAGTCTATTATACAAATGCAGTACGATTAACTACGATTAATTTTATGGTCGCAAGGTTATATCGGACTGTATGTCTCAATGCACTTGCGCAATAACAGTGAGTTTGCCGTACATATGCATACGCATTTACATAACCTATAAAATAAGTAGAAAAACTTTGAATGTTTGACGATTCTATATTCAGTGCTTAATTGCTTTTGAAAGCTTCGTACCCAATCGAACCCGGAATCGGACATCGGAACACCCATGGCGCTGTGGATCATCTTCGTATATGCTGTGGCGCTCGACCTACCGTCAGAGTTTAAAGGTGTCCGAGAGGCCTCTGACAGGGCTGTCCCTGTCAGAGGCCTCTCTAGATCTGTATCGAGCTACCTCGTGTCATCCTACGAACGGTAGCGCTCAGTTGCAAATTCCATTCTAGGGTACGACATGATCGAATGTGTAGTGAAATTAAAAGTATTTGGTAAAGTTTTTCACTGGCAGTTGTTATGAACTTTCCCACAAAACTGAAGGTTATTCGCTTTTTATACCGCTTGTCTATACTAAACGCTAATTGCATTTGCACCATTATAATAAATTACAACTGAATATTCTTGAAAAAAAAACGTAATCCGAAAACACTATAATTCACTAACGTCAACTCCCAACTCTAATCTCAACTGTGAAGAACATCAATCAAATGATAGACAATAGTTTTTCTCATTTCGATTTTTCTTCATCATACGTCTTCTGTATTCAGCCAGAGCTAGCATCATATCTCTTTATTAATGTTGTAGACTGAAAATAACATGACAGTTATATAAACAAGCAAGACTGTTTTGAGTTTGTCACAGACGCGTATGTACAAACAGCGGGATATCATAATCCACGCGCATCAGATCCGACAAATCCGGAGCGCTCGGACGCGCAACTTCGGTTATAAATTCAGCAGCGCCTGTTCGTAACGCAGTCATACGGAGGTATTAGAAGGACTCAAATTAATACGAGCGCGCAACGAACACCTGCGCCCTCTGTTTCTTTCCTACGAAATTAACTCGCGTAGTTGGCAACAATGGAGCCTCGCTCGAAACTTTTACACTGTTATTTTTTTCATCCGACCGCGCCGCGGCTATATTTCAAACTGTCATACTTAATCTTTTTATCAAAGTTTGTTAAATGCCGTAAGAAGTGCACCCGTCTGCGTTGGGGTTCTCATCTGCTCTCTAATTGCGTTTTGAGTTTGTTCTGCGGAGTTTTATTGCGAAATTAAACTAGTTTTGATGATGCTCTTTTGTCATATTTAGGGAGTCTAGTATCATTTGCGTATCTCGCGGCCCAGGGCGAAGTTTAATGCACTTTTTCAGAAGTTCTAGAGTTTAGCTGCATTGTATGAATGTTTTAGATTAGCAAAGTTGCGCGCTGCAGTCTCTGATGCGGAGAAAAAAAATATTGGATGTTGCTATAATTTTTATGCCTAAATCTACTGTTAGGTAGAAGTTTGTATTGAAGCCTAAAAGCTCAGTTTCGATGCTACAATTTAAATTTCAGAATCAAACAATTATGCCTACGTTTACCTTTCATTACAATTTTTTAGATTATAATCAAAAAGTTTACTTTTACTTAAAATAAACTCATTTGTTGACATAGTATAACATAAGTTATTGTTCAGTTTCAAATATTGCCAACCGTAGAAATATGATGATGTAGGAAAGGAGTTTTTTTACACATAAACTTTTTTGTAGTTAATTAGGTATTTCATCATGGAGGATGGCTAAAGAAAAGAAAGTGAGTTTCTCAAGTTTACAAACATATAATGCCCGTCTCCTAAGCAAACATTCTAAAGCGGAGTAACAAGTAACACCAGAAAATCTAACTAATTAAAAGCCAACGGTTGTTTATTCAACGTTCCGCAATTCGCAATACGAGCGGCGCGAGCGGGGCCTAGGAGCGAATAATTTATATTTAATTTAAACAAGACGACATTGGTATTCGGTATACGGGTGCGTAATTAAAATTCCGCCGCGGTGACGTCCCCCTCGCCCCCCGGTGACCCCCCGACCGCCCCGCGACAGTTTTCGCGCCAATTTCAACGCGCCCGGAAATTAATTGTGACAGGAAGACGCGGCGGTCACATCCGGCTGCGTTCCGTTACACGCATTGTGTATCGGTCACTTCGTTCAATAAAAATTTTCATCCTGTGTCATACCACAACTTACGTACGTAGGGCTTTTTATCTGTTTGTGGAATGGAACGTACGTCTGTGGGATAAAATATTCATGTTAAATTGATGTTTGTATTCAAAGTTATAGTGTACTATCTTACGTGTCTATATCACACTTATAACATGAAATTAGTGGTTACACGTCGGCATACATAACACTGAACTATTATTATGTTTACATTATCCATCTGTCACGCGAACCGACAAAATTGTCTCGTCACAATTGCCGCTAGAATCATTCACAGCCGCGTTTCGGCCTCATTACCTTTTTTGTGTCAGTAATACGTATCATTACAGTACGCCATCATTGTGATCGTATCATAATGATAAAAATATCTTTTTCAATTAGACAGCGTGACCGATTGGCTATTGTGAAGCCGAGCTTAGACCGGCCTCGAAACAATTGAAGAAAGTTTGGAGAGTTAGACGCGTAAGCCGCGCTGTGCCTTGAAAAATAGAAAATATATGGCATCTGTCAAAATGACGGCGCCGTTTTGAATCTTCTGTGAGGTTTGAAAGCGTCAGAGAAAGCGTGTGAAATGGTAGGAAATAAGATTTTATTATTTTACCACATCTTTGTCATTACAAACTTGATTGAAATTAGGTAAGCAAATTCGAAATCAAATTAAATAAAAAATTTCAATTTTTTTTGTATTAATTCAATAAAATATATCTATAATATATGCTTTGGCATCTAAACAACGATTTAACGTAACAGAAATAGTAATTTCGACACAATTTAATTATAGGTTCAATAGCTCTCCTGTCTTGCGTAAGACACAGATGTTAGTTTCTTTTTCAGATTAATTACACGATAAGAACATCTACAAGTCTGTGATGAAACGACGCCATTGCGTGGGCATACACTCATCGAGAGATCGATGCTGGTCGCGACCCGATACACGCAGAATTAATGGCGCAAATCAACATAATCATTCACCATTCCAATTTCAAAATAATAAAGAAACAAAAACAAAATTCAATAATGCCAACCGAATAAAACGTGAAATAGAGATAACGTCAAAATGTCTGGCTGGAAAGACGACGCGTCAGTTTTATTTTTTTAATTGGAGTATTAACGGGGCATAGATAAAGTCACTCAGTCTTTACCATTTTTCTTCTTCTTTTTTTCTTAAGTTTATCAGATGGCTTAGGAGTTTGAAATTTAAAGGTAGGAAGTACGAAGTTTTAATAGACTCAAAGCAATCTGATCACACTGACAAAAATACATTAAAATAAACGGCGCAATCACAATCTCTCTACTACGGAACTTTTCGCATCTGGTTATTTGGCGTGTGGTATTTTTGTTGTATTTCGTAGAATGTTAAGTTGATTTACAACAAACTCCAGTTGGTAATTTATACGCCAGTGAAACGTATTCAATTGTGTAAACATAGAAGCGTCGAGTGAGGCGCACGGTACCAGCGTTTCATTACATAATGTGGCGCAATAACAAAGTACATACGTAGCGAATAACATCAAAACGTTTTTCCTCCTTTCCGGGCCAAACACGAGAGGAAAAAAAAAGAAATTTGGTCAACGCGACCGTTCATAAATTGACGTGGAGTTGCGCGACCCGCTCTAATTCCTTTGTTTGCGAAAACCGAAAACTGCTGTGGACATCCGACTCATGCCGATACTCTTTCACTCGCTCCCTGACTGATGGCAGCGCGTTAGAAAGTGACAGATGTATTTGACTCCGGGAAACTGGGGAAACCCGGTAATCGTTTGTCTCATGTGCCAATCTAGAAATATACTGTTGGATTTATGTATTATAGTCGTTACATAGTTTTTCCGTCTTAGTCGCCTAGCGACATCTAGCGAGGGGCCGCGTCTATTCTCTGGAAGGAAGCCAAGAGCTTTGTTGAAACCATTGGCGTCGAGAAAAGCTTCGGTTATGTGAACCGTAGGATAGTTTAGGTACCTAATGTACTTGTGTAATGGTAACTTGGCTGTTTGCACTCGTTTGCTAACTATCTCCTACGTTAGGTGTCCCAATATTTACTAACCGTCTAGAAATGCAAGAGGCAGTTTTGTACAAGTAATGTTATCGCTATTTGTAAATAAAGATTGTTTATTTTGTGAACTGGGAGGACAATTTGCGGGTAGGTATTGAAATATAGACAAAGGATAAAATAAATTGTCATTTAATTAAGATTATCAATGAAAAGCCATTGTATCTAAATATTTGGTAACGTAGTTACAAAGTGATCAGTTTTATTTTGTATCTCATTTCGCAGACACAAAATGCAGCTAATAAATGATTTTTTTTTTCAAATTAACGAGTCTACTAATTGTTAAATTCCTTAACGTTTTACCAACATTTAAAAAATGAAATCTTATTTTTCTTGAAATATGGGTTTGTAAGGGATAATCGTTGAGTAAAACCTTAAAAGTACTCTATATTTATTTAAATGCACGTTTTTTTTGGAGCTATATCTTTTCGGTGAGCATTTTAAGAAAGGAATAAGTCCTGGTTTTTAGACAGATTAAACAAGACCATAAACAAAAATGAACGTGACACTTTCAAGACGAGTCATTTTTCTCATCTTCTTCAGAATTGGTCTTCGTAGTGTTTTTAATTGTAGTGACTAAGAAATAATATTTTAGAAATTCTGCCTTATTCAATATAAATAGGTAGTTTTTGAATAGCCAACGAACACATACTCTTGCGAATGGCCAAGCGAAACTAAGTTCTCTATGGCTCAAGTTAACACGTCAACTGTCATATCGAATATAGGAACAATAAAATATAATGTCTGCGCGCTATAACGAGCCAGCCATAATGGTCCCTGTACATTAGCTCGGGACACAAAGGACCTCTGATTTATAGGCTACCGGATAAGGCGCCGATGGAAAAAGGATTTTCCCGGGAAAACTTCAATGGGAATAAATTTAAAGCTACTGATCGATTTTAAAGATTTTACCCGGTTTTGCATATGAAGTGAGTCGGTACAGAATCTGTGATGTATCCATTCTTACAATATTTTTTATCATCCTCTAAGCATTTACTGATTGCAGAGATTAAAATAGTTTTTAGTGTATTCCTTGTTAAATAGATATTATATTTCTTACATTACTTTATCCAAAAATATATATCTGACCGGCAAAGCTACAAAAAATACTAGGTTTACATAAATTAATTTGTGTCCATTTGTTTAGCTATAATATATTATATACAGAAATATGTGAACGCAAACAAAACATTTATACCTACATGGTTTTTAATGTATAATAAAATACTAAGTAAAATTCTTTTGTAAGCTATTTCGGTAGCACTTCGTCCCAACTTGCTCTAATATAAAATAATTGGAGTGCAGAGAACAGTTTCCTTACATTGATTTATGTAGCGGAAGCTGACACGTCTTGGCTACCAATAAAGAGCTCTGTACAGAACATCGCGCGAGATTTCCACAGAAATTACATCTCGAGGATATCCGTGATTATTGAAGGGTGAAATAACGCCCTCATTATACAACGAGTTGAATAATAATCCGCCGACGCAGTGCAGTAACAACGAGCTGGCTGTAGACTCCTCCAGCCGCGGACACGAGCCAAATTTTTAATTATCCAAACTGGCATAAAACATCCACATGAATAACGCAACTATCCGACCGTTACAACGCCAATAAAAAAAGATCAAAGCTCGCGAATGTCAAAGTTGACAGTGACAGCCGGAGAATGTAGTCTATTAAATTATAAAACGTCCCTTCTCACCTTCGCGTTTTTTTATTCAATGTGCGAGTAACTCCTAAACAGAAAGGATACATTATAGATACGCGGCGGAGCAGACACGTACAAAATGAAAATAGGGGAAAGGGAGCGAGGGTGGGAGCGGTATGGAAATGCTGGTCAAATATATCATGCGGCGCCTGACAGGCCAATTCTCTTATCTCACGCGCGCGCCGCGGCGCGATCTAAGCTAGCTTAGCTAATATAAAATGGTTTTAAATTCAAGTTTAATTCGGGCTATCTGCAGCTCTCAGCTCGTAAATACGACCCCACGGCCCACATACAAAGGCGGCGCGATTTACGGTTTTGACGGATTTCGAATATTTTAGCGGCAGATCGGGATTATGGAGAGTTACGCACCGGGACGCGACCCGTTCGTATCGTAAGACGGTACTAACTTACTTGTATTAATACTACTTTGTCGTATTATCGCCTCGGAGCAGGGTCTACTGCCAACCCGTGCCACCACTGCGGCCTGCTTATTATTACTTTATGTTTGTCACCATTTCTTTACAGGAAAATAGCAAGTGCCAGATATCAAGTCTTAATAATTCAACTTGTCTTTTACAGGAACAAGTTCTTTGGTGACTAGCAATACCAGCCTATTTACGAAAACTTAGTTCTTCTCATTAGCAAGATGAGTCGATGAATAAATAATGACCGTGCTTCTAAATTACATCCAAAGCTTAAATAATAGCGAAATAATTTACTGGAGTCCCATCGGTATTATGAGTCTCAATATCGGCGGGTGGCGATATTCGAATCCGCGTCAGTTTACAGCACCAGGACATCATAAAGTGTAAACAATGACGGCGTTTTCCATTACAATATGTTTACCGATCCGTGCGCCGCGCATTATGTATGTTATCCTGGTGGGACGGGGCGCCGCTGAATTTATGAGACTCCAGCAAATATTTGGCGCAGTGAGTTCGGATGGCCGCTGACAACGGGAAGATTGTCGACTGTTTGCACTGGGTATGGAAAATGGTAATTTTTGAGCTCTAAGCCGTGAAGGATACATAGGAGATCGGAAGAATTTAACTTCATACTGACGAGGAGAAAACGCTAAAATATATCTTTGCTCCTAACTATTATTTTATAGCAAAGTGAAGTTAGATATGAACTGATGCAGGCAGGAATAACAATATGACATGTCACGGTAGTAAGTACTCATCTTTAAATGACGTCACTTCATTTCAGCCACGTTAAGCGAGGCTTAAGATCGCATGACTTGATCTATATAAGCCGTACCGTACGAGCGCTCCGTTGCTTCGTCTTGCTAATTCCTATGCGTTTTCCGTCGTCGTCCGTTCCGTCCGCTTTGCCTCAGATCGGAAGCGGACGAGTCTTATGACGTACGAGGCAAACAGAGCGCCCTGACGTTTAGTGTCATTAAATCTCGTAATAGGATAGCATAAATCGCAGGAGGCCGCCGGGTGGCGCGGCGGGCGGCTGTCATCGTTTGTCAGGGCATTTCACGCATTGTTGGACGATGGTGCAGGGCGGCTTTGTGAGCGGTGGACGCGTGACGTGACGCGTGCTCTGACCGCCGGACGAAGCGACGCCTTTGTGCCACTACCAACATTACAACATCAACTAGCGGCGTCTAACCTCTTTACGCAAATTTGACATTGACATCTCCGGGTTGATTCGAAAGAGGATGTAAACTGACAGGAATAAACAGTCCATTATGCAGAAAAACTCTTAAGAGTATTGATACAATCTGCCTAAACTAAAACTTTAATTTTGTTTAGTTATTATTGTTAGAATGTACGTAACTAACTTGCAGAATACAGCAGAATACATTTCGAGAGGTTCAAAAGAGTATGCCTATTGATTTCTACGGTTAAAATCAAAGTTTGCTTGATCATTAGTTATGTATCCACAACCTAATCGACTAGAAAATTCTCCCATTTCAAGTCAGTAATTCACACAGCTTCTCTCTCTTACTAATTCAAGTTTCCAAGTTATTTAAAACCGTCGTCCGTGCGCGTACTCGCAATCAAATTTATATCGTCGGCTGTCGAGAAAAAAGGTGAAAAAGTAACATCAAATATGTTCGGTATGCATCTCTGAGATCACATCAGAAATTTAAGCTTCAAAGAAGCGGGTTGGATTTGAAAAGGGAAAAAAACAACGACTGAGAAAAAAGTAGAAAAGAAGTTGACCCTATGAGTTGGACCCATAAATTCGAATCAAACGGAATCAAATATCATACGAACGAACCCGTAACGTAAAGTTTATCAATTTTAAACGTCATTAAAAATTAAAAAATGTATGCCATAGTGTTGCTAGCACGTAAAACTAAGGTAGAATTAGTATTAATTAGTTGCCAGTATTTTCTATTAATAAAGTTAAACTTGTAGCCTGTACTTATAGCAATTAAAATTGTTATTTTTATTTCATTGGTGACATTGGATATGGCTGCTAAATTACATATGCCGTTTTTTCGATATCTACGATTACTAATTAAAATACCGTCGTATATTTGTATGTGAGAAATACTAAAAAGCAGTTTGCTTAACTGATTTATAGAAATAAAAATATCAATACATAACATAAGTGTTATCTAATATTAATGTCGCTAAATATCAAAAGCAGCAATAAATCGATCAATATGCAAATGTGAGGTGAATGAAAGACTTCATTCAAAACTCGAAACCAGATCGAGTTATCGCATACCTATAAAAATATTCATCAACTGATATAATATAATAATGAGTATAAAGTCAAAGATATATAAATTATAAAACGAGAACGCTGCTTCTCTATTAATGGTATGCAAAGTCACATACTATAAATAAATCTATAGATTCATACTTCAAGTAATAAGTTCTTCTTAGGTAGGTTCATTCTTAGGTTCAATAAATCAAATCGTAAAAAATATACTAAGTATTTAAGAATGATATGATGACAAGTGTGTTCTACTAGGCGAGCTAAGCAGGAAAACTATGAGACCACTGCTAGTAGAACACTAGAGTATCACGACTAACACACGGCCTACTAGGTACGCTGCCCTGTGGTATTGAGATTAATAATTTGAATTATCTGCAGATTATAGTGGTGTAGTTAGCTATTTTACTTTCTTAGTAACTTGCCTGCTAGGATAATAATAATGATACCATTGACATAAATCCTGGGCACCCCCAAAATAATAATAAAATAGCACTAAATACATCTGTTACTAATTTTCTACAAGAAGCAGTCCAAATAGAGCAAAGCGATTTATTCTATGCTCTGTGAATTTAGGAGACATAGCTCTCAGTTGTTATCGTAAATTTTATTTAAATGATACCATTTCAAGTCTCAGATTTTATTGTCGTACGCCATTAAGGCTGCTTTTAAAAGTCAATTAATATTTTTTTAATTTCGTGAGTATAAAATGAGCTAAGGAGGTTCACAGCGTGAGGTCGGTAAGGTACGGATAATCGACCTTCTTTTTAGCTTTAACACACGCCTTTGCAATGAAAAAAAAAGGGAAATTAAAAAGTTAAACAAGGAAATTTTTTTGTCAATATGTATGGTTTTTGCAAAGCTTAAGATTTTGAATTTCTCAGAATTACTAGATTAATGACCAGGCTCATTTAGATAGTTGTTCTCTGTGATGTACAGTTTAATATGGCTGGTTCTGCTGGTATGATGCATTCTTCGCTGCAAACATCGTCATCGCGATTTAAGGCCTGTCAGTGCCATCTAGTTCTGTATTTGCAAATTACAAATAGGTAGCTGACAGGCGATTGCATTTTAAACTAGAACAGCGTCAATGCTATTAAAAAACTGAAACAGCGGTCTTCCACCCCATTCATACCCCCACTAGTGAGCTAGAGTATAGAGTAAATAAACAAACTCACATCCGTATAATGGCCGTACAGATTACACCCAACAAACAGACAGTAAGACAAATGCGATCTCATATGTCGAGATATTATCACGGAGTTCGATTCCAGACAAGCATCACTAGAATACTTTTACTTATAAAGATTTTACTTGTTCGTTATTTGTACCTTTGAAATACGGTATTATAACTGTGAAAAAATGAATTAATCGATTTTACGTTGATATAAAACGAGTTAGGACACCGTGTGATGTGACATCTTAACTTTAATCGTCATTTGTCTTGTTTTGGCACGTGACATTCTCCATTTTATAGCACAAGACAAAAGGTGTTCTAAGTTAAGACGTGTTTATTAATAAGGCAGTAAATGGTTAACTATTAAAATTTAGACTGACCAGAGACAAACATATTGATGCTCCTTGGTACTAAAAGTATTGTATCTATTTACTAATTATACTCGTATCAAATGAAATACGTAGGTATAGAACATGTACGAAAATAGGTTTGGATTCCATAAAAGGGAGTAAAAGACGACTACTCGTTTTACAAGGATAGAGGTTGAAACTGGTTGAAATTCAGCCAGTGATAAATCTCCTCTAGCACGCGTCAGTTATGTGCAGCAATATCATAAAAATGTCATAAATCATAAAAAAATATAATATTTGTCTATTGATCCATACAATTTGGGCTAATTTATATACTAAAGTAAAGTTTACGACCCAATATTAAATATTTGTAGATGCCTAATTATAATATATCTTTCAAACCTGGCCCTGGAGATCTGCACTTACCTGAAAACAATTAAATTATATATTAGAAAATTATCCCTGTAGTATTCAGCGTCCCTGACGGCGAGTATTGAAACTAAAATAAGACAGTGACAATACAGAAGGTTTTATTTCTCAAGCAAGAAAAATAATCGAACATATTTGGTAGGAACAAGTATAATTAATAATTCAACAGCAAAAACCATGCTACATAGTAATAAACATATTTTTCGGATTTCGCACGCACGTCAGCATGGTTCTCCAAAACCACAGAGGTAAAAACCAATCGATTCCGAATACCAACCTCTTTGTTCCCAGAACCCCGGGGTCACTGGCCGCTAAACTGGCCAATTTAAAAAATAAAAACTAGGCATTACTAAAACGCGATTTCCCGCGTGAACATTTTGCAAATGGCGACCTCCCACTGCAATTTTTGAGATGCTAATCATGTGGTGACATGCGATTGCCTTTTCTGCTTCAAAACAATAATTTAATATCGCTCCGAAGGTATAATTTCAACTTGATACGGTGATTACTGCATGATTAGCCGTTATATAAAATTGCAGATAGTAATTGGCAATGGACGCGCGTGCTGCGTATTCGCGCCAAAATGAGGGAGGAAATGATTTATTTTTAAATTGGGGGTTTATTATGAATCGCACATAGTTGCAATCACGGAATTAGTGTTCATAGAAATTGTGATTAGGCAATTTTGTAGCAGCTGTTTTATTTCTATTGCTGTACTATGATTATTTGTAATTTCGAGTGGTCTTTATTCAATTGGATTTCGTTGCATTACACTCAACGACCGTAATATTTGGCTGTGGTGTTTCCATCTGTCAGTCAGGGTACTTATCTGGGTGACATGTGAAATGTGTTACAACAGGTAGCTATAGCATTAGGTATCGTCATCATTTTAATTAAGAATGAGTGTTCTACTAGAGACTCGCCCTAGACAGAGTTTCTCTGAGGCCTCTGAATGCTTAAGATGGTTTTTGGATGAAAATAGATCAATTCTTTACTAAAGACACACAAAAAAAATTAACACACAAGAGATATTTTTTGAAAAAATATAGTGCTACATGTGCATTTGTGTGCGATGTGCTGATTTTACAAAAGATTTTATCAAACTGGAATTTTACTCGAAAAGGCTCGAATTGGCACGCGTATAGGCACATTCCAATTTCGTGCCATATATATTTTCTCAGAATCGGTCCAGTATTTTTTTTTACAATATGTCTTTTAATGATCTTTGATTATACACAGACGGACTATATATTATATTATATACATATTATATACCTATTGTGTTTAGTAACGGAAGTTTTGCCTGACGAATTTTAATTAGTTTTTACATCTTTAAGTCGGTTTCAAAGCATGATTATTATTCCCTAACTTCTCTGCGCTTTCTGACAGCATTTAAGCTATTAGATACACCACAAAGCCAAGCCAACAATTGCGTTGTATGATTAACGATTTATTACACAATTTTACAATTATTTACAATTACAATTACGTGTAAGTATGACCACAATGCGCGGCCGCAGATTTCAATAGGAATGGAATAAATTGTGTAATTGGCGTAACAATTTAGACAATTTACGTATCACGGAACGTAGTTTGAGTGACGGCTACGTGCCGTGACTACGGTTTGGTTACGTTTTAAACGTACAGGGTTAGAAGTTTTTTTTCTTTTAGTCCTACACAGCTAGGCATTTGAACACAAGTTCGCATGACCACGGAAGTCAGCGATTCTGTAGCCCTAGATTGAGCATGCCTAGTCTGGAATACACTGGCTCTCAAGGAAGGCTTCCGGAACACACCGTTAGGTGCTTGGTGACAGATTTTACAACATGAGGGTGGTAGCTAGGCAGGCGAGCGATAGGAAACGCCCTACCACTATGCTTTCACCTTTCCTTGGGGTTTCCTCGCGATGTTTTCCTTCACCGAAGAAGAAGTTATACTTACGTTATATTTAAAAAGGTGGTAACAATTTTTTTTTACTAATTATATTTTAACAGTGTTTGTATATATTTATTTTATTTTAGAAAAACGAACGAGGTATTTCAAGACAGGCAGGATTTGAACCTATATCTTCTGGGTAACACGCCTAGAAGCCTTCTTAGACATTTATCTTTAGTTTAGGCGATAAAGACAACATTCTAATATCTATCGCCTTTCTTATCATCTCTCATATATACATACTATAGGAGAAACCCGGAATTCCAGTAAAGGTACGCATATACTTTGTAAATATCTGATTACTTGTTTACCCATTCTAGCAAGATCAAAAGATTATTAACAAAAATCTTCTAAGAACAGTCATTTTTGACTGTTGATTCTTTGACAGAATTTTATAAATATAATTTTTTATGTTTTAATGCACACCAAAGAATAAATACATCAAAATACAATATAAATAAACGTAAGGCGGCCTTATCGCCAAAAGTTATAGTTATTGATATCGAATATCATATGTATATTTATTATTTACTTAAAAAGTAATTTACAAAATGTACTTATATCCAATAACTGAATGTGATGACATGCTCTTAACATTTAAGTAATAAAAAATATATATTCAATACCTAAATAACTTCAAGTGAAAAACGACAGTCATGCTTACTTTCAACTTTAACTCCAGCTTAAGAAATATTAAGCTAAGTGGAAGGGTCGAGGTTTATTTTTAGATTTCTATAAGCCATAATTATATCCTACTTTATGATCGAGCGTCAAGTATATCGAGATAAATAATGTATTTACTACACTTATAGAGCTTTTGTTATTAAAATATAATTCCATAGATTGCATATTACTTATAAAACAATTTGAACTTTGACATTAATTACAAGTAAATTAAGTCCATAACGGTCTCGTTACGACCCTGCTTCGTCTCTAATTACCGGTTATGAACCGCCGCGACGCCTTTTTCTCAAGATTTCCCGGCCACCTTAGTTTTTCCTGAAAAAAAAAGCAGTTTTCTATCTCGCTTTGACGCCTGCAAGTTGCATTACTTCCTTTTCACTCGTTTGTTTCGTCGATGCGCACGTCTCGTACCGCGCTCCGCCCATTTATAAAATCGACTGGTGGCCGGCGTCTGTGCACCTGTCCCGCTCTCAAACGACTGATTTATGTGAGAGAGAACAGGCTTGATCGACGCTTTGTTTTCCCGCCTCGCCAGTGACACCGCGTTCCTTTTTCGAAAAAAAGAGCGCGACGAGCCAAGGATTAGGTTATACGTTATTACCGGGTGTAAATTCTGATAATGCGCAGCGATTGCGACGCGAATTCCAGGTCTCGGGTGTCGCTCGCGCTCTGTGGGAAACGTAGTGTCTTTTTGTTTTGCGCGGTAGGTACGGAGCCGTTTTGTAAAACTATATTTACGATAATGTTATCTCGCGCGGCCGTATTACATTACGTAGGCACGCCGCGGGGACCCGTGATTAATGATTAACCGCCGGAACCTCTGCCCCGAGCGCGCGGAATAAGAAAACGAAAACAAATTTCTAAGAAAACGCATTCGTAAGGCGATGCGTGTATTCTGAGCCCGATACACGACATAATGAAGCCGTTTACAGTGCCATCTATCTCCGCGGCGCACAAATCATTATTGTCAATTGCGAGTCTATAAATCGGTGCTTGTTTATGGTCGAACCGAATTTCGAATTAAGATTTCAAGGCGGCCGTGTGGTATGCGCGCGCAAAAAGCGCGGGCGGTTTGACAGCTTGAGAAATGTCACTGTCGTTTTTTGAGGCTACTTTTGGCGGGAATGCCATTCTAATCAAAATAGTTTACGCGTCGTCCGTAGCCGAGGATTAGATTCGTTTTGTTTCGACGCTCGATCGTGGGAACGATTTGTTTTTTTCCTTTAGATAACAATCGTTTGGGAATGACTCCATTCGACCATACCTGACTTACTCAGGTGTGATAGATAACAATTGCTTTTATACATATATTCTTATTAACATACCGAAAGCTTTGTAGAGTATTGCTTAATTCTAAAACTACTAACCGAACGTCACTTGTTCCTCGTTAAATCCAGTGGCACACTCCCGAAAGCCGGTCGTATCACGTCGCAAACTCCACAAACTGTTATAAATCAAAAAGCGAACAAATAAAACCGCCCGCCGAGGTGAAAACGTTATTATCTTTATAATTGCACGTCAAGGCGGGAAACCGAGGGCATTTGGCGCGTTTTTCGCGAGCTTTCTATTTTTTTTTAACGCTCGGGGATAGGCTATGATATATCGGCCCATGAATACGGGATGTACCGCGACACCTGCTTGCTACCTTATGAATTCGAAATTGCGACTTTCTCTATGTCATTATATCCTGCGAGACGCGTCTGTTTAGATTAGATATAAGATGCGGATGAAATTTTATATTACGTTGTTTTTCTTTATTTAGAATTTCATTTCATGAAAAAGGAAATATAAAATTGTACAAAGATCGGGATGTTTATCTTACGAATAGCGTATAAGTGAAATAGTTTGCTTTGTCTTCTGCCGATAATAATATTGGCAAGTAAATTACTGGATGTTTAAATACTGAAAATATTGATATTTATAGTTTCAACAGCAAAGTTTTGCTCACTTAAATTATTCGCCATTTGCTTTGCGATGCCAAGCTGTCTATGGCTATAAAAAAATTAAGTTCCAAATTCAAACATTTAACAAAGCCAATCGATCAACGCAACAGTCGAACAGAAACATTCAAAGCATGCGTGTGCGAGATGAAACTATCAGATGTAGCGTGCACTGCTGTCGGACAAAAAGCGCCGAACGCGTCTAACAATGAACTAAACACGAGTAAAATCAAACACAAAACCAACAAAACGCGCGATAAGACCCGCCTCGGCGGTAACGAAGCGAGCACTATCGATGTCTCAGTCAAAAACTGTCAAAAACTTGACAGGCGCCGTGTCAGCCTAACGAGGCACGCGGGTATGTCGCGTCACGATGACTCGGCAATATAGGGAGACATTTTCTTCACGCTTTAGACAGCGCCATCTGTTTTCGAGTAGTTAACAACAAAATTTGACATAACATACAAATTTTCGTCAGTCTAGAGAGACAGATATAAACTATTTTTATGTACCTTTCTAACGCTCTTCGAGTTTATCTTAAGAATCGTATTAATGAAAGATTTAAAATGTTGTGTGTTTTTAAAACTTAATGCGACACCTGTCATTTAAAGTTACGTTGGATTTTTAATACTTTGCCAAATTAATAAGCGGTTTATGTAAATAACGAACAAAGAGATAGAAGCATTTCCGCTTCAAGACAGAAGTATTCGTAAATAAAGTTAATATCTTTAGGAGGAGAATTTTACCAGAAGCTTTACAAAAATCATTGTAATATAAAAAACAATATTGAAATACAGCCCTTGAAAAGTGTCATGTTATCAAGAAAAGGTAAACTAAATTCAAAAAATAAAAATTTACATCAATAACCTATTAACCACCTCGTTTAAGCAAGGAAAATAATGTTAAGTGTTTGCCAATAGCAAGAAAAAGACACTGGCTTAATGCACATAATGTGTATGCCATATCCAAGAAAAGTTATAACCTCTTCTCATTGACAGATCGAAAACAAAAAAGGTTTCAACTGGACAGAAATATAGAATGCAAATGAGGAACGCCTGCGGGCTTTGGAATAACTCTGCGCGCGCACCTCATTATAGCTTAACAAGCATTTTGAGCCCTTTCTACCATGTTTCTACCCCATAAATATTATATTTTACAGCTGCACTAAAAAGGGAGCTCGCGAATGAGACCGTAAGCAATTAGTGCAGTACACGAATAATAGATGTCATTGTCATTTTGAGAGGTACGCGCTAATGAGTGTGCCTCATTTGTAAGATGATTTTATGACTACAACGTTATAGGTATTATCAAATTTTGTTACGTTAATTTACACATGGCAATAGAACGGCCATATAAATAAAGGGATGCATTGTACTAATTACCCTAAAATCTTCTTTCTTATTATTGACACTAGAAAAATATTTTTTGTTAAAGCAGATAAGAACATGATCCAGAGCTATTTTGGGAGTTTTCCCGCGTTCGCTGAAAAAATGGCGTCTCTGTCTGTGTATTTATTGCAAATCTAGTGATTCTGCAAGCTTTAATGTGTAATATCTTATAATATGTATTAATGTCTTGTTTATGTGCACAAGTGTGGGCAAGCGATATATAGACGGAATAACGTGGTTTTCGTGTTCTCGGGAAATCTCCATCGAAACCCTGGTAAAGTCTCCACCGCTTTACGAGGGTACATGATATGACTTTAACTTGACCACGATGACTTATTACTTGATATATGACTTAACTTTATTGATTAATAACTCGAAAATTAATAAACTTGACGTTGGCAAATATACAAATAGTATGGTGCCATTAAACAAAAGAAAAAAAAAGCTATTTTGACGTAAGCGAAATCACTAATAAATGCAATTAAATGCAGAATTAACACAAAATGGCAGCCGCTAGAAGACGTAAATGTCACAAAATGTTCGCCGCGCACGATGTGGCCCATAATTATGGTCGGAACACGCGATGTGGTCAAGACATTACTTTGTAAGCCACCCTAGAAGCTAAAACTTACTTTAACCCTTTTTTATTGCGTTAATTCACTGTGGAAAAAAAATAGCTTTAATTTTATGGATACCTTTGTTTAACTGCTCGTTATGATTGTATCGTATATCACTTTTTGATAATATGAATGATATATTGTCATATAACTTCTTAAGTACACTTTACACGTACTTACTAAATAATAATAATAATATGGGGCAACATCCACACAAAGGTCTTCAGGTCCCAAAATAGGCAAAGGCTGTGATATGGAAACCTGATGACTGATATTACACAATTAAATACATAAATACATACTTAAATATACATATATAATAAACACCCAGACACAGATCAAACAGACATGTTCATGCACACAAATGTTTAACCTGTCCGGGGATCGAACCCGGGACCAGCAGCGCTGAAGACAGGGTTGCTACCAACTGCACCAACCGGCCAGTCAATGTTTTCATCACGGATACCTTGACTAAGTTCATACTACGAGTACTGTAACCATTAAGTTTTGATATACATATCAATAACCGTAAATAAATTAATCTGGTTAATGCTAACATAAAAATTTTATTATAAAACTTTCACCATTTTTTGGAGTTCGTAGGAAAATCAACAAAACCAAAAAAACATGTGTAGTTAAGTAATATTTAACGTAATTCGAGCTATATCTATAATTATAGTAGTAGTGGGTATATTTAAAAGATGTCCTGACTGACTGACTGACCGAATATTTGCTAGGAATTAACGTAGAACCTTAACTACTAAACCTAGAGATAAGAATTTTGGAGGGTGTATTCATTACAGACTAAGAAAGGGTTTTTGGAAATGTAACCTCTAGGGGGTAAAATGGGAGCTCAAAGTCTAAAACTTCATTACATTCCAGCTAATGTCGCGTAGGTATAACGTCGCTGGTAACAGCTGCTATTTAAGTATAAAGTATTTGCAATAGACTAAGTGAACCACAAGTAAATATTTTCGTATCTAAATTCATCACAGGCTACCATCAGACGATTTGCGGTTCAGAGGCAAACGTCTTCAAAATGCAGTACTTACCTATAAACCTGTCTAGGTAATACGTAAATTGTTCTCAAAATTATCTCCATTTCCCAATTAAATACATACAGCTCAAAAGCAAAGCAAGCCTCGCCTTGCAACAAAACGCTCGCAATCAAAATGTCAAAGGCCATTCAGAAATCAAGAAAAAACACAAAACACGGCCTATTGTCCGCCTCAAATCGTTCACAATTACGTGTAATTCTAGCCGGGGCATGCGCGGGCGCAGTGGAAAACAATTTGAGCCAATCAGCGGCCGAGCGGAGATCCTGCGCTAATGTCACGACGTTTTTGAAATTAGAATCACTAACGCCGCAAATTGGCTAAGGTGAAGTACACACAACGGGGAAAGCGCAGAGGTTGAACTTTGACAAAGCAAAAAGGTTACACACTGAAAATTCGCCATTTCAAAGCAAAACGACAGGATAATAATTTATGTATATATCTAATTTAAAAAAAAAATAGTAGTATATAAAGCTACCTCAGCTAACATGCTTTAACGCTGTTAACTAAACTTGAGCTTTCATACTTAATATATATTTTTGTAAATTTAGACTCTTAAATAACCGTGTGTTTATTAATGCATCCTAGGTCTATCGCATCAACGCTTTACATTACGTGAGCTATGGTAAAGCGAAAGTCTATCAACTATTAAAAAACACACTAAGTGACCTAAGATATGGAATTATGGATTACTCCTTCAGTCAACAAAACCCTCTGTCCTTCCACTAGTTGGATCCCAACCCTGACCGCAACAGCACGCAGGGCCCGCTCCAGCCAAATGTCAAGTCGTTTTGACATTTTTAAGGTCGTAATTGTAATTGTTGCGGTTGCGGTGGCAGTACTGTGATTTGACAGTGACATTTCGCCGGCAGTTTGACAATGTGCTGTAATGGGTGCGTGGTTTCGCGCCCCGTTGACTCTGAGTACTACGAAGGGTTCATGATGCGTCACCTTTCACCATTGCACCTTTTTGAACTTTGAATTTTACTTATGAAGGATGCGGTAGTTACTAAGAGTGTTGGTTACTAAGAGTGTAAAATAAACTTCTGCCTTATGAAAAAAGTATTTTTTTTTGATTTGGTTAACCTTTCGCTAGATTTAGTCCACTTCTAACTTGACTATTTGCAAAGTATATTAGAAAACAATCAATAAGTTCCTTGAGCTTTTTTCTATGACAGCTAAATAGACATTTGACCACAATCTCGTTAAAAGTCGGACAACACGAAAGTTAACGACACCGTAGCCCTAGATGAAGCATGCCTAGTCTGGAATACACTGGCTTACAAGGAAGGCTACCGGAGCACGCCGTTACTTAGGTGCTTGACGATAGATTTATAAACTTGAAGGTGGTAGCTAGCCAGGCGTGCGTTAGAAAACACCGTACCGCCATCTTATGGTTTCCTCATGATGTTTTCCTTCACCGGTAGCCTTTTTTCCTTTTTCCCTTTTTGCGTAATTCGGGGGATCGAACTTCGTACCCCTCGGACGGCAATCGACCCCAATAACCACACGGCCATCGTCGCTACAAATTTAAGAGCTTTAAGATTAATAGCGAATAATAAATATTACCCAGACATTAATCATAAATGCTTTTGGGAACTACTTGAAACTTAAATTATCAAAAGCACCATGAATACCTACGATCTAGAAATATTATATCCGTCCCTTAATAAACTACAGCTTTTAGCAAAATACAACAAAAATTTTGATAGATTTAGTAAATCATTATTATTTTAGACATACGCAGTATCTATGTTTATGAAAATGACTTAAATTATAACGACAATGTGCAGAATAGAGTCATAACTATCACAATTCAATTTGTTCTAATAATTGGCGTGTCGCAGCCAAAATAATAATATGTCAATTCAGATAATTATCTAAACAATTTGACTACATATTCACATACGCTTTTATGTTTTATTGAGTTTTGTTTATGAAAAAAATAATCAATTCTACCTAATACGAAAAGATTACGAGCAATTTGGAATATCACGCTGAGGTATATGATGAACAATTCATTCTGCAATTTGGAGTATTAAGATGCAGTTTTCAAAATTATCAGAAAAGACAATGGTTGTAATTATGTGATAAATCCAGTTAATGAATTGCGCATCGATCACGTAACAGTCTTTAATGATTAATACGATTAAATTAAAAACTTTTGTATATAATATGGCTGTATACAAATGGAATTACTCATTACTTAATTAATATCAAATAATTAACTATAATAATATTTGTTATTTATTAATATACTTAGTTTTATCATAAACTAGCTGACGCGGCGTAGGTACTTCGTACCGCCTAACAGTCGATTCTTTAATTATTTTTTACTTCAAAGTATTATTACGAATTGATTGTATCGGAGTATAGAAATGCTGTCTTTAGACCTTTTCAGTAAATTTGTTATTTTTTTCTCCATCCTCGTACTTCAAGGAATATTCTCAAAAAAGATTAAGCGAAATCTGTTCAGCTGCTCTCGAGATTTGCGCTTAGCAACACATTCATATATTATTTTCGGCTAATTTATTTAGTAAACTGGACAATATGAAACTTAAAGTCTATGTATTGAATATTTATAATCGACGGTCCCATTATAGCGTCGACATCTTGAATAATTAACGTGAATTTCCATTAGGGCGCTGAAACTGCCATCGGCTAGAGTAAATAACCCCTTCCTACAGAGACAGACGCAGGGGAGGCGGTGTGGCCCCTGATCTGATGGCTATCTGATTACGAACATGATAGAGTATACTTTTTTAATAAATGTTAATATTAAACAAAAAAAAACTAAAACTCACCGCGAAATGCATCCACGTTGCCATATAACCGTAGCGAGCAATGTTTATAAGAAGTATTTAATAACTGAAGAGATCGCTTCTAGCGATAATGCGGCTAGTAATATCAGTACATGTAGCTTTTTGTATCTGCAGTAAATATTTTTTTGTACGATTATTATTAATTGCTATTTAAATGCAAGTTTTTATGTTTAGTTCCCCGTCTATACTTATGCTTTAGTTTCTCTCCATCCAAAGGTTGCCTGTAAGAGATCGCTATTAGCGACAAGGCCGCCGCTTGTTGCACGTAATCATAAGTTTTATTAAGTTTATTGTATTATTTATATGTGCATACAATAAAGAGTTTTCTATTCTATTCTATTCTACGATAAAATTAGGTCAGAACGCGTTGACTTTTAAGTCAGTTTCTTGTATACAGAATAAAAGAGCCTACATAGATAGACAGCTATTCTAAGCCTTAGAGTGCTAACAGGCAATCCTCTCAGCTGTCTAGACTCCCCCCACCCCTATCCTAGGTCCGCCCCCGCGTTTCATGAATAATTTGCCACTCAATCGGTTGCCGCTGCACGCCCGCTGAAGGCGAAATGACACCCACTGATGGGTAAACATTACATAAATATAAATATATAAACTAACAATCAAGCTTCCTATATACTCGTACATAAGTAAATACTGACACAAGTTTTCGAAATATGCCATGTAATTTATCTACATACTATTTCAAAATAAAAAAGTGTATTGAAACAAAGACAGATTAGAAAGTCATTACTTTAGATGACTAAAATAATTTTATTATTTATTATATCATATAATAAAACATTATGTGGTTGCGTTGTTACAAAAATAAGGATAATAATAAATCCACACAAAGGTCTTTAGGTCCCAAACTAGGCAAAGCCTGTGCTATGGTAACCTGATGACTGATATACTTAAATACATACCTATATATAATAAACTCGCAGACACAGTTCAAACAGACATGTTCATGTACACAAATGTTTAACCTGTCTGGGGATCGAACCCGGGACCAGCGGCGCAGAAGGCAACCCTGCCTTCTACCAACCGGCCAGTCAAAGTCAAATATACAAATCCCAAAAATTGACAACACGCCGCAGCACTAACACTGTAATTATGCCAACTTAATACGCTCCCCAGAGAACGGCAAAGTCGAAAAAAAAAGAAAAACCATCCAACTATTGGGCTATACATATTTAATGTAAGGGCGTGGCCACAATATCCGAAATTGAGAACCGTTATCGCAGGAATCCGGTATCTGGCGGTCTCCGAGGAAATCATTGGGAAGGCATCCGGAAAATATACCGGTATACGTACCACCATTACGTATCATATGCCTTGCCCACCTGGCTTACATAGTCTAACAGATACGTGAGTTATTTCCTTGATTCGTCCTGCGGAATCTTTTGTTCATAAGGTGGCAGATATGGTTTATTTTATCGGGATTAATCCACTTTCTCGACATGCAAATTTTAAAATTTCGTAGCATGAAGTTAGCGAAGTCATTCATTCATTCATTCATTCAAACCAAACCAATTCATTCAAAGTAGAGTGAGACAGAAACTACGAGTATAGACCACAGCTGTTTCATATTCATTCAAACAAAAATTCAGCGAATATATGTGAATGCAGCTTGTGGAATCATCGTTCTTGTGTAACGAACAACCATAATAAAATATTACTTATTACTAAACAAAGCAATCATAATGTAAATATTTGTCATGAGAACTATTAAACTAAGAACTAATATTAAGTAATCGTATATAAATGACATTTGTAAGTTCAATTTTTTAAGTAATTATTAATTCAAATGTAATTAGAATGGCCCGTAACGAACGTTATTTAAAGGGTCAATAAATATTACTTTCCTTTACTTTACTATGGAACTTGGTATATTTTCCTAATATGTATTCACAAGTGGCTATCTGTTATCATGGCGCTGCACACATCATAAAATTAGGTTTAAAAAGATTTCCAAAAGATCTTTTTAGTACGCTCCTACTCCTTCATGCCTCTAGGTTCAGCGGCTTAAACTTTTCGTTGATACCTAGCCAATATCAGTCAGTCAATCAGGATTTACTCTCTCGTATATGCATATAACATACTCAATACTCATCAATCCTGCAATTTGCTGTAGGGCAGCGTAGCAATATCGCATAAATACGCTAAATTACAATGACACGAACTGTGTCTTGTAAGCATTAAATAAATGCTTACACGTTGGACAAGAGACTAGTATTCTATAGTCACGTCGCGTTATATATTTGAATAAGTTTTTTAAGTTTAATTTTTTAAAGAATATATTAGTTCATATGTAACAACACATGTCTATAACGTTATTTAAAGGCCAATTAATATTTCTTATTCATATTCTTAGTCTAATTTTCTCGTAAAAAAAGCAGTTGAAATTGAATTAGTGTTCGAAGGTATGTGACAATGTAAGCTGTGCTCAATTTATATCCCCGCCTAACTGGAGAGCTTGGAAAACATTAATTTACTAACATAACCTGGTCCCGGGCGGGGCATTACCGCCCAAGACGAGCGCGGTCATTAGGCGCGATATTAGCTATTAGGTGGCCCAAGGAGTACATACGATTTTAGGCAATTCCATTCAAATTTATCATTTGCGCCGTGCTAATTTGCGCAGTGATAGCTAAACTTTGATATCAGAAATAAGGATTTTTGAAAGATGTGGAAGTATGTCATATTTTATTGTTCTACCATAGTAAACCTTGCAAAATCTACCATAAGGGCTCAACACATAAAATAAAAATATTTTAAGCAGTTAAAAAAAAGAGAAAAGGTTCTCAGTTCTTCGAAATCATTTTCTCTCGTCATAGATTTATTTTGAGATGCCTGGACAGATTTGGAAAATTGTTTGTTTATTTTAGATACTTCCAGGTGATCACGTTTAAATTTTTCAAAATCAGTCCAAAGGTTTTATTTTGAAATCGATATAGCTGAAAAAGTTCTGTCGCCGTTTGCTGTAATGGATGATGATTTCTTTTTTTTAAAATAACTTGTAAATGTACAAATTAGATGTAGTATCTTTGTTTGTATGAATTCCTAATACTAAAGTCTGTCGTTAACCGCCCAGCCAGCCGCCCAGTGGCATTACTTACAACCGGTGGGCGCCGTCTGTCTTCCAAGGGGTAGATAATTGCAGGTATGGAATTACTTGTCACAGCCTCATAATAGGCAACTCTACTTGACGAGAACTGTAAAGAATTTTTATTTGAGAAAGATGCGCAGCCGCTTAACGTTCGATGAAGCTGTAGAAATCGCCTTTAGCTTGCCGCCTTGCCTAATAGACAAGCTCAAATTGCGTTAAATAAGAATTAAGTTTTGAATTTAAATAATGATGTAAATAATGATGATGTGTCGTGGTCTTGTAGTGTTTTCAAGGAACTTTTTATCTAAATGCGTTAGCTGTATGAAGTCAAACATAACAAAAGAAGATTCGATAGACAAACTTATTGCAATCACTACTGTCGAAGATGGCTAATAAACATACACATCCACTCAAATCTTTTTGGTTTATGAGGCTCCAATAAGAAAAAGTAATAACGAATAAAAAAATAACTCAAAACAACGCTTACACCAAAAGATTAAGAGTAAAAAAAGGATTACTTACATTCAATACTTTTTTACCTTTATCTCTCAAGTCACGTTTCACTTTCAGCTAAAATCGACATCAAAGAAAATCAACGTATAAAAAATAAAACCAAATCCCTCCCCAAAAAGGTGTAGAAGTAAAACAACAAGTGGTTATTTACCCTGTTTCATGTAAACGACAACTAGTTTTACGGTTATTAACCGAATAAAGAGTATGACCCCATAACCAGGGGATCATAAACGTGAAGAAGAAAGCCGTAAGTACTGAGACAGGCGTTGTCTCGTGGATTCACCAGCCGATTTTACTTTATGACGTATTAGTGAGACGTCAGGAGAGACTTTTACGATGTCGTAAAACGACCTATGTTCACTTGTTGAGTGTGGTTATAGAACAAGAGAATATAAACCGTATTCACGAATTTATACAGTTTATATTTCAGTGTATCGTAGTGGAAGTTGATCACAGGTTGTATGAAAACGTTTGACGCATTAAAATTGGAATGCGAATGATCTATCATATGGATATGTTGACTATAAAATGTAACGTTGACTCAATGTGGTGGTTTATTAGAGGTATCGTAAACAATTTCACTAAATTGATGTAAAGTTCTGCAGCCAAATATCACGATCATTTCCAGGATATTATTACAAACGAATAACAATTATCAATTAGTTATTTTTGATGAAACGGACATATTAGTTATAGAAATTGTGTCCAGGGTAAGAAACATCATTGAATACAGTTTAGCGCATATACTGTTCATATGCAAAAGTTTATGTAACTCTGAAAACTCATTCTTGGCATAACAATAATATTCTGCCTTTTGAAAGGCCACATCGTAATTTTTTTGATTTAAACAGCAATAAAATTAAAGCGAGCAGGCTATAGAAAATATATAGATATAACTCTCGAAAATATATTAGCGTTTATTTGCGCACAAACACGACTATCCTACAATTACCATGATCTTCTATTACCTCCTGAATTAATGTAAATCGTATGTAAGATGCTCGGCTAGGCTGCGCTAGTCCAATGTAGTCCACTGCCTTTATATGGTCATGCTCGCCGCGTTTGCAAATTGCAACAACACATTGTCTTCCAAACATGATCTCCTGGTACTTGCTGGTATACTACCTGGCAATGCTGCAGCCCTAGTACTTGCAAATAAGGGCACAGATAGCCATCGGAATCTCATATTGGTATGCTTAATTGTTTTTGTGATGTATTTATTATTATGGTTCAGTGTTATACTTGAAGTAGATTCATTTTAATTTAAAGGGAATCGGTATCTTAGCTTGTGTATTATTAAATATATATCTAGGCAAATATTGTCGTTTTTAATTTGTATTCCAATTTTTCTGATTTGATATTGTCGTTTGTACCATTTTTTATTTCTTTCAAACAGGACGAGTAGGTACTCAATTCGAGTATTGTTTGTTAACTGATATCTCACAGAAGCGCGAACCGATTTGATTTTTCTTTGTTTGAAGGGTACATGTAATATTATATACATTTTATTAAATCGGTGTAGTTCGGGTTTTAAATCCAATCGCTGAAGTATTTGTATCGGTGCCTGCCGACATGAAGACAGAAGTCAGTTTAAAAAAAATCTTAATTATTTATCTTTGTCACAAAGATGTGTTTTGGGAGGCGCTTTTAAGAGTTCAAATAAAGCATTCAACACGTTTGGTGTTGCTTTACTTCAGGCCATATTGTTATCAGACGCCTACACTGGCAACACAGAAAAGATTTAATGTAGACTACGACTAGCGATTTATTGACGATTCCATTTAAGTATATCTAATAAGTTTTATAAATTTTCGATAAAGTTATAAAAAATCTTTTACTATTTCCAAATACCATAAACCAACATTAGCGCCACATCTAACCCATAAACTCTACCAAAATAGAAACAGCTTCAGTAAATACTTTTTAATACACCATCAAATCCGTTAGATTTCAAAAGATTTATGAATAGGGCTTAAATAAAACCTGACTTTAAGAGCCAGAAAAAGGAAAAAAAAAGAAAATTCTATTAAAAAATCAAAAGAGGTTCGACTCTAAATCACTAAGCCCGGTAGTTAATATTTTTCTAACTCTTGTCATACGGAAAGGAGAATTTTTATGTGATCGTAAATTATTTGAATTGTGAAAACAATGAGCTCTTTGTAATAGTATAGGTTGTTAAAGTTTAGGGCGTAAAAAAAGAAAAACGTATATTTGACGTTTATATTTTGACATGTGACGGGTGTAGTTGTCAGTCGTAGGCGCCAGCGATTCGGATATTTAATTTTGGAATGATTTACGTCTTGTTTCGACGCATTGACTGTTTTGGTAATAATGCTTGTTTTCAGAATTAAACCTGACGCTGGCAAATATAGAAATTGTATAGTGACATACTTGATAATAAAATAAAACAATTGTTCGTGATAACAAACCTAACACGAGTGTATTAACAATTTAAAAAATAAGTTTTAATTATTTTTCTTAATTTCCAACCAATATTTAGGAGTCGCCTTGGAACACACATAAGAAAAGTATTATATATTTAAAAAAAAATTGTGTTACGTAATTTATTTTTTGTATAATTTTTCGACTTTAAGGTACTTTTATACTTTTCTAAGTATATTTTTAGTTATAAATAACTTCTAACAGCAGAAGCGCAGTTTTTTGACTTGCGAGTAAAACCGCTGTCTCACCTAGTCTCGTATGACATATAAAACACGTTGCCAACATAACGCATGATCTATGCAATTTGTCGCCGTCAGGTTGGTAGCCATGGCGGGTGCATCTGTGGCCAATTAGGCGACATGCAGTCATTAGCTAGTGATGTGCCCCTGATTACCGTAATCACTGCAATTACTGCCATTACCTGCATTATGTATACTACACTGCGCTGTTATACAGGATTATAAGAGTTATAAGACTGTACTAAAGCGAAGCGGAATCACTGTTCTCAATATGACGAATGACTTAATATGGGAGATAGGTACTCGAATAATGATACTGAACCTGCTCTCACCATGAGACCAACTGAAACTCACTAATCTCACTATATGATCAACCCAGATGAACGACAAAAATAACTATTTCATATTTTGTAACTATATAGTATGTACTTATAATACACAATTTTCCCTATCACGCTTACCTGGAATTCGAGAAAAGAAAATCATCTGTTTCATAGAAAATTTTTAATTTATCGACCGTTGACAGAATGTGTTTGGAACTAAAGCTGGCTTTGTACTTTTGTCAGAATCATTCTTCGTGTTGAATAAGCACTTTTCGGCTTAGTACGAGTACACTTCTAAACGATTATCCTGTTTATTATATTATAATCGAAAAGGTATATATAATGAAATATTATGTCTATCATTGCTTGTTACCTAATTGTTAATGCCTTGCGTTCTTGGGACTTTGCCACCCGGACAACAATTTTTTTTCATACCTTTAATTTTTTTAATTTTTATTTTCAATACTCTCGTATCTTTTTATGAAATCTATTAATGAAAATAACTAATTGACTCTACAAATTACAATCATTATCGACTGTTAAGACGCATATACGTACTTTTACGAATAAGGAAGCAATGTTATATGTAAGCTTTGTAATTTGCCGCTCCGTCCTGCGTGGATTGTTTCAGAAACAAACATACGTACGTAAGGGAAAGGGCTGGAGCGTGCCTCGGGCGACTAAGGATGGGGTAGACCGTAGCAAGCACTTACTACTACTTGAAATTATTTACGAATACCTACTTCAAAGTACTGACGAGTATTTAGGCAAATACGAATGTACAAAAATAAGTGGTTAAACAAAACATCAAAATAAAATAAGCAGTTCGTTACTAGTATTTCTAGTTATTCATATTAATTATTATTTCAATTCACATATATCTCATTACTGGACAAAGGCCTGTCTTCCTTCTCAGTTATTCATAATATCTAGTAGGTAATCAAGAGGCAAATTACCATAACGGTTCGCAGTTGTACAACACTAAGGCGATGCCTCTGGCGGTAAAAGCAAAGAAGCATTTGGCGGTAGATCACAGCCAATGGGTGTTATGTTCTTTATTACTCGTAGCAGTATTTATTTGCCTATATTGTTTAAGAAGACTGGTTTTCACGCGAACCTGACTGTTGGAAAGTTTCAACTATAGTTTCGTTCACATTCGGTGAACTTCATCAGAGATGAAATGAGTCGTTCGTGTCTTGAACTATGACACGTTGCGGAATAAATAAGAGTGGTGTTGCCAAAGAAACAGAAACCCGGACTTAATGGTCGTCGAAGAATTCCTAAATATAATTGTTTTGATATAATAAACATAAATAACGAAAAGTAATAATAATATCTTTAGGGGTACTAGCACCACAAATTTCTTTAAAAACATTTGTCCGAAACTTATCGACGCTACTAGGGACAAGAGAGCTGGCTCATTCCTTGCTCAAAGGATTTCAGTGGTAATTCAACGCGGTGGCAATACTGCCAGCATTCTTGGGACTTTGCCACACGGTCATAATTTTTTTTTCGATTTTAATTTTTTATAGACACAATTTTAGTATTTTATTTTTAAATAAATTTAGGTTTTCTCAGAATCAATAAATTAATATTAAAGTAACAATTGAATATAATTATTGAGACAAGTCTAGAGCAGTAATCGTTCGTAATCTGTAGAATATTCAGAGCGCTGCTGGTATGTCGCGTAACATTGACACTTCTCTCGTTAGAGAGTATCATATTCTTTACAGCCCTGCTTCAGTCAGAAACAAGGATTTAACTTGTAACTCAATGTAATCACATGTCATTACTAGCTAGCAAGCTGAGTACTTATTACAATGAAAGTTTTTGATCGAATAAAAAGAACACGACTTTAAATCCCATATCCTCAAAATGCGAATGTGCATTTGTTGGTTAGTTTGTTTGTCTTCTCCTCCAGCAGAAGATTCTCGTAGCTTCTTAGTAGGTGAGCTTCATAGAAAAATCGTAAGTTTGCTGACTTTCAAAGAAAAGCTGCTTTTGCCATCCTATAATTTTCCATTTACAACGTGTAACAGAAAGGAAAGATGTTAGTCTACCCATCAAAGTGAACCCTGCGTAGAACAAAAATTTACAAAATTAAAAAAAAAAAATTGCGTCTTCCAAACAGCTTGACCGACCACGTGACCAATTTTTGTATGCACAACCTAACACGAGTAATTCATTCTTAAATTTGCAAAATTTTGTTCTACACTGGATTTACTTTGCTAGGTACACTAAAACCCTTATGTACTGTTATACTCTATATAAGTGTCGTTATTTACCATACTATTCACCAGATCAAAAACATTCAGCAAATATCGCAAATTCCATGTGAAAACTCAAAGTAATGAAAATAGTAACGTAGACAATTTGACCGGCTTCTGTGACAATAGGGAGGGGGAGGTAGTGGGGGGGGGGGTGAGGGGGGATGATTAATTGTGTAGGGGCGGCCTGATGCTGGCGGTAGTGGCTTTCTCTCATAAGCCGTGTATTTTTGTCGTGGATCGATTCGTTTCTATTGCTTTCTATACATTTACTGGCTACATACAGAGGAAGGACATTTTGTACCAATATATAAATTATACGGGTAAAAAATAAATATATTTTTATTGTAAATGTACCTACATAATTTTGTTGTTGGTATTTAAAATAAAGAATTGACATTTATTGAAATCAAATTATTAATTATTAATCTAAAGTAAACAGAGAAACTCTCGTGAAGAGTTTCGAAATGAGAACCTCCGTGGCGCGGGCCGGAAGCGCGCGGGCTCGCCCGAACGCACCCGAAAGCTTCCGAAAATTGCCGCGAGGGGACGACACAGGAAGATGTAATGATGTTTGTCAAATGGAAAATGAGATAGGGAAATGTCGCTACGAGCTGAGTCGCTACCTTTTCGCTGATGCCACGTTACGCATTCATTCCCCTTCACTCGTTCACCTTACAACACTCCATTACTCCCAACATATTCTTCCCACTTTAAAAGATTAGAGAAAACTTTGGCCAAGAATTTAATTAAATAGAAGACGCGGCTCTTGGCCTTTGCGAATGGAATGCTGACATTTAATTAAAGCTTGGAAACTTACAATTTAAATGGACGCGATCAAATAATGATAATTGTTATCTATGGACAGACCACCTGGAAATTATTATAGAAAAAAAACTGGAAGGGCTTTTAAAAAGTAATATTGGCAAAATGTCTTGATCGCATTAAAATGCGAAAGGTGAAGCGAAAATGCGAGGCTCATTCGAAAACGGAATTCAAATAAGGCACGGTAAATTGTCGAATACACAAAAAACCGTTCCGAATTCAAACTGTCGGTATTCTAGCTGAATGGGTGCGTTCATAAATCTCGTCGTCTCAGCAGCTGATGTTCGAAATACGAAACAGCGGTGGCGCTATCGGCTGCCGTCCGACGGGCGTGTGGTGCACAGATAAAATAAATGGAGGAACGGTGAAAAATGATGACGCGTAGCGGCGGCGGCGCGGAAAGACATCGCTCTGAAAGGGGTCGGGGGACTGGGTCAAATGCTTTTGTATTCGAAAATCAGTTTTTTTATTAATTATTGTCATAAATTATAACTGCAAACAAAATGCAACATTGTAAAAGTACAGAATAGTTTATTGACATTCTGTCTCTAGGAACGACTTGGTTATTAATATTTTACAAATTCTTTCTTTGCTTTTATTTCTCAAAAGAAATTTTACACTTCGCTTATATGAGAAAATTATTTTCAAGTAAATCTAAGCTTCGATACATTCAAAAGTAAGTTATAGTTAAACAAATAATTATTAACTAAATAAATAGTACCTACGTTTACTTATATACCTACACACTGCATACTAACACACTAAAACTAATATAAATAGTAATGAACTACTGGTATTTTCATTATATTTTTTCCAGTTCTTTTGAAGTAGGTAGCAAGTCTAAAGTGTTTTATATCCGCTGAGATTTATGTATTAAATCCATATTAATGGCACGTTAAACGTTATTTTCTGATAAATGCGCCATTTTAAGAACAACTGAAAAAAATTCGAGTAAGTCTTCATGTCTGCATTTTCTTGGGAAATCTATAAAATAGACACACACACGGCTTTAAAGAAGTAAGGTTAATTTAGTGTGTGTTCGTTTTGTGGCATTAAAAGTTATAAAAAAAATCTACGGTACGCATTAAACACATTTGTACCCAGTTGCTTCACAGTTAAAAAAGGCCGATTTCTTGTACAGTTTACAAAAAATTGTAATGATAAAATGAGTTTGACATAGATACATTTACAGATTTTATAAACCTTTCCATTTACAAGTTACTTTTCTATCCAACTACAAGCAATCTTACCGAATACTACAGAGGATTAAATTACATCTCAGGGCTAAAACTACCCTTTGAGGTACTAGGGTCCACATACAAGGCCGTCAAGGGGCTACGACATTACCAGGACCGTAAAGGGCAGGAGGAGGTCGTTTAATGCGTCGCTAAGTGTCCCTGGTAGTTGTGCTACGCGCCTGGTACATGCGTTTAGTGGGTTTAGGAGGTGAGAAAATGTTGGATTTACTTCGTTGGTTTATGTGAGCCTGGTTAAATTTAATACACAATGATTAAATTTCTTCGATCGATGACTAACATCCTGACATTTGTTTTTTTTCTTTGTTATGTTACATATACCTAAAAATACTTTAAAATACAGAAAAAAAAAAGATTTGTAAGTATACAAAAAAGTATTTGATACTATATGTTGTACATAAATCAGTGAAACCTGCTTGGAGCAGCTTTTAGCTAGTTTTTTCGCTATATATCCACAGGCAAATTGTATCAAATCCAATCATAGACAAAACACTTAAAACCATATCCATAAAACCTCCTCACAAAAAACAGTAGGCGTTCCCTAAATGATGATTACTTCAATAAAGCAAAAACTCACCGACTTATTATTTGAACCGTTGCATTACACCGAAAGGCACTTACCTAGAACAAAGAGCGGGAAAAATTCAATTAACATCACAAAGGAATACCTCTTCATAATTTATTTACACAAAAAGCTCTTTTAATTAAAATTAATATTTACAAGACGGGAAAAAGGAGTCGTAATACTCCTTCGTTGAGATGTCTACCTATAGAATTTGACATGTCAAAATAAAAAAGAATAAGTTGTTGCTAGCTATAATTTTAGTAGTATTATTTTATGATAACCACATTTAAAAATCACACTTACTACTGGCAAAAGGAAAAAAAGAAAAGCTTAATTACTTAGTTATATGATAAATTAATAAAATTAAAAAAAATATATTTAAAAAAATAGTTGTCTGTGGGCATAAAATTAAGATATAAAAAATAAGAAGCTGAAAACACACCTCTACCAAAAAAAAAAGATGAAAACATTTCAAACTTCGAATTTTCTTTCAAAAAGAGAATCGAGTCGGAAAATAGGCGCGCATTTTCTCGCCTCACTCATCTACGAGCCGTAGTAGCAGTAAAGAGACTCGGAATAAAGGGCATAAAGGCCTTTAAGGGAGTCCCTCAGTTATCTCGCCTACTACCGTCGTAAAATAAAGGTTTACTAGACCATAAAGAAAATTAAAATGAATTATTTTGACGAGTGTAAGGGGGCTTTGAGGCTTAGCCCCCTGTTTACGGCGGTAGAGGTGAATTGTTATGGCGTAGTAACGAGTAATTGTTTTTCTTATAATTCAGGGCTTGTTTTGCAGTAATTGTTCCTTGGGTTTAGCATGTTTAGACTGTAAATTAATTTGGGAAGGTTTAATTAGAATCGGGAAGTGATATTTATTTGCTGTTTGTTTCAGTTTTAAAATAGATTTAGATAAGAAAATTGTTATTTTTTTTTTTGGCTCAGAGTATTAAAGACGTTTGAGAGTAAGTAGACAATTAAACGCATCATCTGATCTTGTTACTCGTATTAGAGATACTCCGTGGTCACCCATCCAGTGACTGACCGGGTTCAGGGTTACAGTGCCCAGCAGTGGGACGCATTTTATTGATACGTAAAAACATTTCCAAAAATCTTTATACATTAACACCCGAAGGATTGACGTTATACGAGATTGTCTCAAATAATATCGTAACAACATAATTAATTCCAAAGATATTAATATCAACCTCTTTAAAACCGCAGTGTCAAATTTCAAAGTTCTTTTTGCCTCGGCGCCCCGTATAGAGAGAGGGGGTTTCGGTAAAAAAAAAACCTGAAAATCTCGCGTCGATTACAGCAGGAAATAGCTGTTTTATCGGTGGAGGTCCCGACCTCGCGAGGTTGAAAAACTGAAAACATACGGGATGAAAAACTGAAAACACAAGGTTTACTTGCCTGTTCGTTGTTCACACACATGTGTATGTATGAAAAAAAGAGTGAGGAATCATAGTTTGGTTTGTAAACGAGAGTAATTGAAAAGTTAGAATAAGCTAGCTTAATTGAAGAAAGCCTTCATTACGACAAGAATGCCTGCTCTGAAACAGAAAACAAACTTAACCCAAGATCTACTTGCAATATCCTACATACGCCTCATACTAATGAGGCGTCAAACTATGGTGAACTTGTCATAACCCTAAAAGAAAAAACTTATAACAATATTACAGATCAGCAGATCAGCCATATGTTTTCTGATAATTTTCACTTGATTTACCGAAGCAATGTAACGAGAGATAGTCCACTATTCAATGAAGCAATAAGCACTTCTCTTCAAACACATGTTTCTTAACATAAGCCGAAATTTTAAAATCTTTATCACTTCTTGATACTAACAAAGGACCCGGTAATGAGCATATTCTATGATTTTTTTAACATTGTTAGTTAGTTAGTTTTTCTGAGAACTCCTTGAGATTCCATCATCAGATCACAGACTTGATGATAATGGGACCAACTCAGGAATATATACCCTTTTGAACTAAAAAAGATTTATTTTATACAATTGGAGAAAATATCGACGAAACTTAAACAAAAATAAAAACATACAGTCGAACATAGAAGTCCTCCTTTTTGAAAGTCGGTTAAAAATTTAAATGTCGCGAATTCTGTCAAAATGTTGTCTCGTATATTCCATTCAAGGGGAAGGAGCATGATGGCTCTGAAGCAAACGTTCGCCAAAGGAGCAGTAACCGCTCGTCTCGTGCTTGCAATATGGAGATCACAAGCATTGAGGGTTGTAATGGCACTGTGGATGCTGGCACTGGAGCGCTGTTTAAATGATTGTTTTGATTTCAAAGGGTTCGATTATTGGTTGTTAGGATTTTTTGGTTCAGGATTTTATTATATATAGGCTGGTGGCAAGAAATTTTTGGTTTTTATCTGACCCAACATATACGCATTGTCAATAAGCATAGTAATGCGGCTAGCATGCTCAGCACGCTGCTCTCTGATGGTGGGTTGGATTTGGATTATCTGTAGATCTTAAATGGTCTATAGGTAATCCATCTGCTAATTTTCATTTTTAAGCAAGAATTTCATTCACAAAATATATGTTTTACCAAAAGAGGCCTAATACTCTGCAGTGAGTAGGTAAAGGGCAAGGGCGGTAGAATCATAGTCTAAGAGATTGGCACAGCATCAGCAAGGATGGTGTGCGCAAGAAGAAACCTATACTCAGTAGGTTGACGTCGATGATGGCAACATAAAACTGGTAACTAATGAAACTTATTAGATTTGGGTCATAACAATAATACTTACTAATGTGATGATTGATGAAGGATCAGTGAGCAAAACTTTCCATGATTCGTTTTGCTTTACAAAATATTTTTAAAATGTGGCTCACATTAATCAAAATACTCATATTATTTCTCGGAAAACCTTAGATTATATTTTTAGAGTACAGATCAGTATAAAGACAGGAAAATAAAACCTGAATCAGTTCGCTGTTGGTTGAAACCGACACTAAAATTACGCAAATCTTATCCCTCGACAAAGCAAAAGCCAAAAAATCCCAAAGATCTTATCTAAAACGTGTACTAAACAAAAATCCAGGGGTATTAAACCTAAGTGTCGTTCGCGAGTTGTTTTACGGCTCGTCAGGGCTCGTAAACCTTGAGCTCGGCGTCAGTGATTCCTGATGGACAATTTGAGAGTTTCCACCAATTCTGGGGACCATTTTGCGACCTACTGAGCCTTGGGGGCCCGTTATCGGAGTACCATCTCAACCGTTGTCTTATTCAAAATGGGGGGCGTAAAAGAGTTTGAGGTTGCCGTAGATATGGAAATGTCCTCGTTTTTGGTGGAATAAGTGAGGTTGGAGTGTCGGTTCTTTTCGTGAAATATGTTTTGGAGTGATGCTTTTGGGTATGTCTTGAGGAAAAGTTTTGTTTGAATTTTATAATGCTGCTTCTTCTATTTTAGAATGTAAGTGACTGACGAAAATGTATTTTGGAGAATTTTATCATTTCCTCAGTAACACAATTTTATTCTATGACTCATCATTTTGTATTTGAATGGATTCAAAACTCTTAAATGAGCTAGCGCTGGCCACGTTTTAAAACAAATTTTAAATCATTATTGATATAGATGTTTAAATAAAATGGCAAAACGGCACCATTGTCATATTCCGCAAAAGCTACGAGTAATTGTGATTTTTTATCGATTCCCAAAAAAGGAAGAGGTTCTTAATCCGACAATTTTAAATTTAATGTCTCTACCTGATTTCTTAGAGACGACAGAGCCGATATGAAAAAATATATTTTTTTGTTTGTAAGGTATATATTAAAATATATTTTTTTGTCCAGTACAGACGTTTAATTTTTTTATGAAAATAACTGAAAAAGTTCTATAATCGCCTGTCGTAATGAAAATCGGTAATTACTTTTCTGAAAAGAACTTGTGAAGGTGCCGTGACAATCATAGAACATTAGATTTAAAAAAAAATACTAACGGCACTCATGTCGCAACTAAAGTATTTTACGAGAAATAATAATACATATTTTTTTACTTTGAATTGCCTGATTGTACTAACGTAGATATTAATAAGAGTTTAAAACTAACACGTGGTGGACCTGTTTTGTTGTCTGAAATAAACGAAATATCAATTTCAATTGAATGTTTTTAATTTCTATATGTAATGTCGTCAATGCGACCTCCATTCCTGCTTCCCTGGTAGCTCGAAGGCCGTGTCACAGGTGAGGATAATGCGTAATTGCCGGATAACCTACAGTTTACGAGCGGCCCTAACTGACGGTTAACTGACGGTCGAACGGCCCAAGGGAAACAGTTGTTTCAAGGAATTGCCCTGTTTTTATTTAATCTTGAGATGAGAGTAAAGTTGGGGAGAGAGTGGAGTGGAAACATTGTTGAAGTATTTCAAAGGATTAAGTTTTTCAGTAAACAATTTTGTTCAACATTTCCTACGTCTTATTATTTTCATTTATACCTTATTAGTAAATAATCTAAAAATTGATTGAAAACTGATTGTGTGAAATTGTTTGTTTGGAAGTGTATTGCAGAATTTGGCTTTGGCTTTCGCTTTGGCTCCGTCCGAAAGTTTGGTAAATTGGAGCAGAACGATTTGATGCAATTCAGTTCGATGTAATTATATTGTTTTCTCGCTAGGGTGAGTCCTATAATCAAGTTAAATATAATAAAATGACCTGTTATGGAGTACAAAAATAACTACTGAAAGTTATAAATACTAGAGAAACATAAACTTCCCAGCAGTCTTCGGCAATTTTCAAAATAAGAAACCTGTCACGTCCGTGTTCTAGCGGAAATACGAAATACCTTCGAGTCAAGTGAATACTTTAACAAGGAGTACAGAACGGCGTGGCGTGGCGTGTTAAATATGCAGGTACCAGGAGACCAGATCGTGTAGGAATTATACATGAAGTGGGACGCCGTCACTACGTGAGGCGCGAAAGGTGTAGTCACACCTGACTTACATTGTAGATTCAAATAGATGGTACGCTTTGAATTTCACAAGATTTAGATGTAAAGAGGAGAGGAAATCTCAAAGAAACAAGTGTTTGTGTAAAGCTAGCAGCTAAATTAATAAGTAAAATAGTCAATTTTATAAACCAATGAGAATACATAATTAATTATATAATTCACCATTTTGTAGTAACGGCCATCTTGGGTTTGAAATTAATCATACTGTTTAGTATTCTAGTAGTTAAGCCTTTTTATTTGTTCCACATACTGTGGGAGCTGTGGAAAAATGTATACAATCCGCCATCTTGTGGCGGCGGCCATTTTGGACCGATTTTCATGAAACATAGTGTAGAACACTACCAAATATATTTACCTTTCAAGCAAAAAAAAAAACAACATCAGAATCCACATACGACGTATCCACACACAGACACTTAAAAACCCCGTTGTTTTTTCCGTTTAGGGATAAAAAAGCTAAGCGACGAGGAAAACGCTGATCAAGTTAGAAACTTATGAGTAAGAAATGTATCAGAATAATTGATGGAGTCAGGCGTTACTTTGCGGAAATCCATTTATAATAAGATGGTATATACAAAATATTTAGTGTTTTTCCGCCTCGTCTTGATGTCAGCGTGAGAAATCGAAAAATATTTTTGTTTTTATGGTGTGGTTCCTCCTCACCACCGCCACACCTCACCTTATTATTTCTCTTTCTCTCGCGCTATAAGCGCTCGCTCGAAACGAGCGAGCGCTTGAAGAGTCAACATCTCCTGAGGATGCCTTATGCTAAGGCGAAACACGTGTCGAGGAAGTCGGATACTGAGAGAAAGAGAAATAATAAGGTGAGGTGTGGCGGTGGTGAGGAGGAACCACACCATAAAAACAAAAATATTTTTCGATTTCTCACGCTGACATCAAGACGAGGCGGAAAAACACTAAATATTTTGTATATACCATCTTATTATGTATCAGAATCCTGAAACATGTAACAAAATGGATCTCTAAATTGCAGCACAAAAATCTAAATGAGTTTACATGGTAAAATCGTCTAACGCCAAAAGATTCGCAACCCTAAATCATTGAAGCCTGACAGCAAGCAAGTACCAGGCGAATATAACATGTAGGAAATGTATTCCGCGTCACGCTCATCCGATGGCCTAATTATGCCGCCCTGGTATCCATCGATACAGGCACAATAGAACAATCGCCTGTTATCCGATATGAGGATGATGCGTGGACACAATACTGCTAGTTTGGAATAGGATGACTATTATTGTGGTATTGGATTAGTTTAGCAGAAACAAAGAGCAATAATGTTGTAACAATCTAAGTTTGTATTTGATATACAGTCTATATAAAATAGGGTAACAAAATAATAGTTTAGATATAGAGTATTTTTGGTTATATTTTTTAGCACTTAAGCAAGGATTGCCATCAGTGATTTAGGTCATCCGTGTCAATGAATTAGATATAAAAGATGTTACTTTCACTGCGGAAAACGACACCTAGATAATTAAAATTAACTTATGTCCTCCAAAATCGACAATAATATCGAATTGATAACATTTTAATATCGAGTACACTAGTGTTAATTGGTATAACAAAAATGTGTGCATTTGTCATAGACAATAGGATTTTTACTAGATCTGTGGTATTATTTATAGATGATCTAACAAAGACAGAGACAACAAACTCGTAGACTAATATTTTTTTTATATTTAAATCGGTTGATCTAGCAAAATTGAGAGACATCTTCAAAACGTTCAAACATCGATTTCTAATAATCTTTTTGGTACATGAATATTCACATAGTACCTACTTAAATATATATATATATATATATTACGTGTCACATTGTTTGCCCACGATGAACTCCTCCTACTGAAGCAATTTGATAGGATAGCTTACATCTCAATTTATAGTTGCAATATTATTTTATTGCAAATTATTTTTCTATTATTTGACAGTCACCTGTTATTAAGCTCCTAACAATTCTAAAAGATAGCCGATATCTTTTGACTGGTTTGAGTAATGTTTTGATAAAATTTCAACCTCGTTTGAAACTCTAGCATTTACTATTATCTAGGCTATCTACTCATTTAGCTAGATTCATTCGTGTCACAGGATTATCACGCATGGTCACCCTACCGTGTAGTCTAGGAGCCAGCGACCAAGGATTATCAGCTTACTCGCCTCCTCTTGATTAGTAGTCAATACATGGGATTAGAGGCGACTGCTAATTATTAGTTACCCGTAGTTACTGCCTCATTTACCTATAAGAGGGTGTTAATAATATGCCAGGTTGATTATTATAAATGGTAGTGGATTAAGTAATGAGTTTCCGTTTCCTAAGTGGTTAGTAACTGAGCGAGCGAAATATTTTTGCTTCGAGTCTGGCAAAATGTTTTTTCGACTGTCACTTTGTATGTTTGTTTGTATGGCTGTTTGTCCTAAAGAAATTTTGTACTCATGTTCAGGTCGGAGTTTTCATCCAATCTTAATGAAACTTGGTGTGTAGGTTTATCGAGTTTTTAGAATTTTTTAGTTGTTGTGAGTTTTCGATTGAGGAGATATTTCTCTAAAAAAGGTGGGAAGTATGCTTCGGCACCATTTACCAGTTATGCGGAAAATAGCCTTTAGCCTGAATATATAAAAAAAACAGTCAAGTGGAGGTCGACAGCGGAACTATAGTCAAATTCTGACGTAGCTGTGCACTTTTTTGACTTCATAGATACCCGTATACAAACTCATACAGTATACTAATTATCAGTATATAAAAGTAAATACCGAAAAGAAGTAATGAAACTCACAAAAGAAGTGGTTAAAAGTAACTTCAAAAACCCGACTGCGAGAACTTGAGACCCACGTACTCGTATCTTAAACAAGTGAAATCGCGGGATGTATCTTATATAGGCTGAGGCTATCTGCAGATGAAGACAAATCCATTGACACCACTCACATAAAATACGACAAGCCGTTTAGTCTCTAGAGCCTGCCACAGAAAATACTCGTACATACACTCAAAAAACATCCTTTTTGCAGTCTGCTTAAAAATCTTTAAAAACACCACAAAACATGCATAAAACACGTGAAATTGTGCACAAAACACCTCAAAGTGTATCGTATAATCATATAAACAAATCTTGGGACACGATCGTAGACATAAACGGGTCATGTCGTAACCCGGGATGAGCCATCAAACCGAGACAGCGTATGGAGAGGGCGGGATCTCCGGGGCGAATATGCGTTTAGAAGTACGGGACTAGAGTGTTGAGTACATTTTGTTAACTCAAGTAAAATACTAATAATTACGATATATATGTTTTTTTGGTAGAGTTTGTAGTAGGCATTGGTAGCTTAAGTGTTTACGTATCAACTGATACTCCCCACTGCGGAGCACGGGTCTCCCCTGAGAAGAGGGAATAGGTCGAAGACGCTGGCCAAATTGGGAGTTGGGGAGTCCCTTACGATGTCCTCCTTCACCGTTTAAGTATGTAATAATTAATTCTAATATTTACATAAATAAGAAACTCAAAGGTAAATGCTTTAACCTGGGATTGGACTCGCGCCCTTTCGCTTGTGAGGCAACAGGTTTACCGACTAGGCTACCACTATTAGCTGTTACAATCAGTAATTAAGTAACGCTCAGCGCAGTCACATTTCAGATGGATGACCGTTGACCGTGGTCTTACATTTATAACTTTAGGATAACACGTTAAAATAAATCCCAAAAGTCCCGTCCTAACTATTACTAAGACTAAGGAATGTTGGCTTTTGGAGGGCTAAAACTACCTTTAAGCAAGCTATGCCACTATTACATATTTAGTATTTCTTATTATTATTTCATATGGTGTTACGGCCGGCGTCTCATGGATGCATCGTTCTTAGCACTCGCGTTTGTAACTGCATCCAAAAACCAATTTAGCCTCGTCACGGCACCGCTGAGACTTTTATGTCTTCCAAAAATAACAAAAGATAAATCCATTAACTCAAGAAAATCCGTATTTATTTCCTCGCTACCCGATAAAGACAAGCTAAAGGGAAACATTGAAGGAAAATCCATTCAGTGTCCCTTGAGATAGCACATTTAAAATTCAAATAGTCGCGCCTTATCAATTACAAGTACCAGGAGCGCAACAATGAGCGGCGGTGACAAGCTCGCTTCTTCCAGCATTTGCATGTTTATACAATTGCAATTAGGGGGCCGTAATTCGGTTTTAGGGATGAGACAATGATTTGGAACTGATACACGGCTAAACTTGATTTGATTGAACGAATTAGTGTGTAAATCACAGAGATGTTTGCAGATTGGTAATATTTTTTTAATTATTACTTAATTATAAATCTGTTTCATATAATTATAGATAAACTACCTCAACTGCTAGGTTGCAATCGATGTTTTCCAACAAAACTATTTTTTATCATATTGAGAATATTTGGCCGCGATGCCCAAAAAAGCTAACATAGTCTTTGTAATAAATTTCATAATGGATACATCCTGAATCACATCGGTGTAAGTTTGAAACTTACAGCTTCTTTACCGACTTCAGTACCGCTTTAAATCGATATCGATATTCGATAGCCATCTCTATTCACAGCCGGTTTCAATTTCATGTAGGTAAGTTAATACACAGCAGAAGGTAATCTACGTGCAAAAAAGTCTGAAGCTTAATATTTATATCCTGTACTATAATTTAAGTACAACACACAATTTACTTCGTTTCATTCAATCTATCTCACAACCGGAACGCGAATTTAGTCTTTGAATAAAGTAAATTGAAAAAATATTGTTTGGTAAGATTTAATGCCCATTTTTATAAGTGGCAAATGTAAGTTAGGCCACATTGGACGACATTAGCAAAGGATCGAAACGTTTATGTAAAGGATATGTAAAGTTAAATATAGTGATTTAATTTTACTCAGGAAACATTATGATATGTAGTTGTCCATAAATTCAAGGCGTGTTTGTGACACCACAAAAAAAAATTAAAAATACTAATACACAGCTCACAATAGTTGGTATAAAAATCTGACATCAATTTGCATTGACAAACATTTTGACTATTTTTATAAATACAAACTAAAGCGGATTCATTAAAAAAATTCAAAAACCTTAAGCCAAAGTTACTAAACTCCCATAAGTTTTAAGAAGTAGGGAGTGTCTTCCGCTAATGTAATCACGTTACATTTGCATCAATGTTATGTCCGCCTGGTACTTACAGTTACTTTCAATCGACGAATATATTATTGTTTAGTGGCTGTTGTTAATTAATTAGGGAAGGTTCTTTTAGTGCTTCATTTTCAGGGGTACGGTTTTACCGTACGGAATAAAATAAAGAAAAGATTTTGATTTTACCGTATTTCACTGTTGACATTATTACCACGCGGCGAAATATTCCTATAATGGAATAGATGCGATAACAAATTCTCAAAATTAACTGCAAAAAATCATCGCACATCGCACATAATTCTGTTTAATTTATCCCCACCTCTTCAACAGTCATATCGCTCTAGTATATTATATTCCTCAATCTCATCTACCCATTTACTAATTTTACCACCTACAGCAGAACTCTAATTATAGATTAGCCACCCTTTATAATTGGTTATAGCAAACACGGAAGGGTTGGTGTACATTTATAAAATATTTACTCTTACAATTGCTCTCGAGAGAGCTCGAGTGTGTACTCGTACGCTTGCGGGGGAAACTTATTTCTCATTAAATATTTATTACAAATCCATTTGGTAAATGCTATCATAATTCTTTATGCTTTAGCAATATTTATCCTATTTGACCAAGGTTTTCAATTAATACAATCTAATCGCAAGATTCTTATAAATTTTACCTTCAAAAAATACCCAAAAGCTGTCGACCACGTTATCTTACCGTACGAGTTACGAGTAAAACCACGGGATGCAACTAATATAGACTATGACCTTCTGCAGATACAGACGAATCCAATGACGTCTCGCATATCATAATCAGTCGACCGACTTAGGCTGCAGAAGGTCACAAAGAGTTAGACGACATAAAAATTTACAAAATATACTCCTGGGCAGTCTGCCTGTAAAAATGCCTCCAGCCAATGACCGGTCGATTCAATACCTTCAGATTGAGATATTAGAGATATATGCTCCTATTTGTACTGAACTGTACGCTGAAACACGGGCACTGCCTAGTTCGGCAACAGATACTCAAATTATTGTGAAAATAAAATCTAGCCTTAGTTATGTCTTATAAAATTGTATCAAATATTATTATGGAATGAATAAATGAATTTGATAAGATTAGCACTATGGCTCTAGAAGCGGTTCGTTGCCACAAGTAACGATTTACAGTTGGAACTATTGATAACAATATTAGTTCCATGAGTAGTTTCATTCCACAACCTTCTGATAACGAATTCTGCAAGAAGTATGTTCGGCTTTCTTTTAAACAACACAGTCGTATTAGAAGCTCAACAAAACAATGAGCGTGCCGGCACTTAACCAATCAACTCCTGCATCAGCTGCACCCCACCTGTTTACACAGGGGTAGCACAGGGTTAGCACAAGGGAACAACCCTTCCTAATGGTTTACTGGACGTAAAGATGTTAACTCGAATAATACTCGAGTGTTTGGACGATATTCCGATGATTTTTTGATTGTGCTGCTTTTTGAATGGGAAGTGGAGATTGATTTTTAAAAATTACAATTGTATGATTGTTTGTACTTACATTTTCGAAATTAAATTTTAACTGATAAGTTTTTATTAATTTTGTGACTCAATAAATGAAAAGGTTACTTTGAACACAGTTGTTTTTGGCTTGATTGAGTCAATTCTGTACATCGGATTTGAAAAATCTTTTGTTAAGTTACAATCTGTCGGAAGACATGAAATCTGAATAGATCAAATGAATCATAACCCAAGATAGATTTAATGCATATAGCATTTTTATATATTAAGCTAATGTTGTTTAATAAGAAATAACCGTTAATTCTAACTTTAGCTCTTAAGAATTTATTATTTTTGACAGGCCATTGTTTTTTCCCCTATAATTACAGGTTTAATTGCATAGCTGTTCCAGGCGGTCAGAACGCGCGATAGCTAAGCACTGTCGACCTGTGACCCGAGCTGTCAGTCAGCTGCCAGTCAAGTACCAGGGCTCTATGAGATAATGAGAGATGCGTCATTGTGTACGTAATGGATATTATACTTACGCCTAAAGCTTTACCGTTATCGTTCGACAATAAGTAATGAAATAGCATCACATTCAAAAGTAAAACAGTGATGTCCAATAAATTATGACGTCATTACGGCAATTAAAATCAGTTTTTTTAAATAATTCCCACGATATGAAATAAATAGAATTCGGCAGCCTGTCATATCAATACACACTTAAGTTACCCATCACTTGAACTTAATGATATAAATAAACGCTTCTAAGTTATATTTATTTACTAAAACTCAAGTGTTAAGTTAGGTAGCGCACAATGGAAATGGTTCTCGAATAACGTCACTTTTGAAGAGCTTATTGTGAGAGAGTTAGAAAATCGGCTATAGATATTGTAAATTTTGAATTGATATGTGATTGGAGTACAATAAAAAAGTAAAAAAGCAGTCGCAATAATAATAGTTTTTAATTGACCAAAAAAAGAGGAGCTTATCAATTCGCCAAAATCTTTCTTCTGTGGCTTGACGATTTTTTTACTGACGGTTTTACTGATGGCAGGTACTTGGCAGACGGTTTCCGTGATATGTAATATTCTTATTTTGTTTGAATATTTTATACAATTTTGATTAATACATAATGGAAATGGATCATGAATGCTCGTTTTCTTCCGCATTAATTTATGAAAAACCTTTCAATACGTACTTAAAAATCGTATAGGTAAGTACTTGTACACGAAACTTTAAATTAACATGATTTTTACGCACATCTAAGTAATAATTTATCAATCATAAATAATACTAATGAAACTGAATGGTCGACAGTACTTGAAGTATCCGAAATAGTTAAATAAATGCATTTTTAGTAATTTCCTTTTATACATTGAGAAATTTGCATCACCAAAGCCGTACATATTGAAATTGCAATGCGTAATATAACCCATTACACCCACGTGGAGTAAAACATCGAGTTCTCTTGTTAATTTGCCATTTCGAGCGGGAACGTACAAGATGGCCGATCCATCCGCCATTTTATTGTCACAGACGCACTCACACCTACACTACCACTCCTGCGCAGCTTTTTGTGTTTTCTTTTGTCTGCATTTAAGATTATTAAGTGAGTCTGCAGTCATAAGAGAGTGAATTCGTATTACGTATAGAGTTAAAAATATGATTCATCATTATCGAAGCACATGATATTTATAGACTAAAACAATTCTATTCAATTTGAATACGGTCTGTATTCAACAGAATCTGCAAATTAGATCTCTTAAATAGTCTGCACGAATTTTTACTCAACAGAACTTTAGTAAGAAAAACGTTCTTTTTACATAAATAAGTAAAAAGCTAACATACGCTTCATCATTATTAAAGATGAGAAAACAAAATATTTTTATCAAGGTGAATGTAAAGAAAAAAAACTATAGCAAAGTAAACGATTTGAACGCTGAAACCTACTTACGTATTCACGCGGTGATTCGTAAAAGGGCCCTTTTTAGTTTATTATTTTTAATGCTTATAGTTTAAATCTCTCGTAGAAATGCACATTAATTTGAATAGTATGACAGGTGGCACTGTGTATTGAAGGGTTAAGATGATTATTTTCCCTTGACAAAGAACGCAAACGGTCCGAAACTAATTAAATGAGTTATTAATTCCTTTTGTTTCATATGTGATTTTGTGAAAGATTATTGAATAAAGCAAACATAATTAGTTGAGCTCTGTAAATCTTTTCGCTAAAACTCTTCAGAAACTCTCAAACTGAACATCAATAAATAGAATCACTATGATGTATTTTCTAAACTAATTTCCATCACAATCCCTGCATCTAATCCTGAATGCAAATATCACTAGTATCCTTGTTTACAGTCTCTGACTATCGTTATGTAAATAGTTTAGTGCCGATCGGATCGTGTCTCGTAAAGAAGGTAATTTGCTGCATATGATAATCACCCGCCTAAGATTCTGGCATTGGTGTATTTTTAGGGTTCGGGTGATTATTCATTTGTAGATTCTTGCATACAGGATTTATTATTGGGATGATATTTTTACTAAAACAAAAGCAAAAAAAAAAAAACAAAATAAATAAATTTAGTTATAAAAACTAATCTAATAATAAACCCCTAATAGAAGGGAAAGTTACAAGAATGCTGGCTTTATTGCCAGGTTAAATGGTCATGCAAAATTTTTGTCCAAAATAAGTGCCAAAAATTGAGAGAGGTTTTTTTTATCCTTCACAGCTAGGCATTTGACTACAAGTTCGCACGACCGCGGAAGTCAGCGATACTGTATGTAGGTTTCATATTTATGCCGTTTGTAGTAGAACTATTAGGGATATGGGGAGCGCTTTAAAATTATATTTAGAAATATTAAAACGTCTGGTGGAAGCGACATGTGATCGGAATGCTGGGTCTTATTTTAGGTTTATTTGTTAGAAAATATGCTGATGTAAAGCGACGATGCGGCTGAAGATTTCTTTAAGCTTTCCTAGAAGACTGATTTACTCGTGACTCTAAAAGAGAAACCCAGATCGTAGGTATCGGGAAATATGAGAGAAACCGGTAGTGTTTTCAAGAATGGTGGATTGCTGGTAACCTACCACTGACCATCTTCTCTTAATAGACTTAAACTACCACATCTTAAAGGAGACCTTGCTACATCGAGGCCACATACTTTAAGAGTACAAATTTAAAAAAAAAAACAAAAAATGGTAAAGAGACATGCGGTTTCCGTGAAAATTTCTGTTGACATTTTAATGATTTTTTTATTTAGTGGCGGAGACAAATTTTGATGTAAATATATATTTATTTAATTAATATTATAATTAAGTATATATTATTCTTAAACTCACCAATTATTAACTTGTAGTATCGTTAACCCTGTATCTTGTGCTAATTGCTTCTTTTGGTCTTCTGAGGGGTACGGGTGCTGGAACAACAGACAAACAAACATTTACTAATACATTTATATACAAAACATCTTACATAATTATATTAAACAATATAATTATAATAATTAATTATTTTTAAGGTTTATACCTGTTTGTCACCCCAATCTGTCCCCGCAAGGTGACAAACAGGAATAAAAATTCCTTTCTGTCCCCCTATGACTAAAAAGCGGGGACAAGTGGAATTATTTTTTCCTATTTGTCACCTTGCGGGGACAGATTGGGGTGACTAATAGAAATAAACCATTTTTCATATAATTGAAAAATCTATAAAAAATCGATATAGGCGATAAGGCCTGCAAATGTACTGCCTAAGTTATGTTCTGCTGTTTGTATTTAATGTTTATTTAATTTTGGAGTGCAACAAACAAATATTTTTTGTAAAAAAACAATAGCAAAAAGATATAGCAACGAAATATGAAATTATCGGTTTGAAATCGCTAAATATTAGAATCTATTAGAAATTGAAGTAATGTTTCCGTCATTGCCTTCTTATTTCTGTTAATCAATCGCGAAAACAGATATTTTATGCTTTTCCCATCATTAAGTTACAAATATGATTCTTTCAGTAACACAATTGAACGTTATAAAAGAAGAGAACAAAGAATGACAGACCTAAAGCGGAGCGACACCAATGCCGATTGCGAGAGAATCCGATTTTAAACTTAATTAAACTGTGCCAACGCCTTTTCTCTAGTAATTGAAATGGAAAGTACACCTGTTTTGAATTAACCGAGTTTGTATTTCTGTATTGTTAGGTTGTTATGATTTTTTTACCGTCAATTTTACGTTGTAGACTTATCTTTAGTGACTTGCTAAAAAAGGAAGAGGTGTTCAATACGACGGAAGTTTTTTGTTTATGTTAGTTACCGAGAAATTTCAAAAAAAACTGTTTAACCCAGAGACATGAAATTTGGAGAATGTATGTATTCATTATGGGCTCTACTAAGAAAAGATTGTTGGAAATTCAACCCCTAAGGGAGTCAAATGGGGGCAATACTGGCTTAAAAGGGTAAGGTGTTTTGATTTTCGCTTAGCTTTTTGGGAAGACGCCTTTGCTCTGCTGTGGGACATAAAACTGATATAGCTTTATATACATAGAACAAACAGATCGACAAAAACAAACAGTAGTAATTAATTATTTTTAGAAGATAATCCTAAATTCAGCGATGTTTCTCGAATGAAAGTACCAAGGCGACAGGAGCGTAGCGCACGTCCGACCTAATGTTATTGGTTGGCTGCGCTCCCAGGAGAGCCTCCTTTCTACCAGGGTACCAGCCACCGCAGGCAGGTAGGTAAATTATTCACTCGCCGTTCCCAAGGTTCACCTTTTTCTATCGGGATATAATTTTCCTTGGAAGTAAAAATACAGAGAAAATTGTTTTTGTTACGTAATCTTGCTGAGGTACGTATTAACCAGTTTCGAATTTAAACTTAACATGAAACCATTTATTAATAAATTTGTCATATTCAATCAACATACACAACAAATAAAAATGAAAAATTGTCGTCCAGTCTTTGAAATTGAGAGGTCTAGCTAGAATATTACATTGCAATTAACTCGTCAAAGTTAGGTACTATTTCTGTTCTAAATTCCAACATTTCATCTCAGAATAGCCAGTTGAAAATCAGGAGGTCCAACTGTTTATTATCGTTCCATTTTCGAATTGCAGTATTGGCACAGATTAACTAATATTTACAGCTTGCGTTACAGATTATCAAATAGTTCTCTAATGCATTCGATGCCGATCTAATAACCAAAGGAAGTCGAGTTTACGTTTACGATAGTAATGTTTACGCAAAGGAACGGGATTTACACAAAACCATGGAATAGAGATCACTACGACTGTGATGATATTTTGAATTTAGAATTGTAAGATGGAATCGATATTAGAGTCAAAAATAGACTTAAACTCCAAATATTCAATTTCACAAATGAACTTTTGTATTGTTGGTTCTGGCTTTTTTGGAAGACTTGAGTTTAGCATAAAACGCTATCAAATGATCAGAATCAAACTTACCTGAGTAAATATTTTATTATTTCATGCATCTTTCTTAACATCCATATTTGGGACTGCATCATTGTTTTTGAGCTTAAGTAAGAGGGAACACAGGACTTTGTTTTTTGGCTTACGACGAGTTTGACATTGGGCATCGGCCATTGGCCTCCAGTTTTTTAAGATTTGTCAACAATCGAGACTTTTTAGCGAGCTACATAAAAAGTGTTCATCAAACATTTATGAAGACCATTAAAGGTGGCTACAAAAACTGAGAAATGATGGACTCCCGTTGTAACGGGATTGTCAAATTTATGCTGAGCGTGCGTTTTTTGCGCTACGTAGTGTTTTGGGGGGGACTGGTTTAGTGATACCGTTATTGCATCGAGTTTAGTAGAACCTAGCTGAGTAAACTAGCTGCGTCTTGCAGTTTCCTTTGTGGCAATATTATTATATTCTTTTTTTTAATCCCTCCTGCTAGCAGGTTGGTAATGCTGATCATGGAGGCGAAGGTTTTCTAAACAAAGATTTGATGTTCAACAAGAAGGTCGCCTATCTACTTTGTACTTTTCGATTTGTTGCTGGGGCTGTTGGGGCTGCAGAGCTTGACATTTCCCCGATCTTTGCTTTGATATTTGGTTCATTGTTCAGTACATAAACAAATATCAAATCTGACTTAAGTCGTTTTTTTCAGTTGTTTTTTTTTTCACAAATAAGCTTTACCTACCATTTTTTTGTATCAAATCAATGACATATCAATTTTATTTCAAAACCAAAAAAAAACCAATGCTAAGTTTACGGTATCCTTTCTGCAATAGATCCGTCAGCCAGAAGGCACCAGGGCATCATAAACCGTATGGAGATATCAAATTTCGAACGCGGGCGCGGGTCGACGAATAAATCACGCAGACGCATTAAAATCTCGATTGCTGTTGGTAAATCGAAAATCGAGAAAAAAATGACGTAGGGTTGCCGAAAAGTGTAAGGGAAGTTTATCGGTTATTTTAATTTGAAATAAAACACTGGGCATATTTTCTTGAAGAATCTAATAATCATCATATCAGTTTCCAAAAAGAACAGTAATAGAAATGTTCTGTTTTTGAAATTTCTTTATTTTAGTTATGTATACTACAGAAAAAGTGATGTGACTGTAAAAACGTATCAAGTATCATTAGCGATAAACTCGGTTAAAGAACTTAAAGGTACAAATCTGGGGGCACGGTAATACCCCCGCCAAGTCGAGCAAAACAAAGGCATGGCCGTACCATCATTTTCTCGAAGCTGTTCGAGCCCTTCTTGACCCCCCTGTAGGTTTGTTGTGGGAGAATCGAAGTTTAATGTCCAATTTATTAGCTCTGGTCATGAAACTAAAAATAAAGCTAATAATTTGAATATTGTTTCATACTAACGGCAGTATATTTTTGCATAAAAAATACGATAATAAACAGAAGGCAACCCTATTCTAACCGCAAAAACCTCTCAATGCAAAGATTCGAGTTGCAAACTATAAATCGAGTTACACACAATCCCTTTACATGTGAGCTATCGACGTTGCAGATGTAAATACAGCGTTAGGGAATACCGGCACAGATGAATATCATAAAAACATACTCTAACTTATTACAGTACTAGAATCGATTTTACCAATCCCTTTCGAATTGAGACTTAAAATTAAAAAAGAACGTATTTGTAGTTAATATGTGCAAGTTATATTCGCTGATTTATATAAACTACTAGGGAAAAGAAAACAGGTCGCCTTAACAAATGGTATGATCAAATAATATCGCGAAATTTCAAAGCTTTTCAATGGTGTTAAATGAAATAGATATGCTCCTAATCATTCGTCACCACATCGATGTTACGTAAATTCATAATCGATTACAAATGAAAATACCACCCCAAAGACAAAACACAAACCATCTCCTGAATAATTCCACCAGCAAGTTCCGACAAAAGAGTAAAAACACACGTTAAAATATTCATTCGGCACGTATCGTGTGCGAAAACCGAAAATTCCCTAATGATATGCGTACGCAGACATAATTCTTTGCCAGTATACGAGCGTATTTTACAATTTTCCCAGCGTTCGGTGTTGCCATAACAATAATAATATATTCAGGGGCCCCGGTGATTTCCGGACGTGTCGTAAAAGTAAAAATCATAGCGTCTCGGAGGAGAGGGTTATCTTCGAGGAAATGTGCCACGAGTGGAGTACTGAGGAATTGGGGAGTTTATTGATGTTTTTTATACATTTATCAGTTAAACTACGTACCTGAAGAAATACATAGATCATCGTAAATACTACTTTTTTTGGTGGCCAACTGACTACTACAGCTATCAATGATTATTCGTTGCCATTATCAGATCGGACGATCCATTAAATAAATTAAAAGATTAAAAAAATCACTTGGTGTAATTTTATGTAATGTAAAACAAAAAATAACTTAATATTACTTTTATGTATGAATTGAATGCTACATTTTTTAAATTCGTCGTGTACAAATACGAGCAAGGTGATTGTGTAAATTATTTTGCAAAACGAGAACAATATTTACTGAAAGATGACTGAAATCAAACTCTCTCTTTTGCTAGAAAAGCAGATAGCAGGTTATAAAATAAAATAAAGTACTATTTTAGTTTACATCGAATATTTCCAACTCAAGGCTGTCACTTGTGAGTACATCCGAGCCTCATGTTAGTTTCCAAACGAGTGAAACGTGGCTCCGCAAAGAACGTGTTCGTGTGATGGATTAAATTTTTCGGCATCGCGACGTGACACTCGGATTGAGCTCTAAATTATGCGTACCTAGTACCAGCGAGAATCACGAACACGAAAACAAGTTTTTCTCAGAACATGGTATTAAGAAACCACAAACAAGTTAGATTTATTTCTTACAAGTCAGAAATGACATGAACTTTCAAGTTTCAGCTCTCGACCGAACATAAACATCGTAAGGGACTAAAATAGTTTACGGACGCCTCGAGTCGTTATAGGGATCGTACCGACCACAAATAGACGTCAAAAAACTAGGGTCCCGTGTACGGGGCCTTTATGTCCCACCGGGGAGACATAAAGGTGCGGAGGAGGCCCTAACCCTATCGAAGCGATGTGACCCGGTGATGAATGGCCCTATCGCGGCCCTACGCTAGTGTCCTTCTGTTTTCTGTTCTCCTAGTCTCGTTGTTTATTTATTTTATGCGTTGTTTATGTGCGAAAGTGAATGCGGGATAGGTTCTTTCTCAACGTGAGTTATTTCCATGCTGACTTGTCGACTGTGCTATTTGAATAAAATATCAGAGCTCGTGAAAAAAAATAGAGTGCAAAATTCGAATGCTCATTCAGCCTATAATGTCCAAAAAAGTCCATCGCTAGCTCAAATGGGCTTAATTGAAAGACACCTGTCAATTGCCCGCGTATCGGGTACATTTTTGCTGTAGCAATTCAATGGCGTATAAAGAATTCAAAACGCCCGATTCGGAGTTACCGCGACAGGATCGACCTAAAATATGCAAAGCTGTAATGGAAAGCCAGTAGCTGGTGTTTTAGAGGCTAAAATAGTTTTTATGGGATCCTTTTAGACACCGCTATTGGATTTTAAATGGAAAAGGAATATTGACGGCATTTAATTTAAGATTTGAACATTATTGATGTTGATTATAGAAATCAAGACTTCGGCTTTTTTAAACCAATTTATGATGACAACACGAATCTCTACCGTCATAATCGATTCTGTAATCGATTATCGCAACTCCCATTCCATCTCAAATGCAAATCAACCTTCACTTTAATTTAGAAGCCACCGTGACTAATATAACGACAAAAAACACACATTAGAAATACAAACCTTCATTTCGACCACCATATCTCTAAATTAAAAACTCGCCTCTATTACGAATTCAAAGTCAATACCGACAGCGGCTCATGAATCGAGTAATAGAACAAAGCTAGTGAGACGGTAAATGGCATCGATACTAATCTGCGAGCCGGAAGCGGCCGGCCTGACGGCTTCGGAAGCCGCAACTGGGCTAGGAAATGAGATAGGTGTACAACTGTACACTACCTCTGTTGTTATGGGAGCCTGGTACCTGCTTTGATGGAATTGGGACGTTGAGTGATGTGTGCCCAATGACACCTCTATTGTTACAAGCTGACTAATTCTGGTAAAGTTTAGAGTATCAGGATAATAGGTTCTTGCTAACAACAAGGACGAAATGTAGTTAGGTAAGTCTTTTCTATCTTATTTATTGCCCCTGTGACAATGCCACAAGTTAGATAGGGCAAGTCTTTAACAAATTGTGTCTAAGAAGCGTCAAATTTGACAAGGACTTCGACATTGCAACAAAACAGCAAAAATACACTTTTAAAAGTTATATTTTGTGACTTTGAATTTGAACGTTATCTTTGACTAATCTTTGTAAATTTAAGATTGTCATTTTGGACATTACGGAAACTGGAACATTCAGTCCCAAATCGAACAATTTAGAATACTGTAGAATAATGTTCCAAAACGTTTATAAATATTTAGTATACTCATCTCAATCAGCATATGACAGGTGGTACAGAAATGATGCAGGTTAAGCAAGATAGACAGTTACGAATTTGATACCATACTGGCAAAACAAAAAAAAAAAACGGAAAATAATGTAACATTTAGCAGAAACAAAATTAAAATACCACAGATGTAAAAACAATAAAGAAGCTTGCATATCAATCGGAACTTCAAAGAACACCGTGTCATTAACTTACCGATACAACTGGCGACTTGTAAATAAGAAGAAAAAGAAACGTCATTCTTATTTCAAACGCGATAAGACCATACTCCCGGGCCCTGGAAGTACTCGCTCAGTACTGCCAACCGTACGAAATAATGGATCAACTCCGGCGTACCGCGCGGGCGGCTGACTCAAACGGTTGACAATAAATGTAAAATAAAATGTAAAGAAGGCCATATTCATGAGGTGTAGATGCAGATATTGAATGAACGTCAGGGCTGGCAAATCTTGTACAAGAAACATTCAGTAAGCTGACATTTCGTGTAGTCATATACTCCTTGCGAATTGTAACCGAGAAGTTTAGGTATGAGAAGCCGATTGCTAGACTCTTCCGGTGATGCATCAGGCTTGGCCAAAAGTTTGGATGTGCAGTGTAATGGCACACAACATACATAGCATTAAACTCTTTACTTGATATGTTAGATTTGGATGCTTTTTGTCTAGAAAACCTTCAAAATTAAACAACAACTAAAATTAAAGTTTCTAAGAGAGTTTTCGACGTCTGTATATTTCGAAGTACATTTTTCGCTTGTCCTACAAATTAGTGTAAACTTGCTACGGTGCCATTTACTGACCGATAACCACTAGTAATTCGTATCTACTGAATATTTCTAGTGTCTTTGTAATTAATACCAGCATGTTAGAAGGTTAAAACTCAAAACTCCGTTAAAAAATGGACAACCCTTTTCCGTGTCAATTCAGGCTATATTTTGCATATACGAATATCGGCCATAAATAACCGCAGGGTTGACAAAAACGGCAAAAACCGGGGCATTGTGGCTCCGTCACACGAAGCCGCTGATGCCACGCTTAGATTAAAAAAAAAAGTGGCTGAATGCAGGATCTTGTTGTTGCCAAAAATAAAAGTTTGACGACTGCACCTGTAGAGAGCGTTTGAGTTTTTGCTACCTATACGAGAACCGTTTACCAAAATAAAGCTAAGTACCTAGCTATTGAGTACTCTTGTCAAAAAAAAAAATCCTTTTTTCAGGCGCATATAGGTACTACAACAAAATAAAGACAAATTATACTTAAAGTATAAATTAATACATAGCATCACAGGACATAGTGTTATACTATTATAAAACGGTGAACTGTTACACTAAAAATAGTTAATACAAGCGTGAATATCAAGGATTTCGAATTTTTTTGTAAATTAATCCGAAAGTTTGGTTATTCCATAGACACACAGCCATGAAACAGACCAATTGACATAAATTATAGACTAAAACATAACCATCGACAAGATGATAATGACCTCTTCAGTTTTTTATAGGTGTCTCAAAATAATAGCTAATGTACATAAATTATCGATTCTATTTCATCGAATACCAACTTCACAGATTAATCTCTCATTACTACAAAGAAATCGATTAAGTATAACGAACTCAAAAAAAAAAACTTTAAAAAATAAGCCCGAATGAATTGAATCGACTCATGAATTAAACGAATGTCACACGTTGATTACCGCTAGCGAATAAATAATGTTCGGATAATCGAATAAATAATTTTCGAATAATCGATTGGGACCAAATTAATCGAATCGGAATAAATCGGGCGGTGCATTTACATTAAGCCACCATGTGAGCGTTAGAGATAAACTGGCTGGTGACGCAGTATTCAGGGATGAGAGAGATTAGTATTGTTTGCCTAATTTGTTAGCAATAATGACGTAAATTATGGGAATATTGAAGTAAGAAGAGGTTTTACTTAAAGATATTTATTACTAAAGCTACATTTCGTGGCTTCATTGAACATAAAGATTATAGTATACTGAAAAAAAAACTCATAACTTCCCGCTAGGATTTCTTCTATATTGGAGACCCCTTCCAACATTCACACACACTTAGCCCGGCTGAGAATCGAACCCGGTACCGTCGGCTCTCCAACGATTATGCTTACCACTAAGGTCATGTAAGATTTTACGTCAATAAAGACTCAATTTAAAATTGAAAATTCTTTGAAAAAAGTTTATAGCGGTTTTTTTATTTTGGTAAACATTTAACAGTTTCGCTGACATACATCAGTATCAATGTTTTTATATAAATATTATATTCCATACAAAAATACCGGGCAAAATATGACAGCGTAAACTATTTACGTCACCACAGACACAATAACTCAGACAACGCAAAACATACAAAACCCGACCGCACTTGTAAATCCATCGCGTCGGCCGAACAATAGTCTATGCGTGATCTACACGCGTGACTTTTATGTCTGTGGCACACTAGCGATATGAGAGCTAAACAAGGCATTACCAGCGGCTTTACTTGCAAAATGTCGTCGATTTTTTTTTCTATCACCATTCGTTACTACTCTGTCTAATCGAGTAGAGTAACAGTTTTAATGATATGACATTGATTACACAGCCCGTTCTTGAGTTTTTATCCAGTAGAATGTGCAAATTTTCATGATTATTTACTACAATACATGCATGAGTACTTTGTGTGTTCAGTTCATAATATATTAAATCACCAAACAACAATAATTATGCGAATAAGAACGAAGAGACTAAAAACTGACGTTTATATATCGACGTATCGACTATCGAATCGTATCATATTTAAGGCTGCGTACACAACGCACGCCACGTCATGAACTGCTATGAAATAACGCCGCGTTCACACTGCTCTCGTATATTTCACCGCACTAGCGATGATTTACGCCACATCGATATCTGTTAGATGCGGAATTTGTCATACGCGCGCCCTGTTTATGCGCTTCGGCGCTTCGTACTCTGTGTGTGCATAGCGTTAGTAAGTAGTGGATTATGTTGATAAGGTATTTTATGATTAAGGTTTATCTTGTCTAAATCAAATAAGTTATTAGATCAAATGTAGATCTTATGAGTTCAATTGCGAAGGCATATTCCTTGACCGCCATACAATTGAAAACAGGTGCATGATTTAAGTAGGCATAATAGTAAAAAAACAGTCAAAGCAAAAAAAAATATTTACGGACTACCAAGTTCCCAGCAATCAACCGGCACGCCATATCGCGGGTACCAGGCAAACATAGGGTAGCAGAGCTGTGTAAATGTTTGAAGAGTGGGTGCGGCACCTTGAGATACCGAGCCCGCTTCTTGTTCTACGTTATGTAATCCTAGTAGGTACTATCTTGCAGTCATAGAGTTGCTGAATTGTGAATACAAAAGCAAAACTTGATTTTTTTGTTCAGAACTAGCTGTGCTGTGTAACCGCGGTTTCACCCGCGTAGTTCCTAATTTTATTATCGAGATAATCCAATGGGGAACTACTTTTCTTGAAGTCAGCTAATAATTATTCTATGTCCTTTCCAGGGGTTTAATCTACTTGTGTACCAAATTTCATCCAGATAGGTTCAGTGGTTTTGGCGTGAAAGCTAAACAGACTGACAGATTTACTTTATAATATAAGTTAGGATTTCTAAGAAAGGGCTTCAAAATTATAATGCTTCTCATATTTCCCTAGCAAAAAAAATGCAATTTTTAAAAACATTAAAGTTAAAATAACAACCAACTGCTTAAACAAAACCAGCATTAGAAATAACTGCTCCAATGAAGCTAACAAGCGCTACAAGGGCCTCTAGCACCTCCTAGCTAGCTAGGCGGGAGCTCAGCCACGCCATACCCGTGTCGCAGCCCCGAAGCAAGAGGGCGGAGCGCTCGCCTTTGTTCTTGACCTTTGTGATTGGGAAGTCTTTGCAAGTTAGCAGTCATTATTGTAAATAGATTGATAGTTATAGAAGTGTTTTTGAAAAGTTTTGACATTAAATAGAAATGTTCCAAAGTGGCGTAAATTAAGTTCATCAATAAAGATGTATCTGTATCTAACAATTCATTTAGCACCTATGTCTGAATTTTAACAGTAAGTTGATTAACAGAGTTAACAGTATCATTATTTCATAAATAATGGTATATCTCATCTTAAACTTAATAATGAAACCTTAATTGTATAAAAATACGTAAATTATATTTCACTCTTATGTAGGAGTATATGACCTTGGATTAATGGATGTAAATAAAACGTAATGAGCCGTGTTAATCTATGTATAAAAAAGAGTAAGTCCTGAATGACGAGAATTATATTTGCTTGGAGTCAGCGAAAAACCTACAGTTCTATAACCTAGAGACATGAAATTTGGGAGGGTGTATTCAGTATGGAGTGTTATGGTATTCAAACCAACATTCAAACCCGAAGGGCTTATCAAAATTATACTCGTATGATGCGCGCAACACCGCGGGTCACAGTAACGTGTTTATAAATAAATTAATAAGTCAGTATCACTTGACAAGTCTATCGTCTACAATAGATATAGTGGGTCGATATCAGTCATCCCGTGAATCCTTCCCCAACTGACACGTATCTTCATGTAATCCACGTCCTAAGACGCCATCTGACCAGAACACGCCATTCGACACCACGACATGCCATAAATCAGACCCAACCCGATCGCACCTAAATAATGACCCTCATACAACCCAAAGCGACTAATTACTATTCTGATTATCGACAAAATCTGGTAACTTACACATGAGCAAAATCATTAAGAGTTGCATTAATGGACCGGGAATCGAACTTAAGTCTTCTCGATTGGTAAGAGTTTTCTGAAAAATCAGCCTTAGTCAGATGATTCCCGTCGTATTTTAATTGTCGCTGGCCATGACAAAAGTCTGTGAAGTCCTAGCTAAAGCAGACCACAAGGTTAGGTGCACGATAAAAACACAAAGAAAAATATGCCAAAGAACTTGTAAACGTTGAGCTTATCTTGTTAAATATTATGCATAAAGCCATTGATGAAAATTACAATGATGAAGAAGAGTTAAAAGTGATCATTAGAGAAAAACGAGATGAAGAATTAGAAAACAATCACATTGTTTAAAGCTCTCCCAATGGCCGTGAATGGCCGCCCGGCACAATTACAGAGCACGAGCCTAAAATGAGTCCAAACATATTTTTTTCTAATCCCTTCCCACGAGTTGGCTTGAGTAATTACAGGTTTAGCTCAGTAATAACACATCGCTTCAATAAAATTGTATATCATTTCGTTTTCCCGCGAATGCGTCGGGTGATTAACGCGGCCATCTTGTGGGCGTGGACACCCGAGGCGACACGATCTCCGATTCCATTTTCAAAAATAACACTAATCGCCAAATTGAGCACGCGCACGAACAACGCGAACGTGTGTTTTTCAAATTGGGAACGAGCCGAACCTCCTTTCCCGTTATTACCGAGTGGGGATTTGACTACTGTCTCTTTTGACAGTTGTGATTGACGTTTATAAATACCGCTAGTCGAGTGCGAGCTTGTTACCTACGGAATTTACGAAATGTTTTTATTAAGATGGGGTGGTACAGAGAATGTCGCCGGTTCGCTATTTTTCGATTGGTTTCAATTAGAGCGGAGTATCTTGCGAGTGGTCGCTGACGAGGATGAGTGCATATTGAAACGTCAAAATGTGTGTTCTTTTCTCTCATTTTGGGGCAGTAGCCAATATTCCCGTCGAGAGTGGCCACCGGAGATGAAAAACCGACCGCCTGTTTTGCCGCGAAATAGACGTGGAATTGAAATTTTCAATTTCGTTTTAGTCGGTCACTTTGTGTTGCAAATGAAAGCTGAAGCCGCTTTCCTCGAGATGGGAAACGTCGACTTTTCAAACGAAATTGAAATTCAGATAAACGTACGGCAGACAAAGAATTGTATCTTCGAAATTAAAAAGAAAATGTAATCACATCCAAGAAACACCCTCGTGAAATGGTTGCAATACTGAAACTTTAAAGCGGGTCAAAAGCTCCGGCAAAATGAAAGGCAGCAGAGGACCGCATCCGAAAGTTTAATCTAAGAAGCGAACGGCGAATCATTCATTCATATTCATAGTGGAAACGGGCGAGGCTTTCACGAAAATGGCTTCGTTCCTAGAGGAAGCCTCGGATGAGATGCATGAATATTAACACGCTGGTACCAGGGCGCCATAACTATATTAGAGGTAGCGCACTGCATGCCGACGGTAGGGGCACGTTTGAAGTTGCTGCGCCGAGCTACGTTCTGAAATTTGACGTTTTGACAGCTCTCCGACGGCGGCTGCCTTGTCTCCCTCCCCCTCCCACCCCACTATATCCCCTCGTCCCTCTCCCGCAATAATAACATTACGTATACGAGATTCCCGTTCCGTACGTCTGACTTCTGATATGAATTGTTAATGCATCGGTAATTGATATTATAATTTAGAAATACCATTTTGTTCTAATGGCGCTTATAGCGGCTGCTTTTAGTGTGAGAGCATTTCGCTCACGTGTCATGCGATATCGCTTACACAAGGGATTGTGGGGGAGGTTTGCTAATAAAGTGATTGTTTGTTGTGTGACTCATATTTCTTTTTCATATAACTATAATTTATGCTCAGAGCGAAGTGGTAAGGAAAATTAATGTTTGAAATAGTCGGTTCCAACATGTCTGGCGGCTCAGCCTCGGCGGGCCTCGACAGTTTTAGCTCTGGACAATGTACTAAAACATCATTGTTGGTCGTGTGAGTAATGGTCTGACAACCAGACCGCAGCGATCGTGTCAAAAAATCTTTGCACTATTCGTGACATCGCTCTACTTTTCTGACTTCAATGAAAATTTTTAGACAAAAAGACAGATTGATGGACAGAACGGACAGGCCCGGACGACATGCAACTTTTAAAACTACATTGTAACCCGACTGACGAGAAACGAGGATGATGTGTAAAAAGGCGTTAAAATCGCTGACAGAGTACATGTGCCGACTAATCACTGTCTAGTCTATACTTTTACCGGAGGAATAAAAGAAAAACTTTCAGACAAAACTCTGGGACAGCGCTGTCAATCGCTTTTACGGTGCGATGCCACAATAAGATTAAAACTCCAGTTAAAACTGTATTTAAGGCCTAAAATAGCACGTCAGCGAGCCTCGCAGGTGGCTGTGGGGTGCCTAAATTCACACTATTCGGCTGGAAAAGAGAAAAATGAGGAAATAGTAGAGCGGAGGCCATTGTTCCGAAGCGAACGTGTTGATTGAATATTGTAACGAATCAGGGGCTGGGAGGGAGGCGTGCGGTTGTTGGATCAGAATAGATGTATCAGTAGATCTACTAATTTTCAATATACGTGGTTGCATGTTGGAAATCTTGAAACAAATTGTAAGTTTTTGGTTTTATATCAAGCCCAGCACCAACTATTGATCCTACAGTTCGGATGTATAGTTCCAAACTAACCATCAACAAAAAGTTTCGTATTAATCATAAACTATTTTTCAATACCTAACATCACACATCCACCGCCAATACATACCATGAAAAATGCCTAAAAATGGTTTTAAATTCATTTTTCGTCCAAACGAAAACAGTCGAGAGCGCTGCGTGGTTTTATTCACATCCAGATATCGGTCGCGCGTAAACATCAAATTTTATTGACGATCACGGCGCGCGTGACAATTTTTTTGCACTGCACTATAGTAATATTGTGTGCGTTTTCGAATGCCTTTTCCGTGTTCATTTCTGTTCTCTTGTCATTGTTTTATTTTGTAAACTTTTTAATTTATACGTTATAAACTGCCGATCTTATTCACTATTTTTGATATTGCAATTCATTTCATCGTAAGTTACATTTACATCATTACATTTCGAAACATGAATTTTATATGAAAAAAAATATTTTTCCTAAAACAAAGAAGTCTTTATTAAAGTAAATATATTATTTATTAATTGACTTCTTAGTTTGCGGCGAATCCAATAAGCTACATAGAAAATTATTAAAAAAAGTTGTCGACTGTCATATGAATGCTTAGATTTGTCCATTCTTGTGTTTTGTTGTATTCAGTCAGTTGTTGTTTATATTGAAATTAAACTAAAGTTAAGACTAACTTTTAAATTAAATCTTTTAGCAAACAAAAGATCATCTCTCTAAACAGCTGTCAACCTGTTTAACTTGCCAGGAGAACAGAAATCGACAAGAGGCCGCGCGCCAAAGCTTTGATTTACAAAGGTGAATGTAACAAAGCGTAGCCTGAGGCGCGAGAGAGCCTAATCAAACGGACTGTTCACTTTGAGCGAGCTTCTTTGAAGTCCTACGCCTGATATGATGCCCTGGTAGTTCAGATTACGTTACAGTTCAAATGCTACTCCGAATAAGAAGAATTTAGGTTAAAAAAAATACGAGATAAAAAAAAAATGTCCCGCTTCAGTAATTTATTATGTAAAAAATTATGATATTTTCAGAGACTACATATAAACCGCACTTATTACGCAACATGAAGAATGTTGCGTAAAGCTCCGTTATTTATTTAACGTTCTAGGCAATTTGATCTGATGATCGGCTGGTCAATTTTCAACTAACTCACTATTATTGACCTATCGCAGATCTTATTTAAGTTTAATTTGCAAAAAATATCTATGTGGTTAGATTTTTCACAATTAATAATCTGATATTACATACAATTTGCAATATCTGCAAGTATAAACTTAAATCTAATCTAAACTATTCTAATCAACTCTCAAAGACAAAAGATTTGACAGCGCCAGTGTTGCCACATTAATTACTACAATATCTGGAGGTGCGAGTATTATAAAGGCGAGCGTACACTGAACAGAGGCGCGCGATAAACCCAATCAGCGTGCGACGTAAAGAGGCGTGCCCGCCGGAATTCACGAGCACATTAACAATACGGTACCGTATCGGGAAGGCGCAAGTAAAGTGTTGCAGCGGGATGGTTTCAGAATGCACATTATAGGGATTTTTTCATTCAAGGACGTTTAGAAGTGTATGATCCAGGAGTACTCTTTTATCTTAATTCTTTATTACTGTCGCAGCAAACTGCAACACAGGCTATTTGCCGTGCCGTTCTATCGCACTGAGTCGCATTCTTCTTCACCCATTCCGCGCACTCTGACCGCCTTTAACGCTCTCTTGACTTCTGATCCTAAATGCGATTTGTTAGATGACGAATGGCCGGATATATTTTCTGCGTGCTTGAGATTTTGCGAAAGGGATGGATGATAGATTCAATTAAATAATTATTTCTATGTACTACAATACTTTAACTATTATTATTACTTTTTTGTGGGATGTATAAACAATTTAATAAATAAATTCTTTGGGATATAACTGACTTTAAAATCAGTAGCTTCTATTTTAAAGTTAGTATTATATCTCTATTATATAAATTTATATATCTATATATATATTTGACAATTTCAATTTCACAATATTTATTTTATATATATAATATAATTTTAATACAATTATCACATGACAATCATAACATACTGTGAAATTGTCAAAATTAATGAGTTAGTGTCATATTTGCCATACTAGACACGTTATGTAATAAAAAAATTAAATAAGATTATTCTTTATTGAAATTAATTAGAACGTAAGGGAAGTTGACTGTCTCTAAGCAATGGATGGTAAAATATAACGTGTTTACAGTCAATTATTTTTACTTAATTTTAACAAAATTACAATAGTTTCACACAAAAACTGTAACTAATAAATCTTAGAGTCAATGTTCATATCTTTCTTACTATTTCTAGACTCTTCCCGCTGCCTCTCATGCCTTGTGCACTACTTGCCGTGGCGGTTCGAGCGATAACCCTGTCAGCGGAGTGACGGAGTGCGCGGTTATCGCGAGCATTGTCCGCGCTATTGTTGCGCGCCCTTCGACGTCTTCATGCGCGGCGAGCTCTAGTGTACGCCATACTTTACTTTCAGAGGAAATTCAGGTAGTGATGTTTGTTTTGATGTCTCTTGGGCAAGATTTAATTGTTTCTCCATATTTAATCGAGCGAAGCAATGTCTACTTGGTTGCAATATTTGTCTGTATTGCATATAAATATGTGTCTAACTCCGATCTAAGTTTAGTACGTTTTTCTTGTAGTATGCAATAATTTTGCAGGCAAAAAATTTAGATTGGAAGATTTTCTAAAGATATTCATTATAAACAGTGATACTATCCAAGCGTTTGTCAAGTTCGGACTTGCGGTGTAGTACCAGTAAAAAAGTAGGTATTTTGTTGACTGAATGTACCCCGTTGTCTGGCACGGGTCACTTGACTTCTTGAAGGAGCTCGTAGTTACGCTCTTCACTTGTACAGGTTTTATTAAGATACTTTTATCCAATAAGCTAGAGAGAGACATCTATCGCTAGGCAAAACTATATCAAAAATTACACGCAAGTTACGTTTATGCGAAGTTGCATACAGACATGAAAATTCAGAAAAGAATTGACCGATCATCTAGCCTATAGTTGCCAAGATTACCTAATCTTACAGCTTTTAGGCTTATACCTACTCTCTACTAACTAAGTATAAATGTTAGTTTAGTTGATCTGTACGCCCTAAAGTCTTGGCCAATCAAGTGAGAGACATCTGTCTGGCGGACAGCCAATCAGTGACGCAGGCTGGATAGGAAAATCTACTTGCGATCGAGTCTAGCTGTCTGGGATAAAGAACCTCATCGTTTCTTTGCTCTAGCTAGTAATATGGCTAGAAGTGCATAGAATTTTATAAAAGGTGTTGTATAACCCAGCTCGATTAAACATTCAGTTTCCCTGCGAAAACTTTAGTTTTTGGATATACTTAAGATATCGATTTGTCGGCGTAAAATAGATGTGTTGTTTGAAAACAACAAGAAACCCACATGTATTCGTATTGTAAAATTAAGTGTTTAAATTGTGTGTTAGTATGTGGTATTCTATGTGTAACTAAATGTAAATTTATATGAAATGCTTTTGTCCGTCCCGTATTGCTTAATGTACAACTATACTTAGTTTATTTTTGTTTTTCTCTTTAAAAGGAATAATGTATTTCGTTTGAGAAATAAAGAACTTAAACTTAAAAAAAGAATATAAATAATAAGTTAATATTACGCTTTAATTGAAAATCATAATAATAATCGAGAAAATAAACCAAAGTTTTAATGATTGTCACCGCAATAAATATAAGCATGTGACGTCAGTAGGTAACTCCGTAATTTACGTGAATTCACGCCATTTTTCTCAATTGGGTTAATTTAACTCCAGTTTTCATTGTTCTCGAAAATCCTCAAAAATATCTCGGAAGTTACAAAGATCTCGAAACTAATTGTATTAATAAAGTTCAACCCTAACAGATATAAGCGTTAATATAAATACCTATTTCATTTTTAAAGAACCCTGTAATATAATAAGTTCAATTAATTTTTAAGGTTCAGTAGTGCTACAAGGAACCTTTACTTTAGGAAGTTTTACTCTATTCGTTGCTAAGTTGACGACTATTTTTAAGTAACAAGCTGACCTATAATTCAAAATCGATTTCATTTATAATTGCATATTATGAGTAATTACATAGGTCTTACATGAATACATAGAACTCAATATTCAACCTTCCAGCATTATATACTAATTACAAAATCTAATAAAATCAGATAACTATACTCCTTTTATACTCATTTGCTTCATAAAAAACGCTGTAGGCACGTTACGCAAACAAATATGACACTTAAAAAAATTAAATGATTTGTCAGCCTTATGGCAAAAAGGAATAACTTATACGTAATATAAATAATACGTAAATGAATACGAGTAATGAATATTGAATACAGCCTTCGCGTGGGTTCTCATTTGCTTCGTCTTAACCAAGTAAAGTAACTTATAGCAGTATCTGATTCCCAGATCAGATAAACGGAATCTTGCGCGATATGTTTATTTCTGTACAAGTTGTATTACATGAGATTGGTTATTATTTTGAGACGTTGTTTTACTGTTTATTCGTGTTATAAATATAATATAATATATAGTAATAATTGTGTTATATTTTAATGATTTTGGTGTGAGGTGAGATAGTTTAATTGTTAAAGCGATGTGTTATTTGATCTTATCGTGATCAAGCTGTAGCGTGTGATTATTAGATTTGTAGGGAGTTCGATCCCCGCCTGGCTGTATTTTTAAGAAATATTTACAAGTATAAGAATACAACAATCAAATAACATGGCACAAAAGGCGGTATTATCGCTAAAAAGCGATCTCTTCCAGACAACCTTTATAGCAATGGGATATAATAATAAAATTTAGCGTAGACGGTGGTGCAAAACAGATATGAGAAATTTAAATAAAAAAATAGTAACGTACATATAATAATATCATATATAAAATAACAACTAACTACTTGTATATATAAGTATATTAAATTAAGGAATAACAGGACACTAATTAAAAAAGATTGACAAAATAAAAATTAGTGAACAATACTAGAAAGATAGTATTTATTTCTTAACCTGAGCTTTAAATGAATCAAGGCTTTGCGCACGCCTGATACCCAATGGAAGAGCATTCCAGAGGCAAACAGCACGCATGGAATATGAAGAGCCATAAAAGGTATTATTGTGATGTGGAATCTGAAGATGAAAATTAGAGGACGACCTAAGGTTACAAGAATGAGACTCGTGCACGTAAGTGAAACGAGATTTCAGGTAAGAAGGAGAACAAGGATAAAACAAAATATTGTAAAGAAGAGATAACATGTGAGTATCCCGGCGAAGACGAATGGGTAACCACTTGAGCTTGTTACGAAACAAATATGAGTCACCTGTTGTTATTACTTGCTTGTAACCTAGAACTAAGATCTAATAAATATTATATCATATTACCTTGCCAGTGTTAATGCAGTCTCTTTCTACAGATTATTGAAGATTTAACTTATTGTCGTCAACCTAACAAACACGAATAAGTCTAAAATTACGAATCTTCATCTGCAGTCATAAAACGATTCAAAAAGTCTCCGGTAATCAGCGAAACGACTCAATAAAGCCGGCGGCACATTAGCCCCATACTCCCTAATAGCATCGCCGACACACCCCCATATTTCACCCCCGGGTCTTAAAATTCCGGCGCGGCTGCAGTTTTCAGTCTAGACTCAAACTAAAACGTCCTAAATTGCACCTGCTATGGAAGTTCACTTACGTATGCACATTAAAAATGCAGTTATTTGAGTTACGTCGCTTTACAAATTGGGCGTCGTTTTTTGGCGACATGAATTGTTGTTATGGCATTCAATTTTTAAGGTTTGCGGTATTATGCACAGTTAATGTTGGCTTTCATGAGCCGAAAATTAGGAGTTTTGGTTGTAAGAAAACTTTATGTATTTTCAAAAAAACATAGTATTGTAAAGAAAAAAAAAACTGAATTGTTTTTGTTATTTGCTATTAGTACTATTTGTTACAAAATAAAAGGAACTAAGACTAGTCAATTTTGCTCTGCCCCGTAATTTATCGTCAATACTTTTTATGATGATATTGTTTATTTTTTAAACACAGCAGTTCACATGTGTTTTCAAATGTCCAAATGAAGCAGAAGCGCATTAAGCCCCGATTAGAACGAAGCCCCAACCCTTTTTGACAAAATAAAAAAGCGACATCCACCTGGTCTCACGGACCTCGACCATCTGGGGTCTCGCAGATCGCGCCTCGGTCTTACAGACCCGCGTCTTGGCTCTGCAATTATTTAAAGTGTTAACTTTAAAGAACTGGAGTGCATTATGAAAATGGCGGCAGGTGGCGCCCCCTCCTTTTGTGGGGGTGGGGGATACTTTCAGGCTAAGTAATTGTTTCATAGATGGGCTAGCCAGTTGATTGTTAAGTTCTAATGGACGGTGTAAAAATAGATGTGTGCAGTTCATAATTTGAGAGCTGAAGAAAGTTTTTTGCTGCCAAAAAGCAGGCTTTTAGAGCCAAATGCAGTATTTTTTGTTATATGTATGTTACGTCTAGCTTTTTGCATTCATTTTCTGCGTGTATTGGTCAAGTTATTGTTACGGTTGCAGGAGTTTGATGTTTAAAAGTGATAAATGTATCATTCTAAACTCGTTTATATATTTTTTCTTTTTAAATAAAATGGTACGTCAGGATTAATCTTTCAACTAATTTACCTTCTATTCTTTTTCATATTTTTACTGGAGCGTCTTATAGTAAAGTATGAACTTTTTTATACGTGCTGGCATAGCTTGGCTACTGCCTGCAATAAAAACAGTATGAGCACTTAAATCAATACATGTTATTCTTAATTTCATAATAAGAAGCATTAAATTCGGTCATTGTATCAATGATCACCTAGCAATTTTTTATTCAACGATGAAGCCAATCTTTAATAATATAATTTAGAACTGTTATGACTATATTTAAGGTTTTTAATAGTATTGAAAATTATAACATTGTTATTTTTACTTTATTTAAGATTGTTATTTTTACTTTGTTAGGGAATGGTAGAGTAAAATTTCCTTTCGTTAATAGTAAATTGCAAAAACTTCCTCACTGTTTTTCCAGTGGCCACCATACCTCGCAAATCCGCTCTGACGTGGCACGGTCCAATTCCACTAATGGCGCTTAAACTCTGCTTATAGCCATATACATCGAGTTATGAACCCGCGCGAAAAAACACAATTCTAAGCTTATACCATTTTACCATGCGGCTCGCGATATGGTGTTAATTAATAAGAGCTTTACAATAATTCAAATTTAAACCTTTCGTTGAAGTCTTGATAACAAAATTTAGATACTTTACTAGCGTGTTTTGTTATGTTAAACGATTGGATTTTTAAAACCTACCAATTACTTACGCTTGGATTATCATTGTTCCTTACATTTCCACTTACCTGTAATAAAGAAAAATATATATATTAGACATGTTTTAAAGAATATATTATATAAAACTATAGGTACACTTTTTAACAATACAGAGTATATTATAACTAAAGTTTTAGAAAGTAACCAAGTACCTTATTTGCAGAAGTTGACTTTTTGCTTCTCTATAAAACTAATTTACAATTTAATTCTTCACAGAAACAAAATATAATCCGCCTCAATAAAGGTCCTATTATTTGCATGCCATTTCGGGAGTATATTCAAATGTCAAATGGACCAAGGAAAATCCTAGGGATTATCGGCAAATCTCAAGGGTGGGTGAGCGATACCGGGGTAGGTACCAAGCGGTCAGGACAGCGAGGTGGTCAGTGGCCAATCGCGCGAGAGGCATTATCTCGCGGCCAGTCTCGAGTTAATCGCCCGCCGGCTCTGATTAGCTAAGCCGTTTCTGCACCCCTGGTATTATGCAGGCACAACTACACTGACCCCTGGTACTGTTTGACAGTAATTTAAGTTCGACTTGATCATAGGTTCGATTGATGGGCTGTTCACGTTTATCTAAATCTTAGATAGATCTCATTTATTTCTTTTGTCCATTATAACCAAAATCAAACCCAATACAATACATTGAATAAATTTTAATTGATTGCAAATAAAGTCTCAATAAACTTGACAAGCACTCGTAACAGTACACTATCCGCAATAAATAGACATGGTACACTAAAATCCATTGTAAAGATTCACTGATGTATCTTTTGTCACTTTAATCCATTATCCATGGTTTATTGGCAAGAAACTATGAAATTACATTTTTTTATGCTGTATTCGACCTTAGTCTTCGATTATTACGATCTACGATCTGATGATTTTTCAATCAATCCTAAAGTTATACAGATAGTGACCTAAAATTTTTCTTAATTTTTTGATGCTCGCATAGTATTGTACTACCGAGAGTCATACCATTCGATTAGTAAAATAAATTCATAATCCAACGTACTGCACTCTATGTATGTAGTCCCAACTCAGCCTGCGGGGCTCTAGATAGTAGCGAGATAAAAACCGACGGTGAATAGCTATGAGGCCCTCGCAGAGGATTAATGATCTATGGTAATATCGGTATCAAGTGACAGTTCGCTATAGTAGTAGGGCGGAAACACGACGTAGAGTCGGCGCGGAAACAAACGGAAAACGGATGTGAGCAAATGTACCTAAATAGTACAATTAATTTTATAATTGGAATCACGACTAGTGATACATATTCATCTAATCTATTTTTACCTGCAGGCCTATTTTGTAGTTTATACAATTTAAGTAACTTTATGTCACTGTAATTACGAGTATTTTCCATGAAAACTTAAGTTAATGTAAATAGAAAGAAAGAGACATAGAAAAATATTAATTTGAAACCGAAAACAAACTTAATTACACAATTTATTATCAGACAAAAGTTACATTCAATAAGTTGACTTTAGGTATATAGTATATGTTTTTCTGTGAAATATTTTAGCAAGTTAAGAAAATAAAATTTTTATAATTTAAGTTTTTATCACGAATGTTCAAGTTTTTTTTTTAACTTTAAGTAAACAATTATTATAATCACTAGATGGTGATATTAAACACAGAATTGTTTTATTTGTAAGGTAACAAATGGGCAGTGCTTAATGTGTTGGTACTTTGACGCAATTTTAACTGGCTCAAAATTAACCTTACTACCCACAGTTTATAAAAGCTGAATGAATGAACGTAAGTTTAATCCAACAAGCATTTAACAACACAAAATGGCGGCCATAAGGATTCCACTTTACGAAGCGTGTTACAAATAAAACAACGGGCTAAAATTCAAATTAGCCATTAATTTAATCTAAAACACGCAGAATTAAACGTCAAAGGTACCAGGGCGGCATAAACCCGCGGTAGCTGTATGGCACCTGGCCGATAATTCATGCGGGGATGCAAATATTACATTATCTGTGGACCGCACCCGCGCAGCGTTTGTCTATGGAAATGTGCGTTATTAAAATTAAATAAATACATCCCTCTGTTGGCGATGGGCGGCGTGACCCCGATTTTGAATTTAGTGGTGTGTAATTTTAAGCGCCTGATTGGATTGCGGTATGAGGAGGGATATGTTGGGTTAGGCAAAACCTTCTGGCGGAGAGAAAACCCCTCTATAACTTTTAGGTAACACGAGTCCGGAAGACGGGACCTACTTGGTGTGTAAAAAAAGGCACGGATAAAATACTATTACATAAAGAAGAAAAATCAATGTATCCTTTATGTACAAGCCAGGCTTATACATAAATAGCTTTTTAAATATACATTTTTACATTGACTTGGTACACATTTATAATATAATATAGTGTTTCCCTAATGCGTCCGTCTTATATAAAAACACAGACTATAAAAATCCTAAAACTGGACACAGTGAACACTGAACAATACGCACAGAAAAACAAATGAAACTCGAATTGAATTCCCGCCAACTGCAAGTTACGAAATAAATTCCGAAGTCTCTTTGTTTAATTAACTGTATAGTATCGAAAAGTTTCGAGTTCCGAGCAATCATTTAGCTGGGGCCTTATTGGATTACCGACACTGTCGTCCACACTTGCAATTTTACTCTTCAGAAAAAGGAGATGGGAAATATCATGGAATTACACTCATTGAAGGTGTTATTCAGGCGGTCGAGAATTGATATCTTGGGCAAAACTACACAGATAAGTGAACGTATTTTCTGGGTTCCATACATACAGTTATAAATATTGTAATTTTATTAATTTGTATGTAGAAAGTGAATATTTAAATACCTACTTTAAGGTTCTGGTTTTCTAGTATTTCATCATATCTTTATTTGACACTTAAAATAAGAAGGAAATATGTTGAAATATGGAAATATGTATAAATACCTTAACTTGACATGAAGTTGAACAAAATGACAACTCAAAAAGCGTGCACAAAGTTATTTCATACTTTACTAATCAAATCTGTGAATACAACGACTGAAGGGTTTTAATTTATTGACAGCACTGAAATTTCTGCTACACATGTTGGTTAGTACCTAGTGGTTGTCATTTGCATATTATACGATGCAGTATTAAGTGTCTTAAGAATTGTAAAACTCTACCTCATTCACTGCTTATATTGGAATCTGATCTCGTACAAGTGTATAACGATTCTAAGGCGAGTATAGTGACCGCTTCCATGCTCCACGGACAGAACGGAAAAGACGGCAAACATAGGAAACACTTTTAGAGTTACCCCGAGTCCCGAGTTTCACAATCTAGATATATGGGCGAGTTAAGATGTGCATCTAAATAGCCTCTGCCGCCCTGGTACCTAAGTTTAGATTACTTGCACCAACTTTGTTGGGGGTAGAAGTTTAGTAAGGAAAAATTCCCTCGTGTAACCCATTCGCGAGAGGTGAATTTACTGCGGAACTTGGATGGCGCTGGGAAATCATATGCTTAGGGATAGTTCTTGTAACGCGGCGTCTGGGCTCAGTTTTAAAAGAGGAAGTCTGCTAATGTACTTATTTACAAGATCGTGCAGTTTAGGAATGCTGTAAAAGAAATTGCCCAAAAAAAAAACATCAAAAGTCGAAAGATCAAAAAAATAATAATTTGTCAATAATAAAAGGTACGAATAAAAGTTAATAAAGGCATAATTATAAAATACTAGCTGACCCGGCGGACTTCGTAAACCTTCCCTAAACTTTCACAATCATTTCAAAACCAAAATCAGCTAAATCGACCCAGCAGTTCTCGAGTTTTTGCGAGACAAACGAACAGCAATTTATTTATGACAGTAATTGATTGAAGAAGATTTCAATTTCAAATCAGATAAACCATATAAACAAGATTTTTGTCCAACATAGTTGTCATAGAGACTAGCACCTTGCCTTGCTCGACAAACCTACGAACAATCTATTGCAAAATCAATCTTAATACTCTTACAAAAATATTGTAAGTGTATGCGGTATTTTTGTGAGCAGAGCTGGCAAATCTTCATAAAAATAATAATTTATATTTTCAACCAAATAAATCCTAACTAATATTATAAATGCGAAAGTAACTCTGTCTGTCTGTCTCTTTCGCTTTCACGCCAAAACCACTAAACCGATCTGGATGAAATTCGGTGCACAGGTAGATTGGACACCGGGAAAGGACATAGGATACTTTTTAACCGACTTCAATTCCGCGGGGCACAGTATAATATATATTAGTATAATATATATTATATTATTAATCATGAACATGTCCGTTTGATCTGTGTCTGGGTGTTTATTATGTATATAAGTATGTGTATCAGTCATCAGGCCACACCATTGAACAGGTTTTGACTTTGGTGTGGATGTTGTCCCATATTATTATTATTATTATATTTTAACAAGACACAAATAAAAACTCATTTCAAATTCACTTAACCCTACAGCCATCCACGAGTATTTTATACCCCACAAACTTTACAGGTTAAGTCTTAACCCACTCTTCCCGACCACTGATCTCACTTTGAAACAAAAGACTGCTCATAAAAAGGGTAAACAGTACCCCTCGCGACCACGGCGTCCATAACCTGAAGGGTTGATGCCTTATTATCTATTCATAAGGCAAAACACTTTGTCCGTCCGTCTATTAGAGGCCCACATGGACATTTGGGACGAAACAATGAATTTTTAAAATGGTTTTTCGATTGTGAGAAAATTGTGTTTTTCGAGGGTACATTTTAGGGCGTTGTTTTCTATGTTTAGAGAAGGAAAATTAAGTGTTTTTGTTAAACATTTCATTGCTTGCTTGTTAACTATATGACTTTCAAGTAAGAGTCTCTCTTTTTGAGAACCGCTTGTATGAGTTCATAATACGCTAGTAACGTCACTTTCAAAGCAAATACAAATTGCAGATGAAAAATCTTAAAACGATTACTTACTAGATATTAATATGAGTATTTACTATATATTAATATGTGTATTTACTAGATATTAATATGAGTATTTACTAGATATTAATATATGTATTTACTAGATATTAATATGAGTATTTACTAGATATTAATATAAGTATTTACTAGATATTAATATAAGTATTTACTAGAATACGGTTTTAGGTACCTACTCATATCTGAATTATAGTGTTTAACAAAAGAGTAAGTTCTAAATGACTGACTGATATTTGGTAGAAATAAACGCAGAGCGTAAACCGCCGAATCTAGAGACATGGAATTTGGAGGTTGTATTCATTATCGAGTGTAGGGGTGTACTAAGAAAGTATTACTGGAAATTCAACCCTTTATGTAAAATGGGAGTTTACCATGAAGAAGAATGTTATTAATTGTTCAAATCGATAATAAGTGGACACTATTAAATTTTGGTTGCTTGGTACATAAAGGTCAGGAGGAAATAGGACTCACCGCGCACGACACTTGCTCTGTTGTTGGCCCTGATGATGTTCTTGGGAAGATGATAATAATGGTGAACAGTCTTTTTTCACTGCACTTCATTAATTGGTGATGCTAATAGTTTCTTTTGTCGTAACGAAGGAAACTTTACAAGTACGTTTCAGCCAGCGAAGTAAAATGGGTGTAAAATGGAAGTTTAAAATTGAAATTTATATAATATGTTACGTTTTATATCGTAGTCAATGGCGCGAGAAGGCAGCTACTAGTGTCTGTATACATTTAGACTTTCTTATTATTAACTGTTGTAGTGAGTTAGAAGTTTATTTTAAATCAATTTAGTAACATAAGATTTAAAAGGTTTAAAATAAACTGATAACCGACATTATTACAGTATTTACTTTTTTTCTCTCTTATATTAAATTGAATTGTATTAGCATATATGTATATTATAATATTATATATTATATGGGTATATATTTATATTTAGTTAATGTAATAGAATGTAATTGTGTATATTTGTATGTGTTTTTAAGTATAGATTACTTTCTTTATTGTAAGTACACCCCCGTCCTATACATCTTTTTTCTCAAAGGTTTCCATCCCTAAGGTTGCCTGGAAGAGATCGCTTTTAGCGATAAGGCCGCCACTTATGGCACTACATGTAAATTAATATTTTTGTATTGTTATATTTTGTGTGTCTACAATAAAGCGTTGATCTATCTGATCTTCTATATATTATGTCAGACGCCGTTAGAACTATTTTAGTTATTTGATTCACAAATCAGACTTATGGACCAATCGAGAAGTAAATAAAAAAAATCAAATTGGTTCAACTGTCACCTAGAAATATAGGTAACAAAAATAAAAAAAAACCGTCGAATTGAATGTTTTTTTAGGCAGTCGGTAAAAAAAAATATTTTGCTTATTTAGACCAGTTTAATATGTCAAGTCTCCAATCCTTTCCTCAAGGGAGACCCGAGCCCAGCAGTTTGACATTACGAGTTGATACGTATGCAGTACTTATTATATTTCAGTATCCCATCTCAAAAACAATACTTCACGGCAAATACCTTCGCCTTATTCTTAAGGCGACGCAGGTGTCCCGACCCATAAATACTCTAACATACCCTTTTTAATATACCCTAGATTTGCGACACCCCCGCGTAGGGGTAGATATCGGGTAAAATAGGGGTAAAGAGGGGCGTTTGCAATATAACTGTGACATTTGGATGCATTAATCAAACCGGGAGGATTTTTCCCAGGATATTACATCGTAAGTTATTGTGAGATGTGTCTTGGAACTAGTCGTTTTTACCCAACTGTCCAAAAAGGATAGTAATGATTTTCGAGTGTATTTTCATATTTTTGTATCAACGTATGTCTAACTTTCTGAAACCTTCTAAACCTTAACCAATAGACCGGTTCTTCAAACAATTTCGAAGATTTTTAAAAGAATCGGTTTATAGTAAAAATAACAGAAAATTTTGTCTGCAGAATATTAAAGTTATTTTTTCATATATATAGAAATATTTCTCATCAAAAACAAAATGACTAACTACAACAAAGAAATACTTCAGATAATCCAAACGTTCCAACCCACCACCATAAGGCAGCATGCCCAGTATGCTAGTTGCATTACCAAAAACAGCTAATAAATAAATAATAATATTTAATATTACTTAATTAAAGTCGTCCATCATGTGACGAAAAGGTCAATGAGAATGATGGTAAGCGGTATTGGCAACCCAAGAAGACGTAGATGAGTTGCGCGAAGATGGTGCATGAAAGAAGATTGAATGAAGAGATGATCAGAGTAGAATGGAAGATGAAGACACGCTGTGCCGACCCCACGCAATGGGATAAGGACAGGAAGAATATGATTACTTGTTTGGAAAAAATATATATTAGATTTAATTTTAAAACAAGATATTTCATAATATCATTCCTTGTATCAGGAGAAGACACTGTTTGCTGAAACAGCTCACGCTAAAGCAGCACGCAAGGTTTCGTCATATTAACTGTATTACTTATCGGAAGAAACTTTTTTGTATTTTTTAAGTCCATGAAAATAGTAATCTAAGACGTTTCTCATATATTACCAGTTCTGATCCTATATGCATAGTACATAGGTAAGTAAATAATGTATGCATCCCGTATCATGTCTGTAATCCAATCGCAGAGAGTACGTGACGCATACGAACCTGCCCGCGTCCAGCCACGGGAATAACTACGAATGTGGGATTTGGGAGCCTTACACAAGCACTATTGTACATCAGTATTTTGGTACGGTGTGTTCCGGCAGCCTTTCTTGAGAGCCGGCATGCTCCATATCAGGCTACAGTATCGCTGACTGCCGTGGTCGTGCAAACTTGTGGTCAAATGCCTAGCTGTACAGGACAAAAAAATCGACTTCCAAAAATGTGGAGATTCTCAACTTAACTGTGATTTTTATTGTTTGTTATCTACCTGATATCTCAGAGAACCGAATAAAAAAATATTTTCTTAAATTGATAAATTGTAAATAAGTTTATAAGTAAGTAAGTAAATAAGTATTTGAATCAACGCAACTGAAATAATTATAGCAGCGCATGCCTAATAGAAATCGGTGGTAGCAAAAACACATAAGAATTATGTTAATAAATGGTTCTTTAAGCTAATACTTATAGCTAGTACAGATAATATATAGTACATTATAATTTTAAGTTACTCGCAATTAAAAAAGATTTTTCTTTATCGATTTCTCATTTATTGAATACAGTTTTCATCAGTTTTAGAACAGAACAGTCTTAGAGTAGCAGATTTTAGCTCGAATCCAGATTCAAAAAAATATTCGTCATGAAAACCATACAAAAGAACATTTGTTCGAATATGATCATTTTTGTCACATATTGCCATCGCTTTTTATCTGGATCAAATTTTTACGTAGTTCAAATCTCTTTCACCGTAAAACCCCAAAATTGTACTTACACCCCTTTTCCCAGCAACCCGATCCGTGTCCGAGAGATATGAACTTATCTTAACGACCCCCTCCCCTCCTCTTCCCTCACTGACCCCCATTTCACCCTCCCACCCCCCTCTATCCCTTGACCCCGATGTCGCGATATGGAGCGGCCAATTTTGGTCAAACTACACCTCTACGATACTTGTTATACTTGTTCATAGTTTATGTGCTCCTGGTACCCCAACTTTAGGTTTGTTTGGTTGCTGATATCCTGGTCCGTACATATAAACATAGGTAAAGTTAGTTAGTTAACTTATTTATATTAAAGACGTGTCTGAAATTCCGAGCACTAAAAACTTAAAGTTGTTCTATTACTTAATTTTTTATTATTAAATAATAATAAATTAAGCATTTATTTTAGGTACTCTTGAAAACTTGGTAACTATTTGAAAAATTTGATCTAAAATTATTTAAATTGTACACAGTTGTTTTTTTGAACAATCGGGCCTTTATTAAGAAAAATGAAAAAAACAATAAGAAAAATAGCAGATGGATTACCTATACAATACTTAAGATCGACAGATAATCCAAATACTCCAAAACACTATCAGAAGACGTGCCCTGAAGGTAGCGGCATTACCAAGCTAAATAGTTACTTGAGCTTCGATTTTAGGAAATTACATATATAAATATCCTAATACAGTAAAGAATGTACACCTTTTAATTAGAGTTTAATAGAAAGGGAACTAACCATCGTTCACATGTACGTAAAATTTCTAATATAACTCACTTTTCAAAATGATCCAAGTCCCAACCATCAACTAGTCTCATAACCCTGCCGTCCTAAGTAAACCGAATATACGATAGCCCTAGCTTGAAATATAATCTATCCAAAACAAGCATAGACATAAAACTTTCCTACTTCATTGCCACAGAGTGGACTTCAGAAGAACAAACATGTATGAGCGAGAGCCAAAAGTCATGGCTAGAGCTGACATGGCTGATAGATTTGATAGCTATAGTTAACTAAATAACAGGGGTCCAGATGACCTACCAAAAGTCAGTAGTAAAATAATACGTAGGCTTTTAGACTGTAACAAAGTCTATCTATGTAAGCCTAGAATTTCAAGAAATGTATTTAATTTAAAAAAAATGTATAATCTCATAAAGAGCACGGACCAAAGCGTCTGTGGAGAATTAATATTTAAAAAAAATAGTCTATCGGAACTTCATTGGCATAGTGAAGTTACTTGCCGCGCTGGTGTAGGGTAATGCGTATAAAGGTGATACATATTGCCACAAATTACATAATTACTATTTTTTGTTTTGTTCCAAGGACTCATTTTGTGCTGTGCTTGGCTGTATTAAGGTTTTAGAGACACGGAAAAACAACACATTGTTGCCTAGTTAGAAGTGTATGAGAAAAACCGTAAGGCTACTCTTAATCCAAATCCCAATAATTTTATATCTGTGTAGCACCAGAACTGAACCCGCTCCCCAAACAAGAAAACCCTTTGGCACAACTTTGCGCATATCCAGTTACTAAGTATTAATTATGGTCGGTCTCTGTTTTCCTTACTTTCGAGAGATAAAGAGATTACACGAGAAAATTATGATGTTTTGAATGATTCGGGAGTATTACCGAGATATATTCCCACTTACCTATAGATTAAGAGTAGCAGAATAAGGTATGAAAATTTTATTATTTTCTACCCACTTTCAAATATGAGGGGGTAGGTACTGAAGTCGACTAAACTTAGATATTGCATAGCTTTTAACGCGGACTTTGAGCGCGGCGACCGAATCAAGAAATTCCGTAACGAAAATAAACCTAACACTCCCACTCCGACCGGCACAGCGGCAGCGGTGCGGCGTTGAAAGCCGCGCATCGTCTAACTTCGTTTCAGTTCAGCAGACTCCGGCACGGTGTTTGTGTGCGTGCGACTAGACGCATGCGTATGCAATAGCTTTACCGCGGCTGTCCCCGAGTGCCACACGTATAACTTCTTTTTTTCTCAGATACGGGTAGAACGATACGAAAAATTGTTTTGTGTTTTTTTTTTGTTTACAAATACACATTTGAAAGAGTATGAGGGTACATCCCATATGGTCACATTTTATTTTTATCATGAAATTTAATGTATAAATCGAAATAACTCTGTAAAAACACATCGATATCCTTTTTTAAAAATCTCTTCAAAATACCAGACCTGAAAAATAGGCGCGCTATATAAAGAAAGCTTAACTTTTTGTAATAAAACAAAGATTTTAAAAAACCACACGATTCCAAACCTAAGTCTTTTATATTCTTAAATCGCCATATCCATCCCAGTATCCATAAAGGACGACAGAAATCATTTCCCTGTTTCCGCCATTCGACTCAAACTACCCACTTTTTAAGGCGAAAACGCCGGACGGGAAATCTAACGGAAATAGACCCGAGGTAACGCGGAAAGAGAAGGAAATACACAAACCAGAAACGAGGGAGAAGGACGGATGTACTCTGCATAATGTTACTTGAAAATTGGATTTTGAATTCGGAACGTTAAATTGACAGTTGAGGCAATAAAAATGAAATGCGCGGCGTATCTGATCAGAGTTGCGGAAAGGTTCGCGTGGGACGATTTAGAAGCTGTTAAATGGGAAGGAAAGTTCTAGATTCTGCAAAAAAAAATACTAAACCTCATGTCAAACAACAAGAACAAAAATCCAAATATACCTTCAGAGTTATTAATGCTTTGCAACTTCTTATTTCATCGCTTTTATTCGTTATAAGACAATTTGAAATCCGCGAAAAAAAACAACAGTTTCTTTCGTAAGCAATAAAAAATTGTAGAGCATTGGAATCAAAGTGTTACTTTCATGAAAAGTAATAGTTTTACAATAATTGCAGTTCAAGAGTACAGCTTATTTTACGAACCATTGCCATAATATTTGACGCTATAATCTAAAAAATACACAATTATAACCAAAAAAACAATTGATGCCTAAACAAAAATAAACAGCAGAACCTTATTTCCCGCGTTAAAAATACCAAGGAACCTTATTTTAGGGTAAGGACGAGTCGTAAGTTCTGCTTTTGGAGGCGGAGGGCAAATTGCAACGTAGCCTTGCAGATGAGAATTTATTAATATTGGAAAAACTGGCGGGAATTAGTTGGAGAGAGGTTTATGCTTTGCGACACATAAATATGAGATTCTGACAAATTAAGTACGACATACATAAATAGATAAACCGCCAATTAATTCTATAACCTGGCAGTTCTCACCATTAAAAAGTAGACGCAAAGAGTTTCGTGCATGTCCATAGACCCCTCTACTATGTACCTACCGTTGATAAATAACAAGTAAAAAAAGTTAATGTAACGCTAGAAATATAGTAAAATACTTAATTTTTCTGTTGTGTTTTAATTTGTAAAAAGTATTATATGTAGTAAAATTTTAAAGAATTTTAAATAGATCATAGAAATAAATGACATAAACAAATTAATATGATCTCCCAGATCACTGTCCTTTAGAATTTACTATACAATGTCCAACTATAATAAATTTTTGTAACAATTTAGTTTTGAACTTTAATGTATTCTTTAATGATTATTGTATCAACGTATTAATTAAAAAATAGATTTTGTAGAGCGTAACTTATAGTTTAATTTTAAATTTTATTATTTTGTCTGAAAATAATTTACAAAATCATAATACAGACGAAAATGTGTTGGCAAACAAAAAATCAAATTAAAAATCCAAAGTGAGTTAATTTTTTTTTATAATTTTGCCCATAGGGCAGGCTAAAGCCATTACGGCCTTCTACGGTTTATATATTATGTTCAGTCTCGTTCCCTCATAAAGTGATGGAGACATTACCAGGGTTTCTATGGAGATTTCCCGCGAACACGAAAACCACCTTTTTCCGTGGGTGGAACACATAAACATCAATAGTTAATAATCCACCAATATTACACATTAAAACATGCAGAATCACTAAATACACAGACAGAGACGCCATTTTTTCAGCGAACACGGGAAAACTCCCAAAGTGGGTTCATACTTAACATAGCCTTTTTCTTCAACAGCATTGTTACCTGCCAGTACTGAAAGAGGTGCAACTATGATATAGTAGTGAGGTTATGAAACTATAGATGGCGTGAGAGCATCGTTTCCTCAGTATCTCTTTTCCTTCCTACTGCAACTAATATAATAGCATGCGTGCCTGTCAGGTACACAGGGAGGTCTCAACTCTAGCGGGTTAGAGATGAGGTACTTCGACATATTTTTTGCGAGATTATTGAATATATTCTCGATTAAAGACTTACTTGGCTCTTTAATATAATAACTTCAGATCAGGGCAGACAGAAACAGTATTCTGTCTGCCCTGATCTAACGTTTTCTTGTTTACAATTTCTTATGAACTTAAAATAATTTCGACTGAAAAAATACTAAACTTGTTTTAGTAAGATGTTTCTATATATCATTATATTTTCCCTGTTTCAGACATTTTTGCCGGATAGCGACCAGGGACCCCTCTCTACCTCGGAACCTTTTCTATAACATTGTAAATAATACTCCAAGTAAAGTTGTAAGGCGGCACGCCTTTCAAAGAAGACCTGATACCACAGATTTAATATTAGTTACTATATAAACTAACAACGCTGTAACTCTACACCGCGAGCTTAGAAACTCGTATTTATTTTGTGACCGCATGCTTAGGAATCTAACGCATCAGCAGCGCCAGTTTATGATACCCTGGTACATAAATGTGAATTAGCATAGGCAAGTAACTCCTTTGTTTGTAATGATTAATAATAAAATTTAATTTTCTGCCATCAACATTTAATTTAAATGAAAGTGTCTTTATTAAGAAACAAGTGGTTAGAAGCGAGTTCGAAAAAATCCGACTTGTGAATCGTTAAACTTGTGTTCATATCATCTTTATTATTTTTTTTATTTTTTTGTACCCAGTGATTCTCACATGGCTAATACGAATCTAGTATTGACAACACTTAGGCTCTAGTGTGTGCCAAAGAAATGTACATCCATACATACACTCGAAAAATACACTCACAACTCTCCTTCTCACGCAGTCGGGTAAATAAATATAAATAACTAACTTCATCAAAAAAATAACAGATGGATAAAATATAGACCATTTAAGATCTACAGATAATCCACATACTCCAACCCGACACCAGAGGGCAGCGTGCCTAGTGCTAGTGACATTACCCGCTGGGTATTTAAAAAAATCGTTACAAAGAAATATGAAGAGAAAAATATTTTTCCAAAAATTACGCACAGGATGTTTCATTTTAGCATTTCCACGAAAACACAACATGTAAGGTAATCCACGCGCGACCCATTCATCAAACCGACAGAAACATCTCAAAAATAATCTCACCGTGCGTTAATCGTCGCATCCTTACAGCCCTAAACACCCACTAAATCCCCCCTAAATCCCCCCCTAATGCCGTACCTGGGACGTGTCCCAAAGAAAATAATATTGAATAACGCCGGGACAAATCCTACGCAACGCCTTAAGCCCTTACTTGGGGGCTAAAAATAATTATAAGTCGCAATAATCCAGGAGATATAGAGAAACTTCTTATTGTTTTTGGTTATTTTCTTCTCAGTTTGTCTTCAAAGTTGGGAAAATAGATACATTTCACCTCATACTTGCAAATATACTGATTGGTTTACTTACAGGTAGCCTGACTAAGAAAGAGCTAAAACGGACACTGAACATAGTATCAATGTATAGGTACATGGAATTTAGTGCATAAATAATAGGCGTTTAACTTGAAAATGGTCCAAAATTATACATTCCAATATGCGTATCACAAGCTAAGGATATAGTAGGCTTTGATTCAATTTGAATTCGAAATTAATTCAAACACGGCTCCATCACACGTCCATTCGACGAGATGAAACTGTGTAATCGCAAATCGAACGTTCCATATTTGAATACGTTCGACACTCGACTCGACCTTTGTGGTCAAGGATTTGAACATGTATCGCGCGGCATTCATTTGTTTCCCGCCACCACTGCCGCCGCTGATTGGTCAGCCGCGGCGGGAACCCAGGTGGCGCGCTGTCACCGCTTGGCGTTCCATTTCCCGCGCGCGTAATCGAATGAATATTACAAACGTCAAGTTGACAGCTATGCAGTTTCACGCCTGGCATGTGGGTCAAAGTGTTCTTTTTACGCTGATTTCAAATAGTCCAGTCGAGCGCTATTACGAGAGCCAACAGTTTAAAAAAGAACTCGAGAGATGCAATGCTCGAACGCTCGCTGTTTAAAAATGGATTAGAATCGTAGAGTTAACATTGACATATATCGACCTATACTGGAACTGTTTTACAGGCGCTCGTAATGAAAGCACTTAACGCTAAGCGAAGCAATTATAAGTAATTTGGAAGCCGGTAATGGGCGCGGACAACGTTGCGCAAAAACGCGCCAAACGGAACGCGCTAAAAGCTCCCTAATTCGATTGTCGCCGGTTACTTTTTAAACTTTGCAGCCGGAAACGCCGTTCAAAAATAGAGACAAGTTTTCAATTTCCAAATAAAAAAGAAGCGTGACTTTTCGAATTCCATTTTTGAAATAAAAGGCGAGCTAATTTAAATACGAAAAACCGATATCAATTAAAAGCAACATAACTTTTTGGAGCGGCGAAAATTCGCAGAATTTCATAGTCGTAAAGAAAACGGGATCGAGACTACGAATGAAACAGAAATACCGGGGGCTCAGGCGCTCAGGCGACTTTGCGAGCGTCACCTGAACTGGAGCGCCTTCTTCGGGCCGGTGATTTATGGGCGCGGATCCGGACCGGTAATGAAATTGCACCCACCCTACCCTCCACCCTGCCACCGCCACCCCGCGCCGAAACCCATTCTAGAAATTACTACGCAACACTGGCTCGTGCACTTTCGACTGTCTCGACTCCGCAGAATACGGGATCTTATGCTAATTTTCTATTGAGATATCATCAAATGTATTCGGTGCCATTTTTCCACGGAGTCACAGACAGTGGTATACGCGTAATTGTCTTGTCTTCGGCGGTCTGAAAGGCTCTTTGTCTACGAATGAAAAATTTATTGCCGCTTGTGAAATTTTAATTGAAAACCGACGGTTTTCAGTAGTCCCGAGCTACGCGGGCGGCCAGCGCGGCCGGCGCATTGTACTGTTTTTAAACTTTACAACTACCCTCGGATGTTTTATTTATTGCTGTGAGCAATTTTTACGCAATTCCTGCGAGGCTCCGTGAAGCGGCAATATTTCATTGGGCTGTAATAATAAATGCAAAATAGACGGAGTGGAGTAAAAAGGCTCGATTGTTTTGATTCTGTCACAAATGGACATGATGCGTTACTCAGAGGGAAGAAACCAGTAACAGTTATCCCATTTACAATTTGCAGGTTTCTTTATACATTTTGATTGGAACCATAATAATTATAAGTCAGAACTCAACCTACACTTTTAATGAAGGAGAACTTCAGGTTGAACATGATTTTTGACCGTATATTACCCGGTTTAAAAACACTGAAAATAAAAGCTCACCGTTAAATGCTGAAACAGCCACGCCCGCAGAATGTTGGTGGCGACTTTAGGGAAGATACCCCTCTTTTTCTGGTTCTTCTTCCCGTTGGTGTCGTCATCTTCTTCCCCCGTTCCTTCACCGGACCCAATACTCGCGTTGCTCGCGTCACCTGTGGACAACAAAAGAAAAAATGTTACAAGAGAATCAAAAGCGAAAAATAAAAGAATTTCACATAATATGTAGTTCAATATATTAAATCTGAACTTCGTATTGAAACCTTAAATAAGTATTAGGCAATAGTTTCAAATTCATTATTCCTCGTAGCTCTAAAGATAGTGTGATTTTTTTTTCCGATAGAACGGTATACACCAGTTTACTACAAAATAAACACATTCCTATGTCAGCTAAGTTATCGTTTAAACTAAGGAAAAATCTTGTTCCCGTGGGTAATATTTGCTTGTCCAGCTATGACTGAGATTATTTTAAAGTACTCTATAAAAACAATACATGAAGGAAAGAGATTTCCAAATAAAAACGAAACATTGATAGATGATTATTATTATTTTTAAAGGAAGTATTTAATTTATTTTGTCCATTGTATAAGGCTAGAATAATCTCTGTCTAGCTAGACACATTAAAACGGCGTACAGACAAAATCACAAACATAACCGTAATTACAACAGCGTGTTTAAGTACCAGGCAGTCAGCAATCGCAGGAGATGTCGCGTCTGGCATATTAATTAGGTGCGCCAAAGACGCCAACTTGTATTTATTTAATCACCTGCCATAGAGATTCGTATCGGGACTATGGTTAATTAATTCTGAGTACGTCTCAAGTTATGACAACTTAGGTAAAGATTAGCGGGATGGAATGTTGCTACATAAATAGGAAAATTTGTGATGGAATTTTCTTATAACAATCATTGCTATTACTATAAAAAAATTATGTGAGGCCAATCCGATGTTTTATAGAAACACAGCGTAAGCACAACGAAAACGGGTTGAAGGAACAACTGTCTTTTTGTTGGAATAGTCATTAAAAAAACAGACAAAAAGAACTCGAGTTTCTGTTAAAAGAATTATTTCTGAATAATTCACATCGTATTCGGCGTACCAGGAGGGCAGAAACGTGGAACACGATAAACAAATTAGTGTGCACTGAGCCGTATCAAATATTCATCGCAACAGGAACAAATCGAATCAGTTGGTGGGTGTGAGCTCCGTCTTATTTCTGTGCTCCTGGTACTTCGTACGTCGTTAATAAAAAACTAGCTGCACGATCTCCTTGTTTGTTCAATGCTCAGTATGTTTTTTTTCATTAAATCGCTTTTAGTTTCAAAGGAAGGAGTTCCAAGCACATTTTTCAGGATAATTTTTCTCAACCATCTATCGGCCAGTAACACTTATTTGTTATAATGTGTTACTAATCGATTACCGAAGTTGGGTAACGTTTAGATCTGGATGTGGAAAGTGCCGGTTTTTGTTTTTAAGGTTCAATTCAGAGATTTACTCCGCATAGACGAAGGACAAGAAATAAAATCATATTATTAACCAAAATCAAAACCAAAATAAAAGAAGATTCATAAAATCATATTAAAACCTAGTATGTATAAGCTTTTATTTGTTAGAATTATTTATTGTTAAACTGGTTTTTAATAAAGAGTTGCCTTATCTTATCTTATTTCCATCACTATAAAAATGCTCTATGTCAAATAAATGATGTATAAACACAAGAAAATTTCAGAATAGTGATGTAATAATTATACGTTGACTTCTATAATAGTGATGTGCAGCGGGAACGCAAGCGAACTTATCGATGGTCTCGTATCTCATCGCACCAGTGGCATGCATTGTCATGGTAATGGGGGTAAAGTAATAAAATTACTTTTAGACCATTACCCGACCCCCTAGCGACCACCCCTGCAATATAGGGTGTACGAGACACAATAAAACGGTTACACTTCGACGAAAACACAGGGATTATTGTCTGTGTAATTGTTTTATACTTGTACTGAGATTTACTTTTTTTTTAATTATCATAAATTCTCTTATTACTTTAGAGATTGAATAAATTATTTATTATTTTGAATAAGGCAGATATTCGATGTCACCGTTCGAAAACCTCGCAATGGAACTCAGTATTGCGGGCTGTCAAAGCAAATATGTTTCTAGATAACTAGCCCAAGCTGATAAATTTATCTTTAGTAATCATCCTGTACCATCGTTGTGCAAAATCAGAGTGCAGTTGCATTCGGCAGCGCTGTAATCCCCTAATTCATCTCCCCGGCACGCATACACCCCTTAATGCCACTAATACACCCCAAATGGACGTGTAAAAACAGAGTTGCGTGCGAAAAGTCAAGAATGTTGTTAGTAGGTGGAGTATGAGGAGCTATCATCATCTGCAGCCTTCCTTATTACAATGTTGGGGGTACTTTTCGCTAGGCAACACTTTTTATATTTATATCGTGAATTAATCTATATATGTGGCTAACGTAAGCATTCATCTTCTAGTTAATAAGGAATAATAATAATAATATTAAATAATTAATAATTTAATAATTGGATCAAGGGTCAGGTACAGAGGGCTGTTCTCCTCGATACAGCACGTATTGTCAGGAGGTTCCTCTCTCTGTAGTCCCTACCATCGGTAGCTTGGCTCCTACCCCGTTTATATAATAATATTTTATATACTAATATTTATTGCTTTAAATTCATATTGTAAAAAACATAAATTTATGAATTAAAATGGATTCGAAAATATTAAATAATAATGTGTTTTTACGTCTATAAGTTGTTGTCATTTTACCCCTCAATATGCCAAGACGAGCGTTGATTCAAATTATGAACATAATTTGGATCAAAAATCAAATGCACCAAGCTAAATTGTCATCTTAGAATTATTGTTCATTTTTACACAGTTGATCATACTGAAGTAAAGAAATAATTACGTATTTTTGAATGTTACGAGATTGGAAAAGTGTTCGTATCAAACCAAAAATCATTCTGTCAGCGATCCATATACCTTCTTAATGACTGCTGTTTTTGTTTCTGCGAATCTCGGGTTGGTACCATGGCAAGTGTCGTTCATCATTATGATCACAGGGATTCGTTTTAGATAAACATTTGTAAGACGTAACGGTGAAAACAAAATTGTCAATTATGAGTAACCAAAGTGTTGGAATTTAATTCACTCTTAAAATTCTTAGAGTGCTTCATTATTAAAAATGTAACTGTAACTAAACGTGCCATTGAAAATTAGTTTTAACTTCACAGTTTTACCTATTCTCTACAGATTTATTGTCATGTAAAATTGGAAAGTATTCAATCAGGAGTAAAAGCAGAGGCACTTTTAGAATCACCGTGTGTGTGGTCCAAAAAAAGAAAAGCGTTTCATATTGTAATGCAATAGGAAAATGACAGATGATTCGCTACAGTTATTTTTGTAGAAGTAAGTGAAAACTTTGGCGCTGCTTAATATACTAAATAGTTTCAAGTAGTAATGCTGAAACGAAATCTTTCACAGTAATGCTCTGTCTGAACTGCACAAAAAACCACTGAACCGATCTGGATAAAACAAATTTCATCCAGACCGGTTCAGTGGTTTTTTCGTGAAAGCGAAACAGACAGCAAAGTACACAGGTAGATTGAACCTGGGAAAGGACATAGGACACTTTTTAACCGACCTCAAAAAAAGTAGTTCCCCATTGCATTATCTCTCTCTCATTAGTAAAATGGAGAACTACGCGGGTGAAATCGCAGAGCACAGCTAGTTTATTATATAAGGCAAATTACGATAAATGTGGCTAGAAACCGAATAATTCCAAAATAATAGTTTCAATAATTCTAACAATGAGACGTCGTGAGAGTGCTCATTAGCAGTAATCCTTCATTACTCCCAAAGCTCGCTCTCAACCTGGGTCCTACAGACTCGTCTGCAGACTCTGGGGTCTCACAGTCCCATGGTGGCGCGTGTAAGCCGATTGGCAACCCGACACCGACAGCCCTAGAGCGAGGGTTGAGGGCGCCAGAATGTGGTTGGGATCAGTTTTTGGTGTAATTGGCAAGGAAAACAATGACGGTATGTGCGGCAGAGGGTTACTTTAGTTTGGGATATTTGATGATTTATTGTATTTTGCTAATAATAACTGATTTGGCTGTGTGCAAGGTGTTTATTAAGGAAGCATTTGTTAGATATTTGGTGATGATGTGACAAAAAAAATCTGCATTACTATTGGAATTTATTACTGTAGATTTTTTTTTCGAATAGATTTTTCTCCTATGGGGTAGTTCGGTAATGATTATACTCTTAAAAATATGTTATTTTAATATTTTATTACCATGTACCAACTTAAATTTTGCAAGGTTTTGTTATTCAAATTATAGAAAATCTAGTGTAACCTTGTTAACCTCTATAAATATAACCAAACCCCTAGACAAAAAATAACTTTAGTCAACTGTGTGTTAGTAAACTTTGATAATGATAAAACCTTTAAGAACTAAAAACATCGGAATACATTGCACCATCCCTTATACCATCTAATCCATTGTATTTCTTCATTTCCACTATTCCCCCAATGTCATTAGAGGCAAGTTTTAAGGAGCAGTGGCATTGACACCACGAGATTTATCGACATAGTGCAGGGGCAAATGAATGCAGGGCGTATCGAGTTACGCCAATCAGCTGAAAGTGAGTAGTGATGTCACTGTTGGAAGGTGTCGATAACATTGCTAGTATAGTTATATTATTCTAAAGATCAAACAATATATGTCAAGGTTTAGGTCTCTACGTTTTCTGTCGCTAAAGCGAGCCATCAGCCAGAAGACGTGCACTACTGAACATAAGTCTCTCTCATATACCGCCATTCCGAACGACAAGCTACCAATCGCATCCACTAGTTACTTGTGACTTTTACTATATCACGAGTCCACCTAGTGAGTAATAACATTGTATAGGGTACATAATATACGTCATAGATACAAAACTTTACATTGCTCATTTAGTAAAGCTAAGTGGAAAAAATTTATCACATTTTTTTGGTTAAAATCTTACAACTCGTTATAATTTTGGGATTAAATAATAAATATTTTTCTTTTACTTGGTCAACATATAGGTACTGTTATTAAGAATTATAATTTAACTGCGAATCATATTGTAATGAATAAATATAAAGAAGGATCATTTAGGGAACGGAGACTAAAATCCGAAAACAGGATCAAATGGTCCATCAGAAGACTAAAGTAAACTGTAGATAATGATTACCATAACGACATACGTTTGCTTTTTTATCGATATCACTGAACTCTATTCACGTAATATCACATCGATGCCGAAAATCATCGACATCAATAAATCCCTAAAGTGCGACAACCGTAGCACGTCGTAATGCGTTCACCGATTTGATGGATTGGCTTCTTCAGGCCCTTCTATTTGTAAACACCCTTATCTGGCAGGGCGGGCTAATTAAAATTGGCAGCTTTCTCATAAACTTTAACACAATGACATAAAGGTGATAATAGTATGACAAAAATCCAAAAATTTTGAAGGTTTCAGAGTTTGAAGCAAGACAAATTTCGTCAGCTACTCGTATACTATTTTGATAGACCTACAAATAGATGTGCGAACCTGAACTAGTCTTTTTTTTAAACAAATTTTATTATTTTGTAATTTAATTGCGATGAAAATCTCATATGATTTATCCTTCAATCTTACAAAAAACAAGACCAATTTTTTCATATGATGAGTAGAGTGAAGCCTTAGTACATTTTTAGGCAATAGCTCTGTATAGAGTGGTTAATACAGCTCACTAGCAATATTTCGATATACCTAACTACAGAGTGGTTAAACCCTGTCAGGATCCCGTCGGGATATACGTATAGAGCGGCTGATACCCCGCAGTGAAGCGCTGACTTCGCTTAATTACTGACGAGGCGTTCCGACGCGACGCATACAGCGCTGAGTAGCGCTGTATTGTGTAATTACCTTCGTTTGGGATTTTCAATGCATTATATATATATACCTACTCGTAGATAGTCGGTTGATGTTGGCAGAAATGGAATGAGTTCAAATTATCAGCGATACCAAAAGTGAGTAAAGTTTTTTTTTGTAGGTAAGGCTTGAGTTTGACTAAGACTAAGCCTTTGATATGTTAGGTTTGTCAAGAAGAAACCAATACATTCGAGACTTGAGAAAGGACCCAGGTTTTTACAGTCAACGGGGAATATAGAAGCAATTTGGTCCTATTTGACTTCATCTAGAGACCCCGGACCTCATCGTCAAGTACAAGGGCTGGTCTCAGGGAAGTTTTAGTCGATGCAATCTTACGTATCACAGGAAAAACCAATAACAGACGTGTAGCTCAGCTGTAATGACACAGCCTATGTTAAACTAAAGATGTGAGATTTTTTTAGTAGAATTATTCCACTCAGAGATTCAAAAGTATCTGTTTTAGTTTGAACCTTGAGCAGTGTTTAAGTATACCTAAGTGTAGTAGCATTTCTTGACAGTAAGAATGTACATTATAATGAGACGGAATGTTAAATATAATAAATATTTTTTTGTTTTTAAATATACCTGAGTAATAAAAAAACACGCGACGGTCAACACCGAGACCGTTCCACCTCAATAATCGTAAAAGTCTGTTTTAAACGCCAAAATACAGCTCATAAAGCGCGTAATCTGAATATTTTTAGTACTACACAACCCTTACAAAGGAAAGGATCACGTCTCCGCGATTACACAGCATTGAAAATTAGTTTAATATCTCAAATTGACGATTCCGGGGCGGAACGACCAATTAAGAGGGAATAACACTTGGAATGATCCACCAGATAGCCGAGTTATGGGGTGCCTTTATAGACCATTAAGTGCGCCGTAACTCGAAGACGATTCACCAATATTTTGTACACACTAAACGTTTGAATTTTGAACGATACGTGGCTAATGATTGTAGGTTTACGACTTTACAACATCTCTAATGATCGTTGGATCTTTGTGTTTGATAATTTGCCTGAATTTATGCTCTTTGTTAAAGCTGATAAAATTTTCCTGTTCACTTCTTGTCTAGTACGAGTACATCTCTATAGCAAACAAATTATATATTTTCAAAGATACGTCAATGATTAAATTTAATGATATGCCGACGTTCTGCAAACTACGTTATAGACATTCTGATACTGAGCAATTTTTCGAGCTAAAACTTATACATTTATACACATGTACTTTTTTATTCCCTAGCTAACAATTTATCAACACTATGTTGGCAACTGGTATTTTTTTTATAATTTTTTACACATGCAAGTCATGCTACTAAAAGTCCAACTGTATCCTACATCCCCACTATAAGTAGTTGCTAACGATATCCGGGCTTGAAGAGTCGTTTAAAAACGTTTTAACGTTCCGTAATATGATGGTTTTGACAGCTCGAGATGTGAGCATAAATTTTAATTCATTACGGATGCCGGTTGATTAAAGCGTAGATATTTTTAAACCGGTCTATATTGAGACATTATTAAGGCATTAAAAGTATTTAGATAGTTATTATGGCGTTAAGAGTCATACAAACAGTTAGCAGGAAAAATAGTTATCGAGTCTTAAATAATATTCACCAGTGTTAACGGTCTTTAAAAATAGTCGCCAGCAAACGTTTAACCCTTTACGAGCCGCGGTGTCCCGAAATGGCCATTCATCCGCGCATTGATTTCAATTTGAATTTTAATTGCGGAATATAATATAAAATTACATTGCTTAATATTCACCCCGAGCGCTGATTTTTGCATATTTTTAACCCTGTGCCGCGCTCGGGGCCGGGTGGGACTGATAAAAATCGCATATATTAACTAAGAGAGGGCCGGATGGCTCGCAGATAGCGGGCGGTTTTCATTAAAGCCGATACGACGAGATAGGTGTCGTATTTTATTGCTTATCCTTGACTCGGTCATTCTGTAGCGTCTTAAAATTGCGCTCGGCAAGAGATTGTGCCATAGAGATTTTTCAGCTGGCATGTTTATTTGATGCTTCCGAGGGTCGTTTCGATTTAATTAGAAGCGCATCGTTATAGAGTTTCCTTAATTTTGGAAGTTAAAATGTGATTTTGACGTCGTTAAACACGATTTAAGATTTTAAAATTGACGGTTGACCCACGCAAACATCTTTTATCAGGTGCATCTGTCAGATTTAATTTAAATATGCACTTGGTAATAATCTGCCGTTTTAAAAAAGACAAACTGTTTAACCTTTTTTCGTATTTAACCTCCTCATTTGCAAAACAATATTAGTCAACTTTAATTTATTTATCATCCATTATAGTTCCATATTGTAGGGCAAGGGCTTCATTACGTTCTCTCCGCAACTCTCTGTCTTATGCTATTCTGGTCCCAATCATACACAATACGGTCGTAAATAAATAAGATAATATGAGTAATCTCAGTAGATAAATATAAAAACGAGTAATTTTCCACACGTATGCACTTTAATCAACTACCAGCTGATTGGATGTCGTCAAATATGCAATGACATGTATGTAGCGCTTGCTGGGATTAAATGGGTATAAACTGCGTGAAGGTTAACACACGTTATTTTTTTTATTTCGTCATCAGTAAGTATTATGTGTGATTTGCTTTATACTGTTATCAAATCTAAGTTTAAAGATTTATAAATGACATTAAAGCGATAATTTATATAAAAAATGTAGAAAATTGGGGGCTGTATGTATTATAAAGTGTAGGGAAATACTTAAGAAGGTCAAATGGAGATTTAACGTATGATATTTTTTATATTCCATTTTATGTCACAGGCGGCATCTACTACTTATAGATATTTTTAGAAAAAGAACTTCGTAAATGTAAATGTATGACATTAATTTGTATGGAAACTTAGAGACGGTGTTCCCTCTTAAATGTGTCGGCGATACACTCACCGCGTGATGCGATTTTGATTTGCAAACGTTAATATGCAAATAAATCCGCGGTGCATATTTAGACGGATTATCTAATGGTCGTCGAGGGTGAATAAGTTTGTCTGTTTATAACACATTTATATACATTTTGTTTCATTAAATTTGTTAATAGACATCAATGCGGCGATTTGATTTGCATAAGTTGGGTTTTAGAGTAAGAAGATGTATGTTTTAACGACTAAGCTGTTGTTAAAGGTTATACAATTAAAAAAAAAAGATTTTTGGCTGACTTCCAATAGAAAGAATGTGTTACTCAAATTTATGGATTTTTTAAGATTAATTATTTTAAGTGTGAATTATAGTAAGAACATGTTACTCGTATAAATGCACTAATGAATCATTAATAGATAATAAATTACTAGGATCAATAATAAAAATAAAATTTTAATGTAATATTAACAGTCGAACCACTCGAATATCGACTCATTAAATCGATTATAATCGTAACATTTTGACACTTTAGATCAAACAAAACTCGATTCGATTTTTAAGTTTTAGGCAATTATAAAAAGCACTTTAAAAGTTTAATAGCTTGATTTGAGATGGAGCTAATAATAGCTTGATCGTAAGCTATCAAATTGGGATGAATCCGTGAAACTGTGCGAGTGGAGACGATAAAAGTGCCGCGGGGGGCCCGGTTCGCTCGGCTCGCTCGGCGTACAGCTCTCAGTGGGAATCCTTTTGATTGGGGTGACCATGCTATGGTTACGTATTTAAAATACGTTCCAGCGTTATTTATAAAAAATACGAGTATGTTCAAATATTATTTTATAATCGATTTCAAAAAGGAGGTTCTTATTTAGATGTCTGTCCTAAAATATTATTAGTGTTGTTTCTAAGACATCTGGATTAATTTTGGAAATGGAAAGAAAAAGAAAATTGATTGATTATATTTATTTAGCGTATTCAGTATATGAGGTTCATATAAAATTGGCTTAGCGAAATCAGTTTTTAGTTTGATTCCCGCTTTGGTTCGTTCCTGGTGCAGAGGAGGATGGCCGTTGCTAGTCAACGTGGCAATGCTGCGAGTGTTATCGATGCCTGAGCACCAGGGCACCACAAACGATCAGAGGTAGGTTATAAGATTAGGGGTAATTTAATTGTGACGTAATTTATTTTTTTTAAACTACATAGTAATATTTTTTCAGGACGAACCCTATCTTTATAAATATCAGCAGTTTTTAAATACAAAAATTTACGTTAAAAAAATATCACAATATTTTTTTGTATTTACAAGTTTTAATTTGACGTAATTTTTTTACAGAAATGTGACGTCATATTACTGTCAAAAGAATGACTAATTGTATTTAATATGTTAATTACGGGGTCGCAATTTCTACGTGCTAGTGGACACACGTGTTGTAGTGATTGTGCTGTGAAATTTGGATCTTTGGCAGTGTTTTTCAATCTTCTGAGCTTATTTTGTATTATTTGTTGGTTTCGGTAAGTGTTATTTGTTGCTTTGTTCGGGGGAAATGGCATCCATTTCCCCTGAACCGGAAGAGCCGCCGGACATTCCTCCGGTGGTAATACCGTCTACTTCTGCGGCTTCTTTGCGGTCGGCAGGCAGTAAACGGGCCGCGGAACCGATGGAGGAAAGTCATGGAGCTCCGCGAGGGAAATTTCACGTAACGGATAGGGATGCAGCGATTCCTTCGGTACAAATGGTTTACACCCATCCGTCTTTCTCTGTCATTGGTATAAAAGAATATGACAAAACAGATTGTGGTCCGTATATCGTGCACGTATCAAAAACTGAGTCTGACCCTTCCGCAGGAACAATCTTCCGGCCTATAAAGTTTGGTCAATTCTTGTTTTCAAACAAGGTAGAAAATATCTGCCGGGATGGCGTTAAAAAAATAGGTAGGAACAAAATGTCGGTTCAATTTAAAACAGCTGAGGCAGCTAACAAATTTTTGGCTAATCCTCTATTATCTGCACAGAAATATGAGGCCTTCATTCCTTCCTTCAATGTGACTAGAATGGGAGTTGTTCGTGGAATACCTGTAGATTGGTCGATGGACGAATTTGTAGGATCTGTTGAAATTCCAAACAGTAACAGCTATATTCTTATAATACATTATCGTTTTTAACTTAATTCTAAGTTAAAAACGATAATGTAGTGAAATGGGAGCCAACTCAGACAGTGGTTGTGACTTTTAGAGGTCAGCAGCTACCGGATAAAATTTATGCATTTTACTCTGCCTTAAATGTAGAATTGTATGAGTTTCCTACGATCCAGTGTCTGGCTTGTTGCCGGTTTGGACACATAAAAGCTCAATGTAGATCAACGCCAAGATGTTTCAGATGTGCCCAAGCTCATTTGGGAGATCAGTGCAACGTCTCAGAGTCATCGGCTTCTTGTCTCTACTGCTCTAACCAACACTTTTCCACTAACAAGGCTTGCCCTGAGCAAGCACGGCAAAAGTCTATCAAGTGTGCCATGGCTAGGGAAGGTATCTCTTATCAAGAGGCTTCTCTGATGTATAAACCATCCCGATCTTTTAGTGAAGTAACTAGGTCAATCCCGTCTCTGTCCAGTTCCACCCCTCCTCAAGTAGTTCCACCAATTAGTTCACTTCCTCAAACATCTGTGTCATACAAAAAGACAATACTCCGTAAACCGTCTCCCAGACCTCCTACAGGTAAATCATATGATAAAGTGGCTCATGAAGCCATAACAAGAGTAGAACACACATCGTCACCAAATGGTATTGCATTGCAAATGTCTAAACCTTCCCAATCTCAATCTTCTGGAAATTCTCAGAATGAACTCCTTATTCAACTTCTTTCAATTATTATTAACATAATATCTCAAAATTCACTCCAATTACCGCACCACGTTGCCCACATGTTATCCAATCTTACAACTTTGTTATCCCAAAATGAACCAATTTCCTATCCTTCAATGGAACAGCAGGAGCCTTCGTCTGAAGGTCCCTGAACTTCTCAATCTTATCCGTACATTCAGTCCAGTTCTGGTGGCCGTCATGGAGACCTGGTTTGTTCCTGGGACCCGGTATCGAGTTCCATGATTTTCCTGTCTTCGGGATGACCGCCGGGATGGAAAAGCTGGATGTGCAATATTCATCAAACGTAGTTTGATTTTTTCCCAGATTTCTCTTCCCACATTTAGTCCTGAAATTAATGCCGTTGCTATCCGCTCCTCTAATATTTCCTTTGTTTGTATATATATCCCCCACCCTAGGATCTACCACTTCTCTGATATAAGCCGGATAATATCATCCATCCCTCCCCCTATTATTTTGATGGGAGACTTTAATGCCCGCCATACAGTTTGGGGATCATATGAATGTAACTCTGTTGGGAAGCGTTTATTAGAGCTGATTAATGATTTAAACCTATGCATACTAAATGATGGTTCTCCAACTCGCCGTCCTTATCCTTATCAAAATCCCAAATCAGCGGTAGATCTCACTTTATGCTCTCCTTCCCTATTCCCTTCTCTGACTTGGAAAGTTCACCACATGGCTCATGAGAGTGACCATTTTCCCATCAATATAAATCTGTCCTTTCAACACCCTAGCCTACCCTCTCCCTCTTCTCTCCTAAAATTTAGGCTCTCCGCAGCCGATTGGGAATTATTCTCTTCTTCCCTTGACCTAAAAATTTCTTCTTGCTCTGCTATTACTGAAGATAACTCTCAGAAAGCCTATGTTGAATTCGTTGAAACAATCATATCTGCAGCTCATTTGAGTATCCCTACCAAATCTCCCCACCAAAATTATTCTTCACCGCCTTGGTGGGACTCTGAGTGCTCTGCAAAAATTAAAGAACGAAATAAGGCTGAAAGAAATTATAACAGAAGCATGACACTTGAAAACTTTCTTCTTTATCAAAAATCAACTGCCATATGCAGGAAAACTCTTAGATCGAAAAAGAAACTAGGATGGATGAAGTTTTGTGAGAGTTTGTCCCCTGCCTCTCCCTCAGCTTTAGTTTGGAACCATATCCGTAGGTTCAGAGGTTCATTCTGCCAAACTGATGTTACTTCTAATGATCCCTCACTCTGGTTAGAAGCTTTTTCTGATAAATTAGCTCCCCCATTTGTCCACCAGAATTTGTTAACCTTTTCTATAAACTCTTGTTCCTCTTCTGCTCACTTTGATGCTCCATTCTCATTCAGTGAACTCCAGATAGCCCTGACCGGTTTGAAAGACTCTGCCCCTGGGATAGATGGCATTCCTTATTCGTTTATCACAAAAGCTGGTGAGCATGCTCAACGGTTTCTACTTAGCCTTATAAATAACTTTTATGAATCTGGCCAAATTCCTAATGCTTGGAGATCCCAAGTAATCCTTCCTATTCTCAAACCGGGAAAAGATCCTTCTGATCCAAATTCGCGACGTCCAATTGCCCTTTCTTGCGTTACTGCCAAAATCACTGAAATTCTTATTAAAAACAGGCTGGAATGGTATGTCGAAAATAAAAGTCTCTTATCGAAGTCGCAATTTGGATTTAGAAAAGGCGTAAGCACTCTGGACAGTCTAGGCATTATTACCACGGAAATACTTGTGTCTCTAAAGAAGAAAGATTCTCTCTTAGCAGTTTTTCTAGATGTTGCCTCTGCTTATGATAACGTCCTTCTTCCGATCCTCAGAACAAAACTGTTACAGCTGAGCATCTCTGCGAAGATGGTTCGTTTTATTTGCTCTTTTTTAATGGAGAGATATATCATAATTAGACCTCTAGACTCGACAGCTTATTCTTCATCCAGAACTGTATGGAAGGGCCTTCCCCAGGGTTCAGTACTAAGTCCCCTGTTATACAGTTTGTACACAGTTGATTTGGAGGAATCAGTAAATCCTTACTGTGAAGTGTTACAATATGCCGATGACCTGTTACTGTACTATTCTTCTAATAATTTGTCAGAAGCTGTAGATAATATCAATAATGCGTTGGTTTACCTTGACGCTTGGCTAAGTGACCATGGATTATCAATATCGGCCACTAAAAGTAGCACAGTTCTTTTCTCTAGGAAAAGGGAAATTCCTCCTTTCAATATTTGGTACTCAGGTGAAACTATTCCCCAAACTAATGCGACCAAATTTCTGGGTGTGTGGCTAGATGCTAAACTTACAGGTAATACCCACTTTGAATATATTGCAAGAAAGTGTGAAAAAAACATAAATATTCTCCGGACCCTATCAGGTGTTTGGTGGGGCTCTCATCCCTTTTCACAGAAATTACTATATAACTCTATAATCCGGAGCCATTTAGACTATGGCACATTTCTCCTAGATCAAGACAACAAAACTGCACTCGATAAATTGACAAAAATCCAGTCAAAATGTCTCAGGATCATCCTTGGTGCAATGAAGAGCTCTCCTATTAACGCCATGCAGGTCGAATGTGGTGAACCTCCTCTCTACTTACGCAGGAAGTATTTAGCAGACAGGTTCATGTGTAGACTTATTCAAAACAGCAACCACCCCCTATTATTTCTTCTTGAAAAACTACACAACCTCATATATGCCCAAAGAGTGGTAAATAAAGTCCCTTGTATTGTCAAAAGTTTCTTCAAAGTCTCTTATTCTCTCCCCTTCCCTGTATCACAGTTTCCTGTCCACCCTCTGTTCTCTACGAACTATGCGTCCCTAACTTTTCAGCCCCACATCCTGTTAGATTTTGGAATCAACAAAGACACACTTGGCCCAGATAATATTTTTTATCATAATATTGATACTTCTTGGAAGGATTACCTTACAATCTTTACTGATGCTTCCAAAATAAATAATAATAGTGATATAGGATCAGCAGTATGGATCCCAAAATATAAAATTATTCTTGGTTTTAAATGCCCACCTCTCGCTTCTATTTTCACTGGAGAATCCACTGCCATTCTTGAAGCCATAATATATATCTCTTCTCATAATATCAAGAAATCCATTATCTTTTCTGACTCTAAAAGTTGCCTTCAAGCAATAATGGCTAACCAGTTCAAAACAAAAAACAAATTCCCCATAATTCTTCGTATTAAGGAAGAACTCCTAAAATGTCATTATCAAGGTCTTAAAGTAGTACTTGCCTGGATTCCAGGTCATGTTGGTATCTCTGGAAACGAGAATGCGGATGTATATGCCAAACAGGCTTCAGTATCGGGCTTTAAAAACAATTATCATGTCTACAGCCATGACCTCTGCAACTCGTGCCACCTAACACTACGTAGCTCTTGGGAATCTGAATGGCAAAAATCTAGTAGGTTAAAAGGAAAATTCTATGGCCTCATCCAAACAACAATCCCAAGTAAACCCTGGTTCTCTAAATTTAAAAAAGTAAATAAACAGGCAACATCTACTTTGTGCCGCCTTCGTTTGGGTCATGCCTGCACTCCGGTATTTCTTGCTAAAATCAAAGTGCGAGACCACTCTCTGTGTGAATGTGGTAAAGACATAGGGACCACCGAGCATATATTTTTCGATTGCCCAAAACTTCGCTGCTCCCTATACGATATGATTCCTGAAGAAATCCCTCGTCCTGCTAACTTTCCCTCCCTCCTACCTCTTGTGTTTACTCCATTTGTATATATTTTAAGTAAATTTATTATAATTAACAATATTAGGCTATAATTATATAATTATTTTTTCTGTACATATATCATATTCCTAACAACTGTGCCGTTCTGTGTATGTCCTTGTGTTTGTTCCAGGTATTCATCCAAAATATGCTCAGATTCAAAATTTCTTTTAAGCATGGTCACCGAGCATCAGCGAAGTGCCTATTGAATCTTACGAACCACTGGCCAATCTTTTCAACGTTTGTCTTCTAAGCCACGCGACATTGGCAAATTGCGACTACATCGCAGAGACCATAACCTAAGAATAGAATAGAATATGTTAATTACTTTTCTAAATCCCCCGCCGGGGATGCCTGCTGTTGCTGCTACTGGGTTAACTTAAAGTTTCTGTCATACGTAGTACCTAAATTTCCATCCGTCCTGCAAAATGTAATAGAATGGTACCATTAGTGATTGCTCAAGGATCACGGATGGTACAAGACGTGAAAAATGTTTTATTATCTATCGAGGGCAGTAAAATAAATACGAGGGTATAAAGGCTACTTTAGTGCCCCTCAAATGCCTTGATGGCGCACTAACTCTAGTAATTGTAATGGGTTTGCGGTAGCAACACACTGTCTATGGGTACTTACATGTTTTGATACAATACTTGTAGAAAAAACTTTATAAAAAAATAAAGATATAGAATATATGATAAGAATCTCTATTGTTATCCAACGTGGCAATGATGTCAGACTTTTGACTTTTGGACTAGTCACGTTTATCTTTTTTTTACTTTTTAGTTGTAAGTAGATTTAATTATGTTAGTATTTTAATTACAGTTCTTTAATTTTTTGTGACTTAAAATATCACACTTTCTAATTTATTTAAGAATAGAAAAATAAATTTGCTATAAAATATGATATAGCCTCAAAAGTAAGCCTAAGCATATTGTATAAGCCTCGCTGTAGATATTTTAGCCTTCGATATTGTCTATTAACGTAAAATTAACTAAAATAAAAAATAATCTTTTTCTGTTAATTTGTAATATTTTGTTAAACGATTGCGGTGATTGTGGATAAATATACCGTTCATAATATCAAACTGCCAATGAAGACGTTAACACTCTAAAAAATACCTTTGAATTTAGTAAATTAATAAGATACAATATTAAAAGAAAGATACAAGATACAATATTGCAATCGTGGTGGACGTTCACCTTTTGATGGAGACTCATGCTTTGCACTTAATTACATAAGAGTTTATACTTTAATGATATTAAAATCAAATAATATATTTCTATTTAGATGTCCTAATATAAACTTTACAATACTTTTTAAGATATTTCTTCTACTTTTTTGTGTAGGTGAAATTGTTTACTCCTTTGTCTCATGGCCGTCCTAAGGCCTATGACATGGCCTATGATTGTTGTCTAAAGACAAACGACCGGGGCCTAAAATTTATTAGATAAACAATAGGAAGCTAATTTTTTTGAAGTTTAATTAATTCTTAAAGTTACTAAGAAACGTATCAATAAATAGTATAAATTTACATAAATCAATTGCTTAAAACTGCAGTGTCAATTACAACTTATGCGCCATACATCTATAAAACCTCCTACACACTTGCATACATGTTTCCTTTTTGAAATAAAAAAAAACCTTCATAAACACTACAAGTAGCCTCACCCACGCTACCAGGATCTCAGAGATTAATCCGCGCGCCGTGTGAGGCCGAACATAGTATTTATGAACATGATATGTTATGTTTGCCTGGTAGCAATAATGCCGATTGGAAAATTTAGTTACAACTGACATAAAAAAAATCTTAACATAAAAAAATATTATTTATAATTTTAACATTAATCATCGAAAATCATAACCGTAAACCGCTGGCGCGTGTTAAATCCCAGGTTCAGGCATGCACCTCTGAGTTTTTCACTCATGTGCACTCGTATTAAAACTAATTACCTACTACTGGCTTTAAAAAAAGTAGAAAATCATTGTGAGGGAACATACTTGTCGGAAAATTAAGTAAAAACCACAATGTGGTGTACCTACTATTATAGCCTACAATCCATTCATGAGGAGACCGGTACCCAGCTGTGGGAAGCTATGTGTTGATACTTACAAACCTGGTTTGTAAAATTGTGATCCTATAAATAGGTATTAAATAGTTTTCTAAACTTCACAATAAAGAGCTTTATTGTATAATGCTGTTAGAGATGTGTTCTTGATAAAACAGACTGTAAACATAATCATGTTCTAGTAAGTCGGGTAATAAGTAATTTAGTAGCACTTACTTTGACAACCGTTAAACCACATTAAGTATGTAACTAAGTAATTGTATGACACAATTACTTAGTTACATACTTAATTCCTTTAGTTGTCACTCTCGTTTTTAAAAAAATACTCATGTTCCAAGATAGAAACAGAGTGCGAGTGTGATATACACGCTATAATATACCTCCTACTACTCTAGTCATTTTTTTTAATCTCGTCAAGACTACAAATTAGCAGCCTTACTTAATTAATAAACGCCTCTGAACCTTGGTCGACTTATGTCTCGTTATGTCCGATAGTTAACGGCTAGTGGCAAAGCAAGGCAAAAATCGTTTAATTTTGAGACGGATTTACTAATAAAACCGTGAAATTATATCGATAAATTGCAAATGTAATTAATATTTGCAAGCAAAGAAACTCAAATTTTTATGTAGCCAATCGTAGACTTGCTACGATCCGTAGCTGCGTAGAGCCTCTACAACGCGTAGCACTTCTATAAAACGTTTAGAAATATTAATTGCGCTGAATTTCGGCAAGTTGTTAGTAAAACTAAAAGTCCAATGATCCGATTTATTCTTGATCTGTCCAAACAACAGGTGTGTGACTAAGTATGTGTAAGCACTGTTAAGTTTCATGAGTATTTATAACATCTAAATAAAGAGGGAATATATTCTGATATTTATGTGCGCACGACGTACCAAAATCTCGTTGACATCAATCTGAAGTTAAACCAGGATTACACGCAAATAAACGTGCTAAAAGTGCATTTTAAAGGTGCGCGCACTCTGTGGCTAGTGTAGCGTTGCGTAGCGGAAAGCACAAGCTGTAAATATGTTTTGATTGTCGTTTTTTAGCGTACTTAGATGACAACGTTGAAGAAAAACGTTACTAAATGCTTTTTTGTGATTTAGATTGCAACTAGTTTTGTATAGGCCTTAAAGTTAAGTTAAATTTTATTTCAGGAAAATCTATTTTACCGGTTGTAAAGAAAGGTATTACTGAAATGAAATTAAACTTGATTTTTATTTTCTTTTTCATATGAAAAAAAGAAACAGGTAGCTGTACTTGGCTGCGCTTAACAAAACTGATTAACACTGAGATAATTTATAATATATGGAGATTGCATTTACTGAGGCTTGGACTTTTACGATAATAGTCAAGATAATGGCGAAAGTCTGGACTCGTCTAGTTTTCAACTGAATTAAAAAACGAAGGTTCTCAATCCGTCGTTTTTTTTAAATAAATAATCCCCGATTACTTAAAAACGCCTACACTTACTTTTATTTTGTTTCAAAGATAAGTTTTTTTTACCTATACAAATTTTATTCAAACTTTTCCAGAAATTTGGTTTGTGAATAAAAATAATTGTTTTTTAATAGGTACCTGCCGCAATGAAGTCATTTGTCACATTTTTTAGGTATTACGTATGTTAAGTTGTACATGTTATATGTTGCGTTCTTTAAGCAGCTTGCCCCAGTGTGCGCTTACCTTTACGATGCGCGATGCGCGTTTATTTTGAGCGTAAGAAAGGAACGCGCCTGCCTGCGTGGTGTTTATGACGCGCGCGGGTGACACTGATATTTTCGCTTCGGCTGATTTATTTTGCGCGTACCTACCTACCTATAGCGCGCCAGTACAATATCAGAACAATCATGAAGCAAAATATAATTAATAATTTATAAAAAATATTTTTTGACTAACACGGCATAAAGCCGGACTTTTTCAGGTTTTCTGGTGTTCTTGATTAGGTTAGGATTTTAGTAGGTATTTATTAATCATCAGGAAGGGTCATTTATTATGCGGAGTTAAAATGCTTTTAACTAATTTCAAAAACAGAAGATTACAGAGTCTCAATTGGTTGAAAATGTATTTTATTAAGTAGGTACATTCTCTTCCAATTTATCGAAAATGTCTGAACGAATTTATCCTAAAATCCATACTGCATATATTATATAATTAGACCTGTTAATAAAGTGCTGAGTTTACAGTTGTTGTCACATCCCTAGATCGGTTCAATTATGTCACAGCGTATGGCGGTGCCAACTTTGACGTTGACGTAAGTAAGACGCGCGATGACAGCTGCGTGTCATTGTTTTTGGCGGGAAAGATAGGTAGGCCAGTAGTATTAGTGATTTATATTGTAACGAAACGTTTGTCGCATTACAAATTATTTTACTAAACATGTACAGCTAGCGAGTTCTTACGAATAGTTGGAGCGAATCGACATTGTGTTTTTATCATACGTAGTAAAAGCTGATATTTTAAACATGTAATTTAACTATAAGCTTACTAATTGTTTATTTTTAACTCCTTATTTTCATGCAATGACTTTGCATAAGCGTACCTCATGTAAAAGAATTCAAATCTTATTACATAAATCAGACGGATATAACATCAATTTGAGGTCATAATGATAGCTAATGTAAATTATCAGATTAACACGCCAAGTCCAATAACTTAGTAACAATTGAACTAAATACTCTACTGTAGCCATAACTATACGTAATTTAGGTAAATAGAGATATAATTCCTAGACTAGACTTCAATCTTTAGTATTCAAATAAGAACTAAAGCCTAATTTTAAGTACAATCACGAGCAGGTTATTAGCTGGATTTACGAGCTTAGCGTTTTGGAAGCCATTTTGTTATTCTGCGAACGTCTGTGCGAACTGTAGATGGCACTGGCTTCGTATAAATTGTGAGTGACATATTTGTAACGAAACCTACATAAAGTCAAACCAAAATGTTTTTAGTTGTTTTTTTAGTCTGGCGTCATGTGACTGGTATGTTTGCCATCGAAATGTGTATAGTGAGAATAATTAGGTCATAGAATATTGGCCAATCGCTTCAGATTTTTATACATGCGATTTATAAAAAAACCTACTATATTTATCACTGATTTGTCATGCCCTAGTAAATACTTGTATACTTATATCCCGTTCAATTTAAAAGTTTCAATCAATATATTTTTAATAAAATACTTCAAAAACATTGTTTACAAAGCATCAAGTAAAACTGATATCATTACCTTTAAGACGCTATCGCTTATTGATAGACCGATCTTGTCCTTTAATTAAAAAAAAATACAGACTAATTTCAAGCAAATCACAACTCTGTAGACTTAATTTTAGAGTGTATATTTGTTTGAAAGGTACGTAGATGGTATCATTGCGCCGGCGCAGCTCCGTTGGAGTCAGTATCGAGTGATCGTAAGGGCCGATGACACCGCGCTGTTTTTTGATAAATATACACGCTCGTTTTGTTTCTGTTAGGTATTAATTTACGCTCAGAGATACGTGGTCGGGCCAGGTGTGTTGTGACAGTAGCGCAACTTTTGGAATAGGTACTAATTTTAAGAACTTGAATATGTTTTCAGGGATATGATAGGGACTTATAAAGAAAGGATTTCATCACAGCCCGAAAGTTCCTTATATTTTTTTATGTCGCGAGAATTCGTTCTAAACAAACCTTTTTAGTACGAATCATTTTTTGGTGTTTAGATATATTTTTACGTAGGTATGACAACTAAATGTTATATAATCAAGAAAATAAACTTGCATTTAGAGCATAGTTGAGTTACTGCAACTAACTGTATGGTCCATTAATCCGCCGTGTAGCGGGATGATGAGGTTTCTTGATATCAAAAAGATGGAATTTAAGGACACACGGTATAAAGTGAAATTGTTTTATTTGTGAAGAGATCAAGTTACTGGTGTGCTCAATCAATCGTTGAGATCAGATGGATGGTATGAGTTTGTTTTGTGAGTTTGCTTGTTAAGTTTGTGTGGGTGTAAGAATTAATTATATGAATTTAATAAATACACAAATAGTATGATTTTTCTGGCTTGCCGGCGATTTGGGTTTTTGTCCAACAGTCCAAGTTTATCGCAGCTTTATTACTAAACACGTATTACAGTTGAGTATATTTTGTCTTGCTTTGGCGCGAGAGATTCAAAACACGACGAAAGACGCTCAAAGTTAAGCTGCCTTGACTAATAAGGAAGTATATTTTTTAAGTGACGATTCGGACTTCAGTTAAAGTTTGCATTAATATTTTATTTAGAAAAATAACGCGTGATTGATTCATTTTATTTCACGTTCGGTGTACGAAAATATAGTTGGATCTTTCCAACAATCGGGCACGCTTCAAATCCCGTTTTAGAAAATAAAATGCATCCATATTATTCTAACTGGTAATTTTCTTTAATTAACTCCAAAAAATATGGTGGGACTCAATTCGGCAAATTTATTTTTAAGTATTTGTAGATCGATTTGGATTTAATTATTGTTTAAAACCTTACATAGCTAGGTCCCATATGAATTTTATCAAAATCAAACTAGTCGTGTGATCTGTTATGATTCTGTTACATTCGGTATTTAAAAAAAATAAAGTGTTTAGCTTAGCTGTTGTTGCTAGTTTATTTGATGAGTTCTAAAACGTTTTTTTTAAGAAGATAGGCATCCGTTCGACCATAACTTAATGGAGCTGGTTTGTCTCAAAGACACCGATTCACTCATGACTCGAAAATACCAAGGTTGAGGCTATTACAGAATGAAACTTAAGCGTAGGTACAAGGTAGGTATAGCTGGGTAGTAAATGTATTTTTAGATAGGTATGTATGATTCACAGAGCTAGAATGAAGTCCGCAACGCAGGCTGATACCGCGGTCCCATTAAGGCAACTAGGTGGGCCGAGTCAGTGTTTTGTCCCGTTTTTTGCTTCGGCTCGACCATTTGTACTGCGACTGATACGCCCGCCCACGGCACACGCACTTTAATTCCCGCTTACTGCTACCATGTTTCTATTTAATATTTCTTAATTTGTATCAGATTACATAATAGGTTGCCTTTTTAAGAGACTTTATAAAGGAGGAGGTTCTCAATTGAGACTTATAAGTTTGTTTTCAGAAAATATTTTTAGTGTTCTTAAAAAGCACTATACAAGTACATATAAATCACAAACAAACCTACACCACTGACTGGACAAATATGACAATCTATGATGCCACTAACGAAAAAAGTTAACAAGCTCGTCATTTAATGACACTGACATAACTGTCTAATGTGACAGATGGAAATTTAAATTACTATCGCTATGTTATTTTCGTATTTTAATGGGGTAGTTTTAAAATATAAACATAAGAACAAGAAAATAATATACTTAAGTTTAACTTGTATTATTGAATAGAGTCTGTACGTAAAAAGAACCTTTGTACACTGTGTTTACTTAATGTTACTTTATCAACAACAAAGACAAAAAATGACAGCACAGTTACTTTAGCATATCGCGACTCATTAAACTAATTATTTATTATTTATGTTCTAGGTTAAGGCTGTCATATAAAATCAAAATGTTAGTTCCATTTTACGCCACGACGGTTCTCTTTCCGCACAGATTCAAAGAGCTTATAGAGCATAATATACGGCCAGTTAGGAAAATAAGAAAAAAAACAAATTACTTTTTAACTGCTCATTTACAATCTATTCTAAATTTAAATAAAGGAAACAGTGAGGTTCGTTAACAATTATGATTATCGTCATAATGAATCCCCATCACATTCGACGTGGGCCATTTATACCGAGATCGCCCGAAGCGTTCGCCGAGTGTATCCGAGCGCCAGCCGAGCTCTGATTGGATACACAAATTTAAATATTACCTACGCCCTGCGGCTTCACCTGTATCGAAAAGCTTAATATAATATAATTTTTTAGTGATTTTTTTTATTAGTTTTGACTTTTTTTTCGTAAAACGTACCTAAAATTTTTAATATTTATCTTGATGATAGATGTAAAATTAATGTAGGGAGCAACATTTTACTTGCTAGACTTTTAAAGATACGGTAGGCTATATATATTTAGTGAGTTCAAAAGTATAACTTAAACCCCCTTAAATTAATCGTATTATGTTATTTAAAATCCTTCATATCATAAAGAGACGAGTGACTTCGCACCTAAACCTAATCTTACCAAAGTGTTATAGTTATCACAGATGAACCTTCAACTGGCTTAGAAACCAATAGATTTGTTTTTTCTTAAAGTTTCGAACTGAGGACGTCGCCGGATTACCTCTATAAAACTGTCATTGATGGATATTGCTTTGCCAATTCTTAAGTAGAATAAGAGTTGAATGATCTTTGTCCAAAAATTAAAGTGGTTTTATTTTTTATATATACTTTTCCCGTGACTTAATAAGGCCACTCCACCTGAAAGGTGAACATTTAGGCAAAATTAAGAAGTAAATCAGGCTATCTGATGAGTAGATCTTATTGCGTCGGAGGTGTCTTTTATTTTACTTTGCATTGTACTTATGACACTTTACTTATTCCTAGGTTTATAATAATCCATAACCTTAAATCTATTTTCCCCAGGGTTGCCAGTTTCGCATTAACCGCGCATAAATAATGGAGATTATCTGCGCAGCGACAGTGTGGTTCTCACCTAAAGCTTTAGTATTTCGACGAAATGTTTGTACATCATTAGACTGAGTCGTAAATCTCCGCGATTCGGAATAAATTTACATTTTAACGTGACAAGATGTCGCTCAGGAGCGTTTTAGTTGTAACTCAATAAAATTAGAACAAAAGTAGACGATCTACTTAGTAGAGAGTAGAGTAAAAGTAGATAATTTTTACAGTCATTTTGCTGATTTTTTTTAAACGAAGTTAAATGAGGGTAGGTAATTGGTTTCAACATTCAATTTTGTTTGTGTTTATTTTGATAAACATTACTTAATGTTTTAATGACTGGTCGCTTGGCGCAGTTGATAGCAACCCTATATATCTTCTGCGCCGCTGGTCCCGGGTTCGATCCCCGGACAGATCAAACATTTGTGTGCATGAACATGTCTGTTTGACCTGTGTCTGGGTGATTATTATATATATACTTATGTATTTATGTATATCAGTCATCAGGTGACCTTTGTGTGGTTCAAAAAAAGTGTTGTTCATTGTTTTTATTCCTGAATTTGTTGAATAGTTTTCGCCAAGCTAAGTACTTGTTTCTAGTTATCTATGCTTCGATTTCCGAAAGCATTATAAAATGCCTCAAATCGAAAATCATTGAATTTTTTTGTTATTTCTAGCGGTTTTTGTAGGCGTTTAGTTCATCTTTAGTTTCTATATTTCCTATAAGAATTTCTGATGCTACGTACTTAAGTTATTTTGAAGGTACTACAAAGTTTCCTAAAACAAAACTTTAAATCTACAATAATTTTAGAAATTTATTTAAATTAATATATCACATAAACTATCGAACAGGTTTCATGCTAACTAGGAAAAAAGTTTATAACATAAAACATAAACAATAACATAAATAGGGCAACCCCCACCTGCGGAGCAAGTACCAAGGCACCATAAATACTGAAGAGATGGCGAGCGCGCCATTTGCATACGATGTTCAATTACGATCCCGGAATATGGAATGCGTTATTATAACCAGTTATATTGTAATGTTTTCTGGGTAAACCGCCTCGCTGTGATTGTTTCCTGGTTGTCTTAACTATATTGCACTTGTTCATTCAGTTTAATATTGCGGGGTAGAAGAGAATATTTTATACAAAAGTTACCTACTTAGGATTATAATAAATCCAAAGGAAAGAAGAAAGACAATTTTTTTACTTACCTTGGATAGCCCAACAAATATACTATGTAACTAATTTTTGAATTAAAGTAATTTTAATAAATTAAATAAGTACTTATTTTAATATTTTAAACTTCTCTAAAACATGACACCTGTGTTCTCTTACTCAATGTTCTTATTAGAAGATTTTACAGCGCCATCTAACGGCGAGTAGCGATAACTCCTAACAAAATCGATTCGAAATAATTATCTATTCGAATCGCGCTAACTACCGCCACCCGGGGCGATAATTTGAATATCGTACGCTTACAAAATAGTAATCAAAGAGTATTTGAGTCATTTCATAACTGGCCAGCAAGAGAGCTTGTTTTCTTTTCCCGCGGCTACGACGAAACCGCTTGCGGTCTAAACCCGACCGCGGAGCGTTTTGCTTTATTTACCTATATGTCTATTTTGTTTTTTCTCTAGTTATTTGTTATAAGTTGTTTTATTTCGTGATTTATCGAGTGTTTTTATGGTCCTGTAACTAGTTGTGGTCATCGCGAAGATGACAACTAGGTGGTTTGTTGTGAGCATCCTATTAAACATGTATATATAAGTATTTCCCATTTTGTCTGTATGTAGAACTTTTAACTAAACTGAAACTAAATTGAAAAATGAATGTAGTAAAAAAAAAGGATAATAACAAGATGTTAAATAACTTTTAAAATACTAAGTTGGCTAGATGGCGCTAGTGTATTTATTTTTTAACTAGACACTTTTCTATTTGTGCTGAGAAAAAACCCGACTGAAAAATCATCAGACCACTGTATCTTAATGGGTGAAACTGCGGTATCAAAGCTATATAGCCTTTGTCCATCTACTGTTAAAAGCCATTCAATGACACCTCACAGATATAATATGTAGGTAAGTAAGGAAATATTTATTGCGGCCTTTAAATAACATTCGTTTACAGGCAAGTCTTGTTACATTTTAATTATTAATTACTTTAAAAAACTAAGATTAAAAAACTAATTCTATATTTACATTGTGGTTTAGAACTTCCCTATGTATGTATATACATAAATCAACTTGTATAGGCTGTAGAGGTTCTCAACAATATATATAATTTTAAATGAATGAATTAATGAATTATAGAATGAATGCTTGAATGAGAGAGAGTTTATTAGTAAAGTTTATTTCGTTAAACACGACAAAAACAGTAAAAAAGCAAACACTGCAGTTTAACAGAAAAACGACAACGTTATATCGAGTTTGTCGGAACCCGACCCCAACTCAGCATACATACTAGCTGCAGCTGGTGCAGCAGCCAGCGCTGGTCTAACTATTACTTATCTAATTTTGTTAGATAAGTATCATTCGCAATAAAATATCCTTCTAATTTAATCTATTATTAAGGTACGTACGTATCGATTAACTGGCAACACATCATACAGGTCTGCAAATCCGCGCGATTATTTCAAATCACCGACACGTTACATTAGAGGTAATCTGCAGTAATGGCGGCGGTGATGCCAGACTAACGGCAACACCAACTATTGTGGGAGAATTACGGGGTAACGGGTAGGTGATAGATTTAAAATTGGTTGACGTACAATAATTATTATTATTATGCTGGAAGTTTATGTGGTATGTGCTGTTAATAAAATTATGAATTAGATTTGATGTAGGTATATTTATTATAGCTCAGGTGCCAATCTCGCCTGATGTGAAGCGACGATACGGCTTAAGATGCGGCACGCTTGCCTGGAACAAACCGATTCACTCGTGACTTGCAAAGACCCAGTTTTTAGGAAATAGAGAAGCCGGCAGAGAGTTCCACTAACTAGCAGTTCGCACAATAAAAGTAGACGCAAAGCGTTTTATTCGAGCCTTGGAAACTTCTACCGGCGTATAAGTAGCGGTTTTGTATTGTTTTTACTGACGTCCCATCTTTTTTTGTTTAAAAGGGTGGTCCCATATAAATGTTGTCAAAATCGGTTCAGACGTGTGATTTATAAATCGATATAACTGAAAAAGTTCTATCGGCGAATGCCGTAATGGAAGCTGGTTATTTTTATTTTGTAAAAAATATTATGTTCCTACCGAATCTACCAGCCTACGAGTATTACCTACCAGCGAAATGAATATGACTTCTGAATATGAATGTTCATACTTTAAACGAAATGTTTTTGTCAGGATTACGTGTTCGTTCTCACAACTGAATCGAACTTACGCATACAGAACAAAAAAAAAACGATAAAAAACACGTACCCGTAGCGAAAAAGCAATAAGACGCACGTCAGAAATAACTTGAATTACAATTTTAATCTTGTCAAATCCCCATTTTTATTGTAATCGGCCGACCGGCGTACGTAGCGAGACATAATTTTCGTTTCAAAGTTTATTTAATAAGGACTTCTCGCTATAAGAAATCATATTAAAGTCACCAGTACGCTGTACGCTGCGAGAACGGATATAAATTCGCGATTTTTATATGCAACTCATTATTATTTTTGAACGGCCATTTATGAATAAAATGTTGTCTTTATTTTTATGCTAAAATATTATTCGCCGACAAAAAGTGAACTCGCATCGCCCGCGTGAACTTTTTGCAAGAAATAAAATCTTGTAATAAGCAAAAATAATGTATAGGATTAAGTTCGGCACAGTGAGAAAAATATAAATAAAATAGCTTTTCGTTTATCGGATTTTAATGGATTTGAACAGTTATTTTATTGATTAAAATCGCTATTCCGCGAAATTTCGACTCGTATCTATTGAGTTTTGTTCCCTCACGAAACAAAGCCGGTAAACCACATTCCGAGCATTCTATACCTATTATAAAACGCCTTTATCCATCATAAAGCTTTTTTTAAAACGGCGTTTATTTTAAGTAGATGTGTATTCCATCAAAATTACTATAATTTTGGTCAAACAAAACTACGAGCTGTCAAAATTGGACGTCGGTAAATCATCAACTTGACCCTTTTTTGTTACCTTACATTAATAATTTCGTTAAGGGCTTTTTAAACGAGATACATATTTGGAATAGCTGCCGGTACTTTATGGTCGAGATCGTTTGTATCGGAATTTAAATAGGACCGTTTTTAAATTGGATTACAGTGAAATTGAGAAATATCGTGAGGATATTCAAACTATTCCACTGAGCCGTCTATGGCTCCGATACATTGTAAGAGACAGAGTCGCTTTAAACGTTTAATTAACTGGCCATTTGGACGATTAACAAAGCCGCTTAATGATCGCAGATCAACGGAAGGAAAACAAACATTGCGATAGAGAATCTAAAACGGAACTACAAAAGATGTTCCGTTATGTGCCGAGTGCCAGCATCACATCACCGCGGCGAGCCGCACGATTTATCTCTCATTCTCATTTTTCATATCTCAACAAAGAGGGGCATAAATTACTCGCCCGAAAATATCTAAATCCTAATCCGTTCGCCTCGCCTGTCCCCGACTGAATCCGATTTTAAAATATTTATGAAAAGGCAACCCACAGAAAAAAACGAAACACAAGTCCAGAGACAGAATTAAAAATAATAAAAAACGCCGCGATACCAACGTCTCGGAAAAAAAGTTGAAATGATTGTAGGGCATCGAGAGCGTGGTTTTTTTTCAACATATCCCCGTTTCATTAGATTCGTTTCAATTCCGTTCGGGATTAGTGGGAGAGACGTCTTAGGATAAAATGCGATGTCCGTTGATTTATAAAGATCCCTTTCTTCGGCCGTCGGGACATAATTAATTGTTCGTGATCTATCTCCGTTTTGGTTTGCAGGTGGATCTAACTTAGAGGAACCTTAATGTTGTTTGTGCGGATAGCGATGAACGAGTGCATTGTATTGAAGTACAGGTCAGGGGCGGCACGCGTGGAGGTCACGCGACGTCTGCGGGTGACAGCCCCGAAATTAGTCACGTGGCGTGGTTATACAAGCATTTTTCTCTCACAACTGGTGGCTATCGATCCGGCCGGATATAAACCTACATAAATATGTCTGAATGGTGTGCCTCCGACTGTTTTTCATCGATTTTCCTACCCCTCGCGTCGGTTATGTATCTTGGGTTGTTCGATGCGTTTTTGGTGTGTCCGGAGGCTGTTAGTGTGCGTCGGGTTCGAGGTCTCGGGGCGCACTGCTCGGCTCGATTAGCGCGGCCGGCGAGCCCGCCGTCTGATTGGGCCATCCATCACTCCTGCCGCCCTCTCTCTCCTGCCGCCTGCCGCCTGCCGCCCGCTCACAGCCGGTTATGCCGCGACGCGCGCACACCAGCCCGTATTTTTAACTCGGATACTTAGTGCGTTACATTATTACTCGTACTTTTGTGTTTTTTTTCTCCTCGTCCGTACAGGTCGTTGTCCGGTTATGATACTGCGCCTTTAGATTTTTGATTGAGGTTTTATTTTATTGTGTGCGACGTTGGGGCCGATTACGTTTCTCGTACTCGTTTACCGCTCGGACGGTTTTTGTTTCGATGCCTCTCATTGTTCGGAACGAGATCGATTTTATCGATAAGTTCAGTTTATAATGAAGACGTGGGTGTGCGTTTTACTGTGTCGCACTTTTATTCGTTCAAGGCTGTTGGTAGTGATGGTTTATACGTCTAATAGTTGTAACCGAGCGCTTATGGTACGAATCAACTATCTTATTCCAAATAGAATAAGGGACATGTGAACTATTAAACTTTTCGAACAAACAGGATTTCAAACACATCATATATCATTTTACCTTTGAAAAATTCACCAACTATAACGCCATGTACTCTGAAAGTCTAGTTTTAGAATAACTAGAAGCTATAATTAGGTGCCTAATGCCAAATAAGACATGGGGTAAGCACTCCCAAAATAAAACTCCTATCTCCGATGACTATCCTGACGAGTGTAAGATAGCTAGCCTCCAATAAATAAACACTGAAGGTTATGTGAGGTTTCGTTCCCACTCTACATAAAGGAAAGTTTATTCGTAAATTAGCATATAATCGGGTCGCGCACTACGGCGGGCGGCGGGCGGCGGGTCGCAGGTCGCACGGAGTGGAACAACGAGTACAAATTGCACTCTCACGTCTCGACCACCTCTTGTCACGCCGAAAATTACGATTGAAGACCTACATTGCCAATATACATATTATGATTGGGGTTGAAAGTTTAAAAAAGGTTAAGAGTTATGTAATGTGTATTTTTTTCTGGAATTGTTATTTGACGATTGCAACTTGAATTGAAATAGTAATCCATATTTTATTTCTAATTAATTATCAGTTTTTTTTTAATACCTACACATAAATTAATACACACACAAACATTCAGACATAAAAGACCGATTCATTCCAAGAAATCTCTAGTATGTAAGTAGGTACCTGGATTTTAATAATCCAGTCAAAAAAAGGAGCCTTTTGTAAAATCGCAAGCGCGGCCATTTTTCAATGACTCACAAGGAGATATGCACCAACAAAATGGATACTCATTATAAATATTGCCAGTTTTATGACAATTTTACGATCGTACGGAGTTCTGCCTACTCTGCTTCCGTGAACGCAGCGGTTATTGAGTTACCGAAGCCTGCGACATTATATTTTACGACTATTTATTCACACGTAAATAGAGATACCAATATGAATAAATTGAACGGCGATAAAGTAAGATTCAACGATTCAATAGTTACGGATATTTTCGAGAATGAAAATAGGTATACAGTGAGTAGTCATTTTAAGTAAGTAGCTGTAAACGAGATTTCTTTGTGAGACATTATTTATTAATATGCTGCGCTACCTACATTATCGTATCAACCCATAACGTTCCACTGCTGGACACGGGTCTCCCCTATGAAGAGGGTGTTGGCCATATTGCACCACGCTGACTACATTGCGGATTGGGAACTGCACTTATCTTTGAAAGTTATTAACCTTCTACGACAAGCAATTTTCATCACGATGTTTTCCTTTACCTTTTATGCATGTGGTAATTAGTTCTAATATGCACATGAGTGAAAAACTCAGAGGTACATGCCTGAACCTGGATTTGAAGCAGCGCCTTTTCGCTTGTGAGGCAACCTTCATTAAAACTGACTGCAATTCAAATGCTATTTTTTATATTTGCTATTAAAAAAATATCTATGAGTGGCAACACTAAAACATCTCGATAGTTGAATAAAATCGATAGCAGTATCGATTCTGATCGATACAACCCGATTCTCATTACAAAGTAAGTAACGTTTAACGCTGTTCGGGACGCCACAACGAATCACGGGCAGTTATTTAAATTGTTCGAGAACGGCGAAGTAATTTCAAACTGGAGAAAAACTGGTTTGTTAGTGAACAAGTGAAATTCGCGCGGTATCTCATCTCTTGTATCTGTTACGGCGAATAGATACTTACAAGGAGTTAAGGTAGGTAGGTACACCGAAGGATTTTAGCCGGTGTCATACAATATTTATACTTCACTAAGCTATTGAGTTTAATATTGTTGTACTTTTACGTTCATAAAAATAAATATGTTTTACAGCATACCTTACTGTGCCAAATTTTTGCTTGTTCCTGTTATGAATGCCATGATACATACTGTGGACATCATACCTATTTACACAGTACGGTAAATATTAAAATTACTATTTATTAAGTTCATTGTTTCCACCTGGCTTGCAACACTTACATGTTTACCCACTCCCATTAGACACACATTTAAGACAAGGAGACAGGACTTATATTTCTACCGATTTTGATTAAGTATCTGATTATTACATAAATTTTCACAAAAAAATCAAGCTCTATTGAACTCAGCTATATAAGATATGCGATGGCAAGAATATGAATTTTATTTTGGAAATCTTTCATGTGTATTTATATTTTAATAATTTAAAAAAAACGCGCTTGCCTTTTTATGAGAGCGCCTGAAATCGCGTGTACTACATGAGAATCTTAATAGCGCTTCTCTCGTACTATAAAGTACATATATAAACTGCTGGTCATTGTACTGGACGTAATGAAGCGCGCCGCAATTTTCGCGCGATTCTGACCTCTCCCATACTCAGCAGGAGTAAGGCTGGATACAGTACTTACTTATAGTAGGCATTCAATGCTAGTAGCACTGCTAGCTTAGGAGCGCTTAGGTGTTCAAGAAGTGCTGAAACGATAAGCCGGGTGACATTGTCTGGAGATTCCGGAGAACTACATCCAGCGATGAGCATCAGGCTACCGAGGGGCGTTTTTAATCGTTGCAATCCTAGACAACTTGATTGCTTTTAATGCAGCTGAATAGCAAAATTCTTGTCAATATAATAACGGGTCTCTAACTAACCACCGAATGTAAGTAACATTCACCCTCGCCAGGTCTTAGTTTACTAAGAATGACAGTGGAGAACTTTGCACAACCGTGCGTTGGATAACGCTGTGTATCGTTGTTTGCTTTAAGATACTAAAATTCGCAGATCACGTCAGAAACCCTCGGTCAGCCTCAATGCAATATTAGATTGACAAAGTTATATTTGACTTAATTTATTTGACAATATGACGGATAACTTTGAAATATTAGTAGGTAATATGAATTGAATACAAACAACTGACACTATAACATGTCATCAAAAAAATGGTTTGGTTTGTAATATTTACGGGAAGAAAGTACCGCGACCTACATTTGAGGTATTTGAATGATGTCAGCAATGATAGTCTGCCAACAGTGTGAAACCAGCCTAAAGTTACGTTCTAAAGTTCGAGCAAAATGAGCGCCTCGAGACTTGCACTGAAATGCATTTCTGCGCAGCGTCGGTGAGCTTTGACTCCAGACGTAGATTGAGATTAAACTACGCAAGCGAAACTAGATCTATACGCGTACTATTTAAAGCTGAAACTGGCGTAAATAAAAAGCTGTCGGTTATAACTTTCATGAATATAGAAAGCACTAACGAACAACGATTCCTTCTCTAATTTGCGGACATGGAGCGATCGATCTCATTGGATTTTTGAAAAAGGAACTAAAGATTCGAAAAAGAAACTAAAGGTTATGAGTCGAGGCACAAATTGAGCAATTTAGTGCTCGCTCGTTCGCCCGCGCGTATCGTTCGTTCACCATCTCTTTTAGTTTAATTTACGAATGTAAATTCGAAATGGAAATATTAAATCCATGGGTTTCCAGTTGTTTAAAAGTAAGAATATACCTACATAACACCATATATCCGGCTTGCATTTCGCATTTTTAAACATGTTATTTACATAAAATCTATAAGAAATATACTTTAACTACACTGAAATATCGGATTGGCTTTTAAGAGAAAAATCGCTACATCGACAATAATAAACTGCTTCCATTAAAAAGACACAAGTTCAATAACATCGCGTCGCGATTATGACATAATAAGACAGCATTCTGCACTCATATCCAATACGTGAACATAAATAACCCGGCAGCCGGTCATGCGACGCACACATCCATAACTCATTATCGGGACCGAGGAGTATTGTTTTTGTTACTAATTTAGGTAAAAACACCGTCGGAGCGGGCAACTCAGACTCCCGCCCGCGAGCATTCCACACCGTCGCCATAGCAACCCTACACCGTCACACCAACAAACGAACGACGACCTTATTTTTTACGATTCAAGGTCCCAAATCGTATTACAGACAAATGAAGTTATAACATTCCGTTACGTTACCGCACAATCGTCGATATCCAGTCATAACAATGAAACTGCGACCTTAACGTCTGCAACTAAAGTGCCATTTCGTACGCGCAAACGACCTAAGAATAGCGACATAAGGAATTGTTTTGTCTCTTTCGCACGTCGTAAAGACGGCGTTGTTCGCTCTCGCTCGCTCGCTTCCTTTCTCGCTAAAGACGGACACGAGTCACTCGAACTTCTCTTTCCGTCGCACTTTTTGTTGTCTTCCCGGTGCGTCTATCCATTGTTAATCCGTCTTCGGTGTTTCGTAGCGTTAGATAAAAATCGAAATTGTTGCCACGAAATAAATCGACAGCGATTTTTCCAATTCAATTTATTTTTCTTTGTAGCGTAGCAAATAAGTTCTGAGTCTGGAAAGATTTCATGCAATTTTGAATTTCGAATCAAAAATAGATAGGTAATCGAGGCTCTCCGGTTCAGTAATTGATATAGTGTAATGGAAACGGGCAATGACGCTGACGTGTAAAACAGAACGAGACAGACGGGCGTCAATGTTCGGGACAGAGTGAAATGGATAGCTGTAACTATGTTCGATAACGGTGCAAGTGCATTCTCTTGTCAGAGTAATTGGAACTTTATGTTGACGCCGTAGCACGTAATTTAGAGTAATGGTCGCGGCGAGGCGAGAGTCCAATGTCGCCGCTGAATCGATAGATGGCGTTACCATGTCGAAGTTTTAGTTAATGATTTTTACGAGCTGTAGATAGATACCTATTTACTCTTGCTACTTGTGACTGTAAAGATCAATGCTGCTGGGCCGTCTCTGATACATTACAATAAAATGATTATCGCGAGTAAGTGAGCACACTGTAATCTCTCCACAGGTACGTACCTAAAAGATACCTAATAGATACCTTTTACAATTTACGAATAAGAATAGACTGATTTTGAACTATCTTGTCCGCTTAAGTGGGTAATTATAAAAAAAACTCTAAATATTCTGAAGTAAACTTAACTTAGATATATCACTGATAGCTAATCAGCAATCACGTTTTCTGAACACGTCAAAAAAACGTTGCAAAGAAATTCTCAATTTTTAGTATATAACAGGGTAAGTGCCTTTATTAACATAAACAACTAACTACACGACTAACTAGAATAACAAATAAATATAGAAATATAGCAGAAAGATCTATTTCGCCGCATTTCCACTTAAATTTTTAGTTGTGTTAAAAATCGGAATCGCATCCATCCAATGAATTCAGCTACATAACCATTTCGTTTTAAAAATAGAACAACGCAAATCGCCTTGAAACTAGCACAACAATCAGCGTGTCTCTCGTAGGCGATATTTTCCCCGTGACCTTGCAACACCGAGATGAAAGATGGCGCGATAGCGGTTGATAGATCGCGCTGTCACTTGCGCGCGCGATTCGATACTCGAATCGATATCTACTGTTACGTCATAGAGGTGGGTACGGCCCGGTTGTCGTTTGTTTTTGTGTTCTAATTTTGAATATAAATTTTTAATATTTTAGCTTTATATTTTTATTTTTTAACTACATTGTTTTGAGGCTTATTCTACTAAAATACGAACCTACCTAGATAAATTTACATACTTATTAAATAACATTTCCGATGTTTTTTATTCAGGTTCATAAAGTATTAAAGGAAACAATAGACTATCTGATATAGTTTTTTACTCAGTACAACTCAGCTTTTACAGAATATGTTTTAGGTATGATTTTTAATTCATAAACTTTGAAGTTTTTTCTTGTTTCATTTTCACGCACCCAAAAAATACTTAAATCGTTTTCAAGCCTGTTAATAAGACCTACTAAAGAGCATAAATTCAGACGGTTAGATAACCATAGACAAGACTTAAAGAACTTGACTACCAGCACAAAAAAAATTAGGCAAGTGAGAGTAATTTAATAACATTTTTACTAAGAGTTAGGTATTCTGAAACATGTGATGAGTAAATCCTTTCTAAATCCGTTATAGGTAGTAAGTAGGTAAGGGTGTGGGTACATGACCTTGCTCCAACGCCGCGTCACCGTGATGTACGAGCCGCCATTTCTCCGCGTGACGTAGCGGGCTCGCAAGGCCCACCCCTTAATGTACGCACACTTTTGAATTTCGAATATGGCATTTTCGAACTGTTTGTATTCTATTAATATATTTTTTCAATTTAGAACGGAATCTATCTTATGCTATTCGTGTTTACTTTTTTTTTGTTTACTATTTGCCCATAGTGCAGGTTAAAGCTATTGAGGCCATACCGCCTTGTCTACCTACTGTTAAAATATTCGTATTCACGTGATACTTTTTAAAACATTTGTAAGGTAATCTTACAAAGTATCAGATGATAGAAGTTTGAATTACATAGTTTTATTTTTATTATTCACCTAGCGTGGGCGTCAACTTCGTTAAAAGTAGCCAACAATAACTTAATGTGTTTTCCAAATAGGTATCAAGTCTAGTCTAGGCAGGTATATAAACATGAAAGCTGGTTTCCGATCTAGTCTACAAACTTATCACTTTTAGTCACAGTGCCGTTTTACTCTTCTATGGTCAAATATGAAAACTGACAGTCAGAAAAACAGGTAATAAGTAGGTACAGTTTTTTATGGGACTTTTATGGACCTTCTTTTAGAAAAACGGCCCTAAGACATAATTTTCTTTAAAGTACATAATAAAGGATTGGACCCAGCTCATGAACATGACTTGTAATGTTTACTTAATGGCGCATTAATTCTAAAAGATAACTTTCCTAACACTCATTAAAAATTTGACTGATTAGGATTAATTATTTATATTTGGAATAGAAAATTTGTTATATTTGCACTGTTCCTTTTTAAATGACATCGTGTAAGGTAAAAGCGGGCGTCTTTTTGATCGATGAGACGCCATTTTCACTTGTGACGTCATCGCACAGACTAAAGAACATACAGATTTGAATTCGAAGCCGAATAGAGTATTAAATTTTCTTTTATTTTTTAGGCTTTCTTAGTTAGTTTCGCTCTGTCCGTCTGCGCATGTCTGCCTTTCCACTCTGGGCATTTATATTTTTTAAGTACATTTATTTATTTATTTTATACTAGATGTGCTCCGCGGTTTTACCCGCAGTAGATATTTGATTCTCCCATTAGAACGCTCCAATTTGGCGGCATTTGAAGTAGCCTATGTGACCAGTGTTCATCCAGGGTATAAGCAATCTTCGTGCCAAATTTCATCCGAATTCGTTAAGGCGTTTGAGCGTGATGGAGGAACAAGCAAACACACACACATACATAAAAACTGGTGCATTTATAATATTAGTGTGATGTGTAACCAAAATGCATAAAATTTGTCATTAAAACTATTTACCTAATCAAATGTCTTCACCAATATTATTTTTTACTTGCTGTTTTTTTATCAGAAACTTTTATTACTCACCGTCTAATGTTAATAAATTTTATACAAGTTTTAATATTTATGCGTTTTTAGTTTGAGTAATGTAATGTCATTATTTTTTCAAACTATCTGTCTTGTAGTAATTTTTCTACGCCGTTTTCTCTTGTAGATTATTAATATAATGAAAATATCTCTCGTGAGGTTTTACAGTTTTAAACAGGACATTGAACTTATTATCTGTTTAATATGACAAAAATTAATGAGGTGAGAAATTAATATTGTTAATTTTATTTTATTTTATATTTGAGGATTAAGATTGAGTATCGATCACAAGGTTATTATGAGTAGCTGCGCCCTGCGGTGCCATCCACGCATATCCTTGTTGGGTTGCTTCATTCAGCCCTATCGCAATGTTTTTAGCTGAGTTTTCCTATTTATAAACCACCTACCATATTTAAAAAAACATATAAGTCAAATTTATTCAATGAAATCGGGCGTTACTCTGCTGATATCCATTCTTGTGGAAGTTATTTGAAGTAATAAGTACAGTATTGTAGACTAGTTTTAAGTATAGGTAAGTCGCTTGAAGTACGCTACGTTAAAGATGAACAGAGAATCCTTACACAGGGTAAAATTTACTTACAAAGAATCCCTGACCGTATGTGATCAAAACGTAAACAGTTACTACGTAAACCATTACTTCATTTTTCAATCAAGTGATGTAACGTGTCAAGTCAGCATCTCCTGAGAATGCCTTGGTGCTCAAAGATTGAGAGATATTTAATAAAGGGATGATGATTAAACTATGGGAATACCAGTTATTCATCAAGCATAACAGACTTTAGTAGTCGATAGATATGCGTAGTTAACCATATATTAGTATTAACATTTTCCAAAGAGTGTCATAACCTTTTTTTTATAGTAACCATAGGCTTGCGTTTGGCCGCAACTCACCTGATGTGAAGCGACGATACCTAAGATGGGGCACGCTCGCCTAGAAGAAACCGATTCACCCGCGACCTCTTTTTATCCCGGGTTACAAAACATACAGCATAGGTACTATAGATATGCGTAGTTATATAAAAGTGTCGTGTTTATTACCTGGGTACTCACCGGGGCTGCCCAGGAACACGGAGGAGTAGACCCTCCGCGCCACGTCGGGGGGTGAAGACCACTCGCGTCGGGACGGACACCATTTGCCTGGAACAATAGATAAATAGAGTTAGTAAGTGTAGAATACAAAACATTCTGACTGCTTAGGAGGCTTGTAACTTTAAATTGATATAAAAACAGAAAAAATTAAAATGTGTTAGCCTAGAACATAATGTGTTAGTTAAGTGGAAGAAAAACCACTGGAATCGGACGAGATTAAAAGGTAGAAAAGAGCTTTATCTTATTGTATGGACAAGTTGGCGGTCTATAGATGTCTTAAGTATACAAGCGTTCATTAAAATATTTTTTTAACCGATATAAAAAAAGGATGTCCTGAAACCATCACAATTAATGATTGACGTAGGTTAATAGACCTGACAGCCTAAGTCCGAAAAGAAAAAAATATCTTTTGTTTATTAGGAAGGACGTGTTGTTCTATTTTTGTGTGTGTAGATAATTCCTACTTGTATATACATTTAATCAAAAAAAGTTTATTACTTAGTTTCGTTTTTGAATTAAAAGAGATTCCTACTTCATTTTTCATATGATTCAGTCAATTATTGACTACTAAGTACTTAACACCCTAGTATGTATTAATTTTGTTAATTAAGTACCTACATTATTAGTTTTAAACTTTATATCTACAGCCATGTGTTTATTAACATGTAATAAAAAGTTAAATATTTTGATTGATATACCATATCACCAAATCTATACACGCTATTCCTTCAACTATAATAATCTTGAAAGAGACAAAAAACATTTTAAAAAGCCATAACACATTTTCAATGAATTATTGCCAGTCGAAAAAAAATACCCCATAAAAAGCGGTGGATACCTTGCAGACTGCACAAAGCGGGAGATTCAGAAAACGTAGAAAAAAATGTTGATTTATTGTGAGAATGGGGACATCGGGTACGCAGGTACAGGCAGGTGGGGAACTGAGGTCGAATGCAGGCTTTCATACGGAAAAAGTTCTAAATATATACAATTCTATACAGTAACAAAATATTTTAGAAGCTTAGATTATCAATAGAAAAAAAAAACTTGATTTAGTATTTACCATTTATTTATTTTTACCAACTTTCCCAAAAAAGGAGACTTTGGTACTTACTCAATACGGCGGTATTTATTATTATTTAGTTTCTTACATGATTTCTTGGGGACGGCTAGAGCGATTTGAACATTTTTCTTATTTTTAAATAGTTTTACATCACAAATAGTTTTATTTAGATTTTATAAAAATCGATCTATATTTAAATCTATATTTAAAAAGAGCTTGTCTATTTCGGTACTTTATATTAAAAAAACGTCATATACCTAGATTACATCTTGTTACTGTTAAGCTTGAATACTTATAAAATAATTATACTCAGTATTTACACGCAAAAGAAGTCGCCACAATTACTTAGAATTATTCCGATGTTACATAACAATCCAATCAAAATAACAAAACAAAGAAACCACAAACTTATCCAACAGATTCCAAGAGTACTGAAACACCTTAATATAATCATCGCGTAAAAATTACCAAATCGTTAACTCGTAATTATCTCGAGCTCAATTTAAAAACATCGAATTAAACAAATTAACGTACACACCAACCTCCCAATTTGAATTCTACAACTGGCAACATTGAGCGGACGAGTTAAAACAATAATTAATAGTTGCCCTGTAAAAAGTAATAGTCGGTTACAAAATAACACATTCGAGATTCGAATTTTGATTGGACGGACTATCATTAGACCCGCGTACTTTTGAATGATAGAATCAAAACAGCTTTTCGGAGGTACCAATTGTTTTAATTTTTGAAAAAAGAATTATGAATGTTAATTGCCATGTTTAACGCGAAACGTTACCATTGTTTCGGGGAGTTTTTTCTTGATAATTGGGATTTAATCGTTGGTTGCGATGGAGCTGATTGGGGGATAAATGTACATTTTTAAGTGAGGATTTTAAGGCAGTTACAGATTGTAAAAAGAGTAGAGAAATCAAATAAAAAAGCAGATGTCTGTACCTACGTTATAACGTTTATCATTTTTAAATATTCCAAGTAAAATAATATGTAAAAAATTAAATCAAGTAAAATAATAGGTACCTACTTACTGGATTATAAATTCGGAATTTTGAAATATTATTAACTTATTACGAATTAGCTATATCACTATCGGCATTTTTTTCATAGAGACGATACCCAGAATTAACAGTTAAAATCATACTAATTACTTATTACTGTTATGCATTTATTAATTTTACTAACTGAAAAGTTGGACAAGCGCGATATACGGTTATCTTTATTGTTACGAGCCAAGGAAGTACTTAGACATCGATACAGCTAAGAATAACGTCATTTACCCACGTCACATTCATTATTAAAAAGGTCACAGCTATAAACCATTACCATAAAAAAAAAGTGTTGCCCTTTCGAATATTTTTTTACTAGTTTACGATGCGCACATCCTGTTTGTAGCTAGTAAGATGAATATCATTATCATACAGTTTCATCATGACTCGTGTGAAGGCATATTTAGACAATTTCCGCGACAAATCCCCTCGGGGTTGCCAGCCCTTGCGAAAAAATTCTTCTATATTGCCATCGCCACCTCCGCTCAAATTCGCCAGGTTATTACAATTTTTCGCATTATGAATATCGTCGCAAGACCGAGGGGTTTGGACGCCCTCGGGACTCACACCTCAGCAATTCTACTTTAATTCTTGTTTAGAGTGCACCTTATTTCGGTTACAAGATTTTTAGTATTTGTTTATGGCAACGCTCACCCCGATAGGGCAATTTTCGCCTTCCACTGACGATGTAATTTTACTTTACGCGCACCAGTTTAAGTTTCCCATTTTTGGAGCGGGAACAAAACGCAAATTGGCTATAAAGGCGTCAGAGTCAGGGCGGGTGAGGCGTTTCGTTATTGCTCTAGAGGTCAAGGGCTTCTTTACTCTTTGCATTTTCAAAAATCGAATGTTCATTTGGCGCGGCGCGGCGTCATTGCTCCGCTATCAATCATGCATGCACCATTGCGCCGCGCGCGCTTTTGTTCGAATTACGAATTTCGAAAAAGGAACATAACGTGAGAGAAAAATTATGGTGGTTGCGTTCTTTTAGAAATTCGAATTCGAAATTCGCCCCCCGCCGCGCTGCACCAAACTTACTGCACCGGAACAAAATTGTTATTCAATTAGAGAATTAAAACGAGCATCGTTGCCCTCTTTGTTTTTATTTCAACTTTCAATACCAGCAAAAAACATACCGTTTTAACATCGTATTGCGACATCACATGATAATAATAATATTATATTTATACAGTGTGACACCGTTAAAAAAACGAAATTGCTAATGGTGTATGATATTGCCTCCCTACATTGGGGTAAGAAAAAGACTGGGGTGGCAACACCTTCGTTCTCCCAGGAGGTATTTTCGTTTTTTTCTGTATTTTTTCTAATGTTTTTTCTTCGTAATGATGGTAGGGTCCTGGGAGAGTAGCTGGCTACATTAGATGGGCGAGTAGCTGGATCCATTAGGTGAAGCTAATGTGGCAGGTTTTGAATTGAAGGACGGTATCACATGTGTCGAAAGTCAGTGGGAGCAGTATGTAATGACTTTTTTAGTTGGGGTCATAGTATGCTATTTGTTTCTTTAAGGTTGCATTGTAAAAAAGATCGGATTTTTATTTTAGACAACTTCGTCAGTACTACTTAAAACAAAATTAAAATATATTTTTTTAAGGCTAATAATTTAAGACGCATTAATTTGCCGACACTATTTTGTATTTTAAGATAATAATAAATAGCCTTGTCAGGACAAAAAAATATATTCATTTACCATTAATAGCATAATCGAACATAAAAATTAATCTTTGATGTATACATAGATTGATAGGTATTATTTTCATTATGAAAACGGTTTAACTGTGGAGAGCATAGAATAATCAAAAACTATTCGCGGTTTCGACGTTAAAAAAGCGTTGGACACTTTCAAACTCTTTAAATTGTTTCTATTTCGGGTACGATGTTTTTATGTAAAATCACTTTTTTAAATTCATTGGCAAACATACTATTCGTATAACGCCAGACAGAGAAAAAAATATAATAATAATGATATGGGACAACATCCACACAAAGGTCTTCAAGTCCCAAACTAGGCAAAGCCTGTGCTACTATGGTTACCTGATGACTGATATACAATAATCTAATGATAATAATAATCTGTTAAATGATATAAATCTGTTATTAACTTGTAATAAATACAATGTAAGTTGAAATGTTCTCAACCGGTAGAGTCTCCCAGACGTTATATGTATCTACATAGCTGTATGTCTTAGGATACTACCTACCATCTCACATAAAGCAATTTCCTTAATGGTGAAGCCGATAGCTCTTGGGCTTTGAACGCAGATCGATTTACTATTACAGCCGATCTTGCTACATAAATAGGTAAGTATTGTAGCTGGGCACGGGTCTCCTTTATGAAGAGTTGTATGCCACAGTCTGGTCGACATGACGCTGGCCATATTGCGAGTTTTTTCAGCATATAACAAAAAATTACTCTAGGTACCGAACCTAAGACTAGAGTCGATTTCTTTTAACATAATTATCTCAAACCATATTATCTGTGCAAAAATCTAGTATATCCGTTTCTGAAAAGAAGGTGGAAAAGAAAACGAATAAAACAACCAACAAACACACTTTCGACTTTGTAATACTTATATAGGTATATAAATCCATTAATTAAAATTTTCAAACACGAATTATTATCGAATACTTCACAATTAGCTTTTTGCAAGATATTCTCTGACAAAGGCTCCAAAGAATAAAACTTACCATAAAAACTCACAGAACTGGCTGTCTTATCTAAAAATAAACCCTTTCAGACAACTTATGCTGGAATGAACACAAATAACATAGATAGAGTTGCAAAATCAGCAGATCAATAAGTCTTACTTGTCAACCCTTTAGGCGCCATTGCACTTTAAAAAAAACCGGAGAAAACCTTCGCATTTAAAAACTGGTCTTTCCATCATCCCTTAGCAATAACAATCCCGAAAAAAATACTGAAAAACGCTTGCATTTCCAAAGCATACCTAATTGCTCCCGCCCAGATAGGCGGCGCCCGCCCTAGCACCCTTCTAACCATAGAAATAAGACTTACTCTCCCGTACCGAAGGCTTTCTGTACTATCTTTCGCCAACTTTCCCAGACTTGGAAAAGTCGTAAGGAAAACTGAAGCTGTCGATTGAAAATGTATCTTATCATGGTGGGAGTAAGGGGGAGGTTTGAGTGGGGGTAAGAGGGGTCGTCGGTCGGTTAGGGGTGGCGACGTATATCATAGGTATACGATCGATAGAGTACCTACTTGTTTGTTTTGGTGTTGCCAGTGCTGTCTAATGGCGAATAAAGGAGCGATTCTTGTATTGTTTGTTGTTGAACGAATGTAGAAACATGTAGGGAGAAATTCACAGCCACTTTCGTACTGAACACGTTCGTTTTTGGATTTGTGTTCTTGATTCTTATATCGCCATCCATTTACACTTAAAAAACCTCGTAAATACAAATATAGAGAACACTTTGGGTATTCTATATGATACGAATGAAATACAGGGAATAGAAAACACTTATTAATATAAATGCAACAAGAGGTGGTCATGTCGCTAATAACGTTTTCTTCTAGTACTACTTACAGCTCTCGTATCGTACAACTTAAATGTTTCTTAGCGTTCACCGAAGATATGCGACATTCATGCCTTGGTCTCATTTTTGATCGGTGCTCGTGTCTATGAATGAATTCAAAAAAAATTATGTGACTTTTGTCTTATAGAATCCACTTTCAGGCATTACCAACCAAACATAGTTCAGAGACCTTCGAACGGCCTAATAGCGCGTCAGTGACAAGAACCACTATATTTACGAAGAAGATTTTTTGCTATAATAATATGAATCAATAGATTAACGAAAAATATGACGTAGTAGTTTGCAAAGAGATACTAATGATGCCATTTTTTACTGAGATTCATATAAGAACAAATTATAATACCTACACAAATTACAAATGAGAGCAGTTATTCATAAAACAGAAGCGTATGGCGTATGAATAAATCATTATTTCCACATACAAATTCAAAGTAACGGTCACTACAAAAAGTAGAACTTCCATTTGCAAATATGATCTATGTTCAAGTTTACATTGTCTATGGAAGAAGTCATTTTTGTCTCTGTTTCACTCATCAATACAACTTATCAGACGAAAAGAGACCAACGTAGAGCGCAAATTAACGTCCAACGTCATCAAGTCTAGTTTAACCTCTTTAAACACGCATACAATCTTAAAAAATAAACTCTACATGTCAATAAATCTTAACAGGGCCTCAAAGGAGGGAGCCAGGTACAACAAGTGGATAGATAAATACATCAATCAAACGTTTACAATAAAAAAATACGATCCGAGTTCAATAACCTCCAAGAAACATGGCCGCCCCGGAAGGCTATCCATTACGGCCTGACAGCGCGCGTTTTTCACCGGCCACTGACAGCTGTCAGCGTGACAGCTGTCAAACGCGACCTTGACACTGGCAGAGGCTGGCGATCTGACAGTTCGTCATCGATCACGGCCTGTGACGTCAGTGGGTCAATTCAGCAGGTCATGAGCCGGAGTAGGTAAGTACTTAGTTTATTTTTATTTGGGCTATTATCTAATCGGTGAGTTTGTGTCACTATGGAGTCATTGTTTTTAGACTAGTATGATAGTATATTGATGCTAATAATAAATAGTTCTAAGCAATAATTTGGATCTATGCTGTTCAATTACAATAATTTAATATGTAGAGTTATTTTGGTGGTTAGAGCTTTTTTTTGGTATAGGTCAGTGTCATCCAGAAGCTTGAAGTATGAAAACTATAATGAGATTATCATAAACATGTGATTGTAGGTCCTATACCTACTAACATTGTCTCTAACAACCAATATAGACAATAATATGGTAATGAGAAAAAAAAACAACTCTATAATGCATAACTATGACAATCCGTGACAATAGTCTGTATAACAGGGAGTATCAAAGCTAAGACCATTATCAAGCAAGTCTGATCATTTAGCCACAAAAAGCCCAGCCCAAGCACCCGCCGTGACTTGCAAAATTCCATCTCGATCAAATACCTGAGTTCAAAGCATAAAGCCTTTATTCATTAAACAAAAACCCACTTACGAATGTAAAAAAAACTTCAATAGACACATTAAAACGTTAGCTAGCTCCGAGGTCATAGAGTAAAAGCGTAGATGTACCATAAAGTACGAGTAGTAATGTACCTACATAGTCCCCGTGTCATAACCCGCCAGTAATTTTTCTCCAAGTCGGCATGAATAATCAAATTTTTCTATACGCTCCACATTTATTCGAGCATCCACCGCCCGTACCCTTAAAGGCCTAAAACACCCTCATAAACAATCAAAATCAGACCTTTATGCTAAAACGATAAAGTCCAATTTTAAGTGGGGACCGGTAGGGCTGTGAAATTTATGAAAATGACGGGCCCGTGTATGTTGCCGACCCTCGTGACTGGCACAATTTTGTATCGGTGTGTATTTTTGCTTTTTTTATTACGTCCTGATACCTACTTCGATGCGGTATTTATAGGAATACTCCGCTATACGAACGGCTGTTTTATTAGAAGGATGTGTGGTGACGACAGTTTTGAATACGGAACCTATTTGAATAGCGTAATAGATGTCATTGTTATCTAATTCAGTTCGTATTTTTTTGGCTGTGTACGGTTTATGCATTTATGGTTAATAAATCGGTCGTTAATGGGTCGTAATCGTAATAAAGTGTGTTTGATATAGTCCTCCATTGCCGACTCATCAAACGAATCATGCGAAATAAGTATTACGTCTGAAGTATTGACTCTAAACAGCATTGTCTGATTACAATCGTATTCTTGAATCTCAATAAGTCTCATAAATATGGCGGTTAAAGTTCCCGAAACATGGTTACATGTCGCTAAACAATTACTTGTGTAAAATATGCTATGTTTCAAGATGTTTGAAATTCAGTCGCAGTTACTGATTATCTATAGATTGGATGTGAATTTAGGATTTCTTGAGTCGTTTAGTAATAACATTACGATTGTGATGACGCGCGCTACCTTAACTTTAGTGTTTAGTGATGTAGTAGAATAAATGCGACATGATAAAAACACATATTACCTGTTTACAGTAATACTACAACATAAAATTAAATTGACATACATTAATTCAAAGTGTTATCCATGTTTCCATTTTATGTGGTAAGATAGCAACGCAAAAAATACCTTCTGTAAAACCTAAAACTTTGCATAAAACAAACAAGAAAAGAATATCTTTTACTCACAGTTATTTATAGTATTTCTCCCGTAATAGGGATGTCATGAAACTATATCGCTGCCTCGCAAGGCTGAATATCAAATCTCGGACGTGGCTGTTACTTACAGGTCAAGTCAAATATATTCTTTAAGCGAAATTACTTACCACGCTATACGGGAGTATTTTTTCCCAAAATCGTAATATCTAGTGATTGACACCCCTAGTAGAATGACAGTGTAAAATAGTTGTCGGGTCATCGCATTACATCTGTAGGTACATTCGCGCGGTCATCATCAAAACATCGTTTGGCGCACCCTCTGTTTTTTTATTCATTGGTGTAAAATGGTAGGTGAGACCATTGCTAGTTGATGATGACGTAGTTTTCTGCTTTTGCAACGTTGTTCAGACATTTTTTAACTGATATCATAAAAATAACCGTTCGCTTTCACGAAATCTTCGTTTTGTATTAGTAAGTAGTGTTCTTTCTGGTTGCGTTACTTACAAAATTTATCAAAATAAGTCCAGTCACTTGGTTTAAAAATTAAAATAACTAGAAATCTGACTGCCAAATGGAAGTCGGCCCCAACTCTGGCAGTCCAAACTTATAAAACTAACCTAATTTGACATTGTTAAAAATTGTTTCCCTCTTCTTGTTTCCAAAAGTAAGAAAACAATGAATATAATTTTAGGAACTATTAGTTTGATCTGTGTGACTGACCGAATTTTCGTCAATGCCTTATGATAAAATTACCTGATATTATGCAATAGCAATTCCAAAATTAGCACAATTTCGATATTCTGTAGTGATACAACAGAAAAGCACAGTTTATTTTATAGTACGTACAGTAAAGTCACAGTAAATACCTCAGTTTCTATATAAAGTCTGCATTTGACAGCGCCCTGGGGTGTCTCTACTGTACGAAGCTACCTACTCTATATGGAGTCTACATTTTACAACTTTTAACGAGAAATATTGCGGTTTGTGCTGAGATTAACTTAAATTTGTTTATTTAATATTGGCTATGTAACGATTATCAAATTTTACTTGGAATATTGAACGTTGAACTTTTAAAATATTTGTAGGAGGTTAACTTAAGTATCGGTTGCCTAAATAGTCATGAACTTTTTAGTCCACTAGTATAGTTTTAGTTTTTAGCCTGTAGAGTTTTAGATTCAATTCGGCTATACTACTTACGTATAGCCGAATTAACTCATCAATTTTTAACTAATATTTTAAGATTTTAAGATTAGAACAAATTAATCGATACCAAATCTGAATATTAAATAAATGATCTAAAAAGGCCATCAATTAATTTATGTTTAATAAGTAATATATATTTTTAAGCTGTGCAACCTTATCAATGTTATGGAAAAAAATTACGCCTAAATTATCAGGAGTTACTATTCTAAAATATCACAGTTTTAAATAATGTGTCCACTAAGTTTACAATGTTAAAAGCAACAAAAGGTACACGATATTACCGTCCATAGACGACATAAACAATGTCAAGCAACATGCATTAAGATTTGAAAATATTAGATTCATAAGTTTGGACCCTATTTGTGACTCCGTAACATATAAACGGTAATGCAAAATAGTACCTAGATAAGAAGTTTAAAACAACTAAAACTTTGAATAGGTACTTTTTATCCTAAAACTGTATGCTAATAGTATACATAAAGTGAAACCGAGCGCGTCTAATACCAAAACTAACTAGCATCGAAACTAGAGTTGCGTTTAGGTATCCCTCAAAAACTTGCTACATTTGAGTGTGGGGGTGAAAGAGCGGGGCACGGGAGGGGTGGCGAGAGGGGGTGGGAGGGGAAGGGAACCCTCTGTAACTAAATTTTCAACTGTCACGTAGATTAATGATGCCAGCCCGTGCGATACGCGCTAATGCCTATCGCTCACTGTGGATACGACGCGACGCTGCGTTTCGTTTTACGCATTACAGAATTAAATATTATTATTAAGAATAAATTAGTTTACTCAGTGTGTTTTTATAATAATTGTGAATCTATGGACTTTGTCTAAAGTAAATAAAGCAATAATTAGTCTTCTAGTAGTTTTGTAAGTAGTGTTGACATCGTGACCTTAATTTTGACAAAAGAAAGACTGAAAGACAAACTCTTGCCGGTATTTTTCATATTTATAACACATAATATTATGTTTTTAAAGTTGGATTTCGCGTGTTTCGCCTAATACTATAGACATCAGCCGATAATAGGCGCCGCTATAAACTTCCTCCATATTTAAGGAGATACCACTCCTTTCAAATTACCCGACAACCAGAATAATCTAAGTAATAGGTAATGTCCATAGTAACCCAACGCAGGCGTAGCGTCGGCGCGCCGAGGGCACAGAATGGATTTCGGAAATCGATTGCTTCCAAAAATATTTACTGGGACCACGTGCGATGCACGCACGGTACGCCTCTGCGCCATGAGCCATGCCGTCACCAGAATACAACTACACTGGCTTATTGCGTAAATATCAGAACATTAACCATATTTTAAATAAAAGAAAAGAGTTTTAACAGAGTTCCAATGCTCGCCAACGTAAGGAGTTATGTTGATGTTTCATTGTCTATCATGTGCTTTTTCCCCCGTGAGTTCTCTTGGACTTATCTGAAAAGAAACTCTTTGCTAAGGTTTTTCCTCCGTCTACTTATGAATATGGCGTCATTAGATATGTATATTTGGCAGTGTCATCCGATCCAATTGAAAGACAACCTAGCCTAGCTGGCTAGATGCTGCGATAAGACCGCCCAATACCACTGTTTTTGTTCCTATTCAATTTAACTTGAATATTTTGTTTGATATAGGTTAATTATTTTATAATTATTCATTTACTGAAATATTTATCTACATATTCCGTACCTATGTATGTATCTATACCGTATCGGAAGCTCGTAACTTTACTAGACATCCAGTTAATAATACACGTCACGACGCATAACATAAATAAATAAATATACCAAACAATAATTATCCTAACAACTCGCCACCAATATTAAAATTATGGCGACACATTCATACACCAACAAATTGCCAATAAATAAAATCACTCGTAAATAAAATACGCGCGAAAACCGAAAACCGCATCGCTTTTAATTTATGCGAGAAGACCACATTCACCTATATTAGATAAAATATTCAACGTACATAAATACTCCACGACCTATCCAACAGTTTAAACCCACTATAATATACATTTTATGAAAAAACATTACGCACTACGCTGTAAACGTCACAGCGATCAGCTGATCAAATATATTACTACTATAAAAAGTGAAAACGCAAACCACTCTGCCCCTATTCTCTGTCCTTATTACACGAAGCGTGTTCCCTAGCGTGTGAAAGAGACAGGGAGGCAGACCCGTCGTCGCGTAAAATGATATATTAATGTCAGCTGTGTTTAGGACCTTGTGAGTCTACAAAATAATAGATGGTAACAAATAAATTACGTGCGGAGTGCATTTCGGAAGGAAATTCGGTCGGTCGTCGACCTCGGCCGTGGATAGTAAATCACGATTGATATACGGCCTGCGAAGGTCGCCATCTTGAACAGAGCATTCGAAATTTGAATCTGGATTCGATTGGCTCGTTCCTAGGCGTTTGTGTTCGTTTTGGTGGGAAGATTTATAATGTGTGCGCGGTTTTGACGTTTAAGTTTTTTTATTTTACGACTGTTGGATACATTGTGTAAGTTTCACGATAGGTATCATTTCAGACATGTTTTAGACTTTTCAGAAGTCAGTTACTGTCACAATTTATGACAGTTTCTTCATAAAAACACTATTAAGCACAATGAAATCTTTTTTCACGGTCACTTATTTAGGAGAAAATAAAACAATGACAGCAGTAGGTACTGACAAACTGACAAGTGCATCAGGCTATCTGCCATCTGCGCGTATAATTAGCAACTGCATAAATCATTTTATGGGTAATTGTGGTTAGTAATTCATTAATTATAACATAAATTTAGTGAGTTTTATGCACGCGTTGAAAAAGGGAGCTTTATTAACTTGCTATGTTAGTAACCGCAGTATTGATATTTTTGATTTGAAGTTATTACGCCATACTGGGCCTGAGGGTTACGGTTAGGTAGGTACGTACAATATTCAAAACCGCATTTAATACTATTCCATCCCTTACTTTTAACGTACGTTTAAGCAAAACTGAATGACTTTATGATACTTTAATTGGTTTAGAACAATCAAGTTGACTTTTGTCCTCATTACATACAATATACGCACTGGTTTTGATTTTGTAATCCTACGAGAACAATGCATTTTTCCAGCATCAATAGTGGCCTTTGTCTTAATCCAAGATATAAACTAATTTGGTATCGAATTTCACTTAAATCCCTTTATAAATTTAAGCGTGAAAGAGGAACAAGGATACACACTCAAACTTTCACCTTAATAATATTAGCGTTATAATAAATTATGTGCCTATTGTAATCCTAAAGCCTAGACACATGACTTAGAGTAGTAAATATATAGAAGACAATAGACAGACGTACTCGAAACTACTGGCCGCTATCAGAGCAATCCATCGTACCTTATTAACAAGTAGTATTAACAATAGATACAAATCAGCGGCAGCTAGCGGCCATGTCTGTTGCCTATACTTGTACGGGACCATTAATCATTTTTAGAGATCCGCGCGAGACTAAATCGAGCTACAAGTGTAGCTGGGAATTTTTGAACTAGTAATATTTCTTTTTTTTTTTATAATAATTCCTTATTTCGTGCTAAGTACCGTTGCAAAAATAAAGGAATTTAAAAACATATTGTAGCTTTGACATGTAGTTAGTAGTTATAAAACTCGTATGACATGAACAGATTCTAATGCAGAGTTTTATCTGACTGCTCAAAATTAGAGTAACTTTTTTGTATGAAAACCGAGATGTTAGAGATAATTTGACGATTATACTATTCTTTAATTTTATCTTTACTTTTGTTGGATGTACCTTTTTATCTCAATATATATTCCATTTTGGATTGAACTAGTTAACAGAAATAAAATAACTGATTAATTTACATACCTTACAACCATCACAATAAAACCAGCTATGGCTAACTTATAAATAAACGGTGATAAAACTGTTTGAAATCGATATCGGCGCATAATTATTTCAAATTCGATATCTATCACCGACATGAAGAAACGGAAGTTTTTAAAATATTTCTTTATCAGCAATCAAAATTATATCTATTAAATTTAAAGTGAACTAGAGACAAAACTTGATTTTCAAATTGCGAGACGTGGGTAGATTGAGAAGGTACAGTATCAGACTTAATGTAGAGCACATGAGTTGTTAGAAAGAGACGATTAGCCAAACTGCTAACGTCTTTAAATACTCTCTCTCTCTCTCTTTCTTTCTTTAGCTATATCCACAAACTTTATAAGGCACACATATACAATAATTGCGTTACAATAATTTTTACCGACAAGCAAGTTTCGTGTGTTTTTTGAATTTAAAATACAAAGTAGTTTATTGATATTGTCAACACATTTTCATTGATGTTTTAAATGAAGTTGAACAAACAACGAGGACAAAAAGAGTCTATTTGCATTACAAAATTAGTATTAGTAGTAATTAGTATCCACTATAGTTACTTTTGTAATTGAGCAGATAATTAATATATAAGTGGATACTAAATAAAAAGATACTGCCTAACATAATACTTACTTACTATTCTCTACCCAGTTCTTTTGTTTTTTTTTTTCGCTTTGAACGAAATTTAGACTGAAAAGAAAGTCACCACGCATAATACTCTCTTTTCTATTGGCTTTGTCTCTTTCTACACCAATGTGTTATATATTTTTTTATGTTAACAGTACCTTTGTATTATTAATGCACCTAAAACATTTTCAAAGCGCAACTAACTAACATTTAATCTGTAACCATATTCATTAACATACTGAACCCACATTTCGATTCGTAATGAGAAATATGCAGATCTTGGTCCGTTCGGAGAGAAACAACGCTCATTCGATCAGTAATTAATATTGTAAGTCGATATCGACGAGAACAAATCAACAACTCGCCACCAATATTAAAATTATGGCGACACATTCATACACCAACAAATTGCCAATAAATAAAATCACTCGTAAATAAAATACGCGCGAAAACCGAAAACCGCATCGCTTTTAATTTATGCGAGAAGACCACATTCACCTATATTAGATAAAATATTCAACGTACATAAATACTCCACGACCTATCCAACAGTTTAAACCCACTATAATATACATTTTATGAAAAAACATTACGCACTACGCTGTAAACGTCACAGCGATCAGCTGATCAAATATATTACTACTATAAAAAGTGAAAACGCAAACCACTCTGCCCCTATTCTCTGTCCTTATTACACGAAGCGTGTTCCCTAGCGTGTGAAAGAGACAGGGAGGCAGACCCGTCGTCGCGTAAAATGATATATTAATGTCAGCTGTGTTTAGGACCTTGTGAGTCTACAAAATAATAGATGGTAACAAATAAATTACGTGCGGAGTGCATTTCGGAAGGAAATTCGGTCGGTCGTCGACCTCGGCCGTGGATAGTAAATCACGATTGATATACGGCCTGCGAAGGTCGCCATCTTGAACAGAGCATTCGAAATTTGAATCTGGATTCGATTGGCTCGTTCCTAGGCGTTTGTGTTCGTTTTGGTGGGAAGATTTATAATGTGTGCGCGGTTTTGACGTATAAGTTTTTTTATTTTACAACTATTGGATACATTGTGTAAGTTTCACGATAGGTATCATTTCGGACATGTTTTAGACTTTTGAGAAGTCAGTTACTGTCACAATTTATGACAGTTTCTTCATAAAAACACTATTATGCACAATGAAATCTTTTTCACGGTCACTTATTTAGGAGAAAATAAAACAATGACAGCAGTAGGTACTGACAAACTGACAAGTGCATCAGGCTATCTGCCATCTGCGCGTGTAATTAGCAACTGCATAAATCATTTTGTGGGTAATTGTGGTAAGTAATTCATTAATTATAACATAAATTTAGTGAGTTTTATGCACGCGTTGAAAAAGGGAGCTTTATTAACTTGCTATGTTAGTAACCGCAGTATTGTTATTTTTGATTTGAAGTTATTACGCCATATTCAAAACCGCATTTAATACTATTCCATCCCTTACTTTTAACGTACGTTTAAGCAAAACTGAATGACTTTATGATACTTTAATTGGTTTAGAACAATCAAGTTGACTTTTGTCCTCATTACATACAATATACGCACTGGTTTTGATTTTGTAATCCTTCGAGAACAATGCATTTTTCCAGCATCAAAAGTGGCCTATGTCTTAATCCAGGATATAAACTATGTTGGTATCGAATTTCACTTAAATCTGTTTATAAATTTAAGCGTGAAAGAGGAACAAGGATACACACTCAAACTTTCACCTTAATTATATTAGCGTTATAATAAATTCTGTGCCTATTGTAATCCTAAAGCCTAGACACATGACTTAGAGTAGTAAATATATAGAAGACAATAGACAGACGTACTCGAAACTACTGGCCGCTATCAGAGCAATCCATCGTACCTTATTAACAAGTAGTATTAACAATAGATACAAATCAGCGGCAGCTAGCGGCCATGTCTGTTGCCTATACTTGTACGGGACCATTAATCATTTTTAGAGATCCGCGCGAGACTAAATCGAGCTACAAATGTAGCTTTTGAACTAGTAATATTTCTATTGATTTTTTAAAATAATTCCTTATTTTGTGCTAAGTACCGTTGCAAAAATAAAGGAGTTTTACAATTATATTGTAGCTTCGACATGTAGTTAGTAGTTGTAAAACTCGTATGACATGAACAGATTCTAATGCAGAGTTTTATCTGACTGCTCAAAATTAGAGTAACTTTTTTGTTTGACAGCCCAGATGTTAGAGATAATTTTTCGATTATGCTATTCTTTAATTCTATCTTTACTTTACTTTATTGTATGTACTTTATTATCTCAAAATATATTCCATTTCGGATTGAACTAGTTAACAGAAATAAAATAACTGATTAATTTACATACCTTACAACCATCACAATAAAACCAGCTATGGCTAACTTATAAATAAACGGCGATAAAACTGTTTCAAATCGATATCGGCGCATAATTATTTCAAATTCGATATCTATCACCGACATAAAGAAACGGAAGTTTTTAAAATATTTCTATATCAGCAATCAAAATCATATCTATTAAATTTAAAGTGAACTAGAGACAAAACTTGATTTTCAAATTGCGAGACGTGGGTAGACTAAGAAGGTACAGTATCAGACTTAATGTAGAGCACATGAGTTGTTAGAAAGAGACGATTAGCCAAACTGCTAACGTCTTTAAATACTCTCGCTCTCTCTTTCTTTCTTTAGCTATATCCACAACCTTTATCTGGCACATATATACAATAATTGCGTTACAATATTTTTTACCGACAAGCAAGTTTCGTGTGTTTTTTGAATTTAAAATACAAAGTAGTTTATTGATATTGTCAACACATTTTCATTGATGTTTTAAATGAAGTTGAACAAACAAAGAGGACAAAGGACAAAAAGAGTCTATTTACGTTACAAAATTAGTATTAGTAGTAATTAGTATCCACTATAGTTACTTTTGTAATTGAGCAGATAATTAATATATAAGTGGATACTAAATAAAAAGATACTGCCTAACATAATACTTACTTACTATTCTCTACCCAGTTCTTTTGTTTTTTTTTTTTTCGCTTTGAACGAAATTTAGATTGAAAAGAAAGTCACCACGCATAATACTCTCTTTTCTTATGGCTTTGTCTCTTTCTACACCAATGTGTTATATATTTTTTTATGTTAACAGTACCTTTGTATTATTAATGCACCTAAAACATTTTCAAAGCGCAACTAACTAACATTTAATCTGTAACCATATTCATTAACATACTGAACCCACATTTCGATTCATAATGAGAAATATGCAGATCTTGGTCCGTTCGGAGAGAAACAACGCTCATTCGATCAGTAATTAATATTGTAAGTCGATATCGACGAGAACAAATCAACGCATAGACTGATAACCACGGTTCGTTACAAAGAAAAATAAGAAACAATAAATATACCTCGTTCTCTTTCACACATAATGCGATAAAAAGGAAAAAAGCTCGATTTAATACCGCATTTTATGATAAATAGCAGAGCGAACTGAGTGAGCCCGATTGGATATTGTTTGAATTTAAATTATTTTATGCAGCGGACGAATTTCGCGTCAAATGAATACGCTCCGGAATTTTCGCGCGCTTTTTTTCGTCGTCGCACAAAATACGACGCGATATTTTTGAAATTGGAACACGGGCGGAATGAATACGCCATTTTTGTGCGATGTTTATTTTTAATTTCATTTCGAATACAGAACGTTTTATATTTTACTGTTATTTTTTTATAACGTAATTTTGAATACCGAACACTACGAAGTTGAATTTAGATGAATATGCGACATTTGTGTTATTGTCCGGTGAAAACACGGTTCGATGTTTAAAGCTCATGTTTTAAAATCGACAAAGAGGTTAACATAGCATTACAAGCATAATAACAACAAAGGTTGTTTTCGATTACACGTGATAACTGACGCGTCCAAAGGTCATAAATGAGGCGTAACGGCGCAACGCGAAACGAAAGCTATCCTCCAAGTTTTATGGCACATTTTCGCGTGTTTATGGCAAATGAGAGTTCGAACGTCGATAAATTAGCGTTCTTTAATGACCTAATCAAAGTTTATGACGCGCGGCGAATCCCCGGACTCCTAGTGTTGGCGATTGACTTATTGTTGAATAAAAAAAAGAGCCAAAAGAAATTATTTCACGAGTTTTATGAAGATTGGAATTTTTGTTAGCATGATCTTTTTACAGGAGAAGTGATTTATTACGCTTCCTGTACTCCTATGGTGTTGGGCCCAGCTTTTTAGGGTTGCCAGGTGTAGGTAAAATCTACTGTTTTATACTAAATGTAGAATATTTTATGATAACTGATGATATGATAGTTATAAAAGTTTGGCCCGTATTTAGTTATTGTACACTATTTTAAGTTTTCTACAACTTTTTTTTTCTGCTTACTTAATGGTTTTTTTTTGTAAGAAAATTTCTCGTGTGTATTTGAGTGTAACATACATAGTATTAAATTGATCTATCTGTATATATTTAAAATTGTCTGTCTTTCTTGTAGTATATGTAAATATTTTTGCTTATGGTAGTCAAATCAACGTAAGTAGGTACTTAATTGTATTTTAATTTTAAAAATAAGTAATTTCAGGTTAAGAAACAGGATCAGATAGATCAGTGTCTTAACTGCCATAAATAAATTTTAGGAGATCTAGCCTATTATTTTCTTTGATTCATAATTCAAAAAGGTTTCGATACCATTCTTCTGTGTGTCAACCCTAGATAGTCCTTTTGAGATTGTTGGGTCCCACGTGAGTCTACACTTATACAGGGCTACTGATAAGATAGTTATCTTATCAGTAGCCCTGTATAAGTGCATATGAGCACCATCTTGAGCTAGTTTGAAAATTATAGAGACGAACGAGATCACCAAGTTTTGAAATAAATAATAATTTGTTGTTAAAAATTTGTTGCTCATATTACCGAAATTTTAAATGTTCCCCAAACCAGGACAGATCTTAATAAGGAGCTATTTGTTTAAACATTATTACCTGACTGTGCGAAAGAAGGGGGGTTATGTTGTTCGAGTGTATGTATGTATATATGTACTTATGTATGTAATATTTCTGTGGCACGCCGTAGAGCCTAAACAGCTCGTCGTATTTTTATGTATGTGGTGTCTACTGGGTACGTCAACATTAAAAAAAAAATTAAGGACGATACACAGGTTTAACGATTTAGCAGTCGGGTTTGTTCGAACTCACTTCTAACCACTTGTTTATTTACTTCTTTCATTAGTTAATAGTAACCCTGTATAAGCTCATATGGTCGGAGTGTTCCGCAGTACTCAGTACTCACCCATCGCATCTGAAACAACGGAGAAAAAACGTTACAAAAAAACTCATCTCACATTTTGACATATAAAGAAATATGGCTTAAGTTAACGATTTTTTATTAACTGCTTAATTAGATCGTTGTGAGTTGTAAGGGGATTAGTGATTGTAAAAAAAATTGGTGTTAGGTTGGTAACCGCGGTGGTATTGCGAAGTTAGCAATGAAAGTAATCAAACAAACGAATGCAATCTTATTTTCGTTTTGTTTGCCACTTCAACTCTGTCAAAACAAAGCATTGATGCTAAGCCTTCTTTCACTTCTTTCATCGCTAACTATAAGAGAGAGCACAAGAAGCAAGAGCAAGAGCAAAAGAATTAACTGTCGACCATTACTACACATAATTTTGATAAGCTAACAAAGATTTTAGAGAAAAAGTTTTGAAAAAATCTTAAGCTTTTATTATGGCTTCAGTTTTTTGCAATCATTACCAACTTTACAAAAAAGAAGGTGGTATGCAGGTACTAACTTTTTTATACTAAGTTTACCTACATGATTTTCATTGTTTGAAAGTGTAGGTATACTTTTCGAGTGGTTCAATTGAAATTAAATCAAAATGACTAAAAATAAATTTTTATATTGCCCAAATTAACAATACATACAGCCTTACTATATTCAACACTTTTTTATATCTGGGGCACGTAACAAATCTTATGATAGTGATTATCAATTGCTATCGCTATCAATGATTCAAGGAGCCGTTATCGCGGCTATCGTGACGGATCTGACAGTTTGACAGCTGACACTTGTGGAAATTTGACAGGTAGACAGCTGATTGACGGTAATCGCTCATCGGCGTGGTAGCGTGCGCGGAACGTATTGGTTCACTTGTAAGCACACGTATTTGTTAATATTTGTTCAGTTTGTTATTGATTTGATTCGATTATTATAAGGATATGATTTAGACAGTCACCAAATATTATTTTTGGTTTCTAAAATGGCTTAACGGTCACCAAATGATGAATATTTTCGGCAACAAGGTCCGCAGTAAGTTCAGATAATTTTATTTCATGACATTTTAAATAAATACTTTTGACAACAAGGTCCGCAGTAAGTTCAGGGTATTTTTTAGTGACATTCTGAATACTTTCATCAACAAGGTCCGTTTGTAGGAAACGTAATTTAGTGACAATTTATCCATTTTGGTAACCGTTTAGAATATTTTTGGTAGTAAACTGGGTACTATTTCTAAACACGAGCCTTATTATACTGTGAAATTGGATATATGATCCTATCGTTTGATGCTAGGTACCCTAAGGTATTTTAAATGTTACGTACTTACGTTACAATAAATCATCATATACTTGTCTGTCCCAAAAACAAAAATAATTTTCGAAATTTACATATGTTAACAGACAAACGGACAGAGTGAAATTCTAAATCGTATATTTATTGCACACCAAGAAAAATATATTATAAACGAAACATTGTTAGTAAATTGGGCGGCCTTATCACTTAAAGCGATTTCGATAAGTAGTGTATATTCTGACGTCGTCGTGGCGATGACTTTATTTATATTTCTTGATTTTTCTAATTTTCTATATTTTTTTACAGGTAATCTTTTTTTTTTAAATCCATTTATTAGTTTTTGGGATTTTTGTTGTAAATATAGCAGTCTCGTAGTATTTATATACAATTATTTTTGTTTCTCTTCTGTTTGGCAGTGTCTTACAATTAAGCTTTTATTTTTTACTAGCTGCGCCCTGCGGTGTTACTCTCGTAAATACAGGATAAAAAGTAGTCTACTTATGAGTTAATTTAGGATCTCAGCTATAGAAATCGGTTCAGCAGTGAAAGGGTAACAAACACACTCCACACCTTCATACATACATCCATACATTCTTACAAACTTTCGCGTTCATAATATTAAGTAACATTAACAAATTTCATTTAGAAATTAGCATTAACATTAGCATTTAGCATTAACTAAATTTGTCTTGTTTTATTTCGTGTAAAGTTTCTGAACATACCTAATGCTGTTTAATTTATCATGTTCATAATTTTTAAGCTTTAATTTTGAAATAATCGGTTATTTCCTATGCCTTTGTTAGAACCGCATCTCAAGTGGTTTCAGTAGTAATGACGCAATGTAATTAAAACGTCTTTTCTCGTCCATACCGTACAAGTCTAGCGTCTTACCATGTTCTTATTTTATACAATTTCGACTGATTATTACTATTTATTTACGAACCATTGCCGACTTTATCTGATACATGTGAAGTGGCTTCAGTAGTAATAGCGCGATGTGATTCAAAACAGCTTTAGGTTCGGTACGTGTGCCGTAGCACGATCGTGGTTGCCTGCGCCGTTGTAATTCTATTTACATTCCGGCCCAAGCACGCTATGGCAACTTGCACTAACATTTTAACCAGCAGTTATATTTTTTTAGATTTAACTATTTAATATAACTATTTAATTTCGTGATGATTGACATAAAATGACAAAAATATAGATGGAACTTTCAAAACACTTACAGCATTTTTATTTATTTTAGCTAATTGGTTTATTTATCAATAACATAATTCAACCTTTTTTAGCACCCCTTATAGGAGAGACCCGTGCCAAGCAGTAGCATAGATAGGTTTAAAAAAACCGAAGCTCCAGTTATGTACTCTAGCAAATGCAAGCGTAAATAAGAGCTTAAGCTCTTAGATAAAGCTTAAGGTAATAATTGTTATTAGATGATATCTACGTCAACGTTGAAACGATTTAATAATATTTCACAGAGATATCATATTTAATTTTTAATATTAGATTTTTTTATATCTTGCTAATTGGATAGCCTAAATTTTTGGAGAAAACATTACAAAACCCAATTAAAGTTTTTTTAATTAATCAACCTAATAAATTACCGATTATAACCACTGTTTATCTAACCGCCCTCTGTGGAGCCGGGCCCGCGTGTGACGCGGCCATACTTGGAAATGTACGTATGATTCCACTTACTGCGGATCCTGCCGGCTCACATGGAGACTGAATTACTTATCCCTTTTTCTTTGACAGAACTGTTATGGTATCCTGGTACCTCTTTCGAATTACTAACCCGGATTTGGTGTCCCTAGGCCGCCCGAAGACTTCTTTCTAACTTTTACTCTAAGACTAAGGTGACCCGGGGCTATTGTAGCTAAACAAAAAAAAGATGTGTCTTTGAGTTGTTATAATTTTATCATTTTATATCTTACAGTAATATTTTGAGAATAAATCTCTCACACATTTATCTGACTTTTCAGATTAATAATAGAAACTAGCAAAAAACTTTTAGGTTAGCGGTAAAATATTCGAAAAATGAAAAAAGTGACGAAAGCTACAATAGCCCCTGCCTAGGGGCTATTGTATCTATCGCTTTTAAATCTTATTTTGTAAGAGCTACAATTGTCTAGCCGAGTTGCTGAATTTCATTTTGTAAATATTTAAATGATTTTGAATCTCGGCTATCTAATATTAGGGTCTAATATGCTATAAAATTATTTTGAATATGAAAACGGGGCTATTGTAGCTTTTTACTGCTAAAATAGTGTTGGGATGTAGTGATTGTGTAATGTCGATATTTTAAGAGTATTTTTTAAGATAAGTTTAATAGTATAGATAGTATTTATTGAAAAAATATACATATATCAAGTGGGTAAGTAACCTTTTTATTGTGCTTACATTTACAAACGAAAAAATTTAAAAAAAATTATGTATGACTATAATTTGTACACTTAACACATAAGGATTAATATTTAGAATAACAATTTACTTAAACATAAGGTTTTAAACACATTTTTTTAGGTAGGAACTCAGAAATTGCAAAATATTTAGTACTTATTTTCAGACTTTAAGTTTACTCAGTCGTTTTTTACTACATACATACTAGCATCTCTTAACACTGCTTTTTAAAATAACAATCAAAAAGTTGCAAACATAGAAAATGTTTAAATTCTTTATAGACTTTTTACACTTAATATCTAAGGAAAATACTTTCAGAATCATTATTTTAAATCGAAAGAAATATTTTTATCACATTTTTTTTAAAGAAACTCAGAAACATTTTAAATTCTTCTCAGCATTTTTTTTTTTTTTGTATTTTAGACTCAGTTCAAGCAACTTTACATTATTAGCATATTTAAACATTAAATAAAATTGTTATTGGTAGTACACATTAGAATAATATTTAAAATTCTTAGAAACGAAAAATGTTATAGTTCGTTTACAGCTATATCAGATGGAAAAGCAAAAACATTTTCTTTCTCATCAAACTTTGGTGTTGGGAGATTAGAGATAATCTGAGTCAAATCAATAGTTGAAATGTCCCCTTCAACTATGCGAAAAACCTTTTTATTCTTTTTGTACGACTTAAGGCCTTGGACTACGATCTTTCCGTCACAAATTTCTTCTGTTAAGCAAACGTATTTATAAGTATTTTTGCCTTTGGTTGAAGAAAACTGAACTAAGATAAAGGTGCCTTCTCGGGGAACTGCAACAGTTTTAAAATCTTCTTTTGAAGTACTAGGTAGATTATTCAAATCTGTGACGACTTTCTTGCTTTGTTTCTTGATCCGATTGTTTTTCGTTTTTCGTTGGTCATTAATTGCCAATGAGGAAGCAAGAAGTGTTTCGTCGCGCGCAGAGTTTTCATGATGAGAGCCACGTTTTCCTAAATTGTGGAGAAAATCTTCGTCATCGATTGCTGTATCTGATAAGTATTTGGTATAAGCTAAATCTATATTTTCGTAGGAATTTAGCGCACTATTTGACGCAGTTTCTTCACTGTCTGAATATTTATCGTTCGTTCTTTTCAATTTGCTTTTGTTGTTTTTATCAGTTTTTATCGTCTTCAATTTATTATATTTTTCAGTTTTTAATTGTTTTATTTCTTTTTTTATTTTCATTGCTCTTTCTTTAAGAGGAACCTTGGCTTTTCGTTCATGTACATCTGTAGCGACCAATTTACTTTGTTTTATGAGCAGTTTTTCTGTCAGCTTTAGATGTTCATTACTCGAAGATGCAGCCGCAAGTGATGGTCCTTCGCATACATGATCTTCATCAGGTAAGTCACGTATATCTTTGTCTTCGACTTCTGAATCTATTAATTTCCTGTTAAATGAAGTTAAGCTTTCATCTCCAGAGGAATCGTTCACACTATACGTGTCAGTATCTTCACTGTCCGAAGAAATTTCCTTCTTTTTCTTATTTTTGATATTTTTCTTCTGAACCTTCTTTGTCTCAATTTTTATTTTCTTTGCATTTAGCTTTCTTTCTAGTTCGAATTCTTTTTCTTCTTTTTCTTTTTTCATAGTATTTATGACATCTTTATATGTTAGTATCTCTGCTCCTTTTTGCACTCGTTTGCGGGGAAGTTTTGGTGGATCATTTCTGGCAATTGATTTTAGTAAAAGTTCTTCAAATTCTACGTTTACGTGCTTTTTCTTATTTTCTTTATTATTTTCAGATTTCATGATTTTGCAATCCACGATCCTGAGACAAGATTGGTTACACTGACCACTAGTATTTTGATTTCGAAGCTTTAGTATGTATTTACCCGGATCTGCAACTGTATAATTAATTTGAAAATTTGTCTCGATTTCCTTTTGGTGAGTTAAAATTTTTTGCCCAGAATCATCTTTGATGCCATCCATAAAATTGTTATTATTTTGACTATTCATGTGACTTAAAACTAAAGTCACGAGCGAAGGCACCACTCCATAATATGGACGTTGCATTTTCAAACTTTGTTTGGTTTTTGTCGTGTCTGTTTGTGCTTGAATCTGTTCTCGAATGAAGTTTTCGGATTCTTCTATCAGTTTTTTTTCCCATTTTGACCACATTATTATGTCGAATTGGTCTTTAGGAATCGCATTTCGGTCTACAGGATACAGGCCTGTTTTTCTAAAACCGTTTTGCAGTATGACCGGATTCAAGTTGTCCCAGATTTCAGTTAAAAGTCGAGCAAATTCGCTTTTGGGTAATTTAGCACCTGTGTGTAGTCTTTGCCACCGAACAAGAGCGGCTTCCCAATGTACCTTCATCGACTTCATAGTGCTGCAATCTAACGGTTGCAGGACATCTGAAGAATGAGGTGGTAGTTTAAGGATTGTAACATTTTCAGCTACTGCCATCTCCAAGACGCTTAAGTCTACATGCGTAGAATGCCCGTCGTATACAAGTAAAACTGGCCGCTCACTTCCGATCGATGGTAAAAATATGTCTTTGAAGTACTTTTCGAATATACTCGTCTCCATCCAACCTTTTTTACTGACAGCATAAGCTGTCCGAACATTTTCATTCTTGTAAAACCATTCACTCCATAAATGTTTTCCTTGAAAAATTATTAAAGGTGGCAATTTGTCACCACGTGCGTTGGCTGCTAGAAGAACGCTCGTATTGTCACGACCAGGAGAGCTTGTTGTCCTTGTGGAACGGAACCCTTTTTGTCCTACAACTTTGCTTTTTGATGGATCATTGCAAAAACTTGTTTCGTCTAAATTGTATATTCGTTCTGGTTTATCAGCCAGATCCAATTCCTCTACAGCTTTTTCTAAAAGATCATAGTAACTGTACACCGTAAATGGGTTACATGCCCTTTTTCTCGCAACCTCGACACTTTGAGGCTTTTTCATGGATAAACTGTTCCTCTTGAAAAAACCCGTGCACCAGTCATTACCAGGGACGTCATTTTTGAATGGAGTAATAATACCATTGCGCCTTACATATTCTGAAATCCAAGCTTTGACTTCTTTCTTCGTCAGTGGATAACCTGATTTTTCCATTACATGTAGTAAAGAAGCAATACGTGTTTCTTGGTCCCTTGAAAACACGGTAGGCTTTCCAGGCCCAGACATTTTCGCGCCGCGAGTCCCAGTAATGCGCGCCTGTATGGTTGCTCGCGGAATTCCAAAAATTTCTGAAGCTTTATAGCAGCTCATTTTTTTTAATTTTACTTCCTCCACGGCTTTCAGCAGGTTCTCTTTTGTATAATCCTTTTCCTTTTTGCGCTTGTAGTGACGAACCATCTAAAAATAAATAAATAGGTTAACACGACAAACCCGATCAACCCGATCAACCCAACCAGCCGGACGACCAACCCGATCAACCAGATCTACCTGATCAACCCGATCAACCCGATACACCAGACCAACCCGTCAACCCGATCAACCTGACCAACCCGATTAACTTGATCAACCTGACCAACCCGAGAGTACATAGGTACAGTATTACCTATGTACTGTCGGGTTGGTCGGGTTCTATGGCAAACCATTACCGATAAAAAAAATAGCAAACCTGTCAAATCGGTCCAGTGGTTTTGGAGCCTATTCATTACAAACAAACAAACAATCAAAACTTTCCTCATTATAATATTAGTGTAGATAATAAAAAAATAGCGATAATTTGAGTAAACTTGGAACATCACTAGTACATTTTTACTCCATATTAAAATGTACGGGGCTATTGTATCTAACCTCTAGATACATTTACCCCGCAACAGAATTTGGGTGAGGCTAATGTATCTACGTGAATATATCTAAATAATAACAACACAGGATAGATAAATAATCTCAGTTTTAAAAGTACGTTTTACTATATTACTACTTACTGTAAATTTTTGACGAAAAACCACTGCACACTATTTTTTCCAGAATAAAATACGAAGACAGTCTTCTGGCGAACACGATGTAAAATGGCCGAAAAAGAACATGGTGCCATAAGGACGCCAACAGACGGCTCAGAGGCGCCACCTCCGATAAGACCAATAAATGTTTAGTTTCTCCATCTGTTCATAGATGTCTCAATACACAAATATCTATAGGAAATTAGTTATTAAGAACAGATACAATATCCCCGCAGCTACAATAGCCCCGGGTCACCTTATACATGTTACGTGTTAATATAAGTTAAAGTTAATATAAGTTGATAAACAACAACAGCAACAACAGCTTTCTTTGAGAGCCAGTGTACTACAGACTAGGCGTGCTTCATCTAAGCCCATATTGCGGTATCGTGCGAGCTGATAGAGAAATGCCTAGGTGTCCTGAATAAAAAAGGTCACCCATCGTTACATTTTGTAAGATCTAACGATATATTGTAGAGGAACAGTCACAAGTAAGTATTAAGAATATGACGTCAATAGGTACGGTAGAACATTAATAACAAAACAAAACGTGACGTTAAACAAAGCTCTATTGACTCGACGATCGATTAACCTTCCACTAATTTTAAATCATCGGAATAATATAAATTGTAAAGGTTCGTAATTCAAAAGCTAACATTCGATCGCGCCGCATGTAACCGACGAACAGTCGGGTTGCGTGAGCGAGTGGGAGTCATAACCAGCTGTAGAGTATAGCGGTGAATTACACATACACGGCACTGCTCTAGGATGACATTTTACGGCATGATTGGAAACCTTTTTGAATTTGGAATCCGTGTTTATGATATTCGTGAAATTCTTGTACAGTCTTTAACTTATAATGAATGAGTTGTGATATCTTTGGCGTTCTGCAAATCGAACTGTACATTTGCGTCGTCGTTTATCATGAGCGGGCATTTTGTGTTTATGTCGAAATCATAATGACCCTATTATTTCTTGTTATACTTTTACAAAATTTAGGTTTACAATGTTTTGATTGAAGCCTTTTGTCGTGGGGTTCTTGCTGCGGGTTCGGTAGTATTGTAAACATGCATCTCAAAATGAATTGCTTTACCAAACCAACGCGAGAGAGGTGCATTATGTACTTATATCAACAAGAGTTGGATGCAGGTCCATGATTTACCATCACTGGCAGCTGATATCTTCGAGCAGGCTCATCCACGATTAGAGACACAAACAAACTGACAAACAAGGCATATTTAAATATAGCACATTAATCGAAGCGACCAGGCGGACCGCGGCGCGCGGAGGTGTCCCTTGTAATTTATCGCGCCGGCGACGCAGCTAATGCGGCGGGCGACGCTGCGACGGTGAGTGATAGCGAGCCAGTGCGACGCGATATGATATGATACGAGTGACGCGACTAAGTGCGATCGCTTGTTTTCCGATACCGGCGGGATTCGCCGCCTCGCGCCCGCTGCTACCCTGGTACATCGACTCGCGTGACACGACTTGTTCATTACTTCAACCCCGTAGGGAATTCGATTCGGAAAATCTCAAATTATTTCCATACTTTTTGCGTCTCCCTAGAAAAATTCCATCCCGCGGGATTTGGGAGAAATATCTTTAAAGGTACGGTTTCTATATCCCCACATATCTTTTATCATTTGGACTGTTCCCCGATCCGGGAGCAAATCCCCGTATCCGGGCGGGCCGGGGCCGGTAATCCCGGTTAATAACGCCCGGGATCCGGGCGTGTCGTCTCCGTCTGATAATGGAGCATTAGCCGGAGTTATAATTGCCTGGTTATTATTAACCATTGATGGCGGAAGCGGTCGTTCGCGTAATTTGACGCCTTTTGTTTGACGACATCTTGAATTTCGGGGACAATGGAAAAGTTTCGCTTTGCGCCTTATTTGATCGTGAGTAGGTGTTAACATAAGATTAAGTAGTACATACATCCTAGTAATTCATTATTTCTTCCAAAACACTAAAAATATATCAGCCATAAATTCATAAATTAAATTATAGTTAGCGCGCAATGAATAAGAATTCCTTACATGCGATTTAAATAAAAATAAATATTAAGTATCTATGTATTTTGGAACATTGATTAATATTCGTAGTTACACAGCCCAACAAGTCTTTCACAAACTAGATTGTCATGAAAATAACACCTATATTAAAAGAAAAAGAATATTTAACCAAACGCAAAAATTAACCAAAACACCGCTTCCATTTATACCAAGCTGCAAGTAAAACTCCAACAACAAGTGTTCAGTACACATTTTCCCACCCGAGTACACCCTAAGAGCTATTCCAACGAACAAACAACACAACCCTTGTGAAAATAGCGGAAAATACAGAAAAAAACCGTTGATATTTTCGGAAAACGAGAGAAAAAAATAAGAAGAAAATCCCGGAAAATTCGCCAATAGTTCCCACCGGGTACCAGGGCTTCATACGGCTAGAGGAGATTGCGGGGCTAATGATTGCGCGCGCTACAAATCCTACCAATATGGAGTGCGGAAAATACCTGGAAAATGGAACGTGAGGGAACTAAGGGGCTCGAATACCTCGGATTTAATGCGGTTATAAAATAAAATTGAAATCCGGTTACAAACATACAATACACTAATTTGATTTATAACTAGTAGTATTGCAAATTATTTCTAAATTCTGTAATAGTTCTTGAACGGCATTTTTCCCCACTAACTAAACGCAAGAACTAACCAAAAAGCCGAAAATCCTCGAAACGTTCACTAAGTTGTTACTTTTAATTCACATCAACGTTTTTATCACCATCCATCCCTTTGATGTACGCCCATCTGTTCAGATTTCGTCGTAAGGGCTGACCACACACGATCGTTTACGATTACTAACAGTTCTAAAGCCAAACAAACAGCCAATTCCGAGCAATGCCGTAAGCAAAACGCACTATCAAAGACGGACCGAAAATCTCGATTCCCAGTAACTACTGAACTTTCGTTCCTTCAATTTCAAAATAGAACTAGCAATTGTTCTTTTTTCGAACAGACGTCATTCACATGTCACGCTGGAAGGACAGGTGACGGCGTTTAATAAAATTCTATTCGAATTTTAAATTGGCGGGAATTATTTTACTCATCTATGTATTTTAGTAGTTTTACAATAGTTGCTTTTTTTCTTTAATTTATTTCCTTTGTTTAGTATAGTTTTGACTTTACAGACGCATATTATTCAATCATATGTCTAAATAAAAGAAATAAACAAATTGCCTATGTGTTATTAGATATTTTGAATTTCTATGCTGCTCGGCAGCTAAATACAAGGCTGGATGATTTACATTCAAAACTGGCAATAAAGCGAAAATAATTTTGAGTGTCGGTAAAACATGGAATTTTCTAAATTAAAGGACAAAGGGCACAAATTACCGTGTATTGTTCGAAGGGCGGTGCGTAATTAGTTCATTATTGTTATAATTCTATTTGGAGTTGGATGTTTCGCCTTTTAAACTATATTTACAGTATCTATTTTGGTTACTGAATTATTTATATAACTAAAACGCCATTTTATAAAATCATTCAAATTAAAAGAATTATCGCTGAAACATAAAACAAAATCATAAATATTCGTATATTCTCATAAACTTAACACTGCATGAAAATATTTCAAGCATATGACAAAGTAGACTTGTTTGAAACTTAAATGACACTTAACTTTTTCTAACCAGTCGCTAGTTATGGCAAAGGTCGTCAACACCATTCATCCCAAATTATAAATTCATTGTTTTTGGAAGCAAGTACCAGGGCGGAAGCATTAGAAAGCGTCGTTTATTATTAGAAGTCGAATCAAAGACCGTCTGAAGTCAAGTTCCTAGAACTGTTTCTTTGTTAAATTGTTACACACGCATTAGCTGTTTCTTTACTATTGTTTACTGAATGTTTATTAAAACGATTTAGAAAGAAACTTGAGGAGAAACATTGTTTCTCTTCCTGTCAGAGTATATCTTCTCGTTGACATATGTGGGGCAGTGCTTCTATGATTACATTTGATCATCATATTAGTAATCAATCTGATCTAGACATTTGATTAGTAGTACATAGGTATATCATATTTCTTAAGAAGTACACAGCTTCTAAGTAACTATCCATTTTGTTCACCTGGGTGAATCAAGTGGAAATTGAAGTGTCCCCAATTCAGCTGGGTGTTATTGCATATGGGAAATATCACCTTTCATTACTAATATGGTCAATAACAGTATCAAAAGCTTCTCCTCTTTCCAACCGATTCCAATCTCAAGCGTCGCTCCCAAAACAAGGTCGCTTATCGCAATCCCAGCATATTGACGCAACGAAAACGAGTAGCTTGTCTACCTCACTACCTCACCGCTCTGTTATCTTTACTATATTTGCTTAGAAGCTAATCTGAGGCCTCGACTAACACTTGTAATTATGCTGACGGCAGATAAACGGAGATTCTATGATGACTAGACACATGTTGCAAGGCAGTGCGCTGGGACGGGATTTGTTTATAATGCGTAGTTTGGACAAAGTTAGATCAAGATATTGGAACAGCAGATTTTATTCTGGAGTTTAGATTTGGTCTCGTAATGAAAGTTATTTGTTATGATGAGTGTAGTAACTTCTTAGCGGCTCAGTACTTTCCCCCTCCCCCTAATCAATAACCCTGTAAATAGAAGACGTAGAAATGATCCTAGACAACATTTGAGAATCATCTACGGGTGATTTTACCGGACTCGCCAATTACTAGAGTAAGCATTCAGCATTGTATTTACATAACCTAAGAGTAGAAAAAGTAAATTTTGGATATCTTAATCACCATTCATTAATCTAACTTCTTGCCACCAGAACCCCTGTCACCTTTTTCCGAAAATACACCTTTGTCCCCAAACGTCAGGCATGTCAGTGCTGTCACCAGTTTCGACGCGACACGAACCAGAAATACCAGAGCGCAATGAGAGCGCAGCAGATACATCAATTAGCGATCAAAGAGCTCTTCTTCGGTTATGCGTGCCTGGTGATCAGAGTGTCAGCGCTTGATGCCGTGATGGACGGTTGAGGTCTTTTTTAATATATTATAAGTCCGTGTGTTTCTGGCACATTTATTATTTTATTGCATAAGATTAGTTAGTCAGGTCAAAAGTAGAATTTTTTGAAAATTATGATTGGCATTTTTCGTCTTGATGTCTCTTTTTTTCTATAATTTACGACATAATTTTATACAGACTTCTAATCCGATATAATGTTTTTTATCTTATAAGGCAAGGCAACTCTGACCTCTTCAGTTATGTGGTACTTTGCTCCACATATCCTCTTGGACTCATCAATACTATAAAACATGGGAAGCAATGTTCTAAATAAATTTAATTCTCTAATCGCAACGTGTACCTAAGTATGTTATGTGTTAATCGAATTATAGGAAAAAGCTGACTTGCAAACGATTTCTGTACTTGTGCCTCATATGTACTCTATAGTTATAACTCTCGTTTTTGGCAATAAACTATTTTTTTTTTAATTTTTTTTAATATCTATGCCGAATCGCTTTATAAAATCGCTATACAAAATTGGCTCTTTCAGATAGTTATCAGCAATATCAAATACTACTTCTTTGAGTGAATAAATAGTCTGGCCTCAGTTACGTGTATATCCATAGTACTCGTATCATCACTTATCCTCGCGTGCATATATCTAATTGGTTCCACCACCCCCGCCCCCCGCCCTCTACGCTAAAATAACTAATTAATCAGTGAGAAACTTTAGCAACCGAGGGTAGTTGGGAGTTGAACTTGGGCGTAAAAATAAACGGTCACGGGTGTGGTATCTTTCTGAGGTAAATAAATTTTGAAAACGTCAGAAATTTCTTCCAATTGAGAAGATACTTTTGTTGCAAATTGATTTTATAGTTTTACTATCGATTAACCAACATATATTATGTCTTATAGACTCTTCCGCATGAGTTCTTAGCTATATTAAGAAGTTAGCTAAAGCGCTATTAAAATTTAACTAACCACCATTGTCAGAATTATCTTATTATTATTATTGTAGCGTTTAAGAAAAATTACAAATGTTACTCAGATCAATACATCATTGACCTATAAAATCAAATGAAATGGATAAAATGCAACCTTGAAGAAGACAACAGTTCACGCTAGATGGGCTGCAAATGCTCTCAAAAACCGAGATAAGTGGACCAAGTCTACTCATAACAGTAATTTTTATTTTTGCTACTTTTGCTGATTTTTGGAAGTTCTTAGACTTGTCAACTTTAAAACAGTTTCATGCTACAAATAAAGTGTGTGAAAACAGAGTGGTTTCCCAGAGTGTACAAAGTGTTAGTAAAGCTAGCAGTAAACCCTCGGGGGCGTCTCGCCACGCCCTGCGCTTCACCCTGCGACTGGCTTGCTGTCTATATTGGTGAGGCGTCGAGACTACTGCCATTTCGGTACGACTGGCTGATCTTTACTTAGTTGTGTTTCAAATTAAACTTAGAAAACGTTAGGACTAGTCAGGTAAGTAATAAAGCGGAAGAACATTGGACTGGGTTTTTATAAACTTGTACAGTGTCAAGCTAATGTGACGCTTACCATCAGGTTCTTAGTATTTTTATATTGTTATTGATATGTATATTTTTATTTTATTTGTCAATTTTTACATAAATCTTCTTTATGAAAGTAACCTAAGGCAATTGTTTATTCAATGTCACATTCACCTTTTTTGCTAATGAAGCCGATCCCATTTCAATTATAGCCATAATTATAGCTTTGCATATCAGATTTGACTTGCAGTTTATCAAAACCGTAAAGTTCAGTCCTTAAATGTGGCTTACCACAATGCGATAGCAGTGCATTGCCATTTGTCCTTTTGTACAAAACCTCAAATTTTTATTAAAAGCCTAAGAGTCTCCGGCAAAAGCAAAGACAAGTTACCGCATGAGCAGAGTTAATAGAAAAATAATGAAACAATTATTTGTATTGACGGCTTGCGTGAGGTGAGAGCACCTTCCCTCTAACAACTAGGGTCTGCCAGGACCCGGGGGTCCGAAACTACCCCAAAAAACAACCCCAAACGAAAATAATTTTGATAGACACTTCGCGTGTGACCAGCAATTATGTTACGCTCGGTAATTCCAATTTGGCACATTATCGGTGCGTTACCGATTATATTCGAATTCGAAAAAAGATCATTCGCACCTATACGAGTAGTTAGCATCGTTATGCCACCTTTTTTGTTTGCTTTCTGGCATATGGCGCGAGTGCTGGCCGTTTTTGTTTTGTTAACGCACGGAACTTTAGAAACTGTTAGATATTTGAATAACGAATCGTAAACATTTTGAATTAAAAAAAAATACCTTAAATTTAGGCGCGCGTTTTTTTTTTTCATAGCAGCGCTCAAATTAATGTGTAGGTAATCTTTTCGGGTCCATGTATTATGTAATGTATGGTTAACATAATGTGTGTTTTTCTCAAGCCTTCTGTCGAGTAATAATTTTTCAAAAGCGTTAAAAAGTTTACAGTGTTAACATTTTAATCATTATAATTTTTACCAATAAAAATTGGATCCATTGACGTAACATTATGGCTTTTTTAAAATTTGATCATAGATTATAGAATATTTTTCATCATTTGTCAGTTCTATGTTTCCACCAGTGACGTGCACTTAGTGTTGCTCCATAGTTGCACCACAATCTTCAAATACCGGTTATTTACCGATGGAAATATTCCATGTTATCATACGGTAGTCTACAAACATTGTAAGGACAAACTGTTACTCAATCTAGGGCTGTATCCAGCCAACTCAGATCTCAGCATCCGGCGTTATCTAATCTACGGTCAGTGTTTGTGGAGGCACGGATGATGTTCAACGAGATACGCCAAGGTTTGTGTATCGAAACCAACTGCTTGGGCCTTTTTGGGGCGAGATAACATTCTTACGGCGCCATGGTTAGATACCGCGGCCCTCGACTCTTGATTGTTTGAAAAATCTGCATTTTATCTTACAAAAATTACGTACGCATTTTATTTTGCGTGTGATAGTTGGGTGTGCTATTGTTGATGTCTCATATTTTTATATAATAAAAATGTGATGAATAAAATTAAATTGTATAATATTGCTCGGTCGTATTTATATTCGGATCTGAAATTGCATGGTCATGTAGCATAGCAGCATTTTTTTAGTCTACTATTTATTGCTCGATTGGGTTTGATATTTTTTTTGTTTTATACCAATATTCCTTGTAATTTCTGTCATTTTTTTATAGAAAATGGGCTTTGACCTTATCTCTGATGTAGAACAATGTTGTAGCTTTTAATATAGCATGCTTGCCAAGAATAAAACCGTCAAAATTTACTAAATTTGTTATTGTTCATGACTAAATAAATAAATCTAAAATTTATTTGCATTAAATATATCAAATCATACAGCCAGACTGATTGGTGAATTAAGCTGATTATGTTGAAATTTTATCACGTCCGCTCAGGAATCTCCAAGATAAAAATGTTAAATAAAACATTAAAAGTGTGAACATTATACTCGAAGTGACATCGCGCACAGCCTCAAGTATTGTTACTACAGATTACTGAAGTTACGTGTTTGTCGAGGCCCATTGAGTTTATAAGTGGTTTTGAACAAACACCATTGAGAAGAGAACAGGGACCTCTTGTAAGGCCATGCTGCCATAGTAGTTTTATGTTTATTTTGAAAAAATCTAATCTCGACATGGAGTGCTTTATCTCCGTATCCGGTAGATCTCGAAAGTCCCAACACTAGCACTCGTATTTAGAAATTAAACAGTATCAAATGCAAGTCTGTTAACCTTTCTCACGAGACGACGAAATTCCACGACTTGTCAAATGAAATGTACCGATTTAACAAAATCTCGACGACACATCTAAAGAGAAATCGCGCGCTATTCATTAAAAAAACATCAGAGAATCCTTTCAGAGCGCGTCAAAGCATTTTCGGGTATAAAGACAAACGAAAATAATGAAATACAAATGTGTATCCGTGTCTATTCTATTACGAAACATAATAAGCTCCGGGGAAAGGCTGGAAACGACACGGCATTAATTAGTTATGTGACAGAGTCACACGAGGTTTGCTAGGCATATCGCGTCATTACTCATCCGATTCTATTTCCGATACTTAAAGTTTTTAACTGGAGACGGTGCCAAAACTCATGTCCCATGTTCCGAGGTGACTGTCAATTAATTTCAACTGACGCACTCGCAACGAAAGTTGGAATAGAATCTCTCGAGGAGTATAAAGAGACGCATGAATGGAACAAACTTTAAATGAGATTGTCGCCTATTTAACGCACAACACTGTCATTCATCAGTGGCTGGCTGCGTGGAATGGAACGTCAAAAGTCAGACGGAACGAGCGTTCATTACAGCCTGGTATCGGTCGCGCCAGATTGGTTTCGTTTCATTCGAACTTCGAAATCCCGGCACAAATTAAATTTCCAAACGCATGTATCATAAATAAAACATACAACTCGCACTATAAGATACAATTTGCTAAACTGTCGTCCGTATTAGTATTCGACGCTCACGTCAAAATATTCAAATTGAATTGTATCCCGTCATCAGAATATGCAATGAATCGAAACAGATTCGAGTCGTTTACAACGCGTTAGTCGCGGATCTAGTATCGTTTTTTGAATCGATTATATCACGTTGTTTGCGGCGCTCTCGCAATTGTGTGGTGTTAATTTTTGCGCGTCAATCTATCGCGTCTCGAATGACGTGCATATTAATCGAATATGGACGACTATGGACGACTTTTTAATCGGATGACAGTTTTTCTGGTTTTGCTTCGATTAATTTGTTACAACGCGTCGACACGTCCGCGCGCCATATTAGTTTTTGTTAGAGGGATGCGCTGGAATCTGCCGTTAGAGATTTTATCTCGATTCAGTATCTTATTATTCGAGTCGCGCGTGAAACTTTAGAAAAGTTAGGCGTCAAATTCACTGGTCATAAAGCTGCTAGTGTGAAGAGTACTTTTGCATAATCTGGTCGTACCCTCGAGACTAGTGACGCTTCCCTCGCAAAAATCGGCTAACAAAGTAACACTCGGCTCAAGTGTCGCCAAGTGGCGGTCTCCGATTCGATTACCGCCTAGTGTTGAGGGGACTCCATTCTAAATAACTTAACGCGTTTCGTTCGAGTGTTCGATTATTCGATTACAATGCGTAAGTGTTGTCGACGGTTTTGAGGTTTAGGTCTTTTTGGGGAATTTTAGGTGATTGACACGAAGCGGCCAAGGTCACCGGTTCGACTTTTAAATTCCGGGTGTGTTTAATGGTTTTAAATCTAATTCTTTTAAGTTCTAAATTCAAACGGCCGTGTGGAGGCCGTTGTTGCTTTCCATAGACGAGCTGGGATCAGGTGATTATTTCCGAGATAACAACGCATTACGCTCGTTTGTTAAGATTGTGTTATGATAAAGGCGCGAGATTATTTTCTCAGCGCTATATAAACAAAGTTATATCCTCGACGTTCTCGGAAAGCGAATTAATTAACTGTTATAATTAAACTATAAAAGGCTATACTTTAATCTTGTGAAATTAAAATAACGCATGAACGTAACTAGTAATAGCTGAGATCTTATATATATTTGCTTAGCTTGTGAATGTCTGATACTTTTAAAGAAAGTTATTTATCAACCCAAGTGTTAATTTTCTTTTCTTGTGTTATAGTTTTTTGTTAAATATTGTGAAAATTGATAAGCTAACTAAACTATTCTAATTTTGACAAATTACTACAATGTAATTTTATTAACTTTTTTTTACTTATTGCCCGAGCGAACATAAGGTCTCTCCTCCATATCAGACAAATCATCCGTCTGTGTAAACAGTTGTTGGTACTTGCGTACGATTCATATTTTCAATGACTCTGTAAATGTCAGTTCAACGACTATTATTTTTTAATTGTCAGAAATATTTAATCACGGTGTTAGGTATAATATATCGCTCCTTGAATACAAAAGGGCCACTAATCAAAAAAGTGTAAAAACTGTTTTATTCGATTTCTTATATCAAAGGAAGAAATTTCATGTTATTTAATTCAGACACGTCTTAAGGAAAGCTCCCCTAGTTTAATTACAGAGTCTCAACAAGACTCTCCAAACACAAGATCACATTGTGTGGTTTCACCCTTCGATACATACGTGTCACAGAGTTATCAGTTAGGAGGAGGTATGTCAAAGAGGGATCACTGCACTTATAAAAATGAACATTCACTATGGGACCAACCCGTAATTCAAAATAACACACTAAAATGTTTTACAGAAAAAGTTTATTAGCTGTATGGTACAGTCAAGTTTGAAACAAAATACTTCAGGCAATTAATCATTCTTCCAAAATTTTGGCATAAATAGGTATCTATACACAATTACAACTTATGAGTATGCGTACAAAATATTAAACTAAAAAATTTGAAAATACCCGAGAATAAATATACATGTTTCACATTTATGTAGTGGCGGCCATCTTGGTTTTTAAATTAATCTTAGTGGTACTAGTAAAGCCGTTCAATTTGATATTGAGGGAGTTGTGTGAAAATATGTAATCCGCCATTTTGTGGCGGAAGCTATCTTAGACCGATCATTTTGTGTAACATAGCTAAAAATACGTCTTTGTTCACCTTTTAAACCAAAAAACAAAATTAAATCGGTTCATCCGTTTAGGAGCTCATATACCACACACGAACACACCGTTACACTTACACACACACACACACAGCAATCAACCATACATCCAAAATTTTGCCAAAAACAGGTTGTCATACATACTTAATAACAATAAAATTATACACACGACCTTAAATGTATGCAATAAATATGACCTAAGAACCATCGACTATTAAGAAACATCATACTACTAAGAAAACACTCTAAGGCGCACCCAAACACAAAGTTAAGAGAATCTCTCCATAGAAGCGGGGACGTCGATGTATAAAATCTGTATGAGCGTTAAATAAACCCCTACGAGCGATAAAACACCCGCTTTCCCACTGTAGGGTTGTAAACCCTCAGAAGATGGGTAATGGCGTACTTTCGTATCACTATAAAATTACCTTATCTCGGAAATAGATCAGGTATAGACAAACAGATCTTTGATGGAAGTAGAAATGTTGAACAAGAAATAGTAAAGTAGGTAGGTAGGTTATTTTGAAATAAAAGAGAAAAAAATTATTTGGTATTTATGTCGTTTAGTTTCTTACTGTTGATATCGATGTAATATAAATCCTGGTTAGATTAATTTAACAGTAGCCTGAACTAAACGTAAAAAAGTAAACAACTACATTTGCAAGAATAAGACTTTTTCTAACTATAAATTTTATATTGAAACTTTAATAGCCTCGTAAAGTAAACCTCGTAAAGTTAGAACCAAAAATAGTTAAATTAAGGAATCACGTTAACGTTATAAGAAATATTGTTACGGACATCCCTAGAGCCGCCATCTTTGTTTAGAGCTAACTAGGGCCACTACTGTCGCGATTACGGTCTATCTTCGGATACATTTTTGCGGTAGCAATTAAAGTTTTATGGGTTTTAGTTTATGGCACAGAGTTTACGGTTGTAGCGAGTGACTCAAGATTGTCTACTAAATGAGTTTGCACTTAATTATTATATCGCTAGTTAAATAAAGAACAACATCTGTCGTGATATTTTAATGAGTAATTTGATAAATGAATATTACATTAAATTTGATTATTTTTGACTTTCTATTGTAAGCTATGTAATTTTGTTTTCTATAAATGATTTTACATTTATTGTAATTTAGTATTTTATGCCTGCGTAGACAACGAAATATTTAACTGTTTTACTGTTGAGTTAAGTATGTTTGGTTAAAGTTTTGAGATGCCAAAGAGCAGTTTTATTACAGTTTCACGTTGATTAAACTGTGGTTTTACATTAGCCTGGCTGGCCCTTTGCCATTTCGCCGTTGAAATACTCACTAAAAAAGAATTTACAGTCCAAAAGTTACATTCTCATGTAGCCACTTTAACTCAACAAAACGAGGCTTTGTTTTACAAGCAATAACCATTTAACACCGAAAATAAACCGGAAACATAACAATAGAGGAGCTCTTGTCTTTATTTAATCACACAATTGAATCGTCACAGTCTATGGCCTGACAAATTCGCACGCCCTCTGGATCGTCTTAAACGCGCACTTAACTCGTACCCTTGCTTCACCCTCGGACGCCTTCCTTCTTTTTATATCGCAACTTTATTAACGCATAAAGGTCTGGTGATGGCCCTTTAAGAATTAGGATGCGTCCCGTCTCCGACTCTAGGCTCGCTCGAGCGCGACTAATGGAGTGCCGGAACTCGCCCGCGCTCCGGACTTATCCGTAAAACACGCCACTGTCCCATCCCTACGCGCAATTAATGCTGCTCTTATCACACCGTTCCAAATTTGAATCCACACGGATTTTCGCGCTTTAACATTATAAATCAGAACACAGTATTCTTTTTTTAAATAACTCTTAATACGACCTGCATAGAACGCGAGCGGATATAGCTCCTTTTTTCTATTAAGGATGTAATACACACATAATGGAGCGAAACGTCGATTCGTACGAGTTTCGACGTCGTGAAAGCAATCGGATTTACATGTCTACCGACGGCGTACTAAAACGAAATCATGAATGGAGCGCAGTATAGGAAACCGAAAACATTATCCTTATGCTCCCATTTTACGACCCTTACCCCCATCACAGCCAAAGGGTCACATCAGTACGACACACCGTAAAGTTCCCCTCTCGCTCGCTCTCGAGCGTACGCTCGTAAAACAGAGCGAGATAATCACGAAGATGAGTCGAAAATTATTTTTTTTATTATCACCATCGGCGGTGCTCTTTTATTTCTTTTTTACGGTCCGAGTACCTCATAAAAAGACAATAAACTTACTATTTACAGACCATCAGGAAATTGTTAGCCGAAGAGGTCTCTTTACGACAACATGTTCGGGCTGTGAGCGCAAGCGAACTGATGTACTATTTACGATTAGCGCGACCGTAAAATGTATGGATGATACATTTTTATCTTGCACACGCGGCTTTATCACGCCTGGGATGAACGGATGGAACACTTTTTAGGGTATTTGAATATCGAACTGGGAAGAAAGTGGATCTTGATTGCAATCGTCTCAAGAATCGTCCAAGGTTGATCGCAAGAGGTTTTTAGGGTATCAAATGTTTTTAGGAGTCCCAATTGGCTGTTAATCGTGATCGGATTGCCAGCAGATCTTCCTGTCTTTAGTCAACTGAACGAAGTCAGTATAGCAAAACCATCTTCTTTCATACCAATTCATCACCTGTTCTTTTATCATTCAAACTCTTCTTCTATATATGTTTCCACTTGTTTTTAGGTCTACCTGCAGAACCGTTTACCAAAATTATTATCACTCTATGTTTCTTCAGTAAATCATCCTGTTTTTGCAAATTGTGACTATACTTTATCTTAATCTATTAAGTTCTTTATTCTTTCAATACTATTTCATCTATTCTTCTGAACACTTGTACTCCTGCTGTTTCCGATGGCAGTAAGTATACAACATGTGTCAGTTGTACTGTGAATGCTAAATCTTAATATAGTTTATTTTTTCCTCATGTTATTTATAAATAAATATTCTCATAATCTTTATTTTTTAAGACGTAAGCGACTATTCCGCGCTTTCGAGATTTATTTTATTCTTACATGTATTTAATCAGTTACAAAGAAGTTAAATTCTATAAAAATAAATATTGAGCACTCTGAGTCACTTCCTTGTATGCTGTAGAGTAATCGGAAGCTACGACGAGGTCTTCAATATCCCAAGTTTTATTATTAAGGAATTTCGTCAAGAGTAATAATAGTTATTAAATCGGCTGCCCGTGTTAGCTAATACATAGGTTAAGTGCTCTTTTTATGATTTAACACTGATTCTCTACGATATTACTGACCATAAATTACAGCAAGATTACCAGCTAAATTGTTTTACGATATCATGTTTTCATTGCTTACGGATTGTTTTAAGAAAAGCAAAATAAGATTTCCGCGAGTAATTTATGCAAAAAACATATTTTGTATTCGTTTTAGTTTTATAATATTCGAGGATTTTGGAGGGTTTAGTAATAATATCAGTACCAGGGCTACAGAGGGGTTAAGAGGTGGAGTTAGAGGGCCGGGGAGCGCGGGGGGCGGGAAGGATTTCAATATTGTGAATTCCTCGGATGGTCTCGTAGTGCGTGTAATGAATTTCGGGATTGTCTTGCGGTTTTTCGGTACCCCTCGCACCCCTATTTACTCGCGCTCTATTGGACGCGGGTATATTATGTACGAGACGCCTAGAACTTTCTAATATCTGAAATACTTCGGGGCTTTTTTCGTGTTTCGAGCACATAGAGGCGAAGGTACGCGGCGCGGCGTGGCACCGACCGAAATATATGGTAATAAGAACGCGTTATTTAGGTCCGGCCATTCGTATGATAAAACTGAACCACTGATATTTGCCCGCAGACGATTTCTATGGAGATTCGCCTCTTGTTTCTGGGCGAAATCTGTGCATGGGCATGATGTACGGATATTTTTCCTCTAGAGAGAGAACATCGGAGATATACGGGGGATTATTATGCGGTCAAATATTGTCGTTTTCGTGAGTACGTCGGCTTCGGTTCCGCATTCCCGCGGGTCAGCATTTGTTATCCGGAGGGACCGGGAATATATTTTTTTCCGCCCCAAATTTTCCCGGGCACAAATCTCATTTCCTTTCATCATAAAATAGAGTGCTTTAAAAAATAACCGCCGATGCTGTTCGGGAAATTCCTATTTTGAATGTCGCTAAGGCATGTTTACTCTAAGTGTCAAATTGAACAAAAGATAGGGAGACAATTAAACTGAAGTAACTTTATCAAAGTATTTTAAAATCAGAACATTCAGATTAGACGACAACTAATATTAACCATTGAATTATGAACACTTGATTTTCGAATATTTCTTATTCGATTGTAATTTGTGTGATTGCTAGCAGGCAGTTATATCTAAACTGAAATTCAAAAATGGAACGTTAACTTTTTAACTGCAGCACAAGGCAAAGGCAAGGTAAGTCGGACGGTTTACGGCCTGCGGTCGCGCCGGAGGAGGCCCGGCGGACTCTGATTAAAATCCTACGTTTTCTGCGGTGTTCATTATGATCGTTTAAAACGGTTTTTGTTGCTCCCTCCCTGTTTCGGTTGCGTTATTGTTGTGGGCTATTACTAATTTACATGTTAATGAGATGTTAGCAATGTTATATCTCGATAATAGTTAGGCTTAATGGGTGAACTGGCTTTGCCCATATTACCTTTGTTTTTATATGACAGTATCTACTATTGAAATTAATGATTTAATTACAAGTTTATATTTTGGTTTTCCTTTCCCTTTTAATAATCAAATTGTAGGTCATCTTTTCTTTCTCATATGAATAAAACAAGATCCTAAATTTCTTCAAACATCATAACTGTTATAAAAAAAATAAACAAGATCCATATTTGTTTTTAAATTCCTAATATTCATTAGCATTATGACAATAGGAGCAGGGTACCAGAAGCGCGCGACGGTCGCGCATTCCCCGCCTTTGTCTGCGCTATGCTAATGCATACACCTGTGACTCTTTGGCTCTTTACCCTTTATGAAGGCCTGGTACCTGAGTACCTCTTTGTTTTTGTCTTCTAGGTTGAGAGAGGCTTTTTTTGTTTGCTTCATTGTTGAGATCTGAAAGTTGAATTTAATTTTTCAGAACAAACCTTATATGAAAATATGCTACCGATGTCATTAATTAATAAAAAATAATAAGGGTAGTCTGCAATGTTATTTATTCCTTTATTTTTTTATTAACGTGTATTCGCTATTTTACCCAACTGAAGGTAGTTTTGCTAAGAATGAGTGGTTATAATGAACTTAATGCGGTTATAGCGTGTTTAATTATCTATTAGTTTATCGTATGGTTTAAAGATGAGCTGCCTCGTAATTGGTAATTTTCTAACCGCAATACGGTGGTTTAACTAGCAGTGAAATAAAACTGGGGTTGCCATTTATGACTTATAAAATCTAGCAATACTTTTTAACGAGATATTAAAATTAAAACAATAACAACCATTTCAAAATATATTAATAAAAATAAGGTAAGTAAAGTATATTCTTATATGTTAGTATGTAGTATATAATGATTAATATTTTGAAACAAACTTAGACAGTTACTTGCGAGTCCAACTCTGGCTTAGATATTTATATTTTTGAATGTTTTTAATTTCGTTTGCTAATAAAATAAGATTAAATACAATTTTATTAAATTTAATTAATTATCATTAAATAATAACACATTTGAGTATTACTAATACATACCATACCAACTTATTTGTAATCGTCAGTCAAAATTAATCGTGAAATTTTTCCCTTAACTACCGCTAGTGCCGCCCGCTGTCGATGATTTAACGCGTCCTTTATTATCGATATATCGACGTTATAGCGCATTTTAATTATCGAGTATCGGTAAGTAGCCTCAGACTGTGATCATTAATTCAGCGGCGACTGTAACCGCTGTTTATATTATGAAAAATGAAGATTAAATTGTGAAAAACTAGTGAAAATATGAAATTATGTGCATCATAACTGTATTGTTAAAGAGTTTAAATACAATTAATGTAAGAGCTTATAAATTAAGTATGGTTTAAATACTTAGTATTGTTCAAAGAAAATTTACATTTAATTGTATTAGAATAAATTAATGTTTGACAAAAGAAAATCAACTATGAAAGTAATAAGTACAAGTACCTATCTAAATCTTCTCGACGAAAAACAGGACAATTATGGATCGAACTTCACTTCGGGTAAGTTCGTTTGATCTTGAACTACCAATAAATAAACTCACACTACATCCTAATATATTAGTGTTATCTTCTGTTCTTTTTTATTAAAGTTTTACAAATAAAAGCTAAAAAATTAGATAGCAATTCACTTAGATTTAAAAAAATAAGGCTAAACAGTGACAACATCTAAACCCTAAAATCTCCTAATAATTCACCCACAATCTAAAAACAATTTTAATCACCTGAAAGTTACATTCAAAATTAACCGCTTGACAGGACGATATACTCTAAAACTTTCAGATAACTTCGAGATGCTTTTAAAGTAAATATACAAGTGAGCAAAGCGGCTTTAGTCTTCGCGGGGCTTACGGCGGCGTTTCATTTCGCTTTGCTTCACTTCCGCGGAGCTTAAGGACTCGGTACACCTAAGACACGTGAACGGTGCGGTTTGGAGACGATAGTTTTCTGATCTTTTTGCAATAAAAAGAATTTAGCCAAGTATTCATGTGTTATTTTTACAAAATCGTATGAAATTATTTCAGTTACCACAATCTACTTATTAAAGCTTGTTACAATGTAATATTAATTTTTTGCGTTTACTGAGCTACTAATTTCTAAGCTTTGTTAATTCAACGGACCAAAATAACAAAATTTAATTTTTCTATTTAAAAGCTTGCTTTCTTTCAATATTGACCATTCAACGGGGCCATGGAGTCAACATTTTGGGTACTCTACCAACTGCCAGCGGTTTGGATTTAAGTTAGTTTTAATTTCATTACTTTTTTACTTATAGAGTACCTATAACTTCGTAGAGTGTAAGTTTTGGTTAAATTTAGATTTATTATCTGTTTGTATAAGTTAGTGTAATATAAATAATTAATTTTAAAGCTTGTCATTCAATCTAAATGTATTGCTTAACAGTTTTTAAATTTTTACTCGTGGTACTTCACTCTTCTACATGCGAATCGCTTGTTACATTAGTGTTCAGTGTACTAAGTCCTTAAGACGTTGCTTTGCATTCGTCTCGCTTCGTCGCTCGTCTGTCGATGCGATTCGCTGCCTACTCCTGACAAGAAACAAAGACAAAATCCGCGTCTGATGCATTGCTTTGAGAATGGGGTTTTGAATTTACAGTTTTTTCAGTGATATAATTTCTTGTAATATATATTTATACCATTGTTTTTTTTTAACTAGCCCTGTGGGATTTTCTTTAGAGATCTTAAAGACAACAAGTAGATTGAAAAGTTATGCAACTGAAATGGTGCACCAGTATGGTGTCAATGAAATGGCTTTTAAGTGTGCATCGAATTTAAACATCCGACGTGCACTTTGAAACTGCATTCTGAATGAAGATAGTGCCATCGATAGAATTTTGAAGCTTGTTATGTACTTACATTGCCTTTTTCATAAACTATTCTAACCTAGAAAAGAACCTACGAGAAAGGGCTGAGTGGCGTGCCATGGGAGAGATTTATGACGAGAGCAAGCTGATGATGACGATGATTCTAACCGGCCAGCTACTCATACCAAAACAAACTTTTTACTGTTCCACACTTTAAATATTACAAGAGGACTCTTGCAACGTAACTGTCCTCATTGATGACAACATGAAAAAATAACATCTAAACAAGACCACCAACAGCCGCCGCCATGTTCGAATTTGGAACACTATTTAAAAAAAATGCTAATCTTTACAATGGCGTTTTCCCGCCTCGATTTGCAAACAGTAAGATGCCGCGCCGTGACAATTGTATGGTGATGATGCGGCTTGTACCGAGCGTTGCATTCAGCCCACGTGATAAAATATACATCTTTTATGTATGTATGTGCGCGGCAAACTATTGATTAGAGGAACGAATTATTATTTTAGTAATGACAGATACAAAATCGCAGTGGATATAATGAGATGTGTTTAATTTTTAATGTTGGTATTTAAAATAAGTGATTATTCACAAAGATTGAAATATTCAAACTACATACACAGTTCTAAATATAAATATCTTTAAAAGATATATTCAAACGCTCGTCGTAAACAGCATAGGTTTTTTTTAAAAGTATTCCACTAATATGAATGTACCCATATTTGTTTGTAAATAATAGCGGCACACACATCGGCAATGCCGGAATTTACCGCATACCCTCCCGCAAAGCCATTCCATTATATTTCAAAAATATGATTCTATATTTAAAACCGTCGCGGGGTTTTACGCGCCCCTTGAGTGAAGTCGAAAAAAGAAAAAAAAGGCATCGGCCGTGTTGCCAACCTAAACGTCACGTGATAAATTACCTTCGGGAAATTAAAACTGTCTTTAGAAATGCTTTGGAACAATACAATTTTCTTTTTCATTTCTAATCTGTATCCATCTCGCTTCTGTGTAGATGTTTTGGGTGTTTTCGTCTCGTTCTTATAAAAAAGAGTGCTGATTAAGGAAAGAGTGGCAATATTTTTGTTAATAGACTCTTAAGGAAATTTATTACGATTATGTGACCGGTTTGATAATTTTACTAAAATTCAACAAACGTTGTAAGACCAGAGAATTATTAAGGGACTTTAGGTACTTTTATTTGTTTGTGAAAGTCATGGAAAAAATCTGTGCAATGCAGCAGACCTATCACTACTCCACTAGAAAAAAAGTAATATTAATATGCAGCTTAAAGTAAGCAAAGATTTGATTCATAACTTGAATGAATTGACTGACTCCAGAGATTGCATTAAAAATTCACCAAAATTATCTCCAACACAAAAGACAATAGCAAAAAAAAATAGACCAACTTCAAACAAAACACTCAGATGCACAATCTAATAATTAAAAAGCGAGAACATCACAAACACATTAAAGTACCGACCTTATTCCAAATCTAATTTCTCCAGACGAAAAAAACAAAGTTAATTACTTTTTTCTGGAGATAAGAGACCCTATTTGAATCCGGAATCCGTTATCACCTCGGTGCTGCCGCCCTGGTGGCTTCTCCCTTCAATCCGGGAGTTTTCGACCCTCTGGGGTATCTAACGTAATTTAAAGATAACTAATGCTCACGGTCATTAAGGAACGTTCGAAGAAAACTCGTGGAAATGCAGCCAAATGCATTTTTAATATTGGTTCTGAGATTGAGCGTACTTTATCTGTTCGATGTTTGCTTTTTTGCTTGTTTTGTATTAGGAATGCTTGGTGTTTTCAAATCTTTTTTTGGCTTCATACGAATACTGTATAATTCTTTCTTTCGGTTTTCAAAACTAGTAATGTGTTGAGTACCTATAGGAAGGTATAGTAAGTTAAATATGTTATCGTTTCTTATTATTTTAAGTTTTTGAATTTCATCTAAGCACAATACCTACAATCATAGCAGTTAGTATTTTTTATGTTTTTCTGGTCGTACCTAACTATTTTAGTTAATTTAGAACGTGACCGAAATTATGTAATAATGTTATTATACGTATATTTAGAACTCATTTAATTCTCTCATTAAATAGGTTTTATTTCCTATAACAGTTTACGATATGACCGTCTCATCATCAGAAGAGACGTAAATCTGTTCAAAATTATTTATTACGATTAAATTTTTTACGACCTAATAAATTTTTAGAATTTAATACACTTAAGGCTTTTGTTGGCATAGGTCTAATTGACCCTAAGACTTTTAAGACCCAAATTTTTAACGATCGAAAAGGTCCCAGTATTTGTAAAAAGAAAACGCGCCCGTCACGACAAGGTGTTTATTTTTTGGTCAAAAAACTGTAAAATACTATCGGACTTTTACGACAAATTCACACAAGACCTACTTAATAAATCTGACAAAATCTTAAATTTATGCTCGCGAACGAACTCAGGGCGCGACTAAAAAAAACATAATTTTACGAGGCCGTAAAGCCGCTTAGAGCGAGGCGGGATAAATCGGGAAAAATCCATTTTAATTAAAGTATTTTTATGATTATTGTGATGAAAATTAAGAAGGATGATTTCCTTTTAATGGAGGCTACAAAAACTTTTGTCGGGAAATTGTTTTATATGCCAAGTTTGAGACGTTACTTCTTTGTCACAAATTGTATCAATTTTATATCATATTACGTTTCTGTTTTTGATAGTAACAAAAGGAGAACGACGGGAAGTCCCGACAAAAATTTTGAAATTACGTAATTATCAAAACATAATTTTAACACACACAAATCTAACTACAAATCAGTGGATCAGCTTAAAAGGCTTTCAATGAAGAACATAATAATCTATATCGGTGCAATATATGAGAAAACGGGAAACATTAAACAAAAAAGAACGGAGGACGAATCCAACGACTTGAAAATTTCTCCATTTAAGAAATTGGTTAATAAAAATATTCACAGTTATTATTAAAAGGCCCTTAACATATTTGCAGATGATTTGTTTCAGCGTCGTGGATTGCTATTGCACTTCCGTTGGTGGCTGAAGAGTCCGATACTGGATCCGCAACAGCGACCGCATTGATGACAAGTAAGTTGAGGTTTATGAGTTGGAGGTGTTAAGTTGTAACAGTATTACTGTATAAATAACCATTAATTGTATAACATATTTTCACAATTCAACATATTTTCAACGTCAATGCATTTTATGCAAAGCCATCCTGTTACCTCTATTCAAACAAATTTAAGTGTCTCATATTTTCCACTTTAAATTTTTAATCTTTACAAATATCGTTTAATGAACCAGGAAGCCTTCTTATTTTTTTTATAATCTTTTTTCCACAGACACGTCTTGGAAATATCGTGAAGGCGCCGCAGGAATTTTAAAAAGTGGTCTTGATTAAATAAAAAATGTCGCCTCGGAGGGGCTTTGCTCGTGTTTAGAATTAAACAGGCCTTTGTCTAATGCCTAACTTAGATTTTTATAGCGGAAGAATTAAAGTACAGGTAAGTACCTAATTTGTTTAGCATGATTGATGACGGTGTCAATGACACCGTGTTTATTGTTGCCTCGAAAGGACGTGAGTTAATATGTGAGGGCGATTATCATAATTTAATATATAATTTTTGTTTCTAAGAATAAATGCCGATACTATAATTTTTTGCTGTCTTCAAATAAACGAGATTCTGAATAAGTGAGAATATTTTTTTAAGTGTGTTGCTAGTTTAGATACCTACTCCAAAATTCCTGAACTGGCTTGTGAAATTTCTTCTTTAGTATTATTTAATATTTTGTAGCGATGATGGTCGAGTGGTTAGTGGGGTCGATTGCCGTTCAAAACGTACGAGGTTCGATCCCACGAAACTTGCAAAAAGAGCCTGAGCTACCTGAAGGAAAACCGGAAACCATAGCTGGACTAGGCATGCTCCCTCTCAGGGCTACAGTATCGCAGGCTTCCGTGGTCGTGCGAACTTGTGGTCGAATGCCTAGCTGTGCAGGATAAGAAAAACCTAAATGATCACATATAGATAATTGATGGAGTCAGGCGTTACTTTGCGGAAATCCATTTATTTATATCTTCAAGCGCTCGCTTTTGAGCGAGCGCTTGAAGAGTCAACATCTCCTGAGGATGCCTTGTGCTAAGGCGAAACACGTGTTGAGGAAGTCGGATACTGAGAGAAAGAGAAATAATAAGTTGAGGTGTGGCGGTGGTGAGGAGGAACCACACCATAAAAACAAAAATATTTTTCGATTTCTCACGCTGACATCAAGACGAGGCGGAAAAACACTAAATATCTTGTATATACCATCTTATGATCACATATAACTGTCTGAATTACTTAAGCCAATTTATTTTAATTTTACCTTAATATCTATTTTCTCGGAGACGGCTGGACCGATTAGAAACTATTTTTTCGTCCTCTAAAGCGGTCCTATTAATTTAATTTAAAATTTATTGTATTGAAATCAATTTAGTACTTAAGTTTACAAAAAAATGTAGTATTCACCTGCTGAAATAAGGTCGATTTATTCAAAGTGACTAGAAGAGTATTTTTTTTAAATCATACGAAAAACAGTGTCTAAATCTGTGTTGTTTATTATTGTTAATTTATCACAAAGTGTTTTGACCCGCATGATCTTGATAAGGGGTGTGCAATAAATACTAAATTCGTTTAGGCAGTAAACCAGTCTAGATTAACGTGAGATAACTATATCTGCTTGTAACGGCTACTGGTCTAACCTACGCTGCGTAGATAGGTAGGTCTACTTACAAATATTAACCATCTAGCTTTCTTTAAGTTGTTTTTTTATAAGATGTAGCTTTTTATATAGCTTTTCAGAGACAGATAAGAAGCTTGCCAATGTTAAAACAAACGGGTAATTTTATATAATCTGATAATATTTTAGACGCCATTTTTTTTTAATTTTATTTATTAACTGGCTTTAACATTTTTAATTTTATTAAATATTCATAGCAACTATCTTTGTGTTGTTTTTTCGACGCAATAACTTTGGAGAATTAGATAAGAACTCTGAAAACGTAAAAAATTACCCCATCCAGTCGGGCCAAGGATGGTAATACATATAACCGGGTTATCTATAAATAAATGTAAGAGGTCTTTAGGTGGTTTGGAAACTTTGACATCAAGGTGACTCACTCCCTTTCCAGAAATTAAAATCTGGCTTTAATAGGTATCTTTTTAAAGAGTACGGTTAATTTGGTCTAAGCTGCTGATTTAAAATCTTTTAAATTGCTAATAGTGATTGCAGGCAAAACGTCTGATATTAAAAATGGCTTGTCCATTGTACAAAATACGCAGCTGGGCACGCTGCCCTCTGGTGGTGGGTTGGAGCATTTAGATTATCTGTAGATCTTAAATGGTATATAGGTAATCCTTCTGCTATATTTTTTGTTGTTGTAGTTAGTCATTTTGTTTATGTTAAAAAAGACACTTGTTACAAAATGTTGTTAAAGCTCACCATTAGTTGGTACTCGTGTTATTGATATATCACTTGGGAATGTATAGCTTACCTGAAATGAAAGAAAAATAAATTAACATCAAAATACAACAAAGTGAAATAGACTGATTATGCATTTATTAAAATTACATTATTACTAATAATGATCATAATCACCGCAAAAATATTATTTAATTTAAATATTATTAAAATATATAATATTAATAAAAATACATTTATGAATATATAATTTAAAGTTATATATTAATAATTATGGATTATGTATTGGAACAGATCGTTTTCTAGCGATAATGCCGCCATTTGTAGCACTATTTTTGTTAGAATTGTTGACATGTATCGTGTTTGTTTTGTATTTCTAGAATAAAGAATTGATCTATCTATCGCTGACTTTAACACCAAATTTTTCTCAAATACTGAAAAGAAGTATGCAAAAATAGTTTGCAAAAATACATCAACACGAAAACTCGACCAACCAAAAAACCTTTAGGTAAGTCCAGAAGGACATACAAAGGGAAAACTATTGCCAGTATTTTTCCCGAGAAATGTGCAGGTTGGAAGCAAATAGCGACCGCCCTTTTCCTCTAAGAGAAAAAAAAATAAAATGCTTACGTAGGAAAGGAATAATTTACGCGCGCGCTCTGCCCTTTTCCCTTATTATTATCGACCACGTTATTATTTTTTTCTTGGAAGGAAAACAGAGGTAAATAGGTGAAAAACTGTCAAGGCTAGTAGTAGAAATTGTATTCATATACTGTCGGGAATTAATATTAATAATACGTTAATTAATTAAATATTTACTTATAACAATAGTTTTTTTATTTCATACTAGCCTTACCTTTACGTGCATCGCAACGTATAAAGTGAAATAGTAAAAATGTGATAAATGAAGAACCGCTCGACCGATTTTGTGTAAACTTCACATAAACCATCTACTAAATAGTCCGAACAGAGCCTAATAACTTGGTTTGTATAGGTGAGCCCGTTCTTGAGTTATAAAATTACAACGAAAAGTGGCATTGATTTTTATATATATTGATATTAATTTTACATTTCACACATTCATTTTTAAGTTAAGTTTTATTAACTTAAACTGTATTAACTGATATTTATCCCACTGACGAGCACGGGTCTTTCCTAAGTATGTAGCGATCCATCACGCTAGGCAAATTTAACCTGCTCTAAAAAGCAGGTTTCCTTCACCTGCACGTTGTTTCCGTCTCCAGCACATAGAGCGAAATGGTGCGCGGGTGAATCTGGCTGGGCATTCTGTTGCATTGCGTGTAATTAGTAAGAACACCAATTTTATTTAGGTACCTTGTTATGATTATTGTGGATAAAAAATAAAAAAGTAAGTCATAAAATACAGAAACACAGATCATAAAACATCTACGAACTTTGAGAGTACAAAAGTTTCTTGTATCTATGTCTTTTAATTAATTTTATTTTATATATAGGTAACGTTCACGGATCCGGTTGAGCTCATACGTCTATTATGCGACATCCCCTACAGACAGACAGACAGACGATATTAATATTTATATGTATGTCATATGCAATTATTGTAATACATTCAGTGCGCGGACGCACCTTTCGCTTTACTGCAACTGTCATTGCTCATGGGGTGACCGAACTTCACGGGTTTTATGGGATACACAGATTATATATATATATATATATTTTATTTAATAGAAAAAGGCCGACTAGTCTCAATTCTCAAGATATACATCTCTAGAATTGGTGACTTAAATAAAAACAATATTAAAAACTTAAGGTTTAAGGAGTTCAAAAGGATCGAAAAACTTTATCTGTATAGGTCTGAAATTCGGTTCAAAACTGTCAGAATTTCTTAATCGAATTCCCTATATAAGCCAAGATAATACTAAAATTAATTATAACCTTATATTATTTAGGTGATACGCTCTTATATCTCAATAATAGTTAACTATGTTATCATGTCAATATCAAATCTGACTGAAACCTATAATATTAACGATATAGATTGATGTGGAATATTTATATTTGATTCGTTTTTTAATCAAATAGTTTGACGTACGCGACGTTTGATTATTATTTATATTTTCGTGTATTTATCCATTTAATATTGCTAATTAGTCATTAGTAAATCGATACTTTTGGTTTAAGGTGTTATAGATTTATCAGAAACCGGAAAATAATATTGGAACGTTATAATTATACGAATGTTTCGTGAAATTATTTTTACATTTAATACTTTAGTTTTATTATCATTTTTATCGATGTTTTTATAACATTTTGTGTAAATATAAATTTAATCGCCTTTTTATACTTCAGAAAATGCTTTAAAAATGATCGGCTGTAAAATGTTACCTTATTATGAAAGGTGTCATCGGTTTTGTTATTAAAATTAATGTTAGTTTTATGGTGTTACTTTTACTGTATTTTAATGGAAATAACGCAGTAATATTGCTTTGCGACTTTTTGTGATAGAATACTAATTATTATTATTTAAGCCAGATGTTACATTTTAAGTGCATTTACCATACATTGCATACAGTAAGTTTTAATATTTTTTACTCAGAACTAACTTTTATATTAATAAAAATTAAATTAAATATTAAATCTTGTATGTAAAGCACTTTAGGTGTGCTTCAATATGTTAAATTAAATTTATAGCCATAAACATAAACAAAACCTCCTATGATGATCCCACAAATGCAAATGGAGTACAATAATCGTTATCTCTTCTTAGTTGCGTTTAAAAACCAGCATCCCTCGCGTTACTAACGTCAGATTGACATCTGTCAGTGACGGATCGCGCTGGGGTAGACGTGACCCCATACCGTCAGAGTACTGGGGTACTATCTGACCCCATATTTTTGGCTGGTGGAATAAATTTTTAATCAAAATATTTTTGCGTCCCCTTCGTAACTGGGTGCCGTTAATTTCTCTATTGTCAGATGGTGATACAAGTTAAGTCGTGATGGGTGATGCTTTTAATGAATAAGTTGGTCTGAGTGTCGGTGTTGTTCGTATTTTATGATATGAGAAAAAAAGTATTACTGGAACGCTTTTTCATACTTTTAACGGGGTTTTTGTTATTAGGCTTGGGAATTAAGGTACGTATTGACAAGGTGATTTTAGAAAGATATTATAACAAAAAGAAACTGAAGAACAAAGGTACCTGACACAGGAGAAATCCTAGTGAGAAGCTACTCGTATGAATATGAAGTGTATGTTTGGTTATAAAAACTAAGATATTATAAAATAAACAGCCTACTATTAAATTATTAGCAAAAAATAATAATTATACGTTATTTTATTTTACCACTTATTACTTATGTATACCACTGAATATATTCTTTTAATAACATTAAATATTTAAGTAAATAACAAATACCCAGAGGTCAAAATAAAAACTATAACATTGTTACTGACACGAGACAACCAAAAGGCCCAAATCTGAAACAGATCGAAATAACACTATTACTCATCGACCCATTAACTCGAAATAAAAAAACGTGTAACGTACATCTTTCAAACACTGCGGTAGATTTATGACGCATCCAGATTTGCAATAATTTACAACATACAATAACGGTTGTTTTCATTCTTCCTTAGTTCACCACTTTAATGCAATTTATTTTTTTAAAGCTATATTTATCGGGAAAATATAATGTTTGTTGTGATATCTTAATGCGTGTTAAATAAATCTTGAGTTTTGTTTTATCATATCTCCGTCAGATTATCAGAATGTTTTTTGAAAACTATGAATGGGATTATAATAATGGAACTTAAAATTACACAGAGCATACTAATGTTTAGTTAAAATAATGTCTTACTTCATGTAGGTAAATCTAATAAGGATGTTCTCCTCATCGATTATTAAAATCATGATAAAGAAAGTTTATAAATTGTTTATGCGCGCGGTTAAAGGAAATTCCGATAGATATATATTTTTTTATATTTATTGAATTAGAAAATTAAAAGTTACTGAATTAAACAAAAAATAACACTAAGACGTGTAAAGCTAACTTTATAGATTACAAGTTATGCTTAAACAAGTAAGAATTGACTTTCATTGGTCACGCTTAACTTATGTTACTAATAATATAATTAAAGCAAATTAAAAGTTGTATTGAATTAATTAAATTACTAGACCGATTTCGATAAAATTCGTATATGGGACCACCTTGGGATTATGCCTTTTAGTACCAAAAAAAGTTTTTTTTTTTTAATCTTTTCTCAATAGGCGTAAATATCACAGAGATAAAAAAAACATACAGACGAATATAATTTCTCCTCCTTTCGTTGGTAAAAAAAATTTGATTGGTATAAACTTCTTCGAGGTTTTATCTTACATGTGCCACAGAATCAGATTAATTTTCACCATGTTGTTTCTAAATTCAGACCTTTATATACAGGTAACGTAAATCGACGATGTCAACGAAAACCGTGTACAACAATAAATCAACCAATCGTACAAATAAGTAAGTATATAATGCAAATAATTCATACAAAATTGCGCAATAACTCATGAAGAATACGTCATACTGACCATATCACGTCTATTACCTACAACGAACAAGCTTTAATAGTCTCGTGGATGCTTTACAGTCATGACATGAATTTTTAATTGAGGTATTGTATTAAGTAAGACTGAAGACCACCAAAAAATTGCATAAATTCAACTCGAGTCTAGTTTATTTTTATATCAGCATGTGTAAAAAACTTTGTGAAAATATTTCGTATGGATAAATCCTTTTCTTATTTTTAACATGTGTTAAGACACAGCCTAATAATATAAGAAACGCGAAAGTTTGTAAGTACTTATGTTTGTTACTCTTTCACGCAAACACTGCAAAATAAATTTAGGTGAAATTAGGCACCAAGATGAATGAAACTATGTCAAAGACATATGTTTCCCGAAAAAATGCAACGTTCCCGTGGGATAATTAAATTAAAACACCGCGAATAACCACCACGCTGTAAGTATATACGATAAAATCACGCCTCATCACTAAAAATCTTGCCTATCGTGTAAAATTATAGAGATAAATAGCACCTTATCTTCTCAATTACTGCTGTTAATATCAAAGCGCTAACCAAATAATTATAAGAGAAGTGCTATAAATCATCAAACATATACTCGTTCACCACTAGAAATCCGCTAACTAAACATCTCCAGACATAATTGTTTCGAAAATAGAAGAACAAATCATTACAATATCTCAATTCGTTCCGGCAGTTTGCCACTAGAAAATGCGACCTACATACAAACATACCTATAAATCTCGCCTTAACAAAGAAATTAACCTGAAAACGTCGCGTAGACAAAACGACGCGACGGAAAAATACAATGGCCGACCAATTAATACAATATTCTAAAACAATAGAAACGTAACAAAAGTTGCCAATGTAATGTATACGAGACTAAAATCCGTTAAATTTTATGTGCATACATAAATTTTTCGTGCATATAGTTTAAATGCTATAGACAAACACGGGTACTTGGCTGGCCTTTTGTCACGCTCGTTTGAGTAACATAGACACATTTATGGGTATTTTTATGCAGCTTACACGTGATCGTTATTTACTTGATTTTAGTTGTGAAAATATCAGTAAAAAATATTTGTTTAAGAAAGTCAAGCTCTTCTAGCTCAAATTCGACGCTGTTACAGAATTTTAGCTGAAAACGTAGGTATGTTACAAGTGTTGCAAACATAACAAGTTTATTCTTAAATTTTATAAGCGTTTTTTGTTAGAATTAATTCATAATTATAATCATTTATTGTATAACTGTACAGAAATTGGTTTTAATGTAAAATGTGAATAGAATTTAAAATATCCTTTAGAAAACTAAACTCATGGTTTTTCTAGTCAATTCACTAGCGTAATATTTCTTAATACTTACTGTTTCATAATATATTAATTATATTTTATTCTTTAAGGGGGCAGTAGTCTGGTATGCATTTAAAACTGCATTAAAATTTTAACCATCGTTTATATTAATGGTTTTATTGAGTGATAAATTGAAGTAAAGATTTTTTATTTGCGAATAAATACTATGTATTCTCGTTGATTTGAGCCAACCTTATCTATCTCAGGTTTTAGATAGCCGGAATATTGAGTTGCCTAATTTTTTTATTAATTATTTGCCTTAATTTTTATATAATTACGGTAAAATACACTTTTTTATGCAGGAAATATTAAAATACTTTTTTTTTGTTTAATTGGTAAAGATTATGACACATCTATGCAGTGTTATCGGTTAGGGGTGTACTGAAAGGGGGTCTCATCCTAAGTAACTACTTTCACTGTGGGATCAACTCTGAATTTGAGAAAAAAAATGTGGCAACCGATTCTTTCTGTATGGAACAGGTGATTTTTTTCCCCGAGTCCAGAATTGCTTTGATAGTGAAATTTGTTTCTTACGATGAGTATAGTGACCCCCTTTCAGCTTAGTACACCCCTAACCGATAACCCTGTATAATATAAAGTAGACGGAATCTAGACTTACAAGCATTGCATAGAAAAGCGAAAAGTTTCAAACGTAGTAGCAATAAAAACGCTCATAGCGCTTACTCCCTATTTCTGCAATTCGGGCATTGCAAACAATCTAACCTAATTCGAAATGCAGCGACAAACTCACTTCGAGCGAAACGAGCGAGCGGAACGAGCGAAATGCACCAAGAAGTGCTCTGAATACTCACAATGTCTAGGACAGTAGTACTCAAAGTTTTTAATAACGTGTACCCCATTTGCGTGGGTACTTTAAGTTAGGATGATTTTAAAAAGAACCTGCTAATAGCGAAATTAAAACGCAATCGTTTATGGAAAGAAAAATTCATATGCCAATTTAATACATAGAATTTATACACAAACTAACTAAAGAAAAGATAGGTACACGTAAAATTAAAATACCGATGATAGCAAGTCTAAAAGATTCGAAGGTCTTATTTCCTTAAAACATTTTTGAAATGACGTATTGGGCTAAATTATTTACACATTATTTTGATGCATTAAACAAGATACATACTTCTTATGTGTAATATAAATCAATATAGTATAGAAATTCAAAAATATTTTTCTGATCTCTTAAGTCTTCCATCGATACTTACATAGCTATTCTTACTACACAAGAATCATCCTAATCTTATGGTGGTCCCACAAACCGTTTTTCGGTTAATTCATATTTCATATCTATCACCACTGCATAGTCATTAATGTACCCTTCTTGGTACGGACTCTCACTTTGAGCATTTCTGGTTATAAGAAAATTACATTCCGACCGGTGCTAAAACCTAACGCCGCTGTGGCATTTCGAATGCAGATTATTTTGAGTCCAGTCCAAAAGTTGGTAAATTCCGGGCTGGTAGGTTGTAATAGGTATTCTATAATAGCCTAGCCTAGTTTGTACCGAGATATTTAATTTAAAAAAAAATTAGTGTTTAATTCGTTTTATAGTTGTTTGCGAGTTACCTCGTCATTATTAATTTGGCGTTCATAAATAGGAAGACAGTAGAGTTCATTTGTCATATTTAATGAGAACATAAATTAAGAAATGTGTACCACAACGGGTTCCGAATGGATCAAACTTAAAGATAATCCAGCTTATTATGGCAAACCCGATAACACACAGTTATTTTCCACTATCACCTGATTTATAAACTACTTTCCAGAAGCTTCTAAACAATCACAAATAGACTACCTGCATACATATTTCAAGCTAAAAATGCTAATTCGTTAAAACCAAAACACTTGACCTCTAATTTAAACCACGTCAGACGGAAGTTGAGATCTAATAAAAATAGTTTGTCTAGGAATGCGTTTTGAGGTAGTAATAATACGGTAGCGAGAAATAATGACACATTGTACGAGTTGTATGGAATTTGTATGAGATTTGTATGGAATTTGTATGAGTCGTATGCTGATGAGACAGTGCAAGTGTAACTGAATATTGATTTGTATAATTGGATAATTAGTCTAGAGCTTCTTGAATATGCGACAAAAGGGTTTAGTTCATTACATTGTTCATATGTCGGTTTCTATTGTTTGAGCTCGAAAATTTGTCTTGTAAACAATGGGAGAAATTTGGTTCAGGCGCCACTCATTTAGAATATAAAATTTTTGAAATACTTAGATGAACTTTTTGTACTTTAAATGTTTATTTTTTACAGTCAGAGTAACTAAATCTATATGAAACTAATACATTGAGTGAGTTATATTTGTAGCCTACAAATTAATGTCTACATAAGTATTAATACTTAAAGCAAAATGCTAAATAATGCTCATTTATTCAAAATATATATACTGAAACTTAGTTATTGTTTTTTTTTTTAAATAGTGACTGATGGTGTAAAAAATTTACGCTAAACAAATAAACAAATGCAAACAAAAAAATTACGTCAACTTGACTGCGCAAACGCATCATTTAAATTGTCTATTTGTTACATTCTATTCATACATTTTTCGTCCCTTTCATACTCGCAGCTGTCATCTGTATGACGAATCACCGTGTCATTTTGACAGCGTTCTGTCCTGTCAAATGTAATTCGCACCCTTTTCGTGTAGAATGGAGAAGACCGGAATAATAGTTCTTAATTTTATTCATGTGTACAAAAGCCTCATAATAGTAGTATGAATGCGTAAAATTATTAAAAAGATACGGTGTACAATACGAATTATAGACTTATCTAAACGTTACTACGTTTAATCTTGTATGGTAAGTATTTCAGGTATCAAATCGAGATGAATTCATAATAATAACACAATTAAAATTTATTATTTTTACAAATTAATTTAATAATTTTAAAGGAATACATAATCAATTTCATAATCAGACTAAATAGTCACAAAAATCTTAACACCATCTTCTATTGTTCATAGACTATTAAATTTAATAAAACCCATAAAATATCAAATACGACGTCATAAATAATACCATAATTAAAACTAAGAATAGGTAAAACAATGTTGTTATTTTTTACATACAATCATGTTCTTATTTTTTATAACCATGGAGTATGTACGCAGAAGATATACCAAAGAGAATGATACAAAAGTATTAGTTGCCATAGACTAAGTACAATGGATTCATGATCGTGTGACGTATTGTGTTATAACCCTTTGGTATTTTTCGAAGAGCTTAGCCGTGGTAATTGTTAGGATAACAGTTTTGTCAGGGCTACATGTTGAAGGGTGGATGCGTGTGGTAATATCGGATATAGTGAAACATTAGCTAGAAATTAGTTAGTAACTGTACTAGATATCGTCAAGACTGATAATTTTTAAGGGCTAACTATTTGAATAAGGTTTTTACTAATTTATTATGTTTGTAAGTAATGGGCGCTTATTTTATTAGAAAATTTATACATTTCTGTTTTAAATTTAAAAGTTTTTAACAAGTACTATTCAAGTTTTGATAAAGCTTTTATTGAAGTTGTATTATACCCGGTATTATATAATAGAATGCCTAACTTAACCTTTTCTTAAAAAGATCTTAACCTTATGACTGACTAAAGTTCCATAAAAAAATGACAGATAAAACCATTTGTCGTATCTATGTTTTTGACACAAAACTATGCGTTCAATAGTTTGCCTGTAAAGTTTAGAAAAATCATAATTTCTTTAAAACAACTACATTCTATTTAAGATGATCCCACGTCAAAACCACACAGTGTTATGTTACGCCAAATTCACTTGTGTTTTAGGAAACAGGAAACCAGACGTGTCGTATTACACTTTTTGTTAGATTCCCGCCTTTTTTAACTTCAATTGTTAATTTTGAGGTTAACAAGGAGGTGCGAGCTTGCATGTAGGTTGGTAGCTTTGAATCTGAGTCTATGGTTTATTCTGTGGCGAGAGGAAATTGTGGTATTTATGGAGGAAGACTTGAAGTGCTTCTTAAATAGAACTTTGTGTATAATCGGGTCTGGATTCGTTTAAAATTGGTAAGTAGTAAAATAATATTTTGCTGAAAAGGAATTACGTAGTTATTTTTACTTGGTAGGATGATTTAATCGGGAATGCTAATAATTGCTAAAGTTTGAAAGATGTATATGACTTTAAGTATTAGTTTGAATTCTCATTACAAGCCAAAGCAACAATGCAACAAGCACCATGTAACCAGTGGCCAAACGTATAATTAAAAATAATATTGTGATCAAAATCACATTAATGACTGGCTATTGGCATGTCTAGATATGATAGGGTGGGATCCCGTAAAGATAGCTTACCACGCAGGTAAGTCCAATTCGCCCAATCTGCAGTCAAAAGACAAAAGGACTCGAGTTTTCCCATTTCCAAATGAACGACACCATCGACCAATCATAATCCGGGAAAAGTGGGTACGTAACAGGAATCTATCACGAAGGAACCACGCCCTGGGGAGAGCCGAAGCGCGCCCCTGACTAATCTAATATTAAACACATTCGGATATTAGATACAAAGTGAGCATTCACAAAATTTAATAATCCCGCTCCCACACCTTCGCCCCGTCCCCCTCCCCCGCATACGCCCGTCCCGCTCGCACATGAATTATTAACAACAATTTTATGATTACATTTAGCATTGAGTGTAAGTGCCGCGCGACGTGATACGAAAGCCGAGTGGCCGGTGAAAAATGGCGGAAAACGTTACGAGTTAATATTTTATTGATTTCGATAGGTTTGAGTTATGTTACTCGCTGGGGTTCCGCTAATTCACAATTTTGTGCCTGAAATATTGATAAGGCGGACCCTGGAGACGGTTTATTGGCTAACTTGAAAGCGACTTGAAGTATTTGCGGCTAACGATTGCTGTACCGCGAATACTACGATATTGCTTTGGGTCTCAAATTATTAATGTACGGGCCTTTTTCCGAAACATGGTTTTGGGGAAATGGATTTAAGTTAAATGTAAAATTTATCAATTTTTCTTATTGCTTCTCTGTTTATTTTTTGTCACTTTAGTGTCTCTTTCACTATTTCCTGATGTTGTTATCTAATATTCTTCAAGTTGCGTATGAATTGTTTTTTTTCTAGACAAGCGTGCTACATTTTAAGCCGCATCATCGCTTTACATCAGACAAGCCTTTTTTTAATAAGAAGGTTTTCTTACCTATCTAAGACAGTACATCTATTACGATAAAAAAATTTACGATGCAATTCTGGGAAAAACTAAAACTGTCAGAAACTGAATTAACTGCATTTATCAAACATTTATATTTTCCTCATCTTTTAAAATATACCAACTACAAATGAAATTAATCATTTCCACGCTCGAGTCTCGATTTCACGTCAATTTCCTAACTTCAATAAATGTTAAATCGTTGGTATTTCCACTAAAACGTCAGTCAATACTCGTATGTATACCCATGCAGACGTAACAAGACGAGCGTAAAGAATTAATTGATTTCAATGTTAGTTCCGTCTAGCCGTGACGAGATTGTAATATTAGTTTAATTTATAGTTACTTACTTTAACTTTTTATTGATTTAATAACTAAAAACAGCGTATAAATTTATAGTTATAATTTTTTTTTTAAATATTTTTCTTATTACCCTGAAAATACATTTTTGCAACTTATTGCAATTGCTTATTAAAGATAAGATTTTTGTTTTGAACGTTTGAGATTTGGAGCTTTAAACTAATTGATGAGTTGAAGACACGAACGAATCATTTCATTTCTGATGAAGTTCACCGAACGTGAACGAAACTGTAGATGAACCTTTCCAACAATCAGGCAGTCTTCATAATTGATGTCCAAATAAATTAGCAAATGAGAGGTTCTATGTTTCTTATCACTGGTCAAGCATGTCTTGAGAGGTCTCGGGTTTGATTTCCAGTAAATTTCCTGATTTTAATCACAAAATTATTTTCAAACTTAATTTTAACCTTACTCCTGTTTCCCAGTTGGTCAAAATAGCAATTCAAGTCATTTGCCCACGCAGCGGTCACTCAATCCGTGTGAAGAATAACTAAGTACGCCCGGACGAACTAGGGAGGGGGCTTGACAAATATGGGCCCTGGCAACCGGGGCAGAGGGGGCGATGTAATTTTATTTAGAGTTCGACCCGCGGGGACTTAATGCAATAATCATCATATTTTTGACGAATTTCTGGTGTCGTATGACATTAATTTGCGCTTCTATTACGAACGTAATTTCAGAACATAATACGTTATATTAACGTAAAAGATATGGCATAATAAATAATTATTATGCCAATGTAACTAATGTACTTACAAACAGCAAGATGATTTTTTTTTACATCAAAAGTCAATTTCAATAAAACTTGACACCATGAAATAATACTACTTACCTTTAATTGACATTTGACTTCAAAAGCTAACTTTCTCCGACAAGCAAGTTACCTCACGGTGTTATCCTTCACCGTTAAGGCTCGTGAGATGAAATCCTATTACGCATAGATGTGAAAAACTCAGAACTGCATGCCTGAATCTGTAATTGAATCCGCGCCCTCTCGATTAATGATCAATGGTTTCACCTACTAGACACAAACTTTCAGAACTACACGACAGATATTTTACTCGCGCTTTCATACTCGTAATCGCCGACGAACGAAATTAAAGTCAATTAAAAAATACAACCGTGACGTCACAAATTGCAGAACTGTCACTCGCAAAAAAACTCGCTCGAAGCCGACAATTGGGCTCATCTCGTCTCATCCAGAATCCATCGCATAATTGTCAGTTGATAATTGAAAAACGTAATTATGCCACCGAGCGTGTCAGTTAATTAATATTAAATTCGGAAATAATCGCCCCACCCTCCCGCCTCCCCTGGGAGGGGGCTCTGATTGAATTATAGGGAAATTTTGAATTTTGAATAATTCAGATGTGCGGGTCTGAGTTAGCCCTTTATGGCACTTGGGGTCGTCGCGGTTCGCACGTATTTTAGGGTTTAATTACTTTTTCATTATGTTATTAGATTTTATGTAGTTTTAAAATTAGAATATCTCGTCTTGTATGCTGTAATTAAAATCGATTAAACTCAAAATCTTAATTTTTAACTTCTTCTCGTTTATCCAGTGGAATTATATTAAAAAAGATGTCTGAGTTAATTTGGGAATGTGATCCGAAGCTTTTAGAGTTTTTATCATAGTTTGTTTCTTCTTAAAAAGTTCGAAAATACTAGTAGACACCAACAGTTAAAATGTATGTCGATTTCGGCGTTTTTTGTTTTTAATTTCCTAACCTCCACGGTTCAAGAACATAGAATTAGTTGTAAAAATATTACGGCGTATGAGTAGATTAATCTGCAATGCAGTTTATTCTTTGGAGTGTCATTAAATATAGGAATTTTTATATCCTATTTCCGCGTTTTTAGTAATTCCTGCCGCGGAAAATTATTTTACAATCATCTGTGCCACTTCATTTTATGTGAATTACTATATAGACAATAAATATTTATTCTCGCATGATAACAAATTTATTTATTTTATTTAATCTTAATTTTATTAATGAGTGTAATAACTGTTAACCTATCACCCACGATAATTCATATCTCAAAAACTTTTTTCCACAGACATCTGCAGCCAGTTACACAAATAAATGTGTACTCAGAGGAATGAAAAGTATGTAAAAGCGTGGCTTTTACATACTGTGTGTATGTGGTGGTGTGGTGGAAAAAAAAAAGTTTCCTAGTTACATCGCAATGGCGGCCGCGGCTCACCAAAATTCAATTTAGCCGGCATTTCCCGCTCGCAACTACGAAACCGGGCGACAAACCAAACAATTACACATACGTGGATGGAAAACATAATTTTTCCACAAACACTACGTGGAAATGCGCAAAAAAACACGTCCGCCTGATGACGCTCTGTTAGTTTTTCGCGCCAACCAACGAGCGGCCATTTTTGACAGCTGTCAAACGCTCACACCTAGTGATTGCGTCTTTTGTAGTAACACCTTTTTTAGTGGGGACTATTTTAAACGCGTCAAAGCGGAATATATACATCGCTATTTGAATAATACACAATGTAAATGGAATGATCCCACACAAATTGCCGAGCTCATACGAATATGAAAGCGATAATCGGCCGAGATGCGGCGATATATGCATCTTCAATACCTATTGTTACTCTCTCAACAACGAAACGTCGTAAGCGCATGTTTTACAGACACACATCAGTCATTTTCTGAATGAATACATGACAGTCGGTTCAAAATCAAACCATCCCAAGCGACAATGCGTCGTCGATTGATACCAACCCTCAACGACAACTGCTAGCGTTGAAAAACGCGTAAACAAAACTTGATGCGTTCTTTCACTGATGGAAAGAAGAAGGTGACAAGTGACAGTGACACTGGTGATGTGGTGACGTGGAGCTGTCACTTTTGAATTGGCTCTTGAAAAGGTGGCGACATATCTCGTCGGATCTGCCTCAATCGAAGTGAGGACATGTTAATTGTTAGGTACGGGCCTTGCGTGGGATTTGACGAGACTGGAGACCCTTGACCTTTAGAAATTACTAGAATAGTTTACGCTTTCTTGTCTCAGTGAGTCATTAACTTTAAAAAATCCATCTTGGACATTTTTGATGTCGAAAATATGAGTGAAGCATTTTTGACAATAGAGTCATAATAATAGTGAAAAAAAAAATGTTATGTAACTTTCTTGAGGAACCCGTAGCTTTTTTACGAAAGTTAGGTATATAGATCTTTATTGTGTTCGAATGGCTTAAGCTGTGTTGCAAATTCTTTAGTCAAACACAAGCTAAGCTTTACATTTTGTCAAACCAGAAATCTGTCCTAAAACATCGACAGAGTTTTCCATTATCCTCACAACCGATCTAATTTCTACTTTATAAACTAGTTGTATCTAAGACCACACAGTATATCAGATAAGTACGAGCACGTTGTTATAAAAATAGTTATTCAAGCATGAAAATGTTAGATATAACAGCTATAAGATATGGGTATAGTTATGGGGTAATTGACGTAGTGTGGCCCTTGTAATCGGAAGATGGCAACATTGTTGAGAAAGATAAGTGGTTAACTATATTGAAGGAGTTGAACCGAGACAATAGGGCTCACTGTGCGTTTATAGACGATATCCATCGTTTCACTATTGATAACGAGGTTTAGTAAAAACTTCAAAATGAGCTAAGCTTAAAGCAGTTAATCTATTATTAAGCTTAAAGCAGCTACCTAATTTACTTATTTTATTACCTATCCGATTTCTTCACTTTTGAACCGTGAATAGAAACTTATTCGAGTGATTTTTTTTAATATATTCTTGAAGTTATTTATACTTTAAACCAAACTACGGGCCGCTTAAATATTTATTACTTTCCACTTACAAGGCAGAGTCTAATTCAAGCTAATTGTCACTAATTCACTAATACTAGCCATAAATAATTCAATTCTCAAATGGTGTTAAATGCAAATCAATGATTAATTAACACCTACTATTTAATGTTCAATTCGAGAATATTCATATTAACACATGAATTCTTCAATTAATGAGTTTCTTCCTTTAACAATTAGGTGTTAATTTGTTTGGCATGTGAGTTAAAAAAAAAACTAAGTTAAGAATGACCTTAATAATGACGAAAGTTGCAGTATTCTTTACATTCATTTTTCACTGTTATCAATAATTTATGTAATCTAATCATGATTAATTATCTAGAAAGATGCGTATCCCGTTTGTTAACTAAGGGACCGTTGTCGCATTAAAAAGCTGGGTGTAATCATTTATCTGAGCATTAGTAATAAAATAATATTTTCATAAATTTTCGATGGTATGTCATTCCATTCCCTAAAGTAGTTTCTCTTATTTCTATTTTTACTAATTACTACGGCAGAATTCAGCATTTTTGTAAATTACGCTGCCAAGAACCAACTCAATGCGTCTATTTACTGCCGTGGGCAATCAATGTATTCTGTCTTTGGACATATTGCTGCGACACTGCTTCGCCAGCTTGTTTTATATCCCTTCAATTTCTTAGATCTTTAATTAAGACTTCATGGTTGTTAAAGAGGTGAGTTACTAACCTGGATCCGTCGCGTCGAGGGTCTGTGGCGGGGGCTGGCTCAGTGGTCCGGGGGTTCCACCGGAGCCGGGTGACCTGACGTCATCATTCACCGCGCCGCCGTATGATAACGACGATGAGGGAGGTCTCTGCAACAATACAACTCCTGTTAGATTTGAACACTTAGTACTTATAGATGAGGGACTGGACAAATATTTTAAGAAACTCTCAGCTTGCACCAAAATATTAATTTCTGCCTACTCGTGGACCTACTTTGTAAAACGGGCTGTACCACAAGTTTTTTTTCTACCTCGTAATAACTGGATGTAGCATTCTAATACCAAATTATTATTTTTACTTACTGCATACATCATTGCAGAAAAAATGGAGAGTTCGGGCAAACCCGGACTCCAAGATTAAGTATATCCCGCGATGAAGAGCTAACAAATTACCTTATAAAAACTTCTTTAACAGACGAAGAAGGTCCTTTTGTCTGGTCTGTGACATTATCGGCGTTGAGCACAATTTGACTTGTAAAATCTTTTTGCACCTTAGTATAGGTAGATCTCAGAAAAGTTTATCATAAAGAAACCAATGCTCTTTGAGGTAGGTCTACATTTGAACAAAATATGACTGGTAGTCAGTAGATTGGTAAACTTTTCCGAAATAATAAATTCATAAAATTCAAATAACAGGCAAATTTTTTTGTGGATAAAGGCTATTTTGCTGAGCGTTCTATTATAAGTAAGTTAACTTAGTTTGGTTTGTGCATTAAATTTACAAGATTTTTCTCCCTATCGGTGCCCACCGAATTGATATCGGGTATTACTTTTTCAAAACCATGCCTTAAAAACTATTTGCATAGTTGAATTAAATCACCAAGACTGATCAATGAGGCGTGCTACTATCTATGGCCACTGAACCTTGACGGCACGAACTAGTTGGGTTACCCAGTTCAAGCGTCAGATCAATGTTTGCTTGTTAGCGATTGGTTCTAATCGATCACCTTAGTACAAAATATCACTAGCTCACAAACCTTGGAGGATACACGCCTCATATAAATTTACGATACGGGCTAAGATTTAGTACGCCTAGAACCAATTCAATCGCGACTTGAAAATACTCAGAGTATAACTATCGGGATTAAATAACTGCGCATTCTAATCGTGACAGTTCGCACGATAAAAGTTATAGCATAACGTTTTGTAGAGTCCTTACAAGTCGATAACGAGTACTGCAATAATATGTACCAATGGCAGGTACATTATGTAAGGTTCAAATAGATCAGTAAAAGAAAAGAGTATCTTTTACAAGGAGTCCAACGCTGACAATGATCTGACAACTTTTTCAAAGACTCTTTGCACACAGCTAAAACCACTCTTTAGCAACAAAAAAAGTTCGTAACCGGAAGAGGCTGTCTCGATAATCCATCACTACTTTCAAATTCAAACATCGAACATTACAAAACGTTAAATTAGACGTTCGGCGATTGCCGTAACACTTCGGAAGCGATCGGTAATGAGGCGACGCGCACGCCATCTCGTCATTACCCGAAGTAGCTTATGAGCATTGCACCTGCACCTGCTGCAGGCGGTGTTGTGCACTTGCTCGCTGTTTTGTGTTTGCTTGATTGCTAATTTCATGCGCATATCTTAGACCACATAATTGACCGAGCGAGCGAAGCGTCTCTTTTGTGTAGGTACATGTTTGTAAATATGAATATTCGACCTACTTTAAATTTAGTACTCGCGTGCAGGTAGTCAAAACGGCCATTTTGGCGCAATGTAATTGTAATTCAGAGACAATTCAAATCACAGACTTGACTACCAGGTCGTTGCCTCAAATCAATCTTCACGAAACTAGGTATACAGATTTAACGGTTTTTTTTATCACCAGGGATTTTTGATTGGGTTTACCATACAAATTTCGGCAATTTGCTGTCGTGCCATCAATTTATCGATTTAATAATATTTGGAAGGGACATGTCCCTATCACGTATCACGTGTAACTAATTTTCTAAAATTATGAAAAATAATCGGTTAAGATGTTGTAATTTTTTTAACGTCTCAAATTATCTTGGTCCCGAGGTCATCAGTTAACTAAGTTTATTTAAGTAATTTTTTTTCCGTGGGTCCTTTGGTCAACTCACCATTATGGTCAATACAGTGCACACTCGGCTTTATTCTTCTCCTAATTACAACAAAATTCTGTAATACAAAATACCATAATCAACTTTCGCGATATTACCAGGTCGCATTTTGGAATTTTGGTGAAAATAATAATTATCCAAAATGGCAAATTTGATAATTATTATCAAAAACATACCTTCATCAAATTACAGTATTAGAGTTGGGTTCAGAAAAAGCTTACTGTACTCATCATGATGTATGATTGTTTACTTTTTTATATGATTTTTCTATGATTTTTATGTTTATTGTTACTTTTATTATAAAAATCGGTTTAACAGTTTGTTTTGTAAATTAAAATAACTAAAGATCAAAGTCAGTTGATGCTACTTTAAAAGTACCTACTTGTTTTCTACACCTAATAAATCAAAAAGAAAAAAACACAAGTGAGATTTAACAACAATCAAAAAGAAATTAAACCTTCGTCACTTTTATTGGTTAAAGCTAGTAGGTAAAGTAATACTTAATCTTGCCCGAGATTATTCAACATCCTACATTGCAGTTTCTAAGATGTCATTTGTAGATTTCACGGAAATCTAATTTGCGTAGATAGGTACCAACGTGTCAAGTGTGAATGTTGCTGTTCCTAGAAATTGATAAGATTAAAATCCAAGTCTCTGATATAAACTACCTAGCTACTAAGATTATTTTAACCACTTCTAAGAATTTTGTTAAGATTCATCTATTTCGGTAAAAACGGATTCTTTTTTTAACTGAGCAGCCAAAATGTATATCATAACTAATCAAAGTTGACGTTGAGTTTAATAAATTCTGAAATGAGTGACCAAAGAGTGGCATTACTAGTTGCGTAGACTAGATGACATTAGACACGTAATTTTTATACTCGTAGGTCTGCATTTGACATAACTCGCATCATGTAAAGCGATAATAGTGGCCTAAGATGAAACACGCTTGCTAAAAAGAAATGCATCAACTCATATCATCCCACTGCTGAGCTCGGTTGTCCCAATTAAGAGTGCATAGGCCATTGTCTAACAAACTGTTCCAATTGCGGATTGGGCACTTCACTTATTTTCGAAAGCTTTTCCGACAAGCTGGTTTCTTTACTATAACCTTTTTAACTTCACTAGGCTATCACTAACTTACACTTATAATAAGAAACCTTTGATAGAAATATACCGCTTTAATGTTTTTGTGGTAACCTAGCTATTTAAAAGCTAGGGCGAGACACTAAACCTAAGCGAGTATCCGCCTAAAGAAATGACACATTGTTCGTAATGTAGGCCAGAGAATTAATATCACAAAATAATTAAAGTAACCATTAAGCGCCTTACACAAGACACCTAACGACAAAAACATTATGTACCTACATGAACAATTACAGTGAACTGTGCTTTGGCAATTAGTACAAATGGACGCTTATCAATCAAACGCGACGCGACGCCGGAATGGATTTGAATAAAATCCCTCACATTTACAAGCATTTGTACCTATTCTGTTACATAACACTAATCTTACATTATCTGTGATAAATATTTTGGTATCTATTTCAAAACAGATCATTTAATTTTATATGTATTTGTTATCAAGAATAGTTGTTCGATATTCAAAATTCAAATTTCCTAGCACAAGAATAGCAGATGGAGCATCAACACAAATACCTGTGCATTTCCAAACATAATTAGCTGGCAGACAGAAATCATAACGTTCGAAAATAGAACGCTACCGACCGCCAATTTCAATAATCGTTAAAGAAATCGAACAGACGGCGAATTTGGATTCGGATTCGGAACAGATGATTTGAATTTCGAACAGATGTCCGTTGCCGGACTCGATTAGATGCCTAGTGTTGATACGTTGGGCTGATCTAGAAGCTAAAGGTGACCACCCATTGGCAATCGCAACATAGTAACGCGTTTCACGAGCATCCGAATGATCGTGAGACGCCAGAACGTATCTTTGACGCGCCTTTGAGGTGAAACGTGACAAGTTTGAGGAATTTTGGCTTTGGAACAAATTGTCGTAAAGCTGCAGTTGTTTATGCAATCATCTCAGAGACAAGATTGCACTTATCCCACGTTCCAAATGGTATTTTGCGTGACATTTTACGAACGTAAATAAGTATACGTATTTGTTTCTAAATTGCTCGTTTGCTGCAATACTTGTAAGAAATAGCATTTAAAAGTATCTCAGGCAGTCGGTGAAACCAACAACGGAGTATCTAATATCATTTTCTGGCAAAATGTACGATACTTTTTTATGGCAGGTACGTAGTAGCTATGATGAAAGCGTCTTTATGAACACCACTTGTTTTCAAGGACCTTTCAAACTTCGAATCCCTTTCTCCGGTTCCAATATCTCGTTTCAAAACGCACATTCGAATGTGTTCCATTTTCAAATTAAGTCTATTAGAGGTGCGCGATTGAAAGATTAGTCGAATCGATTACTTCGTTAATCGAATTGTGGAATCGTGATGCCTGTTTGGGTTAGTGACGGAATAGAAACTCTTTGATGTTGGGTATTGAGAAACTGAATAAATAGGTAGGTAGCTGTTGTGAGAATCTCTTTCTTAGATTCTAACTGATATAATCAAAGTAATTTTTTAACATAATATAGGCATAGTGAAGCTCAACGAGGCTGGAAGTTTTAATCTCGATAGCCAGGAACAAAATATGTAGCAAGTATGTAAGTTTCCTTAATTAATGTATTTCGATACATTTCTCTCTATTTGACAGATAATATGTAGCTATGGGAAATAGGTATAATCAATACGCTTTTCACGCACTTTCTAAACTTCGTGTGTTAATTACTCATTTACATCCAAATTGTTGAACGGATGGATTGGGTTGAAATTTAGAATAAAGTTACCTAGTCAATACACGTTTTACTCATAGTTGGATCTCCTCGATGGAGTAAATTTAAATTACTCCATTTAAATTTAGACCGCTCTATCATTTTCCATACACAATATAAGCAGGTTTCCTTAATACACGGGCGCATTTAGTTCAATTATAATTTGCAATCGATATCAGTTTTTTTTTTAATAAAATCGATTCTAATCACAAAAGATATGAATACGTTCTCTACTCTAGTTTATTTCTTTTTTCATAACAGGAAGTGCGTACACTAATGCGTTCCGTTCACACCATATGCCCGAATTCGAATAAGCAACGACTTATTCTGTGCCTCATTATTTTCTGTTAGTATTTTATTATTGTAATTTGGGTTTGGTAGGTGTGGGAGCAATTTTGTCGTTAGCAAATTATTGTGGTTGAGATGTAGTTTTGGATGTGACGGTTCATTGACAATCTCTTTGAGAATTGATGATATCTCTACCATTGACTAAACACGTATTTCTTAATTGTTCACTAGCGTTATAGACATTGTAAATAAGTATAAAACCGGGCTAAATAAAAAGCTTCTTCTGAGCGGTGCTGTAGACTGGCAATTTAAACTTTAAGTAGCTGTGAAATTGCTGTCAAAACGTTGATAATTTAAGATTGAATTTAATAAATTAGTTTTTATTGAACGACAATTCATTCAACGTTTTATACAATAAAATTTAGTTTTTAGGTACACTGTAAAATCAAATTAATAGTTATGTAATTAAAATATCAATTCCTTCAACATAAAGCATCTGCTAACAACCTACTTGCAAGTTCCGACCACAGATTGTAAAAACCACAAGAACATATAAATATATTATCTATTGTCAACTTGTTAACACGTTAACGGCAGTCAGCAAGACTATCGCATAGATTAAATAATAGTTGAAAAACTTTAAAAAGCCAACAACAGACGGCCAATATTTCGAAATATTTTTCAAGTGTGTTCTGAGAAACACATATCGAAAGGTTCCGTAGCATCATTTTCATATACCTATTTGTTTATATATAAAAATATGTCGTTCATTTTATGATTTTTCTAATTAAGTACTTAAATCTAGATTATTATTAATCTCAAGTGACCTATAGTCAGATACTTATAGGTCACGGTCTCAAGTGACCTATAGGTACCTGCTATTGTTTTTGGATTGTTATTAGACATTTTTTTCTTAAAATAAAATACTTTATATAAAATTATATAAAAAAAACTCCCTTTAAGTAAGTACTTTAAATTTTTTGTTTAAAAATACTATAAAAAACCAGAAGCTAGATAGTTAAAAGAAACAGGCAGACGCATATAGAGTGAAGCTTAAGTGTTGAAGTTAAAATACATAAGTGTAAAGTGTGATGATTTGAAATTATATAAGGCCTGTTTGCTCGAAAACAAATGATTTTGTATTTTAATAAAAGTTGTTTGTTAATTCATAAGTAACTTTAATTTAATTACCACGGTACCCTAAAAATTGCGCTGACACGCGACTTCACACTCGACACAAACATCGGTAATTTCTATGTATGCACCTGTCGACTGTCGAATAACAGAGAATAACTGCTTTTTGCTTCATCGGGAATAAACGGGAATTGAATGGTTTATACAAATTATTGTAAATAAATAATGCGGTGTAATAGCTGTCCGTAGATGTAGGCTTGATGTTAAAAATACATTTTTATAATTACATATTTTAAATACAAATTCTTTGGAAAAAATTACTACCCTCTTTCGTTTCGGCGGAACTTTTTCAGTTATTCAGATCTAAAAATCAAAACCTCTGGTCCGGTTTTAATATAATACGAATAAATTTTTAAATGGGGCTACAAGAAAAGAATACCCTTTATAACAGAAAAAAAATCATATCTGTCCAGCAGCTTTTTAGAAATCAGGTAACAAACATAACTTCTTTTTTGAAACTCGGTAGAAGTTAAAACATTTTTTTTAAACATATCTCAGTAGGTATAATAAATTTGTAGTATATTCTGGACTTGAGCAAAGAATTTTAAATCATTCAATTTCAAAATGCTTAACTTACTAACTAAATGAAGATTGTCGTTATAACTTTAAGTATACGTTTCAGCCCATGACGTCCCACTGCTGGGCTTGGGTCTCCCTTATAAGGGGAAGTGGGCCATAGTCCATCACGCTGGCCAAATTGCGGGTTGGGGACTTCACTCATCTTCGAAAGCTATTAATCTTTTCCGACAAGCAGATTTCCTCATGATGTTTTTCTTTATCTAAATAGTGTAGCTTGTAGTTATTGATTAAAATATGAACGTGACTGAAAACACACAAGTGTATGCCTGAACTTGGATTTAAACCCGCGTTCTTTGTGAGGCAATGTTTGCCTCGAACTCACTAAATATTCTCCGAGCGAATTATTCGATTTTTACAAAAGTAACCCCTAAAGCTACTTCCAAAACCCAACTTTTATTCGTCGAGCTGCGAAAAAAACGTCAAGTCATCACGCATCGATCAATACTAGCGAATATTAGCTGACTAGAAAATAGGCTTTAATTAGCTAGGGTGGTAAGTTCTCATGACATTTGATACCAGGCACGCGTTCAGTTGGCCGACCGTCGCCCGACTTCTCTCGTCAGCCGACGTCGCCCGACTATTGCCAGTGTGAACGCGCCATTATTTCGCGTAATCACCATGTTTGCCAGGGAAGTGCGGACTGTAATTACATTAAGCATTGTTTGACGAGTTTTTGTTCGTCATTCGATTTGTGAAAATATGCCTTTGATCGAACTGAAATAGAATGTAAGTAATCAAATAATTGATTAGAGATATTAATTTAAGTTAATAAATATGCCCTTGTCTATTTAAACTAATTTCTATATCTATCGAAGAGTGTTTGAGTAATCCGGAACAAAGAAAAAAAATCGTCGAATCAAGAACCTTCTTTTGTTTTGAATTCGGTTTACAAAACAAAGTTATATTTTGTATTTATTTCTTGAAGTAACTTAGTTAACCCTTACCAGTATTAAACTAGCACTTTAACGGTCACAACGTTAACCCTAGACCGCATCAAGCCATGGAACATAGATAAAGACAGATGGGTCTCCCCCCTCCCCGCTCATCCCTCTGAAGAAGGGGGGTGTACTCGACTTTTCCATTACCATTAATTTGGCCAAATGAAAGTTTAGTATCCCGTCATCTTGAGGGCTATGCGTCTTTATCAAGTCTTTTTTGTATTTTTTTTCTCGTAAGATGGACATTGAGAGGACTTGTATTTAGGTAGTTTAATTTTTGCGTCTGTAAATGTACAGAGTTAAATTGAAATTTTTTTAATCATTTACATCTCTTAAGTTTACGTGTCTCCTCTTAAATAGTTTTGGAGATATACCTACTCGTATTTCTATTCTTCTATCAACGTTTAAAATGTATTAAAGTAGTTATCGTGACATAACTACAATAGTTAGACATATGGTCTTACAAAGTTTTTTGAAAATATTGATTTTATATATAATGATATAAATGACGATGTACTCAAAAATTATTAACTCTTTTAATTTTAATAAACACTCAAAATCTAAAGCATTTCTCTCCACCGAGCAATTACCTACTTGACATTTGAATAACTCGTTTATTTTTTAAAACAACAAATCAATAAACATACGCTCCCATCCCCGCATAATAGGGTTAACACTTGTAAGAAACGTTGGTCCGCCAGACCCCGGTCTAAAAAGCCCCCGGGTGTAAAAGACCCCTGGTCTGGACATACCCCAATCCGTCAAACGCAGGCGAGTAAACAACTAGAGAAAAGAACAATAAAAGGGTTGGAACAAAAGTTGGGATAAATTGGTACAAAAGTTTGTGTGGAGCGACGCGTGCGCAACGCAGGGTTAAATTACGCGCTTGAACAGGCCAGGTGACGTCATTGACGTAGTGAAATCAAATAAACGGAAATGTCTTTTGAATGTTTTAAGAGAAAATATGAAAATGTGATATTTGATCCCTAGCTGACCCTTTGCTTACGTGATATGTCTTTAGAACATCTATTGGTATAAGGTTTAATATTTCCCTAAGATGTGGCTCGGCGTTATTATTTTTTTTTGTCGTTTTCTTAAATTAAGGTGAAGTAGTAGGTAATTAGGCTTTCTTTTTTAGTATTTCTTGACCAATTTTGACTAAGATTGTTTATTCATTACGTACTGTGTTAGCCTAAAGTCATAAGTATTTTTGTCGTTTTCATACATTATCATCAGGAAAGTAGTAATTAAGTTTTATTGTTTTTTTTTTCTCGCCTGATTGCCTAGAAGAACCTGATTCCCTCGCGACTTAGAACAGAATATGACAAACCGCTAAAAAAATTGCTAAAAAGCCTAAGCCTAAGAAAAAATAATTTTTAGATTGCTTCAAATAATTTTGAACATTACTAAGTTAAATATTTCACTGCTTTTTTATCAAAGTTTCAGTAGGTACCTGCAACTAAAATGGTTTGCAGTAATGTCTATGAATGAACTCATCAAAATCGTTTAGCAGCTTGAAAATACATTAAACTTACAAAACGAAAGGGAGAACTATCCAGTAATTCCTTTCACAAAGCCAGCTGGTCAACTGGGCGGGACAGCGGTAATTTCGCATTGTAGCGGGTTCGATTCCCGGGAAAGGCGTGGTCTGAGATTAGTGAGAAAGTCTTTACGACCCTTGGACGTGAGAAAAAATGATATTTTGACACGTGTTCGGTTATACGAGATTTTGCCAGTGATCGTTAATAACGCGAAAGGCAGATGAGTGCATATTGCAGATGGGCAAAAACACTATTTAATAGTTCTACGAGTATCTCACAATTTTCTACAAATTTAATGATTTTTTTACTCAAACGAGTGGTTAAAAATGACTACATTCACAAAACCCAACTGCAAGAACTTTAGACCCACTTATCTTAACAAATGAAGCCGCGGGATGTAGCTATTATATCCTATGGCAATTTGCAGGTAAAACAAATCTATTGATACCACTGACATAAAAATACGACAAGCCATCTAGGCTCTAGAGCATGCCAAAGAAATATACATACACACACTCGAAAAACATAATCCTTCTCCTTTTGCAGTCCGGTAATAATATTTTATTCCTATCTAAGACCAATCTTTTTTAAGAATTAATCATATATACAGGTATATTATATGCAGTGTCACCAAACCTAGCGAAGTCTTCAAATTTCAAGTCGCAAATGCTAATGCGGGACCTTTGACGCAGACGTGCTCCTTAAAGTGTTAAAAGAATTTCAGGAACTAGGGCAAGGCGTGTTATGTTATTTTTAGATTGTTGTCAAAAAAAATCATTACAAACACTCCAGACTTTCATATCACATTGATAACCTTATCTTTCTATCTTTCCAGCTTATTTTGAAGCTTATCTCCTCGTGATAAAGACTGTGGATGATCAGTATTTGACTCACGTACGATTATGGTTCATTTTCCCATGATGGTCGATGACTTTTTTATAGGTATTATGAGGTTGTAAATTCTGCAAAGGAGTTTATTTTGACAAGTTTGTTAGTTTATTTGACTGCGAGCTTTGATTACCTCGGTCTCTTCAAGTCGCGAGTCGAATCGGTTCCTTATAGGCAAGTGCACTACATACTAGGCCGCAACGTCGCTTTACATCAGGTGGTCAAGTCTGTTATTTGAATCGTCTCAGAATTACAATTGCCGTTTGACATAGATTAGGCCACAGTTAGTAAAAATCAAAACGTAATTTTGAATACTAACTCTGATCTATTCTATGTCGAAACGGCCATTTTGGCGCAATGCAATTGTTATTCTGAGACGATTCAAATAACAGATTTGACCACCAGGTGAGTTGCAGTAAAGGTAAGTTGTAGTAAAAACATGCCCATTAAAAAAACTGTGTTGTGTTTGTAAAAGTAACCTCTGTAAAAGTAACTCTTTCCTATAAAAATAAGATTATTGTTATGATGCTTAGGCCATATTTTGGTCAATTTAAACGGGCTAAGTTTGTTTTTCCAATAGGCAGGTTTTCAGCGATTTAGCCATCCCGTCAATAAGACTTTTGTGACAACTAGAAATATGGCTAACTGTTGAATTTTACGACTAAATGTCCATCGTTGTTTTTGCTATATTACACAGCCATTTTTATAAGGTAAAACTGAATTTAATTTAAGCGTTTCGACTTTTATGTATTAGCACATTACTTTAAGCTTACTAATGACCATAGATACAGAAAAGCTATGGATTACTTAGGCACACCATAAAATTACATTTAATTTAAATGTCAGTGACATCGTTTAAACGCATAAACCACTTTTTCCGCGCATTATGCATTGAGACAACGTACCTACTAGTGGCGCCATACTTTCGTATTAGCGTCACGAAATAACATAAACCATGCGCATACGATTAAAAAACAATAAAAACCTAACCTTGAGCGGATAACTGTATAATGGATCAATTAAATTAGGTTTATTTATTACCTAACGTTTTTGGAATATTTTGATTTTTATATGTTGCGATTTGCAAATATTGACGTAGACATGCCCATGTTGAACTGAAGACAAAGAATAATTGTTCGCCAGAAACTAAAAAGCTTTGAACTATGTAAAAGAAACGCTACCTTTCTCAAACGCTACTTCATGACTTAGACTTTGAAAACTTTATAATATAGATCTTACTATGAAAAATATACCATGACACTGGCGAAACCGCTACATGTTCAACAATGAAATTATTATTTTTTTGTATGGTTGTGTGTTACGATTACGCGCCAAAACTAGACTAAATTTGGTGCAGTCGAGAAGGTAAATGCTCATTTTGTGGATAATGAAATACCTATTAACCTTAGTAACCTTAATAGCCGCAGTGAAGACCCATTAACTGATAAGTACCTAAGCCATATTTCTATATAAGAACCATATATCTATACTTGTTCCCTTTTACATAATTTACGTAGGTAAAGTAACTAATGGAATAGTTGCCACTATTCCACACCATTCATTAATTACATTTAGATCTAAATCTTAACACTTTTCATCTCAATAAACATAAAATTCCCATTTAATTCACACCATAGCTTAATTAAATGAATGCAATTTAAAGGCATGCTGAATAAACGAAGTACTAGGAGATCAGAAAATAAAGCGTGTAGAAGTAACAGGAGTGTAGGAAAATAAACCGTTCACTAGACAAGGTACCAGGCGGCCAGCAAAATAAAGGAGCTAGATGCCTAGTTAACGATCCGATGCGTTGATCGGTAATAGAATAGCTTTAGCTATGCATTTTAAAAGGGTATTTTAAGCTGTAATTAACGCTTTAATGAATATAATAATGGATATTTTAGTGCGTAGATTTTATAGAAAAGCTAAAGCATTGGTACACACAATGACTTAGTTTATTTGCTATACGAAAACAAAACACTTCATTTTAGAAAAATCATCTATAATTTTAAGCTTCTCCTTACTTTAACTTTGCTCCCTAACTACAGAATCAATTTTAAGTCCACCGGTCTCTTCGAAACCAAGTTTATCGTCTAAGAAATTAAAGGCAAACTTGTAACTAACAAGAAATCCCTTACCCAGCTAACAAAGCTAGACTTGAAATTAATACTCGCTCATTTAATATGCTAATAGCGAGGCCCGGCTTATCTTGCCTTGTCCGGTCCGTTCAATCAAGGTGTCTTTTCTGGAGTATCTTTGTGCAATCTAATCTTTGCATCTCATAGGTCTCTTGGCAAATCATGCCGCCTTAGTATACCTCGTTAACTATTGATATAAATTTGCTGATTCTAAAAAAAACATTTGAAGGATTTTGTAAATTTGGCCAAAATTCATTAATCATCTTTGTACATATAGTTCTGAGTGCCTTATTGACTTTAATCAACGTAGAGTCTAACCGCTGATCGTAGAGACATTAAATTTGGAGGGTGTATTCATTTTACGACGTATGGATGTATTAAGAAAGGATTTCAGGAAATTGAATCTCTAACTGGGTCACATGGGGGTTCAAAGTTTGAATGTTCTTTATATTCCATTTTATGTCGCGGCCAATGCTGTAGGTGACAGCCAATAGTTATATACCAGGGTAAAAACTAACAGACAGATACAAACAAATCTCAAAATTGTGCTGCATTTTTGGAAAAGTTAAAGTAAAAGTTAATTTCTATCAAAAAACAATTTATAAATAAAATTGTAAGAGTTTTTCCTCCTACCTAGATCAAATACGATTCTAAAATATTCGTCTTTTCCATAGAATTACGTATACAATTCTGCGGTCTTTTCCATCATACGCCCTAGAAGCGAATACACACGGAGCGTGCTTGGTTACCGGTAACCTATACAATGCTCGTCCCCCCATTGTAGACTGGCTTTATATCGAAACACAATTACCACTGATTAGCTATAGAAGGCATTCGAACAGATATGGTTACGTTTACATTGTTTACTCGTATCTTACTTGCAACCAATGTAACTCTTTGAATAGATGGTGCTATGAAATATTGTACGAGTATGAATGTGGGAACTTTGTGGAATTTTAGATGTTTGAGGACAATTGGACGTGATTAAAGGGTGACCTACTTACCCACATTGACCATTGATCAATATTATTGCTAGGGATGATAATAAAAAAAGGAATGTAATTCTTTAAGTATGTGTCGATTTAGCGCCGATAAACTTACTTAATACTTTAGAAAATTATATATTACAAAGTTAGTCATTCCGTTGTCTTTGTTACGGCAGAGCAATTGGTTTAAATGGTCGAGCAAATGAAAAGTTTTTTAGTCTTTTGGGAAAAACTTTATGTTTATGTGCGACAACAAGTTAAGGGATCGTTAAACGAGTATAATTTTTTGATTGTATCTATATGAGTTAAATGGGGCAAGAGATTAATGATTACTTACTACAATTTTAAAAAATCTAGGTAGTAGGTAGGTACTGATAAGTTAGATTTCAATAATCACTTTGAGTAAATGCAATTAGGTATTTATCGAAGCTAATCCAGGCCGAGAAAATCACACTGCATTTGTTTTACATTCTTCAAGAAAACCTATTTACATTTCAAACACACCTTTAGCTTCACATAAATCAAAACGAATATAACAATTACAATCTGAACGACACAATAGATTAAAAATAGCACTACCGGAAGATGGTATAGGAAGCCGTAGGCTCGAAGAGCTGACCAGCACCAGGCTTGCATAATTGATGCCCTCCGTTCCGTTACAGTGAATGCCTAATGGTCCTCGGCTGAATATTCACTTTTAGTTGTGTTAATATTAATGCTCGTCTGCGATCCGTCTGTCTTATTATTTGTTCGGTAAGTGGAGCTGGTGCCATTGGGTTTCTTACTATTATGGATATGTTATGTTTATAACTGCTAATGAATAATAAGAATGCTATACTTAAGACTAAACGAATATGTTTATTAAAATCATGTTTCTCATGAACAATGTGTTAATCTACATCAGAATATTTTGGACCAAATAAAATATTATTGTCTAGATAATGTATGGTAGAAAAAATATATCACAAACTTATAACTTCTAATGATAAACAGCAAATAAAAATACCTGCTAAAGTTGTTATCAGTCAGTCAGTCAGTCAGAACAATCATTTTATTTTGCATCTCATTTATATCAATCTAAATTCAAAAGGTAAAACTTTCTTATTCACGGGAATCCATATGACATGCATTATTTATTATGTAAGATCAATTAGTCTGGCGATACTTATGTCTGCATACTCGTATTATACGTTATTACGACGTGTATCGTAGAATAGCTCTGTACTATGCATAACATTATCGTTTCCAATTTCATTGCTTTATTCATCATATCTTCACACCATTTCTTTTGACATTTATAACATAAAAATAATGAGTTGGCGGAAATCATTCATAATTATATTTATGGTCATTTATTGATAGCATGTCAAACACGATTCTATAAAAAGTTCAAGTATGTAGTTGCAGTATCTTTTGATGAGAAATAGAACTCTTTAGAATATAAGAAAAAGGAAATTTTTTTTGCTATCTCATGCATATATAATTATCACTGAGGTATATTAATACCTACAAATAAAGTTCTACTTCTTTACTTGGTGCCCTAAGTTTTTTATGCAAATTGACATACCACGTATTTGCATTTGAAATCAATTAAAATCAACAACAGAAACCACACGACATTTCAATCAAATATTTAAATCCTATTTACAATGTCAAACCTCTATTGGACTTGGCTTAAGCGTTCGACAGAGGGGCGCATGGGATTTTCAATGGTCCTTTTTTCACTGAGGCCTTTCATATTGGACTTAAAGGGTTTCCAGCGAGAATAAAGCCTGGGTTTAATTAACCGAGTTTAATTCTTAATTGTAAGTGCAGTTAAGCCGCGGAACACGTGTCGGAGTTTCACAAGGCGGTACTCTGGGACCTTCTCTATTCATAGTCAAATTGCAGATGGTGACTGTATTGTGGTTAATGACTATTGTTGGAGATATGGTTAAGTTTTCGGAAAATTATATGCCATCTTATTTAATTTTTTTCAGTGATCAATGTATGTTGAAGTTCCTTTAAATTAGTCACTTTGTAAAACGATTTGCATATACAAAAAAGCGCAATTGTTTTGTAATTAGCCTTTCTTATTTTATTGATATAAAAGTCGCAAATGAAGACAATGATCACTATAAAACTGGCTCAAAAAAATGTCGACAGACATTCCACTCGGAACAATTATCAATTAAAAAGTCGCATACCTCACGCCATGCACGCCATGATACTTGCGATTCCATCAAACATTCTTTGTTTTTTACTTCATTGCAAAAACTTATTGAAAGACGCCATCGTTCAAAGGTCACACGTCTGTATGACGTGAGGCGTCACAGTGTAATTCTAGCATTGTTTCCTGCATTCGGAGTAATTAACTTAGTGTTTTAGGTTAAGGTTTAAATGTTTCATGCTGCAACTTCTTTTTGATTTGTCTGCATTTACTGCGTTTCATGTTAATATTGAAGAAAAATTGCATATTATGATTTATTAGTATTCTAATCGATCCATTGCCTAACTTATTGCTCAATATTTATTTTGTATCAAATTTGCTGAAAAGTGCCCTTTATCAAACTGTGACACTGAGTCACAATATTGAGAATTGAAAAGCTTGAAACCTCAGCTACTATAGCATATTTTATTACTACTAGATAAATTGGATTATCTAGCTAGATATTTCTATGTCATTAGCCTTCAGGGCACGCAGCCCTCTGATGGTAGGTTGGATGGCATTTGGAATGTCTGTAGATCTTAAGTGGTCTATAGGTGCTTTTTGTGTTGTAGTTACTCATTAAATTTTTATTGATAAAGGCACTTGCCCGGTAAAAAAAGTCAAAATGCCCTAGTTATATTTATCGGTCCCACATTGTCATCTTAAAAGTTGTCCAGATCTACTAGACACAAGTAGATAGTCACACATGACTGACGACATCTCCCACAACGCTAAGCCTCCTTTATTAAACCTCACAACCACCGCAAGCAATTTACAAGAAAACCAAACAGTAATTACTGAACAAAAACAAATACAAGGAAAAATCGCTAGGGGAGCGTACAATGGAAAACATCGAGCGTTGGAGTGGCCCGATTGTTCAGTGGTTGCCAGTCCTAGGGGTGCGGGTTCGACAATGCGCAGGCGAGATTACTTCTGTCGCCTGTCAGACACCGCCCTGAGGGTGTACACCCTTAATTTGGTAGGGAAAATAAAGAAATTGCAAGATACACATTCACGATAGTTGGTAATGAATGTGGGCTAATAGAACCGTGTTTGTTGGTAAATAATAGTTGGCTGGTCATATTGTGGTCAACGGTGAGCTTAGTCAGCAAACTATGTATTTTTAAAAATTCTAATTCTCTTTTTTTAACCAACTTTAAGATGGTGGCATAATATATTAGTTAATTCATTGGCATCTCCTTTTTTCACACCTATCTTCGATAGCTGATAACCTAATCCGATAAGCAGGTTTCCTCGTGAGTTAGATATTTCATATTTAAAGATAACGCATCAACCAAAAAAAATTTTAAAAGATGTTCCACCGGCATGGATTTGGCAGGCGAGTGTACAAACTTATCAATTATTTCGATTTAAAAACCAACCAACTCGACCGATTTTGATTTATTCACATGAAATTTAGTATTTAAGGTTTGCTAAATATATTTAAGCCTATACAAAATCATTTTTCAGCCCTCGTTCTGACCCTGTTCATCTGGCGTAAGCGCATATTTTGTAACCTGACTCTACATTGTCCTACTCCCCCTCAATATTAAATTCTATGAGCATAACTGTTAAATTCATTGCTCTGAGGTTTGTATTGAAAATTTTGCTTTTGAATATAGGTTAGGGTTTGTTTAATCAATATTTTTGCCGGAGTTCACATTTTGTGTTTTGTTTTAACTTGGTTATGTAAACTAACTAACTATTTGACCCACAGTAGAGTACATACATAATAACTTTCTCAAAATCAGATATATAATATTAATGCAAGTTAAGATGTGGTGAACATGAAATGATGGAATCTAATTGTTTAAGCCAACTTGAATATACTCATTTTTGGGCTCTTTTTTGATTCAGTTATCCGCTCGCATTTTTTAGTTCATAACTGAAGAAGTCAGAAAGAACGGACATGCGAAAGTACAAGGCGAAACTATAAGGGTTCCTTGTGCTATGAAATTAAAAAAAAAAAAACAGGACAAGTGGTCATTATTTCTAAAAGATGCAAAATTAAAGTGTTTGCGAGGTTCAAGAGTTCAAAGAACTACAAGTAAAAAATATCAGAAGGAAATATTGAAGTAATAAATGTTTTAGATCCAGCATTCTTCTTAACATTGTGTTACTTGTCACAAGACAATAAATAAGATATCAAGAAATATACATCTGCTGACGTCTTAAATCGAACAAACATAAGAATACTCAGTTAGATTAGATTATTGTAATAAGTGATAAAATTAAACCAGTTTCACTTGAAACCGATGCTTGAGTACATAAACAACACGAGACCTAAGAAAATGACTAATTTATGACGTTAATACAACGTCGGATGTTTGTGATAATTTAACACAATACTGAGAAATTTATGTATAAATAATGATATCAAGCCAAATATTAACAAATTTAATGCAATTTTATTCAAATTTGCAGTTGATCTAAATAGTTAAAACAAATTTTATATGCATAATGATATTGATAGATTTTATGAAGAATTTTTTTTGTCTAGAATGAGTATAAGAATATGTATAATATTATAAGTATCTCTCTTACTGAATTTGACTGCGTAGTTCCTGTCAGTGCCACGTAAAATTGTAAAATCAGTACAACCCGGCGGTTTATGTAAATATGGAAATTATAGGCTTGTTGAAAGATATTTGGGCATCCTAAAAACTTACACTAAGGAAAGCCACTATTATATGTACAGATGAACGAATCATAATGAATATAATAAGAAAAACATATAACGAAAAATAAACAAACCACATAAAAGCAGACAAAAACATAATTTACAAAATTACAAAAGGAAACATACGTAAGTAACCCAAATATAAATCCATTGTTTACAACAAAATCCCTTAAACATTTCGACTTGTTAAGCAAAATAAATTGATATACGCAATATCGAATGAAGAAACCTTGTCCTCTAAAAGGAAACTGTAGTTAAAGACATAAAAAGGAAAAGTTTCTGATATCAGAGACAGAACGCATGATTGAAACAAACATACAAAAGTTTGGGACACGTCCTCTCTAAGTGTATTAAGCTAAAACTTTGGCAAAAAAGTGAAAGCAGACATGAAATAATATAATATTTTCCTTTCAATGATAAAAAGTTGATATTGGTCGAAGTTTGTCGGTGGTTGGACTAAGGGACAAGATTTGCGAGTGTTACAAGTTGTACTTTAATTACCAGTCATACTTTTACTAAAGGCAACTATTATTTCTTCTGTACTTGTGGTTAGAAGTGACTTGAAAAAGCCCGATTGCAAAAACTTTGGACCAATGTATCATAACAAGTGAAACCGCGGGATTCAAACAGCACAGCTTATGACTATCTACCCACGAAATGTATCTGTAGATAAAGAAAAATCCAATGACACCTTGCACAATAAAATTGCTCTACCAGTTTGAGATTGACAATGAGCTAGATACAATTTCAAAGACGCTTACCGAATTTTTTTTCAAGTTATTTAATTTAAAACTTTAAAAAAAATAGTATTTCCTTTTACTGCCATAATTATTATCAATGAAAACGCCTTTCTTTTACGTCTTCAATAACACAATCCGAAGAGATACTCGAGAGGTATAATTTTAAAGTTGTTTTTGCGTAGGACGCAGTAGGTGTATTTTATTTCAAATTTCAAGATAAGGTTAACGATAATATTGCTTTTTTTTACTTTACCGTTTTAGTTTTAGTGATAGCGTTGGTTTCTATGACAGTCATTATTTTGATAAAAATGGCGCCAACTAAAGTTATGTTATTTTTAGTAGGTGAGATTTAATCATAAATATTAATGTTTTCTGTTATTTGATATATTAAGCGAGAAATGGGTAGAATATTAATTTAGATTGTTTAATATTACTAAATCAGTATGGCAATACACCCATGCATGCTGTATGGCAATACACCCTCCAAATTTCATGTCTCTAGGTTCACCAGTTTAGGTTTTATATGTTCCTAGAACTAGAAAATATTAGTCAGTCAGGACTTACGTTCCTATACGTACATAGAGATTATTATCTCAGCTAAGGTTAGTGTCCATAACGTAGAGTCAAAATGTAACTTCTATAGTCGATTTGAGAGTAATCCTAGTGGGAGTGCTACTCATTTTTTTTTAATTGTCTTTATGAATGAAGTTCAATAATTTGACTGTTTAAAAGAATTAACTCTCCTACATATAATTATTCGCTGTCGCTCTACAGTTTTACCACCCCAAGCGTTTCTCGAAGGGTGGCTGATATGGAAATGTCCGGGGATGCAATAGAACGCAATTGAAGATACCCACAATGGCGGAACTTCCTCTATGTTTGTAAACAACTTTTAAAACTTACAACCGACATCTATTTGACAGAATATACAAATTTTTCAGTTGTTTTAGTTTTACTGGACCGATTTTGGTAATAATTTGTTAGTATAAAAACTGCAGGAGACAATGTAATCCACGTTACTTATTTATAGTTTTATATTTTATATAATTCACTCCCAAAATAACTAAACTATCATTGCATCTCACTCTTGAGCACAGGTCTTAGCACAGTTCTCCCCTAGGAGGTTTAGGCCATCCATCCATAATTGCGAGTGTTGACTCCAATAATATGATACAGAAGGAAGTGGTCTTTATATCAGTAAGTAATAACTTTTTGAAATGTTTTTTTAAACTGACTTCAAAAAGGAGAAATATGAAAGCTATTCAGTTTATTAATTTTAATAATGTGCCCTATTAAAATCATCTAGAGCTATTTAGCTGACCAGCAGGTTTCCTCAGAATGTTTTTCTTCAGCCTTTAAGCTAGTGGTGGTTAGTAATAATATGCGTGAAAGTGCGAATGTCAGACAAGTATGCCTTAAGCTGAGATTGAACCGGCATCCTTTCGCTTTTAAGGCGATGCACCGACTCTAACTCACTAATCTACCACTAACTTACTAGGCTACCACTAACTCAATGAGCTACTTCTAACTCACTAGGCTACTGCTGACTTTAGTACCTAATAGGTATTTACTATATTGTGGTTTATTGCACGACATTTCTATCTCAAGTATTGACTTACAGAGCTTGTTATCGGTCAATAGAATGTCAACATGTTCCTTATCAATGCGTATCTTAAATTCGATATCAAACCAACAAAATTCCCATGATAACTCGCTTTGCCTAAATTTCTAAAATCGATCAAATATTTGCTAAAATACAATATTTATGTTTGATATTCTGATTCACGATCACCAAACTTACTACTAGGATTATAACCGAACTATATATTTTTCTGATATAATATAATCATTACTGATTTTATTGCTAATTTTATGGCGATACTAAATTACGTGGTCTTTTTGATTGATTTAGCTAATTGATTGGATGGAGTTCATAAATTGTATTTATTGAGATGTGTGCTTCTAGGAATTTCCGCAAAGATATTAGAGGAAACCTAATGCTATAAAAAAAGAAAAGTGATTTCAATTACGGAGTCAAACTTTTCAGTTATTTTTATAGTTTACTTAGAGAATACCGTCAATGTGGAATTGATAATCTCAAAAGCTGCTGGACTGACTTCAATTATTATTATCAGAAAAATTTAAATCGATCTAGGCGTCACTGAGAATCTGAAAACATATTGTACATGAAAAGTGGAAGAAAAGACTCCGAAGAATTGAGAACCTTCTCATTCAAGACTGTTAAAAAAAACATCTCATAATCTCGGAAAGAGTATTTTTGCTATTCGAGTGCCTAAGCCGTTTTTATCCGCTAGAGGATAAAGTAAATTTGAATTTAGAATATCGTGTGCACTAAGTTTGTGAATTAAAAACCTCATTCAACCAATTTACTTCTACCTCTATGGTGCTGAATTCATCATACAACCTTTTTTATTTTGTTAAAAACTCAGACTCGGAACCTTTTTGCTGTACTTTTTTTTTAATTTGTTTTGCGCGCGCCATTATCTTTAAACGTCATATTGATAAAACCTTATGTTAAAAATAAGTGACTAAAATGTGTGAATCAATTTTTTTATTTTTCGTATGTAGTCCTCGCTGGGATGAAAAGTAACGTGTTGCACTCGAATGCAAAGATTTTTCACCTTGTGCTCTTTTAAAGTGAGCACGCGGTTAAAAAGTAACTTTGCACTCTTGTATAACAAATAACTATGGCAGATGATCTCAGGGCAATATGCTGAGGCATATCTTCCAAGCGATTATTTCAAATAAGCAAAAAGCTTTGTTTTTAGTTGTAGTTTTTTTGTTTTAGTTTATAAATTGTTTTTTGATATAGTTTATTTATTGTTATAATTATAAAACTTGTTTAAAATGGAACTCGTCTTAATAAATAAATTTTAAATTCCAATTTAAGTCCTGCGCCTTTGAACAGTAGCCATGACTAAGGTGGCGAATGAAGGCTTATAGGTAATTTTTAGAGAAGACCAATTCCCAGCAGTTAATAGTTAGCTATTTTGTTGCTACGTCCGTATACAAATGACTCACACATCTAAACGATGCCTAGTTTTAGAAATTTCTGTATTAACTACAACACTTATCGTCATTCAACGATTACGCGTAAAATGACGATCTCCTTGATTTATACCAAATCTGTTGACACGACAACCGTAATACCATCTCGGAAATACGAACTCGGAATTAATGACGAGGTATCGCTTCCTAAGCTAACATTCGTACTCGCTAATAATAACCTTCCCCTAGCACCCTTTAAGAATTCCAACTAATAGAAACTGGATAGACAGACAGACGATCCATCACGACCCCTCCAATGTATTATTTATGGCACATCCTGAGCTACCCAGCACCCATTGCTAATCTTTCAATATCTTCAGAATTCTGGGGACATGGATTTGGGGACGCATCTTGCAATCTACGCAGTTAGTTAAGACCCTAACAGCAGCGGTTTAAGGTCGAAAATTGATTAAAATGACCATGTTATTACTGATAATGGAACTGCAGAGGAATTCACAGATGCTAATGCAAATGCGGACGAAGAAAACCTTATTGTTTAGGCAGTAGAGGTTAAAACGTTTAATTGCAGTCGTTCAGGATGCAATGTGGAGTTTAAATATCTGTAGGATTTGTTTGTTTTGGGAAGAAACGAGAGTAATAGCATCGATGTGGTACGGAATTAATGGTGGTTCCTTAATGAATTTTCGTTATGAACGTCTATGGCGGTAATGGGAATTGTTTTTATTGCAAATGGATAGTGATATAAATCATGTTTATGATTTCTGGTATTAAAGAGACGAGATTTATGTACAGGTGTTGTCTATTGTAAGTATATGAAGAAGTTTACGCACCTATTCATGCCTTGCTTTATATTTCGACAGCCATTCTTATGCCTGACTAAATTTATTACGTGTAACAAATCTCGATAATAATGTTAAAATAGATGTTTTGTTTGGTCTATGGCAACATCTTCCTGATTTATGCGATAACAGAGATTACTCCAAGTAGTTTTTAAGACGAATTTTAGTGAACACCACTAATCCTCTCAAAAGCTCTCGAGTTTCGAAACAAAAAATCTACTTATTCACCCAAAGATAAAACAAAATAGAAATCGAGCCGTGCTGCGTCTATTTCTATAAATACCACACTTAGAGAGATGAGGAGAAAAAGTATTTTGTAGATGGAAAGAGAGAGGGCCCAGAATAGCTCCCTGTGGGACTCTTTACGGTGTAACTCGAGGTGGTTTGTTGGCTCTTATAGCTTCGGTTATAGACGTCGTTTGACGGGAAGAGCTTGTTAATTGACAATTTGAGAAGGATCTGGTGTATCGTGGTGTTATTAATTGAAAAGATTAATAGACATATTTTACTCTATTACTTTCGAATTCCTTTATTTTTGTGAAAAATTTATTGTTGTAGTATACAATTTGGTACAAGCATACCTTAAATAAGTAATAATAAAATAATACTCTACCTATGAATACAGGCAAACTAAACAAAAAGCTTTCAAAACCAGTACTAACTAATAAGCAATTATAGAAAATAATTTTAAACCATTCTATTCATCGTGGCTCGTTGTTTTTTACTTTTCTTAATTTAAAAATGGCGGTTGTCGATGCGCCCGCGCAACTCATTAAGCCCCTCATAACGAGCGTTCGTAAATCAAACGGACACCCATAGGGCATTCTCTTGAATTTCAAATATAGAATGCGAATCGATTTTAACAAATCGAAAACTTCCAGAATGATCGATTTGCGAACAGCTGGGCCTATGCGGTTATTGAAATGTCAGTTTATTTTAATTGTTAATTTTAAATAAAGAAATGTCAACATGACCGTTGATTGGAGGCATTTAAGATTGTTTATAAAGATAGCTTTTAAAAATGCTAGAGGCTACCGAGTAATTTTAATTAGCGAGTTCGCAAAGCAAATGTTAATAACAACAAATAAGGTAAAAACAAAAAGTCATTTTTAAAATTAGATTTAAGTTTTCTGCTGTCAGCCAACTCTAAACCTGTACAAAGGATAATCCTCATTCTTAGGTAATCCTTCAACGAAAACAAAAAGAAAATATATTACCAAGAAAACGTAATTTCATCTGTAGTACTTACGAGTTAAAGTATACATTCGAATGTGTCATAAATGTAGAAGTAACAAAAGAATGATCTTGGTCATCGTGACCTAGAATGCGCGCGAGCGATGCCAAATAATGGTCAAATCCGATGTCATCGTCTGCCAGAATCGAGTTTCGCAATAATACAACTAAATCGAGAAGCGCTGAATGCGAAGTATGATTCGATATTTAAATCATGCGAATCGTGGTGGTTTGACTACTTAGTCATGCCTTTGATATTACTATCAGCATTCCTTTAATGATTTTTAAAGTATTGAAGCAATAACGGAATAAAAATCTTAAAACCAAATTAAAAAAATAATGAAACGTTAGTGCGCGTTGCTTATTATAATTATGAAAAGTAATGACATCTGTTTCACTAATTAAATGGTAAATATATGTGAAATGATCTTCATTAAACTAACAACAGGTTTGCTAAAATGAATCTAGGTATGTGTTTTTCTCTTCGCGTCACCTAAAGTAGGTAACACTACCTAGAGACAGTATTCCTTACTAACGTTTTGAAGTAAACCTTAAATAGGTTCCACTTCAATTGCAATTGCAAATACTTGCTTATTGTGCAAAAAAGTGAACAAGAATAGTAATGTTATATCGAGCAGCGGAATCAAAAACAACATCTCAAAATGTCCCTTCAACGAGTTAATATAGCCTGATGACGATTCTCACAGCATGTTTATTTAAACCGCTCTGCTAACGATCTCGTTAAAGGTCCTGTCAACAAAACGGTCGTTAATGACCATCAACAGCTTTTCCCTAACTTTGATTGGCGTGTTGATTTCTCGATGTCTCCGATATTAACTGGCCAGTATCCCAAAATTATCCAATAGAACTAACAGTTCCAAATTCAAACCCGCATGGAATTAACGCGAGTCCGTTTAAGAAAACAATTGACGCTCGGGCCGGTTCGTTCACCCGTTCGTGAATCATTGTGGGCTCTTGTGCGTGTCAGAAGTGGATGTTTCGCCGGTTTTAAGATAGGAACTTGTACACTGATTTAAGCATCCATGTCGTGGTAGGCCAGGTGAGCCATGCGGAATAGGAGACTACACATATAGGCTATTCAATATTAACCTTAACATATATAATCCGCGATCTGATCATAGGTAGGTATTTAAATCTTAAACTTAATAAAGCTATGCACATAAATATTATTTTATAATACAAACAAATCACAATTGCAGAAGTTAGCACAGCATTTAAAAGCTCAGTTTAAAGAGCATTGAGACGGTATGTCAAATTTTAATTCTAATTCTACTCTCTCCTTAAGGTTCATTTTTTTACTCGCTATAATACATAAGTTTGTGGCCAAATAGTAAGACTATCACAAACAAACAATCATATTAAAATGAAATCACATTCCATTTTCCAATCCTCACTTGAAAATGTCATCCCTAACAATTCCAACGCCGTCAATACTCTCACCGGCATTCAGTACTGGGTTCACATCGCCCAAGCCTGGTTGGCTGGCGTCCTAATCGCCGTCGCCGGTCCCCAATATATCTGGGCCGTCATCGGCGCTCATTCCGCGCCCGGCCGCCGGGTGGCAGCCCTGACAAATTGACGAGTGGGCTTCATTCAACTGCCTAGCTTTGTTTGGACGGTGGCCGACGTGGCTCTGATGACCCGTGCCTACCATAGGTACACATATAGATACGATATCATAAGGATTCAAATCATCTTCTAAAAGCGAACGGAATACGATGAGGAATAATCTAATGCTGTGATGAATTCTTAAAATTTTTAGTGTGTTCCACAAAATATTTCCACAGGTTTTCAAGATAAAGTTGCCGTTGCTGAGCAAGATATCCAGTTGATTTAGAATCCAAAATATATTGCAAACTATCGACATATTTATATGATGTCATCGAGTGAATGACTTGTTCATCTCAACTTGTCTTATCATTCAATTGTATGCAAAAAGTAAAAAGACTGATATTTTGTGGGTGGTCGGGACTGGCAAATTGGCAAGTGGGCTTCATTCAACTGCCCAGCTTTGTCTGAGGTCACGGTAAATCTGATGACAGAGTTGCCTCCGATGATGATAGAACGTTTTCTGTAGACTGACCACCTACCGTGTGCACAGGCTTTTTTATTTTTTATCCAGCTAAAATATTTTAGTGATGATGAAAGTCTTATAAATAAATATAGATGTTACTTTTTATAAGTAGTTACTGCAGAGTTTTTTTATTCTTTTGAACAATTCCAACAGAAGATTTCTGAAGTACCAAGGCATCATGAGACAATGAGCGTCTCCGTCACCGCTAACGAGTGCAACTCGACTCCGTAACCGATAGCTTCATTACACCGCACCGCCTCGCCGCTCTGTGCGCTTAGTACATGCTCGATCAGATACTTCGGGGAAAACTGGTTTTTCTTGATTATCTTCAGAAAACATCTTGAACTTATCTTAGTAACTAATTTACAAAATAATCGTAGTAAAATATTTTAATTCTTAGTATTTTAATTTTCTATACACACCAAATTAATTTGATTTAATCTAAATCAACAAAGGAGAATTCTATGTTAGAAATGTAAGCGCAGTGCTCTAAGGTTTATTAATAAGGTAATCATTGAATTACTATCGTATTCTTAGCGACATTTTATAGCTAGAATTGATGTTAGTTGTTATTTTTCCGTCTGTCAACGTAACGGTACCATAAAACTGAGATTTAAAAAAAAAAACACCGAAATTGACAGATAACACCAACCGCTAATGAATGCTTTTTAATTGAAACCAGAGGCCAGAAGTAGCATGTCGTACGACTTTCGACCGCTTTTTAGTAAGCCATGTGTGAATAGAGGTTGCACTAACCATGGTTCGTAGCTTTTCATATCAATATTAAATGTAACATTTGTAGTACAATAACATATATTTACAGAACAGAAGCAAATAATTGATCACGGAGTTTTATTGACAAACACATCATCGTTTCAATAAACTAAGTGGCCCTCTCTTCTCAATATTTTGAGATTGTCTTTGTGGTTTGTACGTATATAAGGTATATATTTTTTTTATTGGCCGATGACATTATTCGAGGACAGCTAGGCATTTATTTATTTATTCCGTTCTTAGTAGTTTTTGATATCTTTACATATTTGGTGATCATTTTTTATTCTTATTCCATTAGAATAAGCCCTAACAGCATCACTCCTTTGTACAAACTGAACCAACTCCCATAATTAGCAGTCCACACAATTAAACACGCGATAATATTCCCCGACGACAAAAACCCAGAGATATTCCAATTTCACTCGTCGTATTTTCAAAATCGGTGCGCGGTCATCTTCAAGCTTAAATTCTTACATACAATCACCAAAAAAACAGCCTATAACAATAGTTCGTACACTGAAAAATCTGTCATAATTTTAGCAAATTACGAATCAAAATGGCTTGAGAAGAATTTGAACTTGTAACGTAAAGTTCGTGCAGAAAATAAAGTCGCAAGCGCAAGCCGGCTCCGCAAGGGTGAATTATTCCTGAGATAGTCTCGGAGATACCACGTTATGTGTTCGCAACGAAACTAATTGAAATTGAAACAAATTGAGCTTTAGAATGTATTTTCCATTTTGTTTTGTGCGTCGGTTGTAAAGTTAGAGAGTTATTGTGCACGACACTGAAACTTATGTGTTTGAATCACTTTTGTTTGTAAGAAAATCATGTGTATTGTACCTATATGTAATATATAGAGGTACCGAGTAAGGGAGTACTTAGTCGATGAAAGTATTTTATCTTCAACTCGTTAGGAAAAAGAGGAGATTAGTTTGCTGTAAGAAAATTCTAGAAAATGAAACGATTTCCATAGATCGGTGATTGACTGGCAGGAATGCCTTATCCTTTGATTATTTGGAATGGTATATCAACGAAAAGTATTGAAAAATCAGTAGATTGACTCACGTTTGTTAAGACCAAACGGAGTTATGAACTTTATGATAGGTAATAATCTCTCGGACCATGTCAAAAATTTCGGTTTGGGAGACAACGTTATTAAATTGTACAAGGTTTTAGTTGTGCTAGTTTAGCTAACAATTTAAATTTTTTAGAATTATCTAATACTTGCACGTAAGTAACTACGTTAGCAAATAAGAGGAAACCATTGATTTAATTTTGTAATAGCTAGTTTTAATCAGCCAATTATTTTGTCAAAATGAAATTGTGATTAGAGAAAGATAACTTCCATAGATTATAGAGTTGAAACGTGACAGTCTACGATTGGCAAATTTACACTGACGTTCACTCGCAATCACAAGATTCTACTTAATGAATTTTGAACATAATACATAGCTGGTCAACAAGATTTTGTTCAGAAATCATTATTTTATGCACATTGTAGTATTTATATTATACTACTGTATTATATTGTAAAGCCCTTTTTACTAACGTTTTGCGTTGTCTTTCATACTTTATAATTTTTTCATATATCTTTGTAAAAACCTGGTCAATATATCCGCAATAATTTTCTGATGATTTCGTTATACTTTTGGTGCTGCAAATTTTACTTTTAAATGTATTAATTGCCGTTTTTATATTAAAATTTGTTTGTTTACATATTGTTGACAACGTCAATAATTTTCATTTCACGTCATATCTTTCAAAAGTTGTATTTTTTTCGATGAGAACGTGTAAGGTTTTATGTTAAATACTCTAGTTTTACTTATTTTTGTATTGGCCATTTATAATATTTAAATTTAAAAATATAGATTTTAGGAAACGGGCTCGCGACTATATAAGACGTCGCGAGGCATTCTTCAGGACAGTTCTGCTCAAGTTTTCTTCCAACTACGTACTACGGCCACACCCGGGCCAGGCAGGCCCACCCGGGCCAGGCAGGCCTGGGAAGTCTGTTGGCGCGACCAGTTTTTATTTTGAGAATTTTTCATCATACCATCACAAGTTCTCAGGAATATAAGGGAATGTGGATAATGAGACATAGACACACAATATACATTTGGATGGATGGAGCATTCCTTAAAGTCAAGGTCGGTGCAACCTGAAATATTATTCATCGTTCCGATACTGGAGCTGCCACCTTCGGATCTTCGAGCTGCCACCCTCATCTGTGAATTGCCACCTTCATCTGAGGACTGTCACCTTCATCTGAGAACTACCTCTCGGTCTATGAACTACTCCCTCCGTCTGTGATCTACCACCAGAGTATTGTGACCGGCCGTTTAAAATAGGAGTAATTTTAAGTTCTTTAGTTATAAGGTAGTATTTTAATTTTAATCTTTTTTTGCAGTTTGTAATTAGTAAATTAAATATTCATTTGTACATATTTTCTTCTTTCTTTTCCTTCAAAGTTAGGGTCCTACTGGTAGGGTCAGGTAGGAGCTAACTTCTTCTTTTTTTTTTTTCTTTATATTAATTATAGCCTTGCCCCTTTGGATAAAAGGGGTAACGTTATAACATATAATACCAGTTTGTAACTCGGTATTTTAGTTTTACACTATAACCGCCGACAGTGCAGCTTGTGGCGGGAAATGTCAATCCATAGACAAGAATAAAAGAAATCCAACCTCAGCCTACTTGTTGTCAAGTGTACCGAAATCTAAAATTCGAATAGCGGTCGGAAATATTTGAAATTTAATATTGGAACCCGTCCGGACACCACTTATACTTTTTAATTTTATATCTCGAAGAATTGACCTTCGATGCTGTGCTCGAATGAATACATCGGAATTTTTTTCTGTCGACTCGAGTCGTTGCCTTTTTTCGCATAACCGAAATTAAGGAAAAAAGCCACTTGCATAATCCGCGCCATAACGGCAGATTCCAATTTCGAAACTCAAATTGAATGTCGAGTTTGAAATACAAAAAACACACTTTGAGGAAACTTTATTCAAGTTACCGAGTGGTAGTAAGTGAACACACGTGCGTTGGTCCCGGGTTCGTTTCCCGGTTAAATTTAGAACGTCCACGGCGCGAGAGGGAGGGAGGAGGGGAATTAGTAACGAAGCACCTTTTTATAGAAGCTGCGTCGGAGTCGCCTCGCCGCTATCTCGTAAAACATACTCGAGTATAACTAAATGACGTATCATTAACGAGGAATTTATTTTCTTTAAATTTGAATTTGGAACTTGGCGTCAGACTCCTCGCCCTTTTGGCTAAGCGTCACCGTCCATAGACAACGACACCGTTTTATCAGATTTAGTGAATTCGCGAAAAATTACAAGCGAGCTCATGGGAACCTCCAATCAGTTGCGCGAGGATTGAATAAAAATGGCGTATTTTTACATGATTCCACAGTAAAGCTTGCCAGACGGAGCGAGCGACGTAGCGCGCTGCATACTGCCGCTTGAATACTAAATACATTATAAGTGCACATTATTTGCATTTTGAATTACGCGGTCAGGGTATGGCGCCAGAAGGAGCGATAACTCTAGTACTTCTTCATGTAAATAGGTTAAAACCTTTAAGGATTTAACCAATCTTTGATTTAGACCAAAATATTCGACAAATTGTATATTTTAGAAAAAATAACAGCATAAACATTCTCACTTAGCCTGTTTTTTTACTGTTAAAATTTTCCCAAATTTGCTAATGTTGTTTTTCTGATGAGTTTTGAAGAATAAAATAAATTTAACGACAAAATGATATCCGGTTATGCAAAAGGTAAGGCTATTCTCTCGTCATCATTATCACTAACCTACTTTACGGCTTATCCACAAAACCGCATATAAATGTATAATATAAATGTTAAACGAGTAAGACACTATGATCTGATTACACGTAGTAACATTATATTATTCTGTTAACCATTCAAATAAATTAGACGCAAATCACTCAGGACCTTTAACATTACTGAAGTAGCGTTTCATTTTACAATAATACTAGGACAGTTTTGTGTATCAGCGTTCTGTGATACTTAAAAGATCCCAAATCTTTATAAGTATACGCACAATAAAGTAAAATATTTTTTTACCATAAGCAAAATGATTCTTCTAAGTTATAAACTGAGTAATAAATTTCTTAATTAGCTGTACTCAAACGTCAAAACGCTAACCGTTCTTTCTTGCACCAAGCTCCTATCTAAATTAGGAGCAGCGATTTATTAGCAGGTCCGTCACAATGACAGGAGCATTTTAAAAAAATCCTCGCGTATCGATAGTATCTGTGATTGACAACCTTATTGGCGGGGCGTGCCCACCGGTGGTCTATAGTCTATGGGCTTACTAAACGATTGTTACACCTCTTAACACTATTTATCTACTCTTTGACGATTATTTTAGTGATGTACCTTCAACATAAATCTTAAACTTTATCGACTTGTATTATTCAGCTGTTGTAGGTACACATGTAAACGAGAATAAATATATCGATAGCGTATTTATTCTATTATGGAAATTAGATAAGTAATACATTAGAATCGATACAAGTTGATCGCCAGCAAAGAGTTTTGTTAATAAAAACCCCTTTTTACTGTTTACGTAGTTTGTCCGACAAATATGTAGATACATATTTTCATATTCTAAATAGACCATGAGAATTTTCCAAAGCGAATTCAATGTATTTATCCATAATGTATTTGGTATAAGTATTGTGGGTACGCACATGCGTTCCGGGTGAATGCTGCGCACGATTCGATCGAAATCTCGCGCGGAACCCTTGCGCGTTGCATGACAATGCTGCTACCATAGACACAGGGATCTACGCGTTCTAAACTTAAAATTCATGCTTCTTTTCGACCAGGATGTCATATCTGTGTTAAGCTTCCAAATTCAAATGTGACCTCTTTTATTTGTACGCCTAGGATAATTCTAAATTCAATGGTCTAGGCTGCTTTTTGACATCAAAATAGCTAACTGTAATATAAAATTTGAATTACAAACTACTTTTATAGCATATAAATATTGAGTTACATAATTAAATCTCGTACTATTTGTATGGAAAATATATATTTGTGTAACAAATAATTAATCGGCTAATAGCACGAAATAAACTGATTATAGGCGCGTCAAATTTTATGTTTATTAAGTATATATGATAATGGTTTGATATTATTAAATATATTCGTATTATAATTCTAACTTTAAACATAGATATATGTATATCTATGTGGCTAAACAAAACAGATTAATTTTTTTTCCTAGCTAGTGTATGCCAATGAATCAAGTTATTCAAATACCAAAAATAAAAAATAACAACAACTACAAGCCGAAAGAAATAAATTAAGAAACCTAACGCCCGAGGCCGCCCATCCGCAAAAACCCGTAGCAAAATTATAGTAATCACAAGATGAAACGATTCATAGAAATAAATGATCATTTTTTGCGGTCGGATGTTAAAATGATTCTCACTAATCGTGTCGTTACTTATTTGGGGACATACGACAAACAATGGCCACTAAACGAGTTTAAATCGCAGCTCTTCGGACAAGACAAGCATATAATTAAAGCGCTAGCTTACAGCTTCCTTCGCCCCTCGTCATCAACGCCTTTATTACTAATGCCATAAGATTTATGATCGTTAAATTTTGAATTTATGACGTGTAAAGTGATGGTGGCTAATGAAATGTTATCAGATGGTAGAGGCTCGGACTCAGTTTTATGAAGTAGTGGTAAACGTATGACCAGATTGACACTTTCTTTTAGCTTTAGAGCTTTATTTATGGCTTTATTCTTGACATGATATCTGTGTATCGTCACATCAGTCAAATTACCACCTGCTATATCAATAAACTTAATTACCACTCGCCTTATAAAAACTGTAAACGTAAATTTGCTTTTCGGATAAAATTAAACACTGCAATGGTAGATATATTTATATATTGACCAGCATTATGAGCTATGTCATTTTTATGTGAGAGCCATAATCAGAAGTAGCGTGCACATTTACAATATGAATAGATCTTTTTTTTCTAAGCTTTAGGTTAGTTTCTTACAATATTTACTAGAGACTCCAAACAAATCATAATTTAAGATTCATCGTCATGTCTCTATGTATATATGAATCTAGGATAGAAATTCTGAACACATTTGACGGGATATCATTAGAATGTATACCTAAGAGACAGCTGGCACTTTGAGAAAAAAGTACTAGGTGCAACGGTAAAATTAAAGAAGAATGAGAAAAATCAATTGACAAACCATTCGTGTTTTTCTGTCATATTTACTATGCCTTATTGAATACTTGGCTTACCCTGATCCCTCCTAAAATTTGCTTCCTCACCTCTAGAACGATAGATCCACGCCAAATAAATTTCTATCTAATTAACTGTTCTGGTGCATTCCACCGGTTCAAAGCTACTGCCAGGAGTGTGTAGTCATCTGTCACATGTCACGGCGACACCTCCTGCCTCTAATTATAGTCTGTGGTTAATTAATTGGGACGAGTATATGGCCGAGCGTTATTTTCAAACTTTTTTATCTAAACCAAGTGAGGTCATTGATTTTCCTGCTATTTTGGCAATCTCGTGTGAATTTAGAAAAGTATATGTTAGTATGTTCTATATTTAACACGAAATGTTAAGGAATACCTACTATTTGAATTTAATTAAAAAAATAACAGCTCTATCTTTAAAACTTATGATTATGTGTAACACAACGCAATTTCAAACACAAATTATTTTACATCAATCAAAATATCGATATACTTATTACTTTGTTTCTCCTTACTTTAGTTTGCCCATAGACAAGTCTACTTTTTTTAAATAACATTTCGGGTCCACACGATTTGATCATTAAGCTATCGCATTTAAATTAAGTACATAACAATAATGAATTACAAAGTTATTTCTATATTTCTAAATCTACAATTCAAAGCTAAGTAATGTGAGTATTTAAACACCGTATGCCAGTGACATGTCTCCATCTGTCACCTGTCAGAGATACACCTTCTTGTGCTAATTATATATCTTTTTAATTAATTGGGAAGTACGAGAGGCTTATTTAGACTTTTTCGAAGTGCCAAACATCTGCAGCTGAAGTTTTATTTGTTTTATGAACTGTGGTTTAATGACCTTAACATGCTTACATACGTTGTTGAGATTGCGTATCCCTTTTTATAAACAATGTTCATAAATATTATGAATATTATTTATCCCCATACACAAGTCTTTTATATAATGCGAACATGCGTCTGTGAGTTTGCCTGTCCTCCTGATCAGCTCTATATTTGATTCTGCTACACTTGCTTTTTTCACCACAACGGTTAGGAGTTCCGCAGAATGCTATAAATATGACTATTTTATCGCGAAAAAATAAGTTTACCAGTATTTAACCAGAGATTTTAAGATTTAATGATATGGAATATAATTTTGTAATATACATAGTCGAGTTCGTGTGGTATATTGATTACTATCGAGAAGATGAAAAGATTAATTACATTAAAGACTTGAAAACTAGTTTGATGTCATTAAAGAAGTCACTTAGACTCTTCATGACTCAGACTCAGTACTAACAAAACGCGTTTGCAAAGATCTTCAAACGTTTATATATAATTTGTGTGTGTTACTGAGCTAAAGCAGGCGCGAAGTAGGTACTTTAGCATCGTTAGCAGAGCGGTCGCCGGTGAAGTCATCTCCTTAACAAGCCCAGGACACATTCACGTCGGTGAATCAAAGTTAAAGGGGCGTCGTTTTGCTTAATTAAAAGTGATTAAACACAACAACAACGAGGCCGTTGAACTCGCATGCTTCAAAATGCAATTTGCGTGAAATGCTCTAAATCGTAACAGATAAATAGACACGTCATCATTAGACGGCGGTCGATGATAAACTGCGCTTCGAGTGGCGACAACTTGCGAGCGAACGAGACAGATAGATCGACAATGTGCGGGAATAACAGAGATGCAGCGCACCACGTGAGGTATAAAAACTGAGACCGTTGATTTTATAATTTATTTGTTACACATTTGTCGTTCCGTGAAGATCGGGTGAGATACATGAGCTTTTTGCCGCGAGATGGAAATGCGCATCAGATGTGATTTGAGATGTAATTTATAGTGTTTGTAGCGGATGTCACTACACGTGACGCCATAAACAAGTGCCCGTTTAGACACAAAGAGATTGTGTTGAGACAACAGTTAGCGGATTTGAAATACGAACGTCTCGCGCTGAAACGACTGTTGCGAACTTTGAATTACGAACGTTGCTAAATGTAGAGACACCTTACACTTATCCTACTTTTTTTTGGCTTGACACGTCGCATATGTTTAGCCGGAGTTAGCAACAACTTCTCGTTTACGAATATCACTGGTTGAAATGTCACATTTTGAAATAGGAACGCAACAATTTGGCGGGAGAGTAGCCTTAACGGCCAGTTCGGAAATCAATCATGCGCGTATTAACCGAGTTTCGGAACGCGCCAACTTGCTGTCCCACCGGACGGCGGCCATATTTCAAATCCGTTTGAGATATAGGGGGCGCTCTATCAATGCATCGTCGCGCTGATTTCGTTGATATAATGTGTAATTATTGTCGTGGTTAATGATATTTTCACGGTACATTCCTTGTGTCTTCGAGACCATTTGCATTTGGGATGTGCGTCGTTAATTTTCTTGATGGCATTGTCAGGTTGTCTCGCGTCCGGGGGGAAATATGATTGCCAACTTTTCGTTTGTCGTCGAAAACTGTATGCTCAATCATAATTTTAATGAGTTATTTTAATCTACAATGTTTTCCAAGATATACAATTTGTAGTTACCAGATAAAACATTAAAATCTTTTGTAAACATCTGTTTTTAAGATCTTAATAATCGGTCCATTTTAGTATAAGTACCTAGGTAGTGATTTCTTTTATTTTTCAATTAAATAATTGTCATCTTCCGTTAAAAATAGACGCTCCTTAGTATAGCCCAACGTGGGTTCTTGATTTGCATTTATTGAGCATAAGACAGCTCGTATTGAAGATGTTTAGATCTTATTACCTAACGTACAAGGACGTTCCGTAACTATGAAAAAAAAAACCGCTAGCCAAGTAAATCAAAGGATATCAACAAAAATACCATCGCAAAAGTAAAAGTTGAACGCGCTGGAGATTCATTCGAGGCAATTCTGACAGTTTACGTTGCGAGCCCAAGTTGGGATAAAATATAGCTCATGTTCAGACGGATACCGTAGTGGGGGGAAGCCGGGGGGAGGGGGAGCCACAAATAGCGACCAGCTCCGCAGAGCAAAACAATGCCGCGGTATGATATTATAGTATGGAACAGAGGTAGATGGACTGAGCTTAAGATAACGGTTAGTTGTCGACTTAATAATATTTAAGTCCTTTTGATTTTTAAAACTGATTCTGTAATTTAAAATAGTAATTAAAAGCCGTAATTAAATAATATCGTTTCTATTACTTAATTTTATTTGTTTAAATTAGTTTTAATCAATTTGACATAAAATTTAGGTCTAAATCAATATGACTACATTAATCAGTACTTAATCCAAGTAAATGATTATCTTCTTGGAATTTGTTGTTAATTTAAATTGCCAAGTTAAGTTAACCTTTTTGGAAGAATCCTCGCGCAAGGTTAAAAGAAAGTTTAAATATATTTGACACAACGCCAAGCTAGCTGCTGCAGTGCTTTTAAATTAATCACCTCACTAAACTCTAAAGCTAACAAGACAAAGAGTTGTCCGTCTCTCTTCCTACATTCACAAATATTCATTATAACAGATGAGAAAAAAATTACATGTTAACTTCTGGGAACAAAAACACTGTAAAAACCGTTTTTTTTTAAATTAGATAGTATTAAAGTTATAATAGACGATGATTGTAAATGTGGTAAGTAAAGCCGATCGTGGTACCTTGATCATATAATAATATCTAATAGGAAAAGTATACTTAAGTAACAATGCAATTAAGTTATGCATTCTAATAAAGCTACTATTACTTATATTTGTACTATCATCTTTAAGTGATATCAAAATATAAGTTGATACTGTAGTTAGCAGACACGAAAGTGATAAACTTGATACATGAAAAGAAATAGTAAAAAGGAGTAATTATTTGTTTGCACGATATTTTTGCTCTATGGAGAGCAAAGTAAGTTTACATTCTCTATGGCTCAGACGGACAGACGAGCGACAGCCGCGAGACAGACTATAAATAAATAATGCGCCAACATTTTATTATTATCATAGTGAGGGCACGTGCTGTGACATTCCAGCAGAACTGGCAGCCTATAACGTACTGAAATAAACACTGGCAACTTGCTGAATTAAAACAATACCGCTAGGTATTCGGACAACGCTTTTACTCAGGCTAAATACGCAAGTCGTGTCGAGCCAAAAAATGTGATTGCTCTATGACGTTTTACAGCTTTTTAAGATGGCGTCTTAATGCGATACGGAAAAAAATTGGCAGTTAAATGGATTGGTGTGTTGATTTTTATTTTTGTTTGAATAGTGACGATTTCTTCGTCAAGCTCTTATGATTCGTGGACAGAGGTGTTGAAGAAAGATGTATTTATATGCTTTTTCTTTGATGGTCTATTTAGTATATTTGTTTAAAGCTACTTTTAAATTTGAAGGCTTTATTGACAAATTAAAATTGGTAGTTTGTAGGTACCAAAATAGAAATTAGCTATATCACATAATATGTATTTCCAAAACGATTTAGATTCTATATACTTGGCATATAAAATCATTTTGTGATTCAAGCGCTTTGCATAAAATTGTCCTCGTTGTAATGTGTAGGTGCCCATAGTTCTCAGCCCGTCGATGGTTGCTGCTAATTAAGTCACAACACGCTTTATAGCAATTAAATCCAATATAAAGTATTTACAATCGCTGTAAAAGGTCTACTCGAACCGTGAGCAAACACATTAATCATAAATGATTATAGCAGTAACGGAAATTCACCTTTATAAGGCCCAATTAGCGCGATAAAGAAACATTCCGATTCCAAATTTAAATCGAAGATCCGAATTTCGAACGCCGATATTCCAATTTCGAAATTCAAAAGGGTTTACGTTCGCAGAATTAGGTCTATTCGCGACGCCGTGAGCGGTAGTCGCCTCATTGATTATTATTTTAACGCACAATTAAAATTTGATGGCCTCTTGTACGTACTTCGTACATCTTCGACTCGCTTCGTATACGTTTCATCTTTCGAATTTCCTTTAACGACTTCAAGAACTATTGTGTAATTGTTATCTTTATTCTCTTAAAAATAAAGTTTAATTTCGATTATAGTTAAATCGCTTCAGACGTTTTCGATACGAATCTCTTCATACGAGTGTCGTGAGCGAGCGTCAATAAAAATAGTCGTAAAATTTTGTAAGTTTCAATCTCAAATGTATTTTAATACGTGAAAGATAAGATTCAGATTATTATTTACGGCATCAAGTCTCAATATTGGTAAGGAACGTGTGAATAAAAATCATGTGTATGTACACATTCGTTATGAATTGACACTTATTAAGGGGTATAATTTTTTTTAATTGGAATGACGTCATCAGTTAGCATAACTGACCGAGTGAGCTGTCAGCGACTGATTAAGAATTCCCTCTGCCATTGCATTGTTGATGTGAAATTTGTCGTGCTTTATACACGTGGTATAAGTTTACATCGTAATTTTATGCTAGATGTGTCTGAAATTAATTTAAAGTATATTACTTATAACTAAATGTCAAAGCTAGCTTTTTAGTCTGTAACTTAGAAAAATGTTTCTAAAGTTTGTAATAACAAACAACCTAAGTTATAATTTATTATAAAATTTCAGAATTACTTCATTGCACATGAGATACTTTTGTTGTTAGATTTTATACTATATAAAATAATTGATTCAACATTTACGTATTGTTTGCACGTCACGATTACTTTAGGCACAAATATATGAATGATCCCAGAAAAAAGACAATAATTCATAAGAAGGTAGGTACAGATTGTCTCTAGGGTAATTGTGATTTGGTTAATCTAAAATCTTATGTTACACCCATATTTGATAATCAACGATAATATATTTTTATATACGAATGCAAATGTGCATAGATGGCTGTAAAACTTGACCTTTGACAACCTCGAAAGTATCTATCACTAAGTATTTATAGTCTCTACAACTTTTAATACATCTACTCTCCCATTAGAGGTCATAATGCTAATGACACTCTTAATTTAATTAAAAACGAAACTAATCCTGTTGTCTATTTTATTTTTATTTTGGAACGCAACCGTTCCAAATTCAAATTGGACGATTCAGATTTGGAATAGCGCCGCGGCGGCCGGCGGGCGCGTGACCAATCTCTAATTAGGAAATGTTCTGATGCCCCACGGAAGCCGATAGTTCCATAATTAAACTTTATAAAAATTTAATTCCAATTTTGAAATATCGAACGCGCTATTTCCACTTCTGGTGTTACTGTGTCGGTATTTATGGCCAGTGCTTTTTTATTGTGAGAAAATAAGCTAGTTGCGACCGCTAACGGTTTTTGATTGGTTTGATTTGAGAATTAGATTTGTGAAATGATGTTTTGAATGGTGTTCTCAGGCACTGTGAGCACTAATTAAGAGCACGCTGTATCATTGCTGTTCTCATAATTCCCATGGATCGATTAAACTGGTTTTGATATCAAACTATAGCAAAAAGCGATACTTTTTTCACACCTGACAACAGTGACAATGGAGTTAATCATAAAAGAGTTTTCATTTCAGGCCAACCTCTTTAAAGTCAATTTTAAAAGCAGTTTTACTTATTACTTTACTTCTCGTTTTATATTTTCCTATTTTAGTCGTAAGTTCTGTGAGTGTACCCTGCAAGGGTATATGCTTCTCATGACTTGTGGTCCCATATAAAATTGATTAAAATCGGTCACTAATTTGGTTTTGAAATGAAAAATAACTAATTAAATAGCTCATCACTATTTTCTTAAAAAATATTGTATTCTGCGAAATACAATCTTATCATCCCATCCCAAAAAACAGCCGTAACGAACACAATAAGGCATCTTTAGATTTGCAAGAGGAAATGTACAACAATATAATGTACAAGTAAGGAAGTATGGGGATATTTTTGCACAAATCCGTTCAATTTCCGGACGGACGTGCTTTCTGGTTGCAAGTATGATGTTGGGGGTTGAAAAGGGTCTTACTTTTAGGGTGGGATATACTTATACATTTAGATTACATATAGTACGTACATTATATGAAGGACTCCATACAATTTTTTTTTAGATATTAGCCAAGTTGTGTGGAGGACGCAACATATTTTTTAATATTCAAAATTTTGTTTAACAATCTGTTCACTTTGATAGGACTACTTAAGTATTGTCACTTTTGCAGATTGCTAAGAAATCTCTTGTAAGGGTGTTTTTTGCCTTTAAGATATGCATGTGCAAAGTTGCAAAATTTAAAACTTAAAATGAGATAAGTAGATTTGATTTAACGATAATGATCTCATGTCTATCTAAATTAAGAAACATTCAATCCGGTCAAGTCCTGGATTGGTGACCTTAAAGTGGTATTTACAACTTAGTGCAACTGCCGTGGGTCAAGTGATAGGTAAATTTATAGTTCCATGTGGTTTTGTCTTAGGTTATGATTGTCCATGTTAGAGGTCTTCTTTAGGATATGTCGCGGACAACGCCGCGGCTAACAGCTGCTAATAATAATATAGACAAATAATTAAGAACAATTAATTAATTTACTACTAATTCGGTCAAGAGCTTGTTACAAGAACTTCCAGTCGTATCTAAAGATACGCACACGATTAAAACTGCAAGGCATTACTGGTTTTGTAAATTGCAAGTGGTATATAATTTGCCTAAACCGAATCTGGTACAGTTGATGTCATCCGGCCATCTGTTAAGCATCCTACGCATTACCAGGTATACTTTAAATACTTAGTATGCTTTAGTACTTTTATTTTAAATGTTTGTGATTTTTTTTTCTGTTACTGTTGATTTAATAAACAAATAAGGTTCTCCGTTAGTCTTTCTACTTAATGTGTTGAGGTTGCCATGCAGCCTTCAACAAGTAACCAAATTTATCGTTAAAAATCCTGCCTCGTCCTAGCATCGAACCTGGATCAGTTAGTAATATATCTATATTAAACTATTATATACGTTCTCTATTACCACTTATTACCTTTTACCGACTACTGCATTTGATGAACAGGCACTGTTACACACCTACTGAAAAAATTAGGTTTCCAATTCGTAGTAAACTTTACTTCATTTGTAAATTTGTTTTTGGATTTCTCATAGACGGACTGTTTTGGATTTATTGTTCTAAAAGCTTACATATTAAAAAAAATAAACTTTTATAAGCGCCTACCGTGCTGACTTAAATAATCTATTTTTTTGGCAGATATGACTTGTTATTCTTCCACGGCTTAAAAAAACCTTCTTAAACAGTCTAGCCAAAAACGGCCTACTTAAAACTCTGTAATGAATTTATCTGCACCATTCGTCCCATCATTCCTCAAAGCCGTCCATTAGTACCAACATAACGTAATGAATTTCCCACAAACACTCAAAATCTCGAAAATAAAGACATCGGCGCCACGCTGGCATCAAATGGGCCGAACAATATCAAAGTAACAGCGGGTACCTATTACCAACCAGACGGGAAAAAAAAGAAAATACCAAATTGACGCTCTTTGAAATCTATATTGCTGGCAAGAATGATGATAGAGCTCCTAATTCAAATGAGGATTAATTGCGGTTTGAAATTAGAACACAAATTTGGATTCGGAACTTGTTATATAGGTATGCTCGTGATTCGCTTAAGAATCTTTAAAGCAGTCAAAAAAAGAATGATTAAGAAAGCTCTAGCTATGGGTTTGATTCTCAGCTGAGACAGGTGTTCAAAAAATAAATTTGAATTTCTGACTTTTGGTCTGAAAGAGTTATGTAATATGTGTATGTCAGTGTTACAGACATCCACACAAGGTTGAATCTTTAATTTACTTGTTGAGTTTTGTTGAGAATATTTAATTTACTTGTTGAGAATCTTTAATTTACTAGTTGAGTGATCTTTATTATTTGATTTATGAAGTAATAAAATAATATTCGAAAAACTGCAAAGTGACTATACAATAAAATTCACAGTTGAATAGGATACGAAGTATTAAAACGAAATTTGTCGTAAAGTATGAAAGCCGGGTCGCCACAAAACTTCCATATCTCGACGTTATTCGAAAAATATAGCTCACAATCGCAAATGGAACGCAGCAATCTCGGAAATTCAATTTAAGAATTTGCCAAATTTAAAGATCGAACTCCAACCGTCCAATTCAATTCCAATTTCAAACTTTGCGATCGAAAAAGCAATTTCGTTCGCAAAAACGTTACGACCTAACTTTTTTTCTCCCCACAAAATGCACACAAGGAGTAATGATGTTATTCTTATAAAGGAAATAATTACAGTGAACGCAATGATAATAAATTACGTGGCGTTTACGACTAATTTATTAATAGAAATTTTGCGAGTAAACCTTAGGACTCGTAAATAAGTAACCGCTGTGCTGAGAGCCAATGGGAGGTCGTAAAATTTGTCTGAGTGTGCAGATTGGTCAGCAGTCGGCCAATGGACTTGCGTTCCAGATTTGAAAGCGACGGTTTACGAGCGACAGGCGGCGTCTTTTTGCTGTTTTGGCGCCAAAATTGACAGGTTTAGGTCCTGAAGTTGCTGAAAAGTTGAACGTCGATGCAACTCTATCTTTAAGAACGGTCCTACGCTTCTTCGAGCTAACGTAAAACTCTACATTAGCTTTGATCTAAAGAGTGACAAGTATTATGTGCCAATAAAGCCTTAATAGTTTATAATCTTATCCCTAAAATCATTTAGGATATCTACTTATTTTTTTCTATACATAAAACCTTATTTTATTGTAGAAATTAACACTTAACAAAACATTTTATGCAAAATTCATCATCGTACCTATTATAGCCACAGTAGTTTAAAAAAATACTTACTATAAACCTCCATGCATTATGAAAGCTCGCATTTCTATGCACAGCGTCGCCCCTAGCGGAGTATTCTGACAACTAGGAGCGCGTACGCATCTTGAAACGTTCATTAGGAGCATCTGTCTCCTTTCTACTTTATAACACTGTAAATTCTCCTTCATTTAAAATTTTGAAGTCACATCACATAAATTTCTTCAATTAAATTCTGTTTGTGATTGTTTGGACGACGGTTTTTGATGTGATTTTAGTAGTTAGGGTTTAGATATTAGAAAATATGTTACTCGTGTGTTAATATTAATGATGATAAGTAAAATAACGTTTAGGTATGATGCATATGGTATTTTTATCAATTATTAATACGAGACCTATAAACTTCGTTACTTTTATAGAATGTCCTTTCGCTATTCTTCCAATAGCAAAATAATCAAAAACATAGGTTTTTTTATTATTTTGACTTTTCCGACGTTGCCCGTTTAGGCTTTATTGTGGCCGATAATGGAGCACGCAATATGACATCATTTTTACCTTTTTTTCAGGTAGGTAGGTAAGTCTGAAAAAAGCTAAAAATCATGTGTTCTCTTAAATACCATTGACTTCTATATGCCAATAAAATGGTCAAATATTCCTGCAAATAATGAAGCAAATAAAGGAATATATCTCCGTATTATAAACATGATTCCAACCGTCACGCGTCCGTGACCAATGAAGGACGGATCCGGGACGAATTGCCACACATCATCCAAATCCCGGACTATGTCCCCAACCTTACGACGTGGACTTGTCAAAATAAGTTTGATAGAGTGGCTGTGTTAAGGCCCCCCCTTTTTTGTATACCTACGTGCTTGTACACAAAACTAGATTAAGTATCAAATTCATTTAAGTTTTTTTTTATTTTAAAATGTACGCTTTTAATTCGTAATCCATGCAATTTTTGAGATTTTTTTCAGGCTTTATTTCGATTCAAAACTGGTCTAGCATTAACTAAGTTTAGCTTCTGAAGAGTAAGACAAAGTATAGCAACAAAAAGTTTTGTATGATATTTAGTTTTAGGTCGATTAACTTGTTTATTTATTATCTTATGATAAATAAGAAAATGGATAAACAGACTAATTATACAGATACACAACAATATAAAAAAAAAAACGAGTAAATAGCAATAAATATCAAAATCTGACTGGAATGCATCTTAGCTCATACATGATTATCCCTTTAGTCGGTCACTCTACCTAGAGCAGGTTTTTTAATCTATGATTATTCAGTTTTGTGTCCCTTTTTTATTTCTTGTCCCCTATATATGGTCTCTATGACTATATATTACAATATTACATTATTCATAGGGAAGGGACTATAGTCCCTAGATCACAAGGCAAGTCGGGTGATATAATTGGTATGAGTTTATTTGTCATGGTCAAGCTGTCACCAACATACCTACTCACTCGACGATTACAAAATGTTTGATACTTGTAATGCCGCTAGCAGACTAGATACGCTGCCATCGGCTATCAGCTTCGAGCTTTTAAATGATCTAGACATTTTTTGTGGTGATTCAACTATCTAATTTTCTTGTAATTAGTCATTTTAATTTTTCTTATAAATGTACTGGTTTGTTAGAATTATCTATGGTTTAGTTATCTCTATCCAAAGTTGTCTGGAAGACATCTCTATTAGCAATAATACGTGTTGTATATGTACAGTAACTATAGATATTTTTATCTACAAATACACGAATAGTAATATTTAACATTGTAAGTATGCACCTAATACATCTTTCTGCGTTTCGCTGCTAAGCATAGGTCTACTCATAAGAAGAATAAGTATCAATTTGCAGGATATTTCGTCCCTATTCGAAAGCTTTACTACCTCCTCCTACGCAGATGTTTTCTTTAGGTATATTAATATTATAAGAAAAAAATCAAAGACACGGAATCGAACCGAGACCCGTAGAAAAATATGACTGATTATTTACTTAACTATCTGCCTTCTCTAATTTTGCGTATCTAAATCTTTTGATTAATGGACTTTATGTTTGGAAAATAGAAGTCCTTCGTGTACCTAGAACTAGAAATATTGCACTAACCGTCAAAATCCAGAATTATTTAAAATTTATTTTCACTTTATTTTGACTTACATTTTCTAACCTAACTTTTCTATTAGTTACTACAAATTCAGCATCAAATTATTTTTTTTCATTTAGCCTACTTTAATCCACTCAAGCGCTACCGAGTCTCACATCAAAGCGTCGTTATTCTTTTAAAACCGCACCAATTACTTCCTTCCCCCAATCTACATCCATCAAACGTCAATGGCAGACTATAAAAAATAAATAAAATATCAGATTGTCGCGAAAAAACGCCGTATTTCGGAGGTAGGAGTACAGATTAGCGCGCGGGGTGCCGTAAAGAAACAATTTTCCGGCTTTTCCCGCGCTCCGGGACGCCCCTAAACACTTATAGAATACTGGCACATGATAAAAATGCGATATTCCGGCCAGTTTTCTTTTTAAAAATTCTTTTTCTGGAACGCCGCGTTCCTCGTTTAAAATTTTGGTTGGAAACTTTTTTCACGCTACGTGATTTTCTTTTTCGTTGATGGCCTGTGTTATTTTGTTTAGAAACTTTTTTCTCTCTTAATGTAATGGCAATTATGTTACGACGTGAAAACAAACTGCCATTGTAATTTCAAACAGAACATTTTATTGTTTAATCCGTTCAGAAAATAAAATTATAAAATTAATCACATTGACATACAAGATGGACGTACACCAAATAGCATTATTAATATACATTTACGTTTAGTTAGATTTAAGAAAATAAGTTTTCAACGCGAAAACTACACATCGTATTCTAAAACCTAACTTAGACAAGACCCAACTACACAATTGTTAAAAAACTCATATACAGACAAAAAATAACTAATTTTTTTTTTTTAGATTAATAAAATTAATCGTTCCCCAGCAGTTAACATTTTGAAATTAGAACAATGATCACGCGCTTCTTATATATTAGTTATATGGCTTCAATGTTAACAAATGCGGGAAATAATAATATATAACACAAACAAAACAATTCAGTCTCAACGCCCAAAAATATACCTTAAATATAAACAAATAATGCAGATATTATATGTGCCAGTACGTTGATTAAAATGCTTTTTAGAATTGTTCTAAAGTTTAGCATGACGACGTCATCGTTAAGAAAAATATATAATGCTTGACTTGAAACTTTACTGCGGTACAAAAATACAGCGATGGCAGTGTTGCCATAGACGATTGGATTTTTTTTTATTTAAAATATCAAAATGAACCGTCGATCCATTAATTAACTCAGCGGCTTAATCCATTTTGTACAAATCAAATGTATATGTACAAAAACTATGTACATTAAAGCCAAATTGCGATCTAAGTATTAAAACTTAGAAAATTACCATTGTTCCTTAAGTATTATTTTGTTTTCGATTCCGGCAACACTGACAGCAATTTAAATATCCAAAACCACGATTGACGTGGCAAGGTATACAATAAGCAACAAAACGCGCATGTTAAATAATCCGAAAGTTTGTAAAGCAACTAGTTTTCTATCATTAATTCACGTACATTATGTTTATTCTAACAGCTTGTTCACATCACTAATTTGTATTTAGGATGTAGTTGCAACAGGAACTACCTAAATACGGAACTCCCTAATTACACTCGACTCTGGTACAAATTAGTGATGTGAAAAGCAAAACACACGGATTTTATTAATTACACCTACCGTATACTGTATACGTATTTGTTTTTTTTTTTCACTAACTAATTTTATAATATTTCGTGCTTCTATCCCATTAGTAAACGTAAAATATTAACTATTTACGTATATGATTGTATTTACTAGCAGAAACAATAACATCCTAGCAACTACCACCGTTAAATCAATTACAATAATTTAAAACTCTTAAGTATTCCTTATTATCTCACTTAGGCAAGTTTAAAGTTGTATTTTTACGTATACTTCGTTTTCCAATAGGTATTTTTTTTTGAGTAACACTAATTACGTTTTTTTTTTTTTAATCTAACCTCCGTAACTTTTTAATATTTGTACGGAACAGGAGTCGTGGTTTCTGCCTCACCAAACAACAATGACTTCGAAATTTGAATGCATTAATTTACTTATAAGTTATATTAGTATACACATTATTACAATCAACGTTATACGTATGTTTTTTAAATCGTATACATAAATTCCGGTGCAAAACAACATAATCGAACAAAGGCGAAAATGTCCAAGCGTACTACCGAATAACCGAAATCGATAAATTTTCGAGGGAAAAATCGCTCGAATGAAGTAGACGGTCCAAGTTTTCGATTCTCAAAAATCGCACCCATATTTTTACCCCTTCACTGTAACGTATAGTTATCGTTCGTGAAAATAATTTGGAAATCTTTGCTTTAGTTTAATTTTATTTGTAATTCAATTGAATCGTACAGTGTTAAGAGGTTGGCCAATTGCAAAAACGAAGATTTGTTCTAAAGGAACTTAGCCTAGCGAATATTCCTTAGGCTTTCGATTTCATTATCAAAAGCCCTCAGAATGTTCGACAGCGTACCGTTATATTATAAAGCTATCGTATACTCATTTCCAATTTATAATTTCACAATTCATTTATTTGAAAAACCATAGACTAATTTAATTTCGGGCAAGGTTTTTAGTGTCTCTCAGTTTCGAAAGTTTAAGAAGAATATTTCTAAACTTTTAGAACGAAACCTTCAAAACAGGAATTTATTGGAATATTGGAAATAAGTACACGATCGCCACGGTATTACAAGCTAGAGGGAGGCGGGAATTAAACTAAAATGCGAGCACCCCCTTTTCATACTTCGTTTTTGCAATGGCCAGACTAAGAGCAGGGGTGCACGAGGTAGCTCGTGGTCGAATTGGGTGCAAGCTGGGGATCACGCCTCAGTAGATGGGGCTTATAGGGGGTACTCACGACGTCGGGTGTGGAGGCGCCGTCGTGGCTGGAGTCGGGGGCGGAGCGCTCGCCGTTGGCGTCAGGCGGCCGCGCAGACTCCCGCTCGTCGATCACCAGGTCTATGGGCATCTTGCCCTTCAGGCAGCTGATGTAGCGGTGACAGAAGTTGTCGCACAGCTCGTGTACCTGCACATATTGTTACGTCAGCACTCGTCCTTGGTTAAGCTGCTGCTGTCCATGCAGCTGGTACAAAGTGAAGAGTTTGCCAAGTAAAGGTTCGAATCATTGTGAAGCACAAATTCTTAAGGAGCACGAAGAAAGAACAAGCAAAATGTTCTGTTCAGTTACAACTCAAGCGTAGCTTTTGCAGAACTACGATTGTTAAGCTTTTTAAAAATGGATGTTACCAATCGTATTTCTAAGAATAGGATGAAGTGTTTGGCATCTGAAGTAGTGGTTACTACTTAGTTCAGAATTTAGTCCAAAATTAGTCGTTGAGCTTGAATTTCTGTATTACATCATCTAAATTTTGAAACATTTGACTGAACATCGGAATGTTCGACATTATCGTCACTTAACATCAGATTTACAATCAGTTGGCCACTGATGAAGCAACCCTCAACATAATTGTACATTCAAATAGCAATTCTACTGGACCGTTTGCTTATTAAAACCTATTAAAATTCATAAACATATGTCGAGGCACAGTTATCGGAACCACAGCAGTCGAGGCGTCCTGCAGACCCGCGCAGGACTCCGAGCGTAACCTTACACATCAACATACAAAAGCACAAGAAATAACATTAAAACAACAATAGAAAACAAAGGAACACATTCAGAACGAGCGCGAACCAACTGTCGCCCTTTACACACTTGTAAAAACTCCAAAATGAATCGTAAAAACGGCACAGTCTAAAAAAATAACTTCCTCCTTTTTCCCTTTTTACCTCAGTCTTCGATAAAATACGACCCCCGACGGTGAGCGTATTAATTCTGTGCGTCGGACTTATAAATTTTCATAGGCATAATTAGCTTAGAAATTAACATAAGGCAATAAAGAGACTAACGAAATTTTTAGATAACATTTACACGGTGAAAAGTAATAAAACGGCGGCAGGTGGAGCAGACCCTCGTGAAGAAAAAAAAACACAATTTCGGAAAAGGGAACACGCTGAGCTCCAATCGTCTTAGCGGATTTGAAAATAGAACGCGTCGACGGAAGCGGAAACACCGCTACCCGCCGTTGACAGCTAATTATGTCTTCAGGACACTAATTTCCCAATCGACAGGTTTTTCTATAACAGTGCAGTTGTAAAAAGGCAACGCCCCGTGTGGCCGAATATCGTAGTTTGTTTATCATAATTTGAATTTTACAACCGCGCCGTTGAAATTCATATTTACGACTGCGTGAATTTTATTGACACTAGAGCGGATAAACGCTGCCGCTTTACAATCGCGCTTGAGCACTGTCAATGTCAAAATCTTGATTGAGAGTGCTTTTATATCCGACCGACGACAAAGTAAACAGTATACCGAATAATCCTGCATTTCTGTTACTATTTTCGATTTTAGTGACGGCGTTCGAGATTTGACATCGTAACTCTTCGGACGATTCAAATTTGGAACTGTCCCCTTCGTAAATCGGAAAGGATTCGGTGTTGACTCGCGCGAGACAACGTAAGTCGTCCCGCTTCAACCAAAGAGTTATAGTCGAGTGGAAATATGCGTTTGATACGACGTTGTTTAGTTACCGGTAATACTTTTAATGAGATATTACGGCATTCCGGGACGACTACGACCCGATTATCGTTCCGAGCATCAAACTCTTTCCAGAAATTTAAATTTGGAACGAGCCCACGGATTAAGATATGGAGTGTTTCGGAGCGGATACTCTTTAAATTTGGAATGAAAAGTGATATAATGGGTAGTCGTTTACGTATGGTCGTAGTTTCGATTTTTAAATAGAGAAGCTGTCAGTTATTTTTTTTATACGTCCAGGTATGTCGTGTTAAAGTTTTGAGCGTTTTTAAAGTGTCGTAGTGTTGGCAGGAGTGTGGGTAGATGTGTGCCATGGCCGAGAGTGGCCGAGACGCGGCTAAAAGGGTTTTTCTTATAATACGCGACTTCCTCCGCGCACTAATGCGCTCCGTGGGTGTGACTAGGTGTATAAATTGGCGTGTTTTTCAGTTAATCTCTTTTTGTTTGACAGCCTTAAGTGACTAATCTTCACTGTCTAAATGTCAGTCGTTCTATTTTTTTTTTGGTATTTGACGTTAGAATTGGAAATCTAAAAATGTTCGTGAACATTATCATATTATATAGCATTCAAGATTAAACTATCTTAATAAAACACAGTAAATACGATCGAAAACCAATAACTATAACCGATATATGTAGTTGCGTCAGCATATTTGGCCGACATTCTGCCGGTACCGCTCATCGAGAATGACTCTTTCTTTTTATGAATAAAAAAAAGAACCGGTCCATTCCACATTCAAATGAGAACGATCGCTTCTCACTTGACTCCGGTCTGAGATAATGCAAAAAACAAAACAAACGCTGAATCGAATCAACATAGAATTAAAGTAAAAGACGACGAACATAGAAAACCACTTTTGCGCGAATTGACAATTAAACGTGTGAAAAATCGTAAAGAATTTTATTCATTTAATTAAACAAAACATTCATATGAGTTGTAGCGTAACGTAATATAGTAATCCAGTCACAGAATTAGAGTTGTATAAGAGTTATAAAAGTTGGAGGCGCTATAAAGGCCGGGTCGACGGTAAACCAACATTTCTGACTTCGCTCGTAAATCACTTAGCCACGTTGTTACAGATAAACTTTATGAACCAACTAAATATGAAAGAAGGTTTGGATTTTGGACATTTTTAACGACACCTCTGTGGCCGTTTTTGTTGTTAATTATTCATTTGGCAGGTAACACTGGCAATTTTCACATACTGGTATTAAAATATTTAAAACTGGCAGTTTATAAATAGAATATGTTTTGAACCTATTTAAAAAAAATACTAACGAAAAGCCCGGGCAGCGTCTCTATGTAAAGGTCATCATTTTAAAAATTATACATTCCAAATTTGAAATTATACAGCGGAGTAACTGGTCGTTTTGGATGATGTATATCATTCGGAATTCAAAAAAGGAACAAGAGTGCGACATTAGGGATTCGGGCGGCTACATAACGTAATTAGGGATCAGTCGGTGACTACATAAAACCTGCTAGAGAGGGCCAATCATCGACCGATCGGCCGAAAGGACGCGACGTCACTCGTTGTGACCGCCGACGGCCATACTTATAATATTAAAAACATAAATCAAAAATGTTATTGGAAATTGTAATGTAAATGCATAGTTCGTTAAGCGACTGCTGCTTTTGGTATTCTTTTTTTAAATATGTACATCAACCGTTATCGAGCGTTGTCGATTTTTTGGGCTATTCAGGGACAAATCCCTCAATGCATTACCTAAAACCTGTCTTATTAAAAAAAACACCAATTATACTTCAAAGGGCAAAAAAGAAAAAGCGAGTGCACTTAACGAGATCTTATTGTAAGCGCGAGTTGGGACCGAACTTTTTCATGTGGCTTTTTTTATTTTTACTTTTAATTATTATAAAAGTTTGAAAAAAGAACATCACCTGTGCCGGCTAGTGAAGCGGAAACGGATCGAAGTAACGGCGTTTTTTTTGTCTACTTATTCGACAAAAACTGACGTGATAGAGTCTGACGTATGAATATGAGTAGAGCAAAAACGTAGAGATGCGGTAGATATTAGATTAGGAATACCCAAAAACACAAATATAAAAATCATATATAGCTTATGAATTTTAGTGAATTTGTAATCGTGCAATATAGTTAAATATTTATACTCGTAAATAAGTACAAAAATATCTTTCTAAAGTTCATAATGATGTAATTTTATAAAATCAAGTGTTCATATTAGACAAAAAAATAAATTGCCCCATTATTGTTTAGGACGTAATAATCATTTAATATAAGTTAAGAAAAATCATAAGACTTGTATTCCTACTCAAATGTTATACTACAATACATACATACATAATCAATCGGGCAATCAAAAAGCGAATTCCTTCAATCACGCCCTCGCCCCGAGCGGTATTTGAATTTCGAACGTTTTGTTTTAATTTTATTCTTTTAAACGGGCTTTATCTCGCTCAGGCTTGTGATTCGTACGGCATTCAGCCTGTATAATATTAATGGTTACAGATACTATATCATATAGGTAGGAATTATGAAAAAACCTAAATACCTATCCATTAGGCTCTTTTACTTTGAAACTACACGAGAAAACTTTTATTTCTACTATGTATTAAATTCCAGTATGTTTTTCTAAGGTTTAATTTTTGTATTGTCTGTACTTAGTCTTAACATTTAACATGGTTCTTTTTTCAAATAGAAACTCAAAGTCACAAAGATAAAATTTTGTTAGTTGGTTACGCAAACGGATTTAATAAGAAAGCTGACCTGGAGTGCATCGGCGGGTATTTTTTACCGAATTTACCGGTTCCCAACACAACACCGGAAAAAATCCGTTGGGAGCCAGACGTATCGCATTACTATCTAACATTACATACCCAAACGAGTTTTATTTCAGTTAGAATGCATTGACAGCTTTTGAAATCTTATAGAATATTCCATAGCGGTTTTAAAATATTTATATTATGCTCCTAATTAATGTCCGCAAATTGTCCGATCAGATTGAGCGCGGCAAAAACCGGCAAGATTCCGTTACTCGGCGCATAATGGCGCGTATTGCGATGCGACACACGCAAGAAACCGGCACTGGCCGGCTACACGCCGAAATGGGAGATAAGGGAAGAAAAAATAAAAAAACTAACGTTCGAAATGCGAACGTCCATTCACGGACTACGAACACCTGATCCTGTTGGGTTTGAATTTGGAATAGATTCGAATATCGAAACATGAAATTTTAAAATGGGAGACCGTTTGGGCTAAGGCTTGCAACAGGCTTCCTTTATACTCTTAGGAATTAAACCTCGAAAAAGATTTATTTTGTAGGTTTACCTCTACATTACACAAGAGAAACATTCTATAAGTTTTACGTTTGTTGGTTCAGTTGTAAAAACTTTAGTCATGTTGCTAGTCGGTCATTCAGTGATTCATCCTAAATATACTTTAAAGCTTCACTTCAAACCAAAAAAAGGATTTTCTCCAATCAATCCATTTTTAACTCGCCAACATAGAGCATGGTGTGAATTCGTATATTGTTACAAATCAAAATGAAAAGGTCAATGCAATAATAAGTTTTATTTTTTGATCGACTAGGGTTAAACTAGGACGTCTGTGAGCACCTTAAACCTGCCGCCTCAACGATTGTGCGTGTGCTTCGATATCTCGATTCTAAATCGTGACCACAGATAAACCCAAAGGTGTTATTTTTTTAAACCGGTTCTAATATCGATTCCAAATGTGTTCCTCTGATTACAATACAAAAATAAGAATTAGGGATGTACTCACTTTTTCTAATTCTAATAGGTGAAACCGTAGGACTTGTATCGCTTGCACCATCTGTAAATAAAGGAAACAATAAAAATAAATAATAGATAGCAAACATAACATTATCATCATAGTTTTTTCATGTAGTACTAATTGGGTAAATACGAGTATCTTTCATTATTATGTATTAGTCTACTTTAGTGCTACATAGATGTTAAAAGTTCTTCTTAATAATACTTATTTGTAAAGGCATAATAAATTTTGTAACACCATTATGTTTCCACTAAACATAGATATCGAGTAGGCCAGCCCTAATTATTGATCTATAGCTATGAATATAGTTAGATATTTGAAATTGCTTGTTTAACATCATAAATGGCCGGCCATATACGAGTACGGCGGGTCTCGGATTCCAGGCACAGTCTGACAAAAGCGCCAGTATACAATGCACGAAAGGCGTAGTGATGTGAATATGTGCCAAAATGAATTATCAATATCGATGATTTGATATCTAATATCTTTAATCACGTGGAATTTAATTGATTTACATATCTAATTTTATCAGTTGATGTTTATGACTACGAGATATAACTTTAATCGTTTATTTCGTAAGTTTTTTGATATCTGTTACTCCTTTTCGTTTGTTTACTATTGTTAATTTATGTAATAGTTTATTAAAATCTCTATTATTAAAGGATTGCTTTATTTTTCTCAGATATCGAAAATATAATAGGAATGCCTCATAAGTGGTTGTAATTTATAAACTTCTAACAACAATTTTGAAACGTAGCACTATTGTTAATAAATTACAGCGAGGAGTAGCGGCACCTAAGTAGTATTATTTTCACAAGTTTTCGTATTCATAATATTACCTAGTATCATTGGGAACACAGTACATAATCGAACCAATCTTCTACGGCCATTGCCCTTCCTAACAGATAGGTGTCCCGAAGTCCCGATCAGCCACCGTGAATGATACATGTCCAATCCCGACAGTGCACGATCTCACCCGAACCTACCCGAGCGCGAACGATGTTATCGCACAGTATTGTTTGATTCGATGTAATCGCATTTTTAAATCGATATGAATCTAAAGGTAAATGCTGTTGTAATAGCACATTGATGTGTTGCGCGGAGCGAATAGGTTCTATAAGCTATTTGTGTAAATTTATAAATTTAATAGTGTTTAATTCTACTATATTCTATAAATTCAATAGTGTGAAAATCATGTTAGTAAATTAAAATAACAAGAATAACAATTCGATTGTTTTTGGTTTAATAAAATCGACCTAGAATTGCTTTTGATATTTTTCATGATTTTTAATTGGCTTTGTCATTATTGGGAGCTTTGATGTGTTTTTCTAATAAGCTCATAATTCAAAGTTAATAAATCAACTGAAGGCTTATTTGATTGTTATCCGAAGGCAAATAACTTACTTTTATTTTCTTGATTTTTTTTTGACATTGTCAATTTGTTTCTATTTATTTTATTCATAAAAGACCATACCAACCAACAGATAATAATCTTCTATTTTCCTTTTAGAAAGCATTATTGTACCTTATCTAAGATTGTTGTCGAGATTAGAAAGTCTACGGAATTTATAAATCGCCTTATAGATATTAATCTCAACAAAAAGTGGCACTTCACTAGCAAATCCGTTAAGCAATGAGAAAATTTGATTTAATAGGGATGAGGTTAAATATTGGCAAACTCTATATCGATAAGAATATGCATTTAATTTACCAACATTGAAAACGAACTGTCTCTGATTATATTACTATTTAGTCAGAATATTATGCATCTCACAGAAAGATAACTTATTTACATTTGTTCCATAACACAAACGACCACACATGTCATTAACACAGCAATAAAAAAAAATGTGGTAATATTACCAAATGTTTGCCCAAAGTACCAGGAGCGCATAACATCTGCGGAGGTCGTGGTGCAATGTCAATTAAATCTATACGTTAAAGCGCCACCCTCGTTGTTTGTTCAGTCGATGGCATGGTTGACACAGACGCGGGTACCAGATAAAAATGTGTTTGACTGTTTGTCTTGTTTAACTTTCGCCACTGAGCCGTGTTTGGTTAGGGAGCCATCGGCCTATCGCCTCTTGGATCTTGGTTTGTTATCCTTTTTTATTACATAACTCCTTCAAACTCTTAGCAGGCGTTTTATTGAATGACAGCTAACAATAATCTTGTGGGTTTCATAGACAACCTGACAGTTTTAACTTGTATTGTTGACTATTTAGCAAGAACATTTTCAATATTGACTCAATACCATAGAAGGATGTAGTACTATGTTGTTTTTTATTTTTGTTGAATTTTTGTTTTAGGTTTTTTTTTTCATTATTAACATCATTCTAAACAATAGCACTTTTTAATAACATAAGCAACCTTAAGTGAAACAAGGAAAAACAATCTTCAATTTTGCAGGTCGCTCCTTCTTGCTCTTATTAAAGATTGCTCTTATTAATTTCACTTCTTCAGCTTCTAAAGTCACGCGATACCACAACAGCTCCTTTTATCCTTATTCTCAGAGAAAGACAAACCATCTACAGCTATTGTGGCACATCCCTAATGACTCGTATCATCCATTCAGTGTATTTGTCCGCTACTGCGTCCGTGTTTAAGGAGCTTACATTCTCAAAAGGCTGTGACAGACCAAACACAGATGTGGCGCAAACACCCAACACCACTCCGTAACCAATCAGACGAATGAGTCTATAAAACTCTGTTGGTTTTTCGAAGGTGTTTTGTTTAAATTTCTAACCTCTTAGCTAGTGCATGAGATCCTTAACGTTTAAGTGGCGATAAAATGTTTAATTTGAAATTGGAACAGATTCAAATAGTCTTGACATTGTTATTCTGTAGACAAAAATCTAGAACTACTCAATTGGTAATTATTATAAAGACGATGCCCATCACTAGGAAAATAAAATGCAAAAATCACTATATAGGACACTAGTTTCAAAGAACCTAAATGTTGTCTATCTATAAATTCAACTAACTTAATTTGTATCGCCATCAATTTCGAGATAATAAAATTTATGACTATACTTAAATTTTTGGCTTAAGATGACGTCACACATACAGCCATTCGAGATCCTTTTATTTTGTTCTCGTTATAAGAGCCAGTGTGCTAATGTAGGAATAATACCTACTGGTATAAAGTTGGTTGCCAGAATCAAAAATAAATAATAACTATCGTCGTAATAGTCAAGTAATGGGTACGTGCATATTTACTATTTACTGCTTCATATAAACTGGTCTATATATGTAATATACTTGACCTGATAAAGTAAAGTAAAGTAATATTTATTGACCTTTAAATAACGTTAGTTACAGGCAAGTCTTATTACATTTGAATTAATAATTACTTAAAAAATTTAACTTATAAATCTCATTTATATACGATTACTTAATATTAGTTCTTAGTTTAATAGTTCTCATGACAAATATTTACATTATAATTGTTTTGTTTAGTTATTATTAATATTTAATTATGGTTGTTCGTTACACAAGAACGATGATTCTACTCGTACAAGCTGCATTCACATATATTCGCTGAGTTTATAAAAAGGATTGCTCTCAAAAAATACTTCAATTTTTGTTTGAATGTAATAAAATTGAGATCCATTACACTATTAGGTAATTTATTATACATCAGTATTTTGGTATAAAGCCCTTGCTTCTCACATTTAGCTAATCTATTTATTGGTAGGATTCGCCCTTTTTTATTATTTGTCTCTTTATACTTCTGTGAACAGGATTTATAATTACTATACTATTACCGTTAAAAGTTCTTCGAAGATACCCTGTGATTAATTTAGCTTTTGTAATCTCCTAGAAGAGAGATTTGAAAATTTTGGCAAGAAAATTTTGTGAAGAATCAATGATTATACAAGTACAGAATCAAAACAATATTTAATCTCTTATACTAAACCTAAATTTAAAAAAAACGAAGAAAAATAATTACTGGATCCCATGTTTTTCTTATGAATAAAATAATTTTATTATTATTCATTCGAAGAAACTGGTAACACTACCAAAAGCGAGGGAACGGGATTGGGTCCGTCGGATGCGTTGGCAAAAAAAGGCAGGCCGAAAAAGTAACCTCGTAAGTTTCTCTCGGATATCACAATATCCTACAAACGAGGTGCGCTGACATGTGGCCACCACAGAATACAACACAGTTACCATGCGCATACGCATTCTCCTCAACGCCACAAAAGCCCCTCAATTTTAATTGAAATTGAAGCAAATTACGCAAAATAAGGCTATTCAAAAGACACACTGAGGTCTCAATGAGGTATTGAAGGCGTACTAAGTATACTTTCAATAAGAGTAATTTCTTTTGATGCTTTTTCAAAAACCTCTCGGCCTCAGGCGTCGACCGCAACACAACAAAAACGAAACGAACACTTTTTGTTACTGAAAAGTACGGTCAATAGTTGTTATGCGATAATTAAATACACTGGCCGAAAAGAAAACAACAGAAAAAAAGCAACTGCCTCGAAATGGATTCGGAATATGAAATTGGAAACGCATAGACAAACAGACGAGCACATGCCTGCACAGTGGCGCACATGTCACTGCAAGCGGGGCAAAAACACACTGTAGAAGTGTTGCCACGGTGTCTTCCGAATTTAAAATATAAATAATTTTTCAGTATATTTGTTTTTTTATTCAAGGGCATTACTAGCCAGATTGTTCTATAAATTTTATCGAAACTTCTGGACCGATCCAAAAGCTTGTTATTTTTTTTTTAATTTATCAGCTAGGCATTTGACCACAAGTTCGCACGACCACGGAAGTCAGCGATACTGTAGCCCTACATGGAACATGCCTAGTCTTAAGTACATTGGCTCTCAGGGAAGGCTGTCGGAACACACCGTTAGATTGTACTTGGCGTTAGATTTTACTACTTGAGGCTTTAAATCAAATTAACTGAAAAAATCGTATCAGCACCTGTCTAATTGAAGCCGGTTTAGTTAGTATTCATAAGGTATAAATAGCACATTTTTCTAGTTTTTCCCAAACTTACTTAGAGTCTAATTCTAACCTCATTTGACCCGTTTATTTTTTGCCAAATAACGGTTAGTTATTCCTTAGTAGAATCAAGCTATTTCTAAAATTATATAGATAAATTTCCTTGTAATAGTTGGCAACACTGAGTACCTATATTGCGTTTACTGTACGCCCGGATGTGGTGCGTTGTTTACCGTTCTTATCTATGGTTCTGAGCTTTGGATGAATGACATTTATCAGGTAAGGCTGACGTCTTATTTTATGGTGACAAGACACGCTACTGTTTTTATAAAATTCTTTTAATTTTAGGCCAGAAAATATTATCTATGTTAGTTGCCATACCTGCTTGCAGACAGGCATGTTAGCTACAAAAAAATCTAAATTTAAAGTTAAATCTAAAAAGACATACCTACATCTATGGTCAATCTCTAATTATGTGCTTGCAGTATTTAAAATTAATTAGTTGTTTATTATCAGCAAAAGCGTGTACGTATCTACATAATTACTTTTTGGGAAATAGGTATATTAATTTCACTTAGAATTCCCTTTTGATTCGAGTTTAGCTAACTTGATGTGAATCTAATTGTATTTGTTTAAGCTATTGTTACCCTGATTTAGTGATGATTGATTGAGATGAGTATATGGTTTTTCTAAGAGGACATCCTATCCCAACTTTCATCGCGATTAAGTCAAGCTAAAAGAGATTAAACTTTCACACTGCATTGCTAACTAGCATGTCTAATCTTATACACTTAGTACAAACAGTATCAGATAGCCGTTACGTGCGCAGCCGAATAAAATCTTACCAAGTCAAGGCAATGTAAATACGCGCTTTTCTAGCCGTAATCATCCAAAAAATATTTTAATTTCATACACTTATTTTGTGTGCATAACAAGAATTGATAGTAATATTAACAGCTATTTATAGGTTAAGTATATTAAATATTCAGAGATATTAAGGAGCAATTTGAACTGTACATCATTGCTAATGTCAATCAAAAGCCTAACAAAGTCGTGTCAAAATTGGACTAGAAAAAAAACGCTACTCAATTTGTATTAGAGCTACTAAAATCGATCGTACTAAAGTAAAACGTTAAATATCGGGCAGTCGCGCGGCCAATTCGTAATGCCTTAGATTTTATTTGTTAAAAATCGGTTAAGTACCCGTGTCGAACGAACGGTGGGTGGCCGCCATCTTTTTATTATTTCACTTTTTGTCCACCGCTAGCCGCGGGAGGGCACCACAGTGCGATTCACCTTTTTATGAGTGACAATATAAAACATTTTTTTCACTTATTTCCCTATTCTCAGAAATATTTCTCGTTTAATGTTTTTTTGAGTTTATTCTTTTTAACTGTTTTAATTTCGGACAGCTCTTTAGCTAATCAAATCGTAAATTATTCAGACGCTCATACCGGCTGTAAAGTGGTCACTATTTTATGGCGTATTAAAATGATCCCACGTATTTATCTTGTGCGGTGTAAAAGGGTTTTTATGCTGTATAAAAGTGTTTACAAATGGTGGTTTTGTTAGTTGGGACAAAAGAGTTCACATCACTACGCTGCCCTTAGTGAGAGTGAATCATTTTCTGACTGACATAGAAGAGCGAGTCAAAAGCGGATACTGCCTAGTAAGTAAGTAATTATTGAAGTAGGTACACTAACTACTATAAGATTATCTTTGTATTTCATTCTACTATTTTTACTGGAAAAAGTTTCCTCGTATTGGTGTTGTGGCTCACCTATTATTGGTTTCAGAGGTTCTAGACTGCCTGAAAGCCTCTGAAATACTTTTGGTCTACCTTATTGAAATGTCATTCTTGTCAATATTTCGGGTTTAAATCTTGACTAATCATTAGTAATAATTATATAGTAACTTATGATAACTCATTCAGTACTTAAATAAACTTTTTAGGTAAGGTGAGATACGTGGCCACTGCCCAGCAATGAAATGCACACAGGTTGATGTCATACGAAGCTAGACATAGGCTTTAAATGTTTTGACATTAGTTGACTAACAAAATAATAAAAAATGTAGTAATAATACTTACTAATGAGTCGACCTCAGGGTCCGCTATATAATAGGGTTTTTCTTGACGAATCTGTGAACAGACAAACGTACACCTTGCATTAGTATTATTGTTATTAAATGAGCTGTGAACAGAGAGCAGCTGATTAACGGCAGGCGCAGCCAGGCGATGAGCTTGTATGCGGTATAAAATGCTCTCTCGCTTGGCTGCGCCTGCACATTGGGCATAGACTATATAAATCAGACAGAACTGACTTACATTTTTTTTTATTATTTAAAAAAAAATGACACGTGATAGTGTAAAGCTGTAGATAAAAGATAATGAGAAGTCTTGTGGTCCTTTCCTGTCTTGTGGTTTTTTCCTTATTGCTGATAAATATGAACACCCAATTTACAAGGGTAACAAAATATAGATTTAGCTCTAAGATTACACAAATTTAAAATAGAGGAAAAAAATAATTTAACAAATTTATTTTTATTGATTTAAAACATATCTTTGCTGATGTTTCAATTGTTCTTTTCTCCAACGTACTTATTACTAAATACTTATTTTACCTTAAAAATGTAAATAACTAATACCTGTAAATCCGATAAGAATCTTATTCATTGTCGCTTCTGGTAAGATTATCAACGTTGGCTCTTAAAGAACACTTTTTTTAACAAAACCTGTCTCGAACGGAAGTGAGATACGATCTTCCATACTGACCGACATTTTCATTTTAACATTACTCCTTTTAGAAACCACTAATTCTTGACATTAATTATCTTTATAATTGTGTTGTAATTAGATTTACACGACATTAGCTTTTAAAGAAATTATTTTTTTATATTATTTTACCTTAACTTGCATTCGATAAGTACTCGCGTCTTTATTATTTCAATTTCTTTAGCAATTGTGAATTTCTTGAACCAATCTTACGGAAAGTTTCGGAAAAATATTGTATTTTAGTGCCTACGTATATGTAACTTTAAATTATCAATGGTAGTTGAGCTCAACGGTAGCTTAAGCCTTTATTATAATATTTACTAACATTTACTAACAGATTATTTTTGTAGGTCATGTATTAAATAGACGTAACAATTGAGCAATAACGTAATTTTGTTAAGATGTCAAGAGAACGCAAGACATGTACGAACTTAACTTTAAAGGTTATGAATTTAGAACAAAATAGTTAACCTTTCATATGCAACCAAGTTAATAGTAAACGGCTATTTACCTACGGAATATAACAGCAATAAACTTTAACAACGCTAACTACTAAGTGTTAATACAAATTAACATTGCGCATGAGAACAACTGTTAAAGTAACGATAAACAAAACAATGGTTAAGTTTAAGTTAGTTTAGTTTAAAATTTAGATTACTTGAACGTATATTTAATTACTCACAAATTTTATTTACGTTATTATAAAAACATTTAGTTTAAAAAAATTGCATACTTAATTTGTTCAAGTTGTATCAAGTAACAAAAAAGAATCGCTTGCAGATTTTTTGACTTTTTTCTTAAATATCTAGTAAAATTAAGTATTGAACATAATTATAAAAGTATTTTGGAGTATTTTGCACTATTTATATCTCAAAAACGGCTGGACAGATTTAAACGATCTCTAATATTTTAGAATTTGCCTGTACCTTAAACAGAATAACTACTTACTAAAATATCGGAAAATGTAAAAAAAGATATATTGAATACATTAAACATTCACGGCCAGCTACTCAGGTCAGCTTGTTAACCATAAAAGTTGTCTAAAATTTAGCTTAAATAACTATCGGAACTTAAAAAACCACATGTTCAGTCATGACCACGAAATGCGGCAGTAAATTACTATTCAATTAGCAACCATAACATCGACACTTATGATTCAAATTCGAACAGCCCATTAACACGGTGGCATACATTAAAATGTATGGGATCGATAATCGAACAGCAGTAAAATGTCAAATGAAAAATATAATACTCATATTAAAGTTATCTAGCTTAAGTAATTGTTGGCGAATTATGATCTACAATAATGATTCGTGTTTCATAATGATCAAAACTTAACTGAACTTTATAGATAACACGATTGCATCTTTTGACTTGCTATTAATATGTATAGAGTTGTTTTGCATTTATGTTATGAGTTTGTTAATTGAAGCATGTCCAATAAAAACTACAAAAAAGTGACAGTTAAAAAAGACTAGCTCAACGATAGCCAAACAAGAACGTGAGAACATTTTCTTTTTGATAATGACGAGACGAGACGCGTTAAACTGGTCTAATCAACAGTCGGTCGTTGACTCGCACATTTTCATAATTTATACAGAATTTAAATAATTTGAATCGAAATCATGCCGAGTTTAGTGTTTATTGTTATGCGGGATTCGTAAGCGCGATAGATGTAATATAATCGGTATTAGACGTGGTTTGTGCCATAGGGTGCTTGCTCATTGCGGGTTTTTTTTACGTACTCGATCGTGTCGGCGTGAAAACAGTTTTTTGTGTACTCGAAATAGCGACAATGATTTGTTTAAATGTTAATTTTACACAAACTTTCCCTAAGCAGTCAGAGTTCTTCTTTGCCTAGGGTTGAGATCATTTGCTGTAATTACCCCGGCAGTGACCTACGTATGAGTGATTATGTTGAGCGTTAGACCAAAATGGTCTTCCAAAATCGCCCCTCAAGAAGAGCAACCAATCGTAATGGCCAAAAACCCGGCACATACAACAAACATACACATTGCCACTCCTCCACCCTGCGGCGGCAGGAGGCCCTCGCCGGAGGCCAGCGACCCGTGAAGCCCCCTACTTTTGGACAACTCGAATTAAATGCTAATAAGGCGATCGGCCGATACCGACTCTTAGGTGGAAACGGTCAATTTTTGTATTACGAAAAGATTTTATAGTGAGATTTTATTACTCGAAACGGGTTAAGTATTGCGTTTATTTCTTTTTTCCTGTTATTCGGTGAGAGGTGTATCATGCAGAATGGTGTTTATGAGTGCGAGTGCTGTAGACGGCGATATGCCTATTCATATTGTTGTATATATCGGTATTGTGAGTTAAATCCAGCCCCAGAGCGCGATTAATGTGGCTATAATGTTGGAAACAAAACCGTCGCATCGCTCACTAGGTGTCGATGCGACGTTATGAGCCCAATCGCGAGCTACGACCGACACTTTTTCCTTTTTATGCGATACGTTCGCCCGCCATAGAGACCGTTCTATCGATTTAACTCGAAAAAATGCGATACAATAGCATTTTTATTTCCGTTTTTGTCCCGAATGTTCCGTAAAAATAAACAGGCCGTGTAGAGAATAACTTTTGACTCGTCCCAAAAATCATTGTCCTGCGACAATCGTCGTTTTCTCTATTCATAACGTTTACCTGGGCTTTTATTATTGGCCCCTTTGTGCACTTTCAGGCGAAATAGTGTATTGTTTGTGTAATTGAATAAATGCCTTCGTGTAAGCCCTTTTGTGGGTCTTTAAAGTGAGTAAGGACGCATGAGGAACGTTTTGCCACATCGTAATACTTGAATTAATCGATTTCACTTGCGGAGTTTCACAGGAGCGCGCGGCCGAGATCGCGACCCGATACCTATCTTGCGCTACCTGACCACTCCAAAATACTACGGAACTCATCATTAAACTCGTAAGGTACTCCATTGAGCTTTAAACTACTGTCATTGAAAATTAAACTCTATTTTGCGAATTTTAAAGTGCATAATGAATAAATTACTTCAATGTCGGTTATTACCATAAGCAGCGGACAAACGACGGCATCAAAATCGCTACCAAACGTGGTACCCTGTAATTTGTAATAAAAAATCTATTTATAAGATAAAATAAAGCACCGAGACGCTACCTAAGATGCCCGTCGATCGATCTCCGTGCGGTTTTAATAAATCAACAGTTTCGAACAATTTTGACACTTGTCACGAGTAGACGTACGATTTAGAATCGCACGACAGAATCCCTAACGTTCGATGGTAAAATATTCTATAATGTTCAGGGGTCGAGTTTTGTAATTTAGTTAAGTCGCCTCCTATTTAATAACTTTTAATGCTCGGACAGGTGAGGTATTTTTTTCTCAAGTTTTTTTGTAGTTTACGAAGGCTCGGTCGAGTCGAGACGGAGCGCTACTGAAGTAGTTCGAAATTCAAAATTATAGTGTATTAATACGGCGCGTTCCCGTTACGAAATTTTTATTTATAGTGTGCGCGTGGTAGCGCGGTGTGGGCCCCACGTGACTTGCGCCGGCGCAGCGTCACGCCGCTCGCCGTCGGGATACGCTGCCCGCTCTAATCACCTGTTTGGGCTATAACGACGTGCGAATATATTTATTCTTCTCCGTTTACTGCCGACCGTAAAGGGACGTAATGAACAAATGTCTTTATGGTACACTTGTAAACGTCAAATATCAGTCATTTCTCCGTGGCGCGCACAAAAAACGCCATAAATATTCTTAACAAAATGGCTCCTACTGAATATTGTGGCCATAAATGGAGGTCTATAAAATGAGGTTTGGTTGTTTAACTTTTGTTTGGGCTCTATGCAGGAATTAAAAGAACTTAGACGCGGAACGGAGCTTTTGTTCGTACGGTGTCTCGGTCGTCCGTAACGTTTATGTAAATGATAGAAAATTATTCATAGCTAACTGGAATTTATAGAATGTTTTACGATTTGTTGCCGTGTTGTCAGACGAGCTTGTGACCTCGAAAGCCGCCGCGTCGCACCGTCACAGGTCGCGACCAAAAACGTCTCTATTTCGCAGCAACTTTCCAAAATAAAAGAAGCTGATCTAAAAATCTCTAAATGACGCTCGATGTTGAACGCGCAGAGCGTCATCGCGTCATCCCTACTAGAGTGAAACAGAAGATAGCGAGTAGGAGAGGGATGGACGGAATGAAAGGAACGTTTTTAGTGCGTTTTTTGTCCCGAAATCCGTGCGTTCAAAAATTTTATTTTAATACAAGAAAAGTATTCAAAAGATACGAGGGCAGGTAGAAGACCGGCCCGGAGTATTTATTTGCTTAGTTTCCTTTTTTTTATCGCACAAAGAATTCGAGTTGATTTATGAGCATGCTCTGTGACGATTTGTGACCTGTAATTTTTGATGTGAGTTTTGTCACTTAGGATTTGGATGTTTTGATTTATTAATTTACGGTCCGCTGGGGGCGTTATACGGTTTTGACAGTTGTCAGGGCAACGTGTAATTTTCGTTTTATCCACGTTTACGAATCACTGATGACATGTAATTTTGCTTTATGTCTTAAGTTGGGATTATCGCTTATCGTAAAGTTGATATTAAATTATAAGTGTTGTTTACAAGTCAATTACAATGTTAACATTTGTATGTTTTCCAGCAATGTGCATTACTCAAATTACAACTGTCTTTTAAAAGATACGTTCCAGAATTGGATGGAGCTCCGGCCAGGACAGTGTACATGATACCATAAATACGTCAGGAATTAACTTTATCTATTAACAAAATTCAAATGAACGTAACTTGATCACATTAATTTCGATACAAAATATTTCCGCGTTATTCACGCATAAAGACGATATGCGTGTTTTTGTTGCGTCAATTTTGGCATTTGTGACGGGCAGGCGGTACAATTTATAGACCAATGTGACCATTGGAGTCAACGTAGGATACAAGAATCAGCCAGCCATAGTTCTAATACAATTCACAGAATTTAAATATTTTTATTAATATTAATATATATATATATATATTATATTAAGCATATCTTAAGGCACTTTGGTAGACGTCTACGGTCCTATCCGAAAATGAAACAAGTCCTTCAACCAACAGTTTCAGTGTTTTTCGGACACAAATAAACATTAAAACTATGTAAATAAAATATGTATATCACCTATCCCATGTACGAGTATATCTAATGGTTAGCACTCGCTTCGAGATCCAGCGGTTCCGGGTTCAATTCCCGAATGGGGCACCTGTTCGAATGATATTAAAAAGTTCCGTGGCATTTCGGATAAAGGAGAAAACTTATTGGGAAGCTGAGACGTTATAATACATTTATTCACCTCCTATACGGTATTCATCCGACTTTGATAGTGAGTTAGAAACACCAAATTGACTGCGCTAAGAGCCCTACTGCATTTGCTTTACCGTTCATAAAGTAGCTACGTATATTCCGGAGTAGGTATAGAATAGATATATTTATTCAATGGCGTTAGTTGGCTGTTTAACAGATCCCAAGGGGGTCATTCAGACCCGGAAGGTCAGTTTTTCGACCATTAAAACGATCAGGGGGTTGGTACGAATTAGGAAGGGCTATAAAGGTACTATAATGTCTCACTTTGGGGCGCTACGTTAAACGGCTGTAACTATACCGCTATTATGCGACGTGTGAATCTTACTTACAGAATTTACTGTTGGTTTTTGTAGTTCTTGAGGGATTTTTTGCAAGTTATTATGAACTAGAATGTAAAGTGTGCAAAAGATTTTGTTTAGTGTTTAATAAGTCATAGTCATTTTTATTCGTAACAAAATAATTGTTACATGTCGAAAAATAAATAATAATTAAAGTATTTTAAAATACTTTGTAAAATAATAAATAAATAATTAATTTTTATTTTTAATCTCATAAGAAATTATTTATGAGACTTATTTAGATGTTTTGTTATTGCAGAAGATTTGTAATTTATAATAATTACACAGTTGATAGATATTAACAAAAAAAACTGGAAAAGATGGAGTTTTAGTTGCAAAACCGCCTTTTGTGCAAATCTGTCAACCAGAACCTTATAGGAAACTACTATTATCGCTGTGTTGGCCGTCTGTCTGTCAAGACCCTTAATCTCAGGAACGCGTTGAGGTATATAGCTGAAAATCATATCATATACTCAAGTCTACTGTGCCTTGGAACTGCGAAACGATAAATAAAGAAAAGTAACTCTATTACATTTTTTTGATGAATTATGCTTTTAAAATAATTTTTTAATAAATCTAGTTATGTAAGTAAGTTACATCCCATAACTACAGATACCTTTCTGTTAACTAACGGACTATCAGTTAAATTAAAATAAATATAACCTTTGCTCTTACAATATCACAATAAAAAACACAATTATTATTTTCAAGGTAAGGAAGCAAATGTCATGATGTTATTTATAAGTATTTCCGGTTTACAAAAAAGCTGAAGTTATATTATGCCTTATAAAATTAATTAATTAATTTAAAACGTAAAATAACGAACCAGCATTTTTTTAACAAGCTTGTGATATTTCATAAATATTACTGAAAAAAAAAACTGATAATAAATAGAACAGAAAAAAGCTTCCAAACCGTCGCTTATAAAAGGTCAAGCGCGTTGCACACTCGAATGCCCTTAGGTCTTGAACAAATACAAAACCAACTAATTACAATATGTATGCAAAATATCAATTCTTATTACATCGCTGAGGTAAAGTCCACGACAGCCTTGACACATCGCAATATACGCTTTATTGTGATGCGTGTAAAGTAGGTTTTGAGTTTATTGAAGCTAGCTTAACGACGGAGTCAGCCTAGACTGGCAAATAGATATTGGATAGGAAGACTATTAATTTTGATGGTATCTGATACTAGATACAGGTATTTAGGACGAGTATAAATACTTGATACTTTGGATACAGGTATTTATTACGTGACCGTAGCAATACTTAGTATTTAGGATTTAAATTTAAAGGTTGAGAATAATAATTGATTATTTCTGCCTACGCTTTTTGCAGGCAATAAATTTAATAAAGTTGTACAAAAAACATTTTTGTTTGAGAATTTTTATTTATATCTCATTAATCATCATCATTATTTTCAAACTGGTATCAGCCTGCTGCTGGGTAAAGGCCTCCTCACCCTTGTGACATAATTGTCTGTCTCAAGACAATTTCGACATAGAAATACTCTATGTTGGATCAAAATTCATTATAACTAGAAGGTTAGCAAAAATTTTACTGTGGGAAAAAATGTGTCATGTATTTTCCAACTTGGTTCTAACAAAGTTCGCCCACGTATAGCTAATGTATATATTACAAAGTATCCCATAGAAATAGTTATACATAATAACATATGTATGTCGAAGTACACAAATTGCGTATTCATGTTCTTTTTATACATTCAGTCAACAAACAGTCAGTCACCTCTATAAGTTTAGCACTCTACATTTTTTCACAATAAAACGGCAAAACGATATAAACGCAAAACACACCTATGAATTTAAATGGAGGTATTAAAACTTTTTTTAAGCCGGCAAGGATGAGCCCGTAGGGATGGGACTCGGTGATTTGAACGAATCATCGATTTAGGCTTAACGGTTTTAAATTTGAATCGATTTTGGGTCAATAAAAATTTCGTACTTATAGAACATGCAAAGCAAAAACTGTACCACGATTCAGACTATTTATAAATAATTGCCAAACTAATATAGTATTATTATGTACTAAAGTAAAGCTAAAAATGTTAATCAGTTAATCAAACTAAGTAATTAATTTCTTATATGAGCTCAAGAGACATTAATTATATTTGTCGTATAACTATTTATTCTCGTATCACCCGTCTTTACACTACTATGAGAAGTCTTCGGGACTTGTAATTATTAAAAAGCTCATGGAAGACTAGCGGCCCCCTGCGTGACGTCAACGTAAGGAGTTTAGTAATAATATACATAAATGCAGTAAAGAGTTCACTAAATAAATCAAGAATGAGTAAATAAATAACGATTAAAAATAACATTCGTATCTACGATACGGTGTTATTTTCGTTTTCAGTCTGCAAAGTAATTTTTCACGAAGCAAATCCAGGAAAAACATGATAAACGTCCATCTGATTCGATCCCCGTCACAACGTTCGGCCGCAATAATACCTACAAATCCCTATAGTTTATTAACCCTTGAAAAGATTTCTCATGACCGCAACCGTTCGCAAATAAATAAACATACGGTTTGTTCTCTTCAAGAGCACTCGCGCACGCTCGATTTCAAAATAAACAAGTCAAAATGTGTTTTTCAACATAAAATTTAAACAGAGCAAAACTCGAGTAAACAAATAAGGAACAACCCTATTTCGGATGCTCTGCGATGCATGCTAACATAATGAAATAGTTCAGGTACGTTGCACAACCCTGCGTTACTCGCACGCTGCGCCAAACGCCTGTTTGAACAAAAATAAACAAGGCCCATTATGAATATCTAAGCATATTCAGCTCTCCCTTTTTTAATATCAACCCCCTAAATCCCAGCAGGCCAGAAATTAAAGTGTAATGGTGCAATGTTTAATAACTTATCTGCGGGTTGGCGTAGTGTTTGCCTTTTGTTAATGTAATTTTTTAAGTTTACTCGCGAGGGTTGCGAAAAATCGATGAGTGAAATTTGATACAGAGATAATCGATTGTGGGAATCAAATACTGTTCGTCTTAAATGCATATAGATAATGAAAATCATATAAACCAGTCAGAAGGTTTTCTAATGAAATTATACAATCATCAATGTAATAATAATACGTCAAATAAATAATACACCATAGTCGATTTAAACCAAAGCCAATATTAAATATGGTAATAAATTTTTTTTAATACAATTTTGTAGCTCTAGATTGTCTATAGGCATAAGCATATTTAATGGACAGTTTCATTCCCAAGATCTCCACATCAAAATCCCCCACAGATCAAACAAATTACTAAGCAGAGGAAACTAATTTTCTCAGCATTACGTTTCAAAGTTAACCCCTAATCATCGACACATTGGCGAAACAATCACAGCCCCGGGCGACCGGGCGAGAGGCGAAGGGTTAGAGGCATTACTGGACGTAATCTTGATGGATCTGCAGCGAATAACACAATAATGTTGATTTCGCAGCGGGCCTGAACGTCCCCGCGACGTATTCTTTGTTCGATCATTTGCAGCAATCAGTGGGGGGTTAAATGCGCTTTTCGTGCCAGACTTTATATACGTTAAACTACTTGGAACTTATTTCGAATCTGAGCAAAATGTTAAGTTTAGGTTATCCTCATAACATTTATAGTTATTTAATATAAATCAATTATATATATTCTTTTTTCTTTATTAATAAAATTAAAGTCCTCAAAAGCTGGTGGGTTGAGCTTTTTCCAACCTCAATATATATATTAATTTAATTACAAATTTCTAAATTTCAGTTGTATATGCGTAAATATTATAAAATTATTTTGAATACGTACTTATTACTTGAATCTAGGTAATTAAATTGTCTACAAACAAAAATCCCAATCTTTAATTACAATTAAATTTAAATTAATAAAGACATAATCTTACCTTGACAATTGAAAATAATAGCACCGTTTAAACAAATAATAAACGGTCTAGATATCAGAACTATAAAGGCTAGAAACCCTAGCCTATCATTTAATACCTAAGGGAAATTCGAAATTAGCTACATGCTGAATTAGTTGGTGAGGGAGTAGCGTTTAATCGCGTATACTGTAAAACGTAGTGCTGAAATATTCAGGGGGTGGAAACTACCCCCTTAATGACCGCTTGCCTGATGGCTTGATTGTTACTGTCTTCTGCGTAGAGTATAGACCTAGAATAAGGAAATCAAATGCATTACTAATAAGGTGTTTGCTATAGAATATGTTAAATTAAATGTGTATTTTAAAGTATGTGTAAAAAATATATTTCTTAATTATTAATGGTTTAAATTGAACAGTTATTTGCATTTATTTTATGTTACTTAAATTTTGTAAACACTAAGCCTAACTCTAAAACGTCATAACGTCATACTATTCTACAGATAACTTGGGAAAAGTATTAGTGTTTCATTTTCTGTGTTACTATATTCCGTAACGGAATAAAAATTAAATGTTGAATTGATTAATTAAGTTTTTTTCTAACTTTGATTGGGTTTCTAAGATTTTGATACTCGAATCTACCTTAGAAACACAAAAGGTATCATCTTAATTTATTGTTATTCAAGATCATATGATTAAGAGCGTATGGAGAGCCTTTTATGTCATATTTCAAATATTTCTTTGTAAGTTTTCAAAGTATTTTTTTCTGATATTAATTCTGAGCAGATGTTTGTTAATCTTCTAAAAAGATGCATGTAAACGTTTGTAAGCAGTATTAGGGCTTTCATAGATAGAAATAAAATATTAGTTCGTTTTATGGAAGTAACTTATTGAAACTGCTTGTGTGTTAAAATTTAAGGTTTTTTTACATAGCTTATAGGCTTGCGCTTGACTGCGACTCGCCTGATGTAAAACGATGATACGGCCTAGGATGTGATCTTGCCTAGAAGAAATCGATTCACTCGTGATTTGAAAAGTACCGTGATTATATCTATCGGGGAATAGAGTACTCGGCAGTGAATTCAACAACCTGGCAGTTCGCACGATAAAAGTCGATGCAAAGCGTTTTGTACGAGTCTTTGGAATTTCTATCATATAGCGGTGGCGTCTTGCAGAATATCTACTAGTCCAATTGTAGAAAGGGGATGCTGGAATTAAATCGTGTACAGAGAGTATTTTTATTTCTAAAAAAAATACTTAACGTAAAATAGAAATTATCTTCTTTTTGCTTTAAAAATATAAAATTTAAAATAATCTTACAGCGGCTTTAATTCTACGCTGGACCTTGTACCAATGAAAGGCAACTTGTTAACAAATTCTCACAAAGCTATGAATAAATAAAACCCTGTAAAAATAACCATTGAACAAACAGAAATAATCCCCATACCATCACAAAATTAAACATACCCCTAAACTGTAGGTATCGCTCAGAAAAACGTACATTTCCACCCTATGTCAGTTCAGTAGGTAAAACCACCCTAATCCACGTCAGCTGCTTCTGACTGGTCCCCCCACCTCTCGCTTCACCCCCTCCTTTTCATCCCCACCCTTATTTACACCAAAACATGCATTGACCTCGCAATAGGAACAGTTTCTTCCGGCAGCGAGGTCAAGTTTGACTGGTTATTACTCTCGTTCGTCCGATTTCGGTAGAGCCGTGAACTATCTACCTTTCAAGGTTTAGCAAGGTCTTTGTATTTTTGGCGCTTGATAGGACGGATGTCAAATACATAATGAGTGTTTTTTTGTTGTATTTTACGCAGTTATAAACGTCGGGTAATGTTCGTTGCGATCGATGGCCCACAGACCTCGCCGTTCGTCGAGGCTTTTCTATCCGAACGCAACGGACAAAGGTCAACAGAAATTTTCTTCTGTTGTTATTTTCCTGCTCTATGTGGGTAGGTATATCATATCTAGGCATTTATACGTTTTCTTATACCTAAGTATTACATATATGGAAACCTGCTATGTATATTAATATTTTACAAGAATTTAAGAGTACTTCACTAGACATTTTAACAAAAACCTACAGAGCTAGAAAACATTGAAATGTCAGTATTTTTGCACTTATTCCTATCCAAGTGATAATTCTCAGAAAAAGAACTTACTCTACATACATAGAGTAATAAAAAACCTCTTACAATATTAATGAATTACCTAGATTTCTTAATTAAGTTACGTATAGCTTAGTAGTGTGAGAAACTCTACATAGAGTAATTAATTGCTTCTATACATGGCTTTGACTCGACATCAGCGCATTTTGACGAGTTTGTCTAAATTGACAGCTAATCTATTATTTATGGTATTCTCTATAACCACATTACTCTATGGTCTGTGCTTCTATTGGTAATACAGTGTGTTTATAAATAATAACTTAATTTTATATGAACTTAGGAAGACGGAGGGTCTTAATATATTATTTTTATAATATATTATTTTTACCTATATAAACTGAATTGACATCTCCGCATAATTATAATTGACAGATTATTTGACCATATATTGTGTTTTATAATCACTAAATATCTGTATTGTAAGCTCAAAATATGAATATAGGTCAGTTAACACAACAAAAACTGGCTCAAAATGCGATCTTACTGCCTAAAAGCGATCTTTTCTAGGCAACTTTTTCTTAATTAAAGTAACGTTATGACCGGTATCATATTTTCTAAATGTTTTTTGTACGTAGTTTCAAAGTCATCGCGTCCGATCGGCAACAAGTCGAGATGTCGCGAGATCCGGCGCGGACGCGACGTGTTGCACGTAATGCGCCCGCGCTGCCTTTGTAATAGCTCTCAACTTTGTACAGGAGGGGTTTCAATGTATATAATAAAGGAAATTTTTTTAATGCTTTTATTCCAATAACCTTGGTAAAGCTTTCAAAAGCTAGTTCTTCTTTGGCACTTGGTCAGAGAGACAAAGACGTCATGGTACTAGGATTTAGAAAAAAAAAAAACTTGAAATGGGGACATATTTTTTTAGCTTTATAAATGCTACTACATAAATAATTTTACCCTAATCAAATATAGAATTGTACAAATTTCGGTATAGCCTCAAAGCCTGTTATAAAATCAAAATTAGTATTAATTTAACATAAGAAGCAGCTAAGATATACTAAATTTAACGTAATGAAATTCGTTAGGCTCATAATTTTTGTTTATTAGATGATAACTAGTAACCACATGACAGAATACAAATAACTGCCAAAAAAATTACTAGTACGATTTTCAAATGTAGAACTTTACATCAGCCTGTAGTTATGAAGCTTGCACCTAGTGTATTTATGTCATTATTAACCGGTGCGAATTAATACTCATTTGGCGTCCGTTTACATCTCGAATTTTCTGACGTAAAGACAAAAAAGTCTGGAGCGCGCGCGGCGCGACTCGCCAGCACTTCCACTTTTTTATATCCATCCGCTGCCGCTTGCTCCAGACAAACCCAAAAATGGACTAATCATCTACATTCTAAGTACCTACAGACATTAAAAATAATAATTTAAAAATCGACCACTATCGAACATCGAATAGGTCAGACGATCCGCCAGTCGTAGAAAGTTTCTATCCGATTGGCGTATTCAAATTTCGATCCCTCAAACACGGCGACCCTCCGTGCACGGTGACGATGTCGAGACGTGATGAAATAATTTATTATTTTTTATAGAGCAACGTTTATGGAACAAAAAGCGGTCGTCATGTCAGTTGCTAATTGAAAGGCGCACGCCATAGCACGGTGAAACCGCCGTCAAAGGTTAAAGCAAATTCCCATAATGCCAGTTGTATCGGGACTATTGGAGACCACCTGACCTGAGGTTGCAGTACTCACACAATCGCGCGCATTGTCCATCGTCTACTCAGATCGTGTGATTATCTCCATTGTACGTCTACCACTATCAATGGACCAATCATCTATTGACCGAGAATATTATATTGGAATTATGAAAAGACGGCAATAAGCGCAGTCATTCCGCATAATCCGGTGCCAATCTAGGTGCTAAGTGGCAGTTAGGAATAATGGCTACAGTTTGTTATCGTGACAAGATTTCATTAGCCTCAATAATTGAGTTTGCAACGCGAGCCCGGCCCGTAACGAGTGTTTTCTTTTAAAGCCGAACATATTTTTATTAATAACGTATACTTTCACGAAGATGCCACTACAATAAAAGAGAAAATTTTCGTGACGTAACCACGTAAAAGCGTCGTTTGTGTGCCGATTAATAGATGTTTAATATTTTTTATACTAATAAATGTTGCATAAAATCCAAGACTCTTATATCTGGTTGTCTTTATAATTTTGCATTATTATTCTGTCTAGAGTTAATGGAGCCTAACGCCAGACACCGACACAGGCCGTTCACTTCCTTGCCTGAGCTTAGTCTTCGAGGTGTATCTGATTTGTTCTCACTCGTATCAGCTCGCTTTGTTATGATGTACTAATATAGGCTTTATCAGTAGCTAATGACAATCGTAGGACAAAATATTACGCAAACACTCATTAGTTATGCGCACGAAAACGTCATTATCTTTGCGTTATGTTCGCTTTTGAGACTTACAAATTGTAATCATAGATTAGACATTATCTGATATCGCTCATTGAAGCCTCGACATGTATTATACTTAGTGTTAAAGTTTCAACTAAATCAGTTTTCCCACGTCTCCCCACTGTTGACCGCCCGAAACCGAGAGTGTCTATCATTCGCAAACCTCAAACGATCCCGAAACGAGATGCGTAAGGAATGCCAAACGGCAAAAACCACTCGATGGGGACGATAAAACGAAATCGCCGATGCGTTGTTGAAAAAAAATGCAAGTGCTGCGTGCGAGCGAGAGACAAAAAACGTATCGTATCGCGGTTCCACTCTAGCGCGCCCGGCTAATGAATACGCGGCGCGAGCGCAGCTGCCGAGACAGAGCCCGCGCTTGCCATCCGCCATTATTTATTTTATTTCGGTGCGAAACTCTGAATTGGATCACGGCGACAAAGAGGTTCAATTGCTCGTCCAAATCCTATGACAATCGTCGATCACAACGAGCCGCGGACAGATGTAAACAAACGTACAATGTTACACAGCGGGGTGACGCACAAAAGAGCATCGGCTACAGATTTCAATGACAACGTAGAGCGAAAGTCATAGCTATAGGAACGAAGATCGATGAAGATCATATCTACAAATAGATAATCTGTGCGCGGGAGTCGAGTGCGTGCGCTCATACATCTCGACTGCGTTTTTTCTACCGTTCGCTTCACATAATTACAAACTCTAGTTGCAAGTAGGTACTTAGCATCGCTCCGGACGCAAGGGAAACGGCGTGACGTGGATGTTACAGACTATGGATTGTTATTATTTACGGCGATTTAATCCCGCATTCAACCGACTACATTAGTATTCAACGATACGACTTTAATGGCATCGTGGAAATTCCTTCAAACCGAAAGTGATTAGACTTACTATTGATTAAATTCATACGCTTCAATGTTCCGATACGACTAACGACATCGATAATGTCATTCAGCAATTCAAAAACAATGCGAACGATTATGTCGACGCTAATGAAGTCGCAGACGTCGAAGATATATTTCTTTTTCAAACCATAACCGTCGACGGCACTCTATATTAAATGCAAAACTTTGATCGGAGTATAGTCGAGTATAATTACGGTGACAATCGTAAAGAGTACAGTCGGTAATTAAATCGAAGAACTATTTGTGTGAACTGCTACTACATACTAAAAACTTACTAAGCAATGGGAATTCGTACGATTATGTGTGTATTCACGCACGCGGTATCGAAACTAACAATGAAGCTGTGAAAGCCGCGAATGATGTTACCAATGTCATAGAAGTGGCAGCTATCGCTGAAAAAGGCGACAAAAAAGATTTACTGGCGTCGTCTGCCTAACAGTTTGAAGATTTACAGCATTCTGTCGCGGCACTCGAGAGCCGAGACGTGCATACATCGCGACTGTCGATAAAAAAGTCATCGGCTGTCGATACCGACTCGACTCGTGTGTTTGTACACAAACAAAAAGCATCAGACCAATTCATACGTCCATAGATCGTCCCCCACGTTGTCAATTAACATTCCCGCAATTATGTTTTAATTACTTCTCATTATACGTTCCGTTCAATATAAATATCATCTTGATTTATCCAATTAGTTAGTTACGATACGATAACGATTTTTCGTTTTAGCATTTCATAATTTAATGTTTTTGGCATACATTTTTACTGAGTCAATTGACAAGTTTGCGTTATGGTCTGACTGAAAATGAGGTACCTTTCATTTAAGGAAAGGAGAGGTGGTGTTTGAAAAATGGCGGTCTAGACATCATTAATGATAACAAAGAGAAGTGATGTGTGTGTCAACGCACTCGAATAGTTGAGCGCGTCAGTGGGCCAGTGATGCGCCACGATGCGCCGATGACAGCCGCGGATGACAGTATCGCTGCCGAACCGATCGCTTGCCACCGAGAGCACTATATCAATCACTCGAGCACAATCGTACCGCACGACTCCGCATACCACTTAAATAAATTTATAACATATTAAGTACGTCGAAAATAAACACTTTACGGTTTATGATTTATTTCATGGTGCGATGAATTATGGACGTCACTTATTAAACAGTGCGATAGAGCGGGACGTCCGAATTTTTATCTCTCTCCGTGGTGATTTCACATGCCACCGCTACCGATAAATGTTTTATTGGAGTAATTAAACCGACCGATTAGCCTCTGTGCGTGCTACGCGTCCAAACATGATAAATGTGACATTTTACAACGGTCCTAATCTTCGGCCGATAATATTTTTATGACACTATCGGTTACACGGAATTATGTCGAATTGTGATTTCGTAATTTACGCGACGAATAGCCATTTCGCTATCGAATAGTGTTGTGAGTCAACTTGTGCATAAATAACCTCCGGTCAGTGTTCCAAGACACTGACGGGTCACTTATCTCGGGTATCGGGGGCCGAGAGTCGAGAGGTCGCCACCGTTCGCAATTATTACGTCTATAAATACAAGTTAATTACAATAATGACTACTTACACAACGGAGTCTTTGACTGATAGCAAATCAATAACAATTTTATCGGAACGGTTAAAAGTGAAACTCGACGCGAATACGGAGGCGCTTCCGGCGAAACCGATACACTTAATGTACGTACTTTATATTTTTATAAATTGCATACAATCGGCACATGTCAACGCCTATTGTGCCTATCAAAAAAAAACGAAAAACCCACAAATAAATTGCGGTATAATAAATTTGTAAAATAAATTACACGGCTCTTGATTGCTGGTTTGTGTCCAGATTACCTGTTTTACGAAGCCGAATTGTTATGAAATGACTCCATTTATGCGGCCTTTTTTGTCGTTCAAATAACAAGTGTTACTATGTCGATTTGGCTCGTCATGTTATTACTGGAGACCGCGGAATGAGACGGCGTTTTGTAACATTTAACGCTGCTTTCCACCTAAAGTTCTCCCTTTTGAATGTTATAGCTAATAAAAATAACAACAGATTGTCCTTCCGAGAAACGATGAAGTCTTTTGAAAGCCATATTTTTTCGATAGACTTTGGGACGGATCTTCTTTTGTCTCTATAGATTGTCTCGACAAGCATAAATCACGCTCGTCGTTTCAACTTTGTATATATTTCGATCTCCCCTCCTGATTTAGAAGACAAAAATGAGCATAACAAGTAAATCTTATTTAATCTACTCGATTTAAATTTTATCAATGCTGAACAGAGTGACGCTAATCGACAATAACAAAACGTAAATTAATTTACAGCCATTGCTTCCAAACAATATCGATTCGAATCGATAATGCATACCGAATCGAGAGACGTAAAAACGCGTAAACAATCGATAATGGTCGAGAACTGGGCGATCCGCGCATCCACCGGCACTAATTACGCTTTATAGTTATTAAAGCATCAAGAAATTGCCAGCTTCTGATTTACGGGCGGCCATTTTGTATGCGACATTTTAATATTCGAATGCGTCGGTTCACGGCGTATTTTTTACTTTTTAATTCTGAGCGATGGAAGCAGGTGCGTTGGTACCGACGTCGGTACAAAGTTATGTCGCTCGGTGTTCTCTTTTTGAAGTAATTTTCGAGCGGTGTCCATGAATGAGTTTTTATGTAGGGAAGGGAATTGGGGAAGCATAGATTTTTACGAGTCGACCGGATTTTTTCGGTTTCTGGTTACCGTAGTTGGTCGTAGGCCGTGGAATGATGTCATTTTACGATGAACCCGGGCATGGAACGGTGTATTTTTATTTTATAACAGACAACAGTTGTTTTGAGAACGGCTTTGTGCGAAAACGTTCATAATATTTGAAAACGGGAATCGTTTTTGAAGGGTGTATGTTTTAAAAACATAGCCATGTCAAAAACAATTCCTTTAATATAGTGGAAATTATTGTTGATAAATCAAAGATAATGTCTTTTATGTTTAACTAGCAATATATAATGCTTAAGTTAAATAAAGTTAGAAGTAGTATTTATTTAAACGTTGTATAAGAATGTCAAAATCTACAGTTACATAGAATATGATATGGCTTTTTTGTATTTTTATATTTCAGTTGTCTCTTTTGACGACACTCTTGTCAAAAAACCTGTGGCAGTGGTTCAACTGCAGCACTACATTGCACTCCTGAGTGGCAGGTCCTAAACTCAGAACTGCGCTGATGCTACCTCTAATAGAAGAGAAACAATAAAATAACATGTGTCTTTATCTTCCACATACCTGTTTACTGAAGACGGCGATGTCCTCATTGAAGGACTCTGATGAGCAGACGTCTCCTCCCGCCACGCCAGGGTCCCGGGGAGTACAGGTCGCCAGCTCGCACTTCTCGAAGATCAGAGCCAGCAGGGGGAACAAGGGGTGCCTGAAACATCAGAAACAATACATGTGATGAGACCGTAGTTTTATACTTTCTAGCCAGGTGGTAGATGATCTCAGATTTTCAGACCTTACAGAGCGTGTCTAAAGTCTGGAAATGCGATAATTGTATTATAGATATCCTAAATTTAGGAGAAAAATCACCATGCTTGAGTGTGGTCAAAACCCCTTCACGAAACCTAACCATATCCAGTATGGATGCATAATATGGGAAGCAGATGGGGTCAAAAGTTTTTTTTTATTTAATTCAATACATCAAGGACTTTGATTCCCAGATCACACGAGTATTATAGAGGTCAGCGACACTGTTTCGCAAGATGGAGTGGGTATACCTTGTCTGGGCTTCATCACTTTATCAGCTACTTCGAATAGACAAGAGTAGGTATCTAAAATTATTTATCATATTGCCTCTTGATTATGCATGTACTTTGCAACGAACTCTACTACGAGTATTTCTGATTCAAACACTCAGGCGCCATATTAGTTAGACCTCATCAGTCTTGTAAACAATGTACTTTTCCATGGACATTGATCTGTCATAGTACATACTCGTACCTTCTTACCTACAGATGCAGTTGTCAATTACTTAACAATGAAGCAAATAAATGGCTTCTAAGAAATCAGTTTCTGGAATTGAAACCTAGCCTATAATTAGTGGTCTCATACCTATTTGTAGAAATGAATTAAAAGTGAATAATGCATGTGTTATTATTGTCATTTGTGTGTTATAAGGTAATATCCGTGATGAGATGACTGATGCAACTCTTGTTTTTGTTTTATTTATATAGATAGATGAAATAACTAGGTGCGCCCTGCGATGTTACTCGCAAAAATTGCACTATCCAACGTTTTACCGGAATGAAAAGTTTTGTTTGTGTTAATCCAGAACATGAACTATGTCGATACTTGATTTCATCCAAATAGGTTCAACGGTTTTTTCGTGTAAGAGTAACACACATATATTTCTATACATACATCTTTCGTGTTAATTAAAAATATTATTAGTAGGATCTTAGTTTTTATCTTCAAAAGATATTCCAAAATGCTTGAAATTCATGTTTCAATAAAATAATTCAACACAAAATCAAAATGTTTATTACCAGCATTGAAATGCCACAAGCAAAATCAATACGACACTCTTTGGAGGTTCGAGCATTTCAAGCATCTCAAGATCACTGCTTATTTTTACTGAAACTGGTCATTTATGTATTTCTAATAAACGTATTTCCGCGATAAGGTACAAGTAAAAACCCGCATTGTAAAACAAAATGAACTTTAACTGTTATTCAATGCTCTGCTATCCAGAATACAGTCAGCTATAATTCCGCATTGTGCAAAGGTCTATGCAGTTTAATCGTTGTAATGTTATGCAGTTTTTGTGCAATCTTGCGGTAACAGCAATGCTTAAAGTTAATGAGGTCTTTTACATCTTTGATGCGGTTTTTCTAACTATATCTACGTGTATGCATAATATTTCTATATTTCTGCGAAATCTGTCTTGATATATACAACAGTTTGAGGGACCTTTTTGTTGTCGATTTTAGATTTTTCTAAACTTTCCAAGAAAGCATTTTATGCGCATTTCAAAGTATTCTCGAGATTATGTTTTTTTATTGTTTAAATCTATGTTTATAAAAGAGTTAGTTCTGACTGACTGACTGACTGACAGGTCACAATCAACGCAGAGCCAAAACCACTGAACAACATAAAATTTTGGCAAAATTGCGGTTACGCCGTAGAGGCCATATACAAAGATAGAATAGAATAGAACAAAACAATTGAAGGTGTTTTCGTTATAGTACTAAGAATGATTTTTGCCAATTGAAAATCTGATGGCGTTTAAAGTTTTATGTAACTTTAACATCGCAACTTACAGCTGCTAGTGGTTTTATAAAATGCTCAATAAAGTTAAGTACGAAATTCCAAAAAAAAATTACAATCAAATCTTTATATGGAACCGATCGATGTCGCAAATTTTAAGATCAATTTCATATCGCAACGAATCAAAGCTTTACCAAAAAGTCATTGGAGTTATTGCGTGAATATATTTCTGAATAAACATAAGCATTTCCGGTTACAAAGATTCTTCATCGAGATCCAAATCACACTTCAACGAGTTTCAAGTACCTGGCTTTAATTCGGCTTTTATCTCCAACAAAAAATACTGACTCCAATAAATACTTGAATCCTCTAATACTTTAGAAACCCGAGCAATCTGTTTGCTATCTCGAAATCTAAATCTTTTCAAAAACGGAGCATCATCAGTGATTACCCAGGCCATTGTGGGCTGATCTGATAGTAAGGCGCGACCTTTACCACTTTAGAAGCCATTTACCATAATCTCAATGGTATCTGATCAAAAGTTGTCAAGAAACTTGAAGTTGAGCTTATGGTAGATAGAGGCGCGAGTGTCGGCGAGAAATGGGATGTGTTTTCTGAATGTAATATGCGTAAAACATTGATGTTTGTGATTTATTTCATACGTTTGACTGTATTTTGGGAATCTTATTAAACTAAACTTACTAAAAGTGGAAACTAAAGCGTGTTTTAGGAGTTGAGGTCAATTTATTGATGATGCCGTTCATTGATCCAATGACTCTAAAGCTTTTATTCAATCATAGCCAAGTTCAATTTTTAGCAAAGAAAAATATGAATCGATCTTTGTTGGTAAGTACGTCTACATCCTAAGCCGCTTCGTCGCTTTATATCAGTCGAATTGTGCTTAAACAGCTTTAAATTTGTGCAGGTTATAAAGAAAAGCCTTTACAGTAAAGTACTACACTCTCTAGACCTATACTAAAACTTGTACCTAGGTCTTATCAACTATGCCGAGGCGGCTGTCAATTTCTCACTAATTATTAAAACTGGGTAAATTTCCCATTGTGTGAGGTTAAAGTAACTTGGATATTGTTAGTGGTTGTTAAAGTACCATGATTACTGTTTTTACAGAATCTAGCGGTTAGCAGTGTGAAAGTTATTGCAATTAAATAGCAATTTATATGTCTGTATTAATGCAATGAGTATTAAATGTGCAGATGGATAACTAGACCTATCCTAAAAGCTCATGGCATAAGCTACACTGATGAGTTTGGTTTGGTATATGGTCTTAAAATGGAGTATCACTTTTAAACTTAGTTACAGACATGAAACTTTTAAAAGTCTGGTATTAATTTTTAATAATGTCGAATAATCTCTGTGACTGCGAATAAAAGTAGTAGAGTTACTACACTTATTCTGTGATTATATACTTGACGTTGTGGGTGGACTGGATGCTTAGTTAAGGAGTTATATCTCTGCAACTTTCCTACTCTGGGCAAGTGATTCGCATGAAGAGCCAATTTTTTTCAAAGTCTAGTTGAGAAAGGAAGTCAATTCTGCGTCCGCGCTCCGGCGCGCGCGCAAGTAATAGATATGTTTTTAAATTATAAAATATTGTTTGTATCCCTCCGTCGTTATTTTCAAGAAAAAGTCCATTATTTTATTCAACGATTCAGTTCCGTGTGATGTTCGTAATAGTATGCGAACAATCAGACCGTTAGGATAATATTTCATGATTTCCAATACATTTATATGTGACATTGATTTCCAATCAAGTAAAAAGCAGATATATATGTCACTGAATTGGTAATAACAAATCTTTTCTGTCATGTAATAAGACTGCAATGAGATTTATTAAGTGTATTTTCCGCTAACCGCTTTCACTGAGGCTTCCGCGCAGTAGGCATTCAGATTAAATCGCTGTCACGTCTACACAATCTGCATCTAATCTTTGATCGCTCACGCGCGGCTCGCGAACACTACATGTGCTTCTCAATTACCCTTCTGTTTTATATTTTACTCTATGAAATTTCATCGATCATTTTGATCTTATGAGAGCTAATAAAGGTGTAGAGTTTGTGTGAGACCTTCTGAATGCCACACAATTTTTGGCAGGAAGTGATGACGCGAAATTGCATGCAATGTGACATGGGGTTGAGACGAATGCTTTGCTTTGCCAAGAGACAATTAATGCGGACAACTTGGTATGTTGTTGCTAGAAATACTACATGACATAGGTATGGCATAGCACTAGCTATATTAAAAGAAAGAAACGGTAACTCTCCAGAGTTCTGTGCAACTGTGGCGTTATCGCTAAAATCTAGTGCCAAACCGCACTTTGTGAGTAATATAATGCATGTAAATCTAGTAGGTATATTATGTACTTAGATATTAAACATCGTTAGTACATCTATGGATAGGTAATCTAAAGTATACGTGGGTGAGTCCATACACACACTGAGTATTATTACCTATGAGTATTTAAATGGGATAATATGGGTGTGAGTAGAAGATGGGACTGATGAGTGTATGTAGAATGGAGAAATATAGTTTGTGTATAAAATGAATAAACTGTAAATATTGCGTTCTAAGGACATATTGCGTTCTAATGAAATTTTACTCAATTTTCAAGCTTCTATCTATCTACACCTTTTCTACCCACTGCTGGCTCTTCTCTTGCACGCCATTTTTTACGACACCATGCCAGACTTTTTCACTGTCTTCCACCTAACGTGTCTTACGATACCATTGTGCATTTTAATGGTTTTTTTAATTGTAGGTAGTGACTTGATCTTTCTTAATAATGCAGTTGTCCGGTAGCTATCCTATAAAGTCCGATATTGTCGAAAACGGGTTTTTTCGCGTACCTGATTGTTAGAAAGGTCCAACTATACTTTTGTTAATATGATCAAATCAGGGATGAAATGAGTCGTTCGTGTCTTCAACGATGATATATGTCGCACTGCGCTCGGCCACTCGCCGCTAAATTTGGACCTTTCCAACAATCAAGTACGCGTGAAAACCACGCGTATTCTAAATAAAGTCCGATATGTTAAGGATTCACAATCACAACACATATGATATCTTACAAGAATACGTTACCACTCCACTCACCCGTATATAGCGTCCTTGTCCCGCTTGTGTACGAGCGGCTCTCCCGGCAGCGCGTGCGCAGGCGCCGCTGGGGGAGGGTAGTGGACCGGGGGGAGGTGAGGGTGCGACAGTCGGTGCTCGTGGTACATCGCGCCCCCCTCCATGTAGCCCCCGCCGTGGAGGCTCTCGTCGTACTGTGGGGTAAAAGTGTAAGTTAGATGTGTAGGTTTGTATGTGGGTGGGTGTGGGTTTGTGGGTAAATGTGAGTTTTGTGTGTGAGTTTTAATTTATAGAATAATAATAACATAATGAATCGATTGAAACATAATGAATGAATCGATAAATTATGAAATACTAATACAACTTTGGAAGTAGGTGTAAAAAATAAAATGACTGAACGTTACCAATTTTTTTTAAATTTGTGTATTTGCGTGCGTGTTTGTGTGTGTGTGTGTGTGTGTGTGTGTGTGTGTGTGTATTTCACCGGTAGTAGAGCTTTAAACTTACCCTTTTTCTTTCTCAAATTTTTATGACTTGATTTTGTTGTGAGGACTAGACACTTGATAATTTTAAAATAGTGACTTAAAAGTTTTAAGGTTGGTACTTGTAACCAAGCGGTTCCTCTTTAACTCCCCATTCTTGTCGCTTACCTTTTCGACAATCAAGCCTAAAACAAAAAATAAGTATATATGAGGCAAGAGCCTTTAAAATTCATTAAAATAGCCAAGTCACTGATGTGATGGGTATCTTCCTACAATTAAATGATATGGGCATTACGAAACACACTCCTTAGCTTTTAAGAAAATTAGTGTTTTAAAAGTATATTTGACAGCCTCTAAAAAGAGTTTTGATATCTTCGGGGCTTAAAAATTAATTATAAAACTGTGAGTAGATAAATTAAGTGAAATTTAATTGTTTTATCAACCTTGATAAGGAGATTCAATATAATATTTTTTTGAATTAAAAATCATTGTTTTATATTAAATTATTCATCCAAATATAATTGATTGCTTCTGCAGATCTCCAAGGACAAATAAAATATAGAGTAAATTTTATTGCCACATTTTTTACTACATATTAAACACAAGTACATAATATACATTATTCATTTTAGAAATCCCAAATACTTCGTTAGTTCATGTTACCTATGAACTTGACCTAAAGTTAAAACCAAATATTAAACGAACTACGTCCGAAAAACAATGAGAAAAAATCTCATGCATATTCAAAACTTTCCTACACTTAACAATGTATATATAAGATAACTTAGATTAATTTAAATTAAGTTCAAAATTTTCATAAATTTAATATTCATTTAAGCAACAAGAAATGTCTGGGTAATTGCTATTTGTTTACCAAGATTTTGAACATACGGGTAACATATTTAGATTGGAAAAATAATTAAGTTTTTTTTGTTGAACTCGTATGTAACTTTAATTATTCATATCGTATAACTTTTTGCTTTGACTTTTTTTGTAGTTATAGGTGTTGCCACTTGTTATTTTTTTATATTAAAGTTGATTTTCTAATTCAGTGTTCTTGGTTATAAACATTCTACAACCATACTAAATGCTATTCCGTTTCTTTAATTGATTAAATAAATATGCTTAATTTTATTTAGAATGTGAAACAGATTGCTTTACCTTCTATCAACATAACTTAGCTACAAAATAGATTGCCACTAAGGTAAATTTGTTAAGTATTTAATATAAGTTTATTTTTTTAGACGAGTGTCAACTTTTACCGTCTCTCAAAAAAGGAAAAGCTACTCAATTCTATGGTATTTTTTTAGTATCTGTTACCTTATTTTTTAAAGACTGCGGGATAGATTTCAAAAATACTGTTTTAGGTTAAAATAGGGTGTTTTTTTTAAAATGAACAAAAATATTCAAAGAGTGTAAAGAAATTTTATTTTTAATCGAAATACCTGATAAAGTTCTATCGGCGCCTCCCGTAATTCAAGTCGGCAATCTTTTTTTTTAAGAACTTGTTTGTGTATATTTTATTTAAGTTAAGGAATATCAGCAGAGGAAGTACTCTTAACCAACATGACAGTGCCCACCCCAGCCTTAACTAAAGGTGCGTTAATGTCGATATTCACAAAACGCACAGTCACTCCGTTTGATGGCGAGTGCGGTACAAAATGGCTGACATTGATACAGATGTGTACGCAGCTTTAGAACCACTTTGTGTAGGCAGGGTGTAAATTTAAAAGTTTTTTTTTTAATGAGGTAGTATTTTAGACATGGTTGGCTATTTTACAGATTTCCCAAAAGGGAGGAAGTACTCAAGTTGATTGTATTTTTTAATTACTATTTATTTTGCTTGATTTCTCAGCGACAGCTAAACTGACTTGAAACTGTTTTTTTTTATTTTTTTGGGAAAGGAAGTGTTTTCTTATGCATAATTATAATCCAAATTCAAAATTATAATGTCACTACTCATATGCTAACATACTCTCAAAAAACATAACTCTCTTTCTTTCGCAGTCGAGTAAAAATAGTTTAGAATTAAAATGATTCAGATAAAAATGACATAACTTCTTAGGTTTCAAAATGAATCAATACTAACAAAACTTTCTCATTTACTTATCAATTTATTTACATATCCACCGTTAGTAGGTAGTTATGTAGTACCTTTACGGTACAATACGGGTTCTAATACATTATGGCTCATTAGGAACGTAAAAACGTGAATTTATCAAATATACGGCCTTTTGTTGTGGTTAATGACTAGATAAAGAACTATCAAACTATCATTGTAGTAAGGAAGCGTATTCTCGATTGCACGGAGTAACCAGTTAAAGGTATACTAGGCCGAAAGAGAGTCGCTGCACTCGTCATAATTAAAACTTTTACTATGGAACCAAGTTAGAAGTTGATAAAAAACGGCTGTTTTATAGAAAAAGTTTGTCTGTCAAAGGAACAGTTTATTTCGCTTTTCTCGAATTCTGAGTTCGTCCCCACAGTTAAAGTTGTACATCAAGATTATTACAATGGCGCACGTTTGATATATCTCAATCATATATGAACTTAAGCTCCAAATATTTTTTTTAAATTTTGTTTCGTATAAAAGACTTCAACGGGCGCATTTTTAATAAATTCCTTTTGATAATGTAACAAGAAAGCTTTAAACTATGCTAAAATGGGTAACATAAAAAATTAAGCAAGATAAAACAGCTTAAAGAAACTCAGTATTAAACTATTTCTCTGTCAAAAAAGAAAACTAGGTTTCAATTATAATAATTTAAACCTAAACCATTCCCCTCAACATTTCTGAAAACAGGGGACTAACCCGTGCAATCAACCTGTCTACTCGACCACTTATCACAAAAAAATACCTAATATTATTTACGCAAATGCAAAAATGAATCAGTAACAGCTGCATTTACTCCTTATTTATTATCTAAGTTCGAAAACTTTGTAGGCGCCAATCTAGGCACCCCACCGTTTGATCATAGGTTACCGACGAGACCTAGATATATCATGAAGGGGGTAAGTGTATTATTACACTATTTTGCTGGCTCAGTGCACCTACAGATGGCTATTAGGTGAAACGATACCTAGAAATTGTTAAAAATATGTATAAGTTTTGAAAAAAAATATTAATAGATTTGTAATTGAGTGCCTTTATCATTTTAATTTCTACGGTATTAAAATTAGTTATGTCATTTCTGAAAAAACTTCTCGTTTTTGCATTAACCCATAGCGTCCCCTCGCTTGGCATGAGTCTCTCTTATGAGGAGATTTAAGGCCATTGATTACCATTTTGGCCATATTGTGATTTGGAAATCTGGTTTATTTTGAAAAATATTAATTGTTAAGGTTTTTTCTCGATCTTTTTCCTTAACCGTTAAAGCGTAACATAATTTTCAATCTTCAATAACCTATATAGATATTCATATATCCATAAATACACTCTTGTTAATTTTTATAAGTACCTATAATTGCTATTACCTGAGGAGTGTTACGCGAAATAAAAATACAATCTAACTTGGAACCTCCGTTGTTGACCCGGGGGACTCTTAGTGGTTGAATTTCCAATATTCTCTTTTAAATCAACTCTACACCCTATAGTGAATACATCCTCTAAACTTAATGTCTCTAGCTTCAGCCTTCAAATTTCATGTTCTGCCTCTTGCTTCAGCGGTTGATTCTCGACGTTGATTCCTAGCGAATATAGGATTTACTCTTTTATATATATACAGATTACCAAGATTATTTACAAGTAGTTCGTAAAGTTCTTGCGCGTTTGATGTGTTTTAAGTACAAAATAACGTGGTAATATCGGTTTATTGATTGTGCAATGAGTTTCTTGTACATTTGTAGGCAGACCTTAATATACTAGGCCAGCAAGCAGAAATAATAATGTATAATTAATTACTAGCTTCTGAATTATGCAATCTCTAACAAAAAGAAAAAATGCATATCATTTTTGTATAAACTATCTGTATATATAGTAACTCCACGAACTGTCAAACTTGTGACCAGGATAGTTTTTTACTACTTTATCAAACATATCAACAACCACTTGACCGTTTTTTTACACTCAGTTTTCCTAACACATATTTTATTCTACATATCTGTACTAAATTTTATAAAACTTGACCAGTAAATGGCACCGTATTAAATTTACTCCCATTTTGAGAGAAACACAAATAAAATATTGCCTTCAATTAAAACTGTTTCAAAGACTCATGGAATACACACACCATTGATGATGAAACTCAAGATTGGTTGGATGCTACGACTGCACGTGAGTATGAAATTCAGGAGACATACAAACACATCAACATCTGACGGATAGGCAAAAGAAAAATGAGCCTGACCCGAAGCATAGAGACGCTTTGCTCACTGTGTCAATGATTGTATTTACCTACACGTTATGAAACATAATAGAGCTGAATAATGTTATGGGATAAATAATAAGTATTGACATTAATTCTAACAACCATTTTATAATTACTAGGTACTTACGTACAAAATAATTATTTTTAATGTCGCTCTTTAATTAACATAACTCTGAATATTATGTTATTGTGTTAGGTAAACATTAAAACCCTTAAAGTTATTTTTATTTAATATGCTTAAAAGTTATTGTAAATTTAATTAAAATTAATAATAAAATTAAGACTATATTTTTTAAAGAATTATCATATATTGATGAAGCATACACTAGCTTAACAAAAATCTTATATTATCAAAGTAAAAAAAAAAATATTAGTTTGAGAAATGGCACAATTTCACAGAGTGTGATGGCCAAGAAACAAAGAAAGTAAATATTATAACAAAAAAAGACTATCCGACTTAAATTAATTGCGGCAGGCGACTAAAAACTTTTTAAGTTAAATATTTCGTTTTAAAATAAAACTCTTGACCGATTTAAATAAAATTTCATGAGGTAATGAAAATGAAGGTAATGAAAATGTAACAACTCCAACATAAACATTTTTTTTTTTTCAATTCGCTTCACTTATCCACCCTATACCAGTTAAATTGAGTCGTCAGTATCATTACCAGTCAGAAGATGTCTACTGCTGAACATAGGCCTCCTAGAAGACAATTCCGAACTCAGTACTTCCTCTTATTTTAAAAGTCGGTAGAAAAGCACACGGCCCAATCCAAACTGTCACGTTCGTGTCATTTGATGTAAATGGTCTATATATTAAATAAATAAAATTCTTTGCTCTCAGCTCTAAAACGCCTAGAAATGGATTAAGATTAGTATGTACTTAGCTATCTAGATGTAAAATTGATAAAAAAAATATGACTTACATATAAATAGAAAGAAAATACATTACAACTGAAAAATCCCTTTAATGGTACATTATCATTTCAAATTAGCACTCCTTATGAATATGCTTATACACTGATTATCAAATTCGTCATGGAAATTACCACTTATGACGTGTAAGTAGGTTCGTTTATTTTGATTTTATTCCTTATCAAACCTCCTTCCTCCGGTTTTTATCATCTAGGTGTGCTAATACGACGATCGCATTAATCTTCATTCTTGCGAAAAATTAACACATATCACATAATATCTGATAGGTAAACATATAAATATTATACCTACTTATTGACATCGCAAATTTTTATCTTTAAATGAAATCGAATTGTACTAACTATTAATTGAGCAAATGTATAAAGTAATTACTATTTCATTATGACACGGAAAGATGATTATGATCTAAATATGCTGTTAATCTTAAACATTAGTTACGTTATTTTATATTTAGTGATATTTATTAATTTTATATATAGTGTATATATCAGTATATGTCGTCGTATTCATTTTTTTATAACAGACAGTAATTAATCCTAGATGTCCCATAAAATGTTTATGTAAATAATCCACTTAAATATTGGAATATTAAATAAAGGCTTTCAAAATTTGCAGTCAGTAAAAATTACCTACATCACTTTACTAGAAATAAACTCATATTCATAATAATTATGTAATAAAATAGGTTATCAATTATATTTTGAAATGTACCGTTGTAATTGTAGTATTTACAGTGTGACTTATTTATCCTTTTATTAAGTAAAAGCTATCAAATCGTTCATGTATTTGAATATTGACTGAGTTAAAATAAAATAAATGCACATAATTTAGCTATGCAACTTACTAGTTTTATGGTCAAATCAAAACACTATAAAGGCCGGCATTCACTATCAAGTTGAGCACTAGACCTTAACCAAACGTCAAGTGATTGTTTCAAATCGCAAACACAGGTTTACAATCCTCCAACACTACTTAATCGACGTCGTAAAAGTCGCCCTAAATCATAATTACCTCAGAATTGGATCACACATTTCTATAAAACCCTAACAATTTTGAACTTTATTACATTGTAATACAAACTGAAAAACAAATTCAATACGAATTGAACAAACAGTGTTCTGTCAGATACAGAAATCTGAGCTGTATCTGGGATGTAATAAGGTTTTGTTTTAATTGAAATGTGAATGTTATGTTTGTATCAATACGATATGAAAATGGCGTCCAAGTTAAGAATTTTTATTGGAGCATGTTTCGAACAATGGGTGTGACGAATACCTAAATTTGTAGTAGGTATGAGCTCTTGGCGAGCTTTACCATCTGTCAGGAGATTGTATAGAGACGAAAATACGCTGTGATGTCATTAGGGTTAAGTAGGTACGTATTAAGGTGCCTTTGTTCAATAGTTCAGTCACAGAGCTTGATCAAAATTACGGAACTCTAATTTAAAAACGTTCATTCTACAGATCTTTAAAAATATGTATTGTCTATGATACATTCGCGTCCGCTTCGTTCTTACACTTCTATGTATATCAAAAACAGTGATTCCAGAATTTAAGATCGCTGCACAAAATGATTCATAAATACATACATACATACAATGATGAAATTTTTGAAGGTAATATTTTCAATTTCAGAATACTAGGAATATAATAAATGCTTAAGCGCTTGAGCAAGACTTTAAAGTCATCAATTTATTTGTTTACTCCAAACAAGTCCATATTTCATCCCGCCCCACTGAAATACCCGGACCATTCGAATTTACAGGAACATTTCATGCGTGCCGCAATAAAAAAAACTAATTAACCTAAAACTAAAAATTTCAAAGCAAATCGGAAAAGAGCCATTTTCCAAGATGGCGACCGTGGAAAGCCGCGTTCCATTCATTTTGATTCGACAACGTCACGCGAGGTTGATCGAGCCACAGATAACGAAACTTATGTTTGGGGGGAAAGGAGGTTATGTACAAATTGACGTTTGCATCGAATGACAAAACGTTGGCATAAAATCTGAGATTGACGAAGAGTTGACAGCTCTGGAGCTTTCATATTGTAAAGTGAAATAATCTACAGCAATAACTCCAGCGCATTATTGGGCTTGATTCTATTTGTAAATTTGTGGCATGAAATGTAAACATGTGGTATTTGAATATTATATTAGCTTTGATAAGCTAAGATCATACTGATAATTTTAAATGTGATACCGCCACTTTTTAGAGCTCCATGTTTTTAAATATGTGCTTCCAATTTTAAAATCAAACTACATTATGAACGCATCTTTTTTTTAAATAATCTGTTACCATCCTTTCAAGTACGAAAGGTACATTATTTTATCTCTGCCTTCAGAAAACACCACATGTTTAACAGTTTGAAATATGAGTGAAAAATAACATTTTCCTTATTGATTAAGAGTGCCGTCAGTAGTACACAGTCTCTAGAATGGAGCGGTATATATTATTCATAAGCGGCCTACGTTCTACGCAGCATTGACACTTAAGCTTTCGACCTTCCACAAAACATGGGCCCAGTAGATGTAGCGATGGGCTAAACATGGTTTAAAATCTAATTATCTTCAATTTTTAGTATTAAAAATGTTTGTATAGAATATCATGTAAATATTGTATTAAAAAAACAGTTTTGTTGCAATATTTTACGCAACAATTTTGGAATTATTAGTTTGAGCATTTTAGACATTTAATGGGAAATAAACTTAATAATAGAAGGAATTGAATATATAATTGATGTTTGGAATTCCTTTTTTGACATTGGCCATGACACGTATGAATTCCAAGGTAAATTATTTTAAAAGCTTGACGGTATTTTCGATTTGAATCTATCCGTATTAATCTCTACAAAATGTTCACGATATGGCCGCAACCAAAAGTTCAGACTACAAGTTCGACGAACGCATTCTTAAAAGTGTTGCTAGCACAAAAAAACTAACTATGTTTTGGGGATGTCATGATCAATCAAATCTCGTTGTCGTTCGCACGCCGCGTGACATACATAGAGGCTGCTTACGTCATCCGTTGTGGGCGTTTGTCGCGTTACTAGCCCAACACAATTGCCGCACAATTATAGCCTTTACTGTAAACATTATAAAGACGACCTTTCAAAATGTCAACGTCAATTTTTCCCATAAATTTTTAGGTCAGTGCCAGTCCACATTCCGTCACGTATGAAGGGATGAGGGTAATTAAAATTCTGTGATGATCAGCGTTCACACCTCTATTACAAATTACGAATACAGAATGCACGCAATCCGTCATTTGAATAACTTTCGTTTAGAGACAAACATTGTAAAAATGTTCGCCGTTATCGACCCAAATGACTCGTATTTCGTAATAGAGCCCATAACTCATAAATAGCTCATAATATCTATGGGCGCTAAACCGTACTGGCCACAAAACGTGTAATGACTACCTTTTGACGACTTGAAAGCCGGTTCCAAAATTAAATGATACGTTTTAAAAATGGAATCGCTCTGTCCCGCCTTTTTTCCTCCGAGATAACCTTTAGTCCATTCGGGTTGCCATAAAGAAAAAATAAGCATCGTACGTTTTAATTTTTTTAAATGACATTCTTGTGGTTTTTTCTCGCTGGGAATCTTTTGCGGGTAATAAGTTTTTCGAAGGGCCGGTTTTTGCGGGCGCGGGCTAGTCGTTTGTTTGGTGATCATTCAGGAGGTTACACATTGTCGTGCGGGTTAGTATTCACGTTGATGAGTTTCAAGTCCTGTTAATTAAGCTCTCGGTTATTAATCGTTGTTATTTAAATTTCGACTTAAATCTCGGGTGTTTTTTACGAGTTGCGGTTAGGAGATTAGCCGTCGATTCTGCGAAGTGACTTTGAAATATTTGCTGGAAATATGAGTGATACGTTCAAATGTTGCGATGGGAACATTTCTGGCGCGTTGCTGGGTTCTTATGTAAGGTTTTTATGTAAAAAGGTCGGGCTGGGGTCGCCAGAAGCGGCACTTGTTTCTGACAGGGGGTATGATGAACGCCACCCTTCAGATATAGCTCTATCTCTGTCCCGCACGTCATCTGGCAAGGGGACACCAGAAACTCGAAACAGTGACTAATGTGCCCATTTTAATAGTTGCCACTCTTAATAATAATAATTCGACTAGTAGATGAATAGTTGAGAATTTATATATGAAGTGCAGGGTTTTACGAAAGATCATGACATTGTTTGTAAATCCCAGCAACTTTTACAAAGACGTATATTTATTTTTGAAAATACATTAAAGATATTCTAGGTTTTGAATTAGTAGCAGATTATAGTTTTATTCTAATACATAATTCTAAAACAAGGGATTTATAACTAAAACACGCGAAGTCATAAATTAAAAAGTAAAACGTTTGACAGTTACTCTCGTAAATAGAGAATCAGAGAGTTACGCGAATAGAGGAACGCGATATAAATCCGACACAATAAAGCACGAACATCAAACCAGAGTAGTAGCAATCATTCAGGTGTGTTTTTATGTATACTTCAAATTGATAGTGGTAAATCAAGACTCGTTAGTCTCTCGTATGCACGTATCGAATTTTACTACCAGCCGGACCATAATGCCACCAGTAAAACTTAGAAAAATCTTTACAGATACGTATAAACCGGCTAAATAAGAATGCATAGACTACACCACCATTTTAAGTGGAGATACTGTCATCTTCACGTAGAGAGGTTATACCACATCGGGCGCATAGTCATAAATTTGGGTCCATTCATGATACTCGTCCGTAAGAATGCGTCCGTGCGTTTGTTTCCCGACCATAAATACTAATAAACTGGCCTCGTTACGGGACACTTCGAAAATCGGGCACACGACTTCTTAACGACACCTATTAGGGATCTTCTGTCTGGTCGATTTAATTGAAAAATTGTATCCAGAGCGTTGCAGGAGCGGTGTGTCGGATCCGAGTGCTCGGTGCTCGCCGGATGCGGGCCCAGACGACCATTATTCCATTTGCCCATCCGCATGGGGACAGCGACGCTACGCGACACATCGCAACTCGCGTGTCAATAACACCGATACACCGCCACCTTTTTAATCACTGGCAACTCTTCAACGTTCTAAATTTGAATCGAAATCTCGTAGGGCGCGATCTAAAATCGAATTTGGAAGCCTCAGCCGCCTGAAGTCGCCGCGTGGAGAGCTGGAGTGTTTTTCTGTTTTTAATAATAGAACGCGAGATGTTCGACGCTCGAGCTGGCAGATTCGCAAACGGATTTATCGCTCGGAAAGTATCGGGAGGAAACGTTAACACTCGTTTTAAAGCCGCGGATGAAAGTTTTACATGCCATTCCAATTTTAATTTGAACTTTAAAATAACAAACCGGAGACGCGCTTCCAGTTCGAATTTTGAAATCAGCTGATCGGCTATCGGCATCGTTATAAATTTTTCTTATTTCGCCGTATCGCGAGACCAGTTATTTTCATTGTTTATCAAATTTTACTGCTACAAATTAATTCTAAAAGACCATTAACCTTAGACTCGTGATTAAACTTACAAATTGAAACTAGTATTGTCGTTATCGCAAATTCTGCGTAGTTGATGTAAACAGAGAGGTCGACAGCTGGCCCCTGACCGAGAGGCGGTCTTATCGCAGACACTTGGAGACTCTCTCTCAGATTTCACGTAAATACGAGCTCGTTAAGATAACGGTTTCCTCTCGTCTCGGCCAACGCTCGCCCGTATCGTGTGTTTTTGCTTTTATTAAAAGTATCAATATCTACTTAACTACTTAAAGGATTCTCGTGTAGGCAATAAAATTGAAGACGATACAGTTTCGCTTCAACAATTATTTTCGAATTTCGAATGCATTTACGCACATTTTTTAAAATAATCTTACTGATATATTCTTACAAGCGCAATTATACTCGATTTCTAGGTACTCACATTTTTGAATTTCGAAAGCTTTCATTTTGAACTGCTTGCGTCTTTTTTTTACAATTCTATGTTGCCAGAACCGAAAAGTGTGAAAAAAGGTTGTAGATCATAAATAACGTTGACATAAAGCCGCCTACGCGCGTCTTATTAAACCGCCTGTCCGTAGGTCCGTTCGTTACTTCCATTGTAGCCGTGAATGCAAGATTAGCCACACCGGCACTCGTGATTGACTATTTAAACTTTGAACGTTCAAATGCACATAGACATACTTATGTATTTAACATCCACATAGTTTCTATGCACTTAATAATATTTTGTACGCCTAATCACTGTGAGATTATCTGTAATTGAAAGAGTTTTTATTTACAGTTCATTTTATGTAATTTACAACATTTCATAACAATTTTTTTCTTGCTTAGCAGTCTAATAATTTAGTAAAAATGCATTGCTATTACTATCTATGCCTTTACGCATAAAACAAATTTTAAAACTAGTTAACTTTAGATCAAATAATGAGTTCCTAACACTAGAGGGGCTAGCAGAAAATTTACGTATCTACACATCAACAAGTCGATAACTTAATGTTTGTTAAATTAAACAGCCGCTGCGAGCAGACTTAAACTTGAAAGAATACTTTGTAATAGGTCTTGCGTCAAATCCCCGCTAGGCCTCCTGCTGTCGGTCGGCAGGTGAACGACCAAGTGATCATCTCAAAACGAGTCCCGATACGATCCCGTTCGTTTATCTAAATTAATCTTGATAAAACTCACCTAAAGACCAACATTACATTCCCCGGCGACTAATGAGTGGAATGACACTACCGGCCAATTTAAAAATAAAATTACAGACGAATATTAAAAGAAAATATAAGATGGGAGTGGATAACTATTTGTATATAATCTCTATAATTATATGATAAGTAGTTATAGTATAAGTAATCTTTATATTTTACACAATACATCTAAATACTAACAAATGACGAAGGACAAGGAGATAAGTTTATAGAAAATTATACAGCAGTGTACTCAAAACTAATTTTATCCATTTTCTAAAATTTTGCTTATCGTTGTTTTGAAGTGATTCACAACAAGTTGTAAAGAATAGAATATCTATGGTTAGGAATTTAATAAAGCAACCGTGCAAGTATGTCAGGAAGTATAATACGAGGCCGCAGTCAGTATCAGGCTTTCATGTAACAGAACATCTCGATTCCCGCTGAATCATCTCGCATCGATTTATATTGTTCAAACTTAGTATAACCAGATCAGACGTATTTGGTAGACAAACTAAGAAAACAAACTTACATTGCTACAATAGTATCTGTAATTTAAATGAAAATAACTAGAAATTGATGCAAAAGCATGTGTCGAATATTTTATTTACTCGTAGAACATTTTATTAAACGTGCGCTTTAAAAATTATATCGTCACGATAAAATACACGCATTAAGAAAAATATAGTGACAGAAAAATGCGATACGGAAACATATTTCGACACACGCATCTCAAGTCTAAATAAATCGCGGGATGAGATTCAAACTGATTTATAAGCGCTTCTAGCACTTTATAATAGTTTTCGAGTGCAGTGCGGTAGGTTGCGGCTATCGGATTTATTGTCGATTCTATACTATCTACAATTGTGCTGCTATTAGAAAAAATTGCAACTTTTAAACGAGAATTACGGATGTTTGCTTTTTGGACAAATTAACTCAAAATAGTCGGTAAAATAGTTCTGCTCAGCGTACCTATTCGCGGTCTCGGCAAAGTAGTTTTAGATTTTTTTTAGGAAATATCAGCACGCTACCGGGGTATGTCGTAATTGTATTTCTTGATCAATTTATAAAGAATTGGTAATTGATTCTAGTTTTAAAAAATAAATTGTGTAATTGTAATATCGGGAGGTTTGGTAATTTAACTTGCATTTTAGGTCACAGAGGTTTGTCTAACATAACTTATTGCCAAATTAACATCACAACATATACATCCTCTTTACAGTGACTGTTACTTTATACAATGATATATAAACTTTTTTGATATATTACTTCCGTAATCCACACTACGCAGGTTATTATTACCCAAGGTTTCAAGTAAGTCGGTGTCATTTGAGGTTTTATTTCGTATTCCGATCAGTCGTCGCTACCTAAACCTGATGTCACTTCGGTTACACGATGTACCCTCAAATTAGCGAACGTAAGAAGTACAAGTGAATCCAAACTGCGCGATTACGGAGCTCAGAGACGAAATTAAAATGAACAGCAATATTCTAATTGAAAGAGTACGCGATAGGAATTAAATTGTGAGTTAATGAGGAGCTGAGGTTTTAGTATGTGTTCACAATTGTGTTACCTACAATCAATTCAAGATATATTATTACCTATGCATGCAATATTCTTCAGAAATTACAAGTTTTTTTCAGAGTTAATATTGTTTTAGCCAATAGGTACTAAGTCATGGAGCATCAATAAACAAAGTATAGTTTAATTTAGAATTAAATTTTATCGGTTTGCTACAGGTCTCTATCTCTCTTAAGGATGATTTAAAACAGTTTAAACTCAACTTTTGATATTCAACGCTCAAGAATCAATAGATCTATTACAGAATTTTTGTAAAAACCATTAATTATCATTACAGAACTTAGCTAACAATAAGCTCTTTAGCCTGAAAAGCTTTAGCTCCTTATGTAGAGCTGATTTAATTTATAACTCGGTTTCTATTTGGACATTTAGCTTGTGTTAAGTTAAAGGTTTCATATTGCCAAGACACGCTATTTTATTTGATTTTTATATTTTATCGCAAAATATGAACTGTTGTATATATATGAACTACGTCATATCGTACCATTTAAAAAAAATATTAAATAGGTAATATTTCTTCTAACTAACATTCACAGCATCTAAAAATTATATTCCGTTACACGTGTTTAGGAATATGCGTATATTTTTTTTTCATAAAATACTATTTTCGTGTTAAATTTACATTATTTCTGTATTAAGAGCGATAGACAGATTCCGAGGTAGTATTACGTTCGCTCTAGACTATAATAATGCTTATCAGCTAATAATATTATCTCAACTGGTCTTACCACTATTTAAAATCGCTAAAAGCTCATATAAAGTGATATAATTCGTCTAACAGCATTTTTACATAAACGTTTTATGTATGTTCTTACTAAATATGTATAATAGTGGTCGTAGCTCAGTTGGCTGATATGTTTCTATCCAATGATCTAAGCCAGACTACCCTGTAGTGGAAAAAACTCAGCTTTTTGGGTCGACTGACGCTTCAGTAAGTTAGATTATTTTGTCCTAGGATAACAATCGTAGTTCATGACAGAGACATTTAGGCGGACTAAAATACTTTGGCTCAAAGATGAGCCACTCTATAGGTAGAGTACGAATATCTCAATTTCCCAACGTCCTACGTTAGAACAGAGAGAGCGTCGGGTCAATTGGTTATTTAGAAAAAATATAAAATATATATTTAGTTGATGTTAAACTTAATGTTGCCGCAATTTCTAGAGAAATTATTTTGAACCAAAGGAGATTTTACCTACTTCTTAGTTTTACTTCAAGCGTTTGCCTGTACATAGCTTGTAGCCCACACGCTTTCAAAGCTGTCGGAATCAGTAAGTACCTTCCCACGTCGATAACGGATTTACGTTTCTTTATTTTTTCCTAATCAATTCTCTAATGCCATTAAGGAACTCTCGTGTAATCTACACCCACTGCGTCGTGACGTATCGGCTATGGGCCCCATAAACTTACCATCTCACTTGAAAAATGTCTACGTCTAATCACTACAACATTAAAACGTAATGTCCGGGACCGGTCCCAGTTTTATTGTAATAATATATCATTTTGTCGTATACTGCTATACTTAGTTAGCTGCGATGTATCAAATGTTATTTATCTGGTCAGCGGCCGACGCGTTGACCATTTCGAATGCCACTTTTGCTACGCAAAAAATGCAGACGTCATTGACGTCATGTTTTCGACCAGTCTAATAATCTAATTAATCACAGTTAAGATGTTTTTTCGGTTTGGTTACAAGAGTCGAGTCATTGACGTTGAGTTGACAGATGTCAGTGGGAATCAAAGAGCTGTGAGTGATCTTTGAGCTGTAAACAGTGATCTGTTTGCGCTAGTGGCGCCGCCGGCGGCCACTGGCCAGGCCTATGTCATTTATATTCCAAATGGAGTTCCACATTCGAAATTAGAAATGCGATAGGCGCGCCCGTTTTTAATTTGTGAACCAACGTTCCGTTTACGAAGATCGTTCGCCCCGATAATAATTAGATTTGATTTCAGAACGTCCACTTTGTAACCTTTAAATTAGAGATTTTATGAGTTACGAGCGCCGATGAATTAGTATAATAACGAATTGATATTTTATCTTCTCAAATTATAATAGAATTTCGATTTGATCGATGAACTTGTACAAAAATCTTGATTTATTTCGTCGAAATTTACAGAGACAATGGATATCGAATAAATCTCATTGACAGTAATGAATTGTATCGTATTTCGTTACACAGCTGATGCTATTTACAGTATAATGTAAGCTTTACACTCTATAAATATGTCGTTAAACGGGTTGATTGTTAATGAAAAAATAATAGTACATTGGGTGCGATAAAATTATCGCTAAGTGGCAACACTTAATTATATTTTACTATCCACGTTTCCTGCAACATGCATTTACTTCACACCTAACGGTGGAACGCTTGCGCCGGCAGAGTCCTTAAAAAATTAAAAAAAGAGCATCAGTAATGTCACCTTATCTTTTTCGTGCGGCAATACTGGTGGGGCATTTTTCAACACTTAAAACATAAAATCGAGTTGTTTTTATCGTGAAATGTGAACAGAATTGCCTATACAATACCGGTATTATCTTTAGTGCTGAAAGTAAGTGGCTATAATAAGTTTAATGTACGAACGGTCACAGCCCGCAGATTGGCGCCGTCTTAGAAAAAAAAAACTTTTTAAAAAAAAGCTCGCGAGTAATGGCGGCTGGCAATTCGATGAAATTAAAATTTTAAAAATACATCGTAACGTTTTAGTGGTTTTTGTAATTCGACGTCGAGTTTATTTTAGAGTAGGTATTAAGTGCTATACAATTGTTTTATTCTAGTGGCCACATCTTCACTTCATTCTCTGTAAAATGTTGTTTTGTTAGTTTTATAGTCACTTTACACTGTTACAGTTCTTTTTATTGATTGTTACAATAATATTATTACATAGTTATTTTAATTTATACTGAATATTCATTTTCGTTACTGAATTAATCTATAACAACTATATTTAGTAACTATCCTCTTATAGCAAAAAAGCATATTTTAGATAGATTTTTGGAGTGCCGAATATAAAGCTATTTCGACGTTTTAAGTCACAAAATCTTTTTATTCTCAGTAATGAGTGCATCAACATATTAGTGTCCCATTGCTTGTATGGACAAGTCTTGCCCCATGAATAAGAGCATAGTCCACAACGCTAGCAAATATATACGCTAGTACGCTATACTGAATACTCAATCGCGGGTCAATAGAGACTTTATATATCTTTGAAAACTATTGTACCTTCTCCGACAAGCAGATTTCTTTACAATGTTTTCCTGTCTCGATACAGCAAGTTACATCAATTCTGCGCTTGTACCTAACTCAGTTCTGTAGATACCTATATTTTTAAATCAAATTCCTACAGATTTTTTAGGCAATGTGTATCACATTATTTATTATGTATTTATTAATGATGCCTTAAAACCTCTTTTATATAGAAAATGACATCTTATGCGTTTCTCATACATTTTAAATGCTGTAAAAATCCTTAATAAAATTTGTTTTAACGCTATCACAAGTTGAATCTGTAAAACGAAGGGACGTAAATGAAATTAAAATTTTATGGTCCGTAAAATTTGCAAATTTAAGGTTTTTTGTTTAGTTATACGATTTATTTTTATTAAATGTGTACGTCAAGTTTATGTCACTGTATCTTATTAGCAATTAGTATTCGTAATTGTGCTCATTGTTTAGATAATATATTTTTTATTCATAAATCTTGTAACTTCAGTAAAGTAATCATTTTTATGGACCTACGTTTGAAAACACAAAGTTCGTTTGTCATATTCACAGTTAATATGTTTTAGATAAATTAAATTAATAAATAAGAAGTGTTTAATTTACTTATTTTAGCATGTAAGTAAGGAAAAATCAATAAGAAATGCATTAACAAGGTATAATTAGTAAACTTTATTTTATCTAAGCTTAGTAGAATAAATATATGAGTAAATAAGGAAATATTTTAATTTGTTTAACCTTTGCCAATCTAATCAGCTGATCGGAGTGCTTCAACTTTTGGCAGTTTTTTTTTATTTTTATTTTTTGCGTTTACTCACTCAAATTAAAAGGTAAGGACTGTAATCTGTCACACGGGCATACAGCCTAGCTCACACAAATTGTTATGAAATAAAACTAGCATTAATTAAATCATAATTTTTATGGAATAAACGAAATGGTTATTATTATTCTTTTATAATCACATATATTTCATAATAAACTCAAAAGTAAGCTGAAATAATAACTATGTATACCCACTTTACGTATATATATAGCTTGTTTATGATTAGAAAGGCATTAATAGCTTAATCAATATTAATCGCACTTTTATAAGTAAGTTTCAAAGTTTTTAGAGTTATCACTCAAATTCACTTCCTGTACATACGAAAAATTCATATTCATTTTTCTCAGTTACATTTAGTCAATTTTTACACAATCAGGAACACATCGACGTATGTTATCGCTATAATTCAGTGGTCTACATCGAAAAACTGTCCCTAAATACTTAGATAGGCTAAATATGTACAGTTTCCGAGCGGATTTCAAGCACGTCATGAATCCATGGTAAAATCATATGTAACTGACGACTTAATGAGTAATTTTTCTTACTTACTCAATCGCGTTGGCGTTAAGTTGATTTTGTATAATATGAAACATTGACGCTAGGCACCGCTGTTTTGCATCCACACAAATCTCAGTTTTCTTCAAGGAGATCGTGCAAGTAAGAAAACTCGCACAAAGCACTTTAGTGTCGATTTTACGAGAGATCGCTTTAATTTGCCATTGCATCGCAAATTCGGTTGTTAAAGTAAAAATTTGGCATATTCCATACATCAAGTAATTTCAGTTGTTTAACAATATAACTAGTGAAATTATATGCTTGTAGTGTTTTACATTTATGCAATTATCAAAAATAAATGGTGTGTTTGTTGACGTTTATCAAAAGAAAATTGGATGTGTTTTGGTTCGTCTTTTGACATTAGATAAGTGTCTTATAACAAAAATGTTTAAATATATCTTACCGTCGGTAAGTGTACTCGTTTTTTGGTGTATTATTACAATTTTCTTTTTAAAAGAAACACAATATATTTTCAGGCATTTAGATAAAATTGACCTACAACGTGAATAATAAGCTTTTTGATAGTTGGTAAGCCTTTTGGAATATTATCGATACTTATGACGGTATAAAAAGTTATATGCGTCTAATTAAATATAATTAATTGCACTACAAGACATCTGTCTGTTTTTGCTAATCTAAACTATTTTTGTATATATCTGTGGCAAATACAATAAGTATATAATTTGTTTTTATTTCATTCGAACAACATGAAACAAAGCTTAATTCAAACAAAGCTTTACTAATTTAAATTTTACAAAATAACCATTCTGCAGGATACTTAAATATATGTGTAACACAGCATTCTACGGACGTTTCATTTCTAACCTACCTAACCTAACCTAGAAGCCCAAAATCAACCAACGTAATACAGTATATTCTCGACGCGTATTTAACCTAGCCAGTCGTTGCACCGCGCCGTATCAGTCTGATTATTTCACAAATTGATATCGTTATCAGTGTCATAAACTGGACACGGATACAATGCTCGGACAAGTATTTGACAAACATCATTTTTGGTTAACAAGTCTTTTATGAATTAATTTCGTACATGAGCTATCAGGACCATCAAACGCTTCGTAGCCCAATAGTGTCATGTCACTATCAGAAATCTACTTCCACATTATCTTATTTTGGTAAGAAAAAGCTCTCTATAGCGTTCGCAGAATTTATAGAGCTAGCTAAACTCTGTGTGTAAGTATGTTCTTTTATGTATGTATGTTTTTATTTATTGGAAAAATATATGTAGGTACTTTCCGGGTTCAGTCTAAATATAATCAATATCGGTCTTGTAGTTTAGTTTTTAAATCAAAATAACTGAAATAATTATAGGTATACTCGTAAGCTAAGTTGAGGTAGTTTATTACTTTACTTGTATGTACTCGTACAATAAATTGTTAATTTTATATTAAAGAATTTATAAAATCAAATCAACCAATGGACTCTTGGGCAATGCGAAATATCTAAAAGTACGCATACATAGGTAATAAATAAGTAGGTAGGTATATATATTTTAAAAAGCAGTATCTTTATTTATTAATAGTAGGTATTGTTGCGGCTGCAATATTGTCATTCATAGTCGCGCGTTAAAATTAGGCAGGTAGGTATTGAAGATAATACGAAATTATTGCGTGTGATTCGCAAGAAACACAAATATTATGTCTTAGGTTAGTTAGTTTTATACCTATTTAGTCTTATTTTACTTTGTTCGCTAATCACAAAATGGTTATTGCGATTGTTCATTTAATTCATAAGAAACTTCACACGCAAAGTGTAGCCAAAAGATTAATTATATTAAACCAAACCGAAATAACCAAATATATGAAAGAGAGTGAAAAAAGAGAGAAAGAGGTGAAATAAAGCACACATTTATGTGTAGGTACTAAATTTTGTGGTTAAATTATTTACTAATTGTACTTGTCTGTTTTTTTTTCAAGATAGAACTAAACGCGCGGAAAATCAGCTTGTTTATACTTAGTAAAATCAAAACGGTAGCCCAAAGATCGGCAGTGCCGAGTTTGGGGACACTAATAATCTGTAAACGTACCTAATATTAATGTAATTGCAATTTTATACTTAATTTTGCTTAACAAACTTTTACATTATGTAATAACAGTCCTCATTTTGTTCTGAAGTTACAGACCCTCACTGAATATTCCATAGCGGCAATATAATCAAATTAAATTAATGTGGCCCCACTAATTCAATTAGATCTATTTTAAAATTGTACAAATGTAATATTAGTGCATTTAAATACTTAATTTATATTGCAAATAGTGAATAAATTATTTATTTTAGTATCAGCGTTAAAGTATACATGTATATATAGGTATGTTAGCTGGTAGTCATGTTTAGCATTTCGCTATTTTTATTCGTTGTTGTATAATTTAATATAAAAGTTAAGGCACTTCGCAGTCGTAGCTTCAGTGTTATTTTTAAAATAATTCTGTTTTTCCTGAATTAATTGCGTTGTGGAGTAATTGAACTCGAATATTTAACATTTTAAATTGTTTGTTTTATACCTAAACTTAATTTAGTATATTTTATAAGTAGCTGTTACCCGCGGAGTTGCCCTCGACTTAAAATTTAATATGAAAAAATCATATCTGAACAATCATTTCACTGGATACAATTTCCAAAAATCTTACTTAAGACCTCTACACCTTATAATGAATACACTCTCCAAATCTCATGTCTCTAAGCTTAACGATTTATTTGTTCCTAGTGAATATTAGTTAATTAGGACTCACTCTTTTATATATATATTTATCTATGCATAATATGAAGAATTTCAAGTTCCATGTCGTAGGTACTATAACTTTAAGAATTGTGTACATTGTAGAGTCTGATATAGGCTATCTTTTTAATACCTACTTACAATTTATTAGGAATGCAGTAACATTTTCAAAGATTGTAAACGCTTAAATAATTAACGATAGCATCAGTAACATAAAACTGATAAACAATTACATTGTTTTTGTAATTGTATAAATATTTATTTGATTAGCATATTCCATTTTCGGAGATCAAGCGGTCAGGATTGTTAAATATTTGCTGTGTTATAGACATCAAGATTATTGACTTTTGGTATTTTAGATTTATAAGAAAAAGAGGAATTATTATCATAATGGTTCATATTGTTTTATTGCACATCAAACACGTCTTAAATTTAATTGTGAAGATATTAAAAATGCTAATAATTTGTTATTATAGTTGCGTTTGCTATATTTAATTAGTTTCTAACGTCTGTTATCGCATTTTTGAAGCAATAAAATGCATTTTACAACCTACCTACCACTTAGCTATACCGTCCGATGATTTATTTCTATTTTTATACTACTCCATAGTATTTTAACTAATTTTGCTGCAGCCATCAAGCAAGTTTTGAATATTTTCGCCATTTCGGTCACGATTTGCATTTAAAGAATGCTTACGTTTATAAAATACAGTTTAAGACTAATTACTCGGTTAGTGAATCAAATTATTATTAGAGTTGTAAAGATAAGGCTATACATTTTATTTACTATATTTATTTACGTCAAACTGATCATTAATGCGTTTTATCCGACGGCACTTGAGCTTGCTAGTTTTTGAGCTGTTTGTTTTTCATTTGCGCTTTAATCGATTGTATTTAAAGATTAAAAACCAAGTTTAGTTTTATTACATTTTTAAACTTTACTCATTATATGTATCAACATATTCATCAAATTATAGTTAATGAAAAAATAAAAAGCGATTTACACAGCTATATCTCGGAGCTAATTCAAACATTCTATCAAGTCACTATATTTATGCCAATTTTATTGTCTTAGCAAAATAAATAAAAAAAATTACTTAGCATGTTGCTATACCTACTTCAAAGATTTTTTGACAATTCTGTATTCAAGTTTTAAATCTCTATATATCTCTAAATAATATTGTATACCTACTTGCTATTTAGATGACATTTTATGATTGTCTTAGAATTAACAATAACTTCGTTGAAATGTTTGGTTGAACAACTATTATATACATATAATTACTAATGACAATATAACTTCCCCGGAAAAGGATTAAAGCCCCTATACCATCCAAAAACAATGCAGCCCTAAATCTTTAGAAAGCTGTCTCCAAGATTCCGTTAGGGACGACTTTGTGTCCCACAATAAAAAAAAAACTTTTCTTTCATTGTCAATTGAATTTTATTGTTGGTTTCTGAGATGCACTCTTTTGTGTGTAACCGTGCGTTCAAAGCCGCTTGTAAAGCTACAGAGTTTAGTGTCCCATCCCTGGGGGCCGTAAGAGAGCAGCCAACGACAATGGCCCCCCGCTGAATGCCATTTTATCCCGTTTTATTGTCACGAATCTCTAACACGGTTCCTATTCCATCAGGTGGCCAAAATATACAGACTTTATTCATTTATTCCGCATTTACAATTCTCGGACGGTTGCTATGTCTGTACCAGACGTTACATCTACTCTAAGACTGTTACAAAATTCACAATTTATACATTTTCATTAATTTTTCCGTTTTTATTGCACGTGTGATATCGCGCGACGATTATATTTTGGTTGTTAATTGTAATGTTTATAATAGATTCATTTTGGTCGACATTATCGGTCTAATGCGTCGGCGGGTGTTACACGTATTGTGTTAGGATATTATATATGCAGGACATGTTTCACTTGTTAGGACAACAGTCCGGTGTCTGAACACCAGTCATTTATCGCTTTTAGTGTCACTCGTGTCTAATACATCTCTATTTTGATTTACTTTTGTTTTCACAACTCTAACAGCGTGTAATTCTTCAATTATTATAGCGATTTGATAAGTATTATCGTTTAGGGTATCGTTATCACTGTTGTTCTGATTATCGAGCGTCTTGTCGTCATTATCGTTGATATTGGGCAGTGTATCAGCTAGGCTATCAGCTCTACTTACTAACTCTACTACCGGTTGAACAGAAACTGTGTGTTGGTGGGTACATACCCTAGGCTGAGCCATTAAAGCCCGGCCCGAGCCCGGGTGCAAGGCTCCGCTGGCCACCACGAACGTTTTTTGTCACGGGCCCGTCCTAACACAACACACTAGCACGTGAACACATACACATGAATGGATAGACACCGTCACAGCGGCCCGCTAGCTCACTAGTGTCATAATGCACTCGCGACGGTATGTTACTGATGATGGAAGGTTCGATCACGGGACGCGGCGAGCCGAGCGAGGCGCGGGGAAGCGGGAGGCCCGGCGCGCTCGGCTGTCAGTCGGACACTGGCGCGGGTCGGGCGCGCAGGCTCGTCGCCGGGGCGTGGCGTCCGGCCCCACCGCGCGCCGACCAATCAGCGCTCGGCACTCCACGCCCGCGCGGCGCCCCCGCCCGCTACTTCCTCACACCGCACGCGCGCCTCTACACAGACGGTCGTGGCCGCTTTTTTCAACGGCTCTTTCTTGCGGCAATTATTGCTACATGAGAGTTTTCCTCCGCGGATTTTCTGTTCTGTACCTACCTAATCAAAATTGCTGTATTCCTTTCGCACGGAACGCGTGAGCTGGTATGCCTTTCGCGAGCGGCGGATATGGGATGTTAGTTACTTTTATTTTTTATCAGTTAAGCTAAAATTTAAGTAATTTTAAATTGAAACATATTTAGATTCTTAGTCAATCTTTAATCAGTTGAGGTTGAAAAACTTTCTTTATTATGGTAGTGGAATAAGTAAAGTGCGGCTAGCAGGCACATTGTCCCCACGCATGCGCGTTTCCCGCGCGTCATGTAAGGGCGACGGTGAAAAGTGGTTAATGTGAAAAGTTTGTGCGAGCCAGTGACCCGGGCACGTTCGTTTACACGCAATTTCCTAACCTTCAGCTGAATGCTGCTCGCGACACTATCAAAACAACGCGCACTATTTAGTTATAAACTGGTAAACGGAATGTTAATTTGCAATCAGAAGTAATAAGTATCTACTTACTTGAATATTTATTCTAATTGAGACTGAAGAAATGGGTTATCTTACGAAGTTCGTTGTCCTGATTTAGAATTATCATTGTCAAGCAGATAATTATCATATCATAATTCGAAGAATGTATGAAATGAAATTTACTGAAGATCTGAAAGACAAATTTTCGTATGATAAAGCATTTGAACTTTAGTAAGCCACAATATTCATTATTTTTTAACAAAAAAAGTTGTTTAGTGTAATAAATGATCTAATAGGTAGGTGTACTCGTAGGTATACCGTATACCAAACGGATTTAGCTTACGAGGCCCAATTTTTGATGGCTAAAATATTAGCTAGTTAATTTATTAAGGCAATAAAGGAGACGGCCCACCTCTTTTGAAAAAGTGCAAGTGGCTCTATCAAAATTAGATTTCTGTATTAGGTTTTCTAAATCTATTCCAGAACCATTTAGTTATTGGTAAGTATAAATAGTTCTTCTTGTTTCTAGTAAGCAAGCTTAAGAGATTCTTCGCAGGAACTTAAGCGTTGTGACCTAAATTTTAGTGCGTCATTGAAGCAAAGGTCTATATTAAAGAGCATTTTATAGAATATTTAAGCGCACTAAAATTCACGTCTCAACGCTTTTAGGAAATATCTTTTAAAGCTGGATTTCTAGATGAACCAATCCATGGTGTTTTAAATGGATTTAGAAAACTTAAAACTTAAGTACAGTGATTCAATTACGGTCGAGTAAATTGCCGTTTCCTTCATTGATTTCATTATAAATAATTTTGCTAATATTTTAGCACTGAAATATTAGCCCTTGATATTCATTGCAGTTGGTAAGTTACTAAGTATAGATACCAGATGAATATTCTTGACGAAGTAAAATAAATCTAAGGAATTATAACTAAACACAAAATGTAATAAACATACCTCAACAATTTTTAATATTTTTATTTATTACGTAGTAAGATATATCATATTTCTGTCAAAAGTCACCATCTAATAAATACCATTAGCTGAAAAAGCAGCCTAAACTAACAATTTCTTATTTAAAAAAAACGTGAAAAACAAATTTGAATTTCAGGCAAAACTCATGTAGCAAAACATAATGTTATTTATGTACTTAAAATGATATTCTTAAAGGAAGTCTTAAAATTTAAAGTTATTTTGATTGAAAAATAACTAATGGACCTATTTTGACTAAATTTAAACGTCGCTAACTATACCTACTTTATATGTTTTTCAACAAAAAAAAAAGTATTTTCAAATCTGTCCAGCCATATTTGAAAACGAACATTTTCACAATTGGGAAAATAACATAAAAAAAGAATCCGACGAATAAAACTAAAATCTTTGTCGTCTTTGAAGTTTTTAAAATAGGGCCTAGTATTCTGATAGATAATAGCAAACTTATATCAGTATTTCAACTGCTTGCAACCAGGCAGAGGGGGTAGATGTAGAATTAATCATCATTTCGCTCATATTTATATGATGCAGTCAGCTTCAGGTTTTCCAGATATTTTACTAGAATTTGGCGCCGTCAAGGCTCTAGCTAGATACTCTTTCATCATTTGCTAAAACGAAACGAACGAAACGTCGCTGAAAAGTGAAATAACTTAAAAAATATTTTGTTCCATATTTTCCTATAGGCTGTCGATATATTTTTTTTTATCCATCATAACCAGGCATTTGACAACGAGCTCCCTCGACCACGGAAGTCAGCGACACTGTAGCCCTAAATGGAGCATACCCAGTCTGGAATACACTGGCTCTCAATGAAACTTGCCGGAACACACCGTTAGGTGCTTGACGACTTGAACGTGACGTGAATTGATATAGAATACATTATTAAAATAGTTTTCTCTGTTAAATTCCGTTCAATTAACCGGCAACCGAAATTTTTTCGGCCGACGCCAGGACTAATTTGAGAAATGGTCCGTATCTTTATACTTGCCTGGTAGTTTCACACCTATAAATTTCATCAAAATCTGTCGATTAGTTTAGTTTTTAAATTAGAATATCTGATAAATAGACTCCTATGTGTGACTTGTAGTTGATAGTCACTTTGTCAAATGTGTAGCTTTTTATGCGTGTGTTAGTTATTAGTTATAAATCCTAACATCGCGGATACTCGTCAGTAGGTATACGTTTGCATTTTGGTTTTTTAGTGCGACTTTTTGAAAATATTTAATCAAAATTAGTTAATAATAGTGACCCAGGGCTTGTTTGTGAATGTAGCATTGGCAGTGCTAGCCTCTTCAAAAAAATCCTGGATCCTCCGGCGCAATATAAGGAGTTAAAATTTATGCGTAATTTGACATAATACAACTTGATTTATAATACTATGAACAAGGTTTCAACCTCACACATTTACACACATGTACATTCTGTACATTCGAACTTGTGATACAATATTATGTAAGGTATGTTATAGTATATTATATTATTATTCTTGATCCACATGATCACTGCCAGCACCGAATATCAAAACTATCGTAACAAACATATACTACAGAAGATAACTGGCAAAAGTTGAGAACGAGAAGCCCAGGATAGCCCTATATTAACCCTTGGAACCAATTTATGTCCAGCTAATCATTCAGATGCAAAAGGCTCATTTGTCCATCCCCTTAAGAAAATCACTTTAGGGAAATCTAGCAAATTCGCTCAAAAAAATGTTTAGCTAGGATGCTACTATAAGTGATTAGGACTTCAGGCATACCTCAACAGAGATGCCAGAGCAGTTCGATAGTTCTACTCTAGGCGACAACTCAAGCCTAGGGTAGATCCGCTTAAGATCCCCTTGTTGCCACTAAAAACTCTCAGCCCAACGCTATTTTGCAATAAAGAGTTAATTCATTAATTCATTTATTTTGGGCTTGCCGACTGTTCCGTGAGTTTCCAGAAACTACATTCAGTCAACAGTTCTGTTCCTTTTTAAAAAATCTGGTGTAATCTACTTCACTACTTTTAGGTAGTGACGAGGAATACAATTCTTAAGTAATAACCAGCATGACAATATACAACTATATAAAAGAGAAGCTTGTAAATCTAGTGGCGTCCTTATCGCTTCAGGTTATCTCTTCCAGGTAACAATAAAAGTAAATTCCTAATCTCATCATAAATTACTAATTATAAGAAAATGATTTTAGTGCTGTAGCAATGATGATAAAAGGAATTGATAATATTGGGCGGCGTTATCACCTACAGAGCCTCCAGTTATTTACATACTTACATACATACATCAGCCATATTTGTCCCACAAAGACCTCTTTTCACTATTCGCGACTGAGATGTTCACAATTATTACATAAACATAAATTTATAGCAAAAATTGTATTTTTGTACATGTAAGCGGGCTCTGCCTTTTGCTTTAGTTAAAAACTGTGTTGCGAAAAGCAGGGTTACATAGGTTCTTATATATTTACATATTTTGTATCACACAACACTAATATTGCACGGAAATTGGGAACATTATAAACAATAAGAAAACAAATAAAGTGACTTAAGAACAGTTAGTTATTAATTCAGTGCAGGATATGTGCATACACATCGGTTTGGATAATCTGCACTGAATAGTATATCATATAAGCCTACAACATAAATGTTTAATACAAATATCAATGTAGTAGCCTCTAGTTACGTGGTGATGCAAATCTAGTAAAGATTTGCATCACCACGTATTAGGCTACCGACTGGAGTCTTAGAGAAGCCAGCGCGACTATAAAAGTAAGTATTTTAAACTATCTTATGACCTCCTAAGAATAGACATTTAATTAATGAACTACATAAAAAATAATAGTTCTTTAAAAATAAAAAGTTCAGTCGCAAATGCGGTTTTTTTCTAATATAAAACTTTTATTAATAATAGATAATCATATTACGAATGTCCCGATCAAATAGTATAGAAATTGACTTATGATTTTATTAATTTCTACCCATATTTAGGAAAAAATCTGCTGCAATCTAAAATTCCAACGACAATAAAAAGGCTTGAACTTGTGAGTAGGTAAGTTTAGTCAAGATTGGTTGGATTACTAGGTACCTACCGCCTGTATAGTATTTCCGGACAAATATACTCAAAACAGAGAGGCTTCGCTCGCTTGGTTAGTTAAATAATACATACCAATGTTAATATACTAAATGCTAACTTTTATTTGAAAGCCGACGGCTTTAGACAGCGAAGCGTACAAGTTTTGCACAACTAGCGCCATCTATGATCGAGTAGCTAAACTACAAATTACCAAAGTTTTATACTTCAGATTTACTTCTCCAATTTTTATTTAGTATATTTTTAATGTGATTGCAATTTGTAACGTTACAAAATTACTAACAATTAATAAAGAACATTAATACATAAAAACTCCATACTAAAAATATATATAAATAGGAACGACTTTCTAATTTTTTTTACCAAATACAAATAATCTTGCTGTGTTTTGTTTCCGTAAATATTCAAAAATATATTATTAAAAGTAGCTTTGAGTGAGTTCTGTTTCGGCAGTCCCACAGGAAGGTCTGATGTAAGACATTATCGGCGGGAACATATGTCTCGGGACATGTGTGATCCGGCTAAGTTAACTTGGAGATAGACCTCAGATACTCTATACTCTGAAAAGAATATTAAGTCTTTGATCCTTGGATTAGAGATGGTAAAACAATAATCATAGTCAATCCATGCTTCATGCATGCAATAAAACTGAGTTTTTATTTAATCCAACACAGCTTGGCATTGACCACAAGCTCGCATGTTCAAGGAAGCCAGCGACACTGTAGCCCTAGATGGAGCATACCTAATCTAGAATACTAGTACACTGGATCTGAAGGAAGCTTGCCGGAACACACAGTTAAGTGCTTGATTTTTCAACTTGAGGGTAGTAGCTAGCCTGGCGAGCATTAGAAAACGCCCTAACATCTTGATATGATATCCTCACGACTTTTCCTTCACCGGTAGCTCGGGCTCTATTGGCGTATTTCGTGGGAGCGAACCTCGCATATCTTGAACGGAAATCAATCCCACTAACAGCTACAATAATAATCTTGAATTTTTTAAATCGATGGATCGACTGAAAAAGTGTACAAGCAATTGAAAACCACCTCCTTCTTTGAAGTTAGTTAACAATTGCCTAGAAGTAATTTCATAGGACCCAACTAAAAATCTAGTCTAGTGTAAGTTAACAAGCTTACCGACGGGATAAAAACAAGATAACTTATGATCGTTTGCTGGCCGGCCGACCGACAGATAAATCCAATGACACCTCAAAAACTAGCAACTGGGTTAGGCTGTAGAAAGAAAGAGACATACATATATAACACACAAACATACACTCCGAAAAAATTACCCTCTTTTTGCGCAGTCGGGTCAAAAGCGCCTTCCACACTAGGCCAGCCTCCCTAAATCTCTCTCTCCATGTAATGCGCGCGAGGAAAGGTCTAAGCTCTCATAATTAACGTTTTTTTGGATCCCATCTCCCAGACGATTATTAACGATTAGGATTTACTCTTAACTCGGTTTTAATTAAAATACGAAAAAATTCGAAACCTCATTATGTAGACAGCTTTGAGTTTACTGATTGTTTCAATTTCAAATTTGAATATGCATTATGAAAAATTTGTAACATTACTTTGTAAAAAAAAATATTTGGAGTTTTAAGTCAGTTGGGCGATTTTACGAGCTAACTTCTCCACCAAAATAGGATTTAAATAAAAAAAATCCACAGTAAAATATACCTAGGTAGGTTCTTTCCATTTTGGATGTTATTAATAAATTGTAAGTCTTTTTAACACTGAGTTTATTATTGCTGCTTAAATTGTAAGAAATAATAGTGTTGTTTTCTATAAAAACAAATATTTTATTTTATTTTATTTTAATATTCGAGAAACCTCAAAGGTTTCTCAAATATTAAAAATATTATATAACACTGATCGACTTAACCCTCGATAGTTCCGAAAAATACTTATATGATAACAAAAGATAAGATAATTAAAAATATGATTCATATTTTAACTTAAAAAAAATGTTTTAGTTAATCATATCATTTTTACATACATTTTGGAGTATAGAAATATGTTACTAAATTGCTAATAAATTAGTAAAATACTAATTATAACAAGATCGTCAAATAATGCTATTTCGATGATGATTAATTAAGGAAATTATATTATATTGTTTAAGTTTCTGTTTAAGTAGACATTATAGGGATGGATAGAAGCTCTGGATAGGGCTGAGTGGTGTGCCATATCATGTGTGTGCGTGGCGGCGTGTCCAGCAGTGAGCGAGAGTAAGCTGAAGAAAATATAAACAATAACCCCAATTCAGCCAGTAACTAAACTAAAAGTTCCCAAAATTATATCCATCCTTTTCTCACACTTGCAAACAAAAAGAGAAGAGACAATTTTAGAACTGTCAAATTAGGTTTAAAAAAAATACTTGTTTAGTTTTTATTTCATATATTCTTGTTCATATTTTTGTTTGACACATACTCGATACCAGGTTCTGTATTTATGCAAACTTAGATTAAAAAAAATGAAAATTATCATAAATATCTACGTGCCTTCTAAAAATAAAAATAAAGTGAAATTATTTCTGTTTCTTTTCATTAAATAAACTTAACTAGAGATAATGTAAACGTCAAACGTATGAAGTATTTAATGAGATAACAACAAAAATGTCGTAAATTTTTGTAATTTATTAATGTAAGTCATAAAATGTTTAATCAAATTTGGTTTAGTTCTATTATTTTAGTAGTTTGATGCGTCGTTTAAAATTTTATTGCTTATTTTAAAAGCACTTAGTAAATTTTATAACATATTTAATAGATCCACCAAAACTTGCTTTATCTAAATTGGCTGTCTAATACGTCTACGTAATTAGACATTCTAGCAATGTCTTGAAAGTAAAATAGGAGTATAAACACTTAGTCGTATCGTCCCACTGATGGGCACGGGTCTCCCCAATCAAGAGGGTGAAGGCCATAGTCTACCCCGCTGGACAAATTACGGACAATTTTTTTTTAAGTTAGAGTAAGATAAATTATACTTTTTAAATTAAATCGAAATTGATTATTTTTTTTATATAAAAGCTTATTACCTTGTCGTTCTTAGGTCTACAATAATAAGAGATCTTAAGAAAAATCAATAATACATTGATTTAATAAATGTAATATATTTCATTGTATTTCATTACGGCGGACGACGATACGGTTTTTTTTTCAGTTATTTCGATTTAAAAATAAAACTCTGAACCGATTTTGTGAAAATTTAAATCTGACTCATACCCATCCCTATCCTTAATAAACAATAATTTAACAAATCACTCCAGCTGTCACCGAGATGCCAAGTAGCAAACATTAAAAAAAAAAGGATCGAACGTAACTCCATCTTTTTAGGAAAGTCGGAAAAAATCCTGTGTTTCAGTTGCAATATTTTTTTTAAGTTATTTTATCTATTCCAATATTCTTCGAAACCTAGAGAAACCCGTGTTCCTAGATTGTAGGATTGAACACATGTTCGTCAAACCTTTTTGCTACACTTTTTGCAAAGAAAATATTTTGAACGTTGTATATTTATGGGCTGCGAAACTCGGCGCGACGATAGACAAGAGATTTTTTTCCTTTTTTTAAAAATAGGAAACGTGGCATGTATTCATTGAAGTGGCCACCAGGATTGTAACTTCCATACCTTACGTATGGAAGTCCCGATTAAGATATTTTCATTATACCTACAGAAATAGATAAAGTTACTCACAGATTTTTTACAGAAAACGATATAACATTAAAAAAACATTTAAAATACCTAATAAAATATTAAATTCACTTACATCACAATCGATTCAGGAATAAAATAAATAAAGACAAAGCCGCTTGGAAATATTAAAGCGCTATAATAATTATTGACACTGCAAACTGTAATCCTTTCAGGATGATAGCCCTGTCTGTAAGAGATCACTTTTAGCGATAAGGCCGCCTTGTGACACTAGATGTAAGATTTTTCCTGTATATTAGATGTTTATGTTTCTGCAATAAAGAGTGAATTCATTTATTCATAACACTGCAATCTATATCTATTCGAAACTAACTAACCCGTTTAACTTCGTACCGCCTAACAGTTATATTAGTTTCTCACCGTTTCAACCTTCCATGAAATTTCACAAATATTTCAAAACCAAAATCAGCAAAATCAGTCCAGCCGTTCTCGAGTTTTAGCGAGACAAACGAACAGCGATTGATTTTTATACCTAGTAGATAGATAGATCTAGTAACTGGCACTCATTACATGCAAGACATCTAAATACAATGAACTGGCTTTTTCCCGTAGCTTCGCGCGCGTAACTTCGGTTTTCCCGAGATAAACTAAAGCCTAATAATCCAGACCAAAACATGGACGAAACTAGTAACTCTATGGAAAGGTCCATTAGTCAAATACTTAGAGGACGACCAAAAGACTAATGGATAAAATAAGTAAAGAAAGCTGCTAAAAATTTGATTATTACAGCACAGGATATATGAGGTGTGGAAATAAAAATGCTTTTTTTATTTTATTAATGGTCCAGACCTGAAACTATCTCTATCTTATTAAGTCTATACGTCACTCAGTTACTCCGTCCAAAGATTGCCTGGAGGAAATTGCTTTAGGCAATAAGGCCGCCCAGTGTACTACCATTGTATAGATATGTCTTGCTGCATATTTTATTCTATTTTGGTATGCAATAAAGCTATATTCATTAATTCATTCATTTACTGAAGACAAGAAGGACATACGTACCAACAAACACACTGTCGCGTTTGTAATAATTTGTGGGGATTTAGTATCTAAATATTGTGATATTAAACGTTTATCAGTCCGGTTATGTAAACTACATGTCTCATTTAATAGGTCGTTTATGTTCAGCATTTAGACTTAGTTAATGTAATGGCTATTACCTAGGTTATATGACATCGTGTTTATGCATAGGTGAAGTTAGGTGACAGGTATATAAGTATGTTAACAATTTCTGGTTTATATCGAGTACATATTATCTGTATTGTTTGTGAATGAATTAATGAATGAATATAGCTTTATTGCACACCAAACAAGAGATAAAAAGATACACTGATGACTACACTGATTTCCACCGCACAGGAATTATCCTAGTGTGGAAATTCAGGGTTCCACTTCCACCGAAGCACATAAATTAGTTTTAAAATATGATACTGCTTTAGTCTTAAGATGGTTCAAATAAACGTAATTATTATTATACAGCAATACAATTGAGTAGCCTTATTGCCTAAAGCAATTTCTTCCAAGCAACCTTTGGGTGGATAGAACTAATATCATAGGTACAAAAGAGGCGATTGGTGCAAGCAAACGAATTATTTTACACTTGAAAATAAGCCATAAGATTATAATACCTGTTCAATTGATAATGTTGTAAATATACCCATACCGAAAAATTAAATACAAAATAAACTTTTGAATATGGATGTATCACCAGTGGCGGGTTTAACGTTTAAAGCGATCTCTTTCAGGCAACATTAGGTTGGAGACCAACAGCAAAAATAAAAATGTGTATAGAACGGAGCTTACAATAAAAAACCTAGCCGAAAATACACCTGCATATTTTTTGCTAAATAAGTTAGATAAATATATCTCAAAAAAAATGTTGTGTATCGCTTTATACAGTTTTATCGATTAGGGGCAAACTATTTAATTTTTATTTAAGACAGCTGAGCATTTTACCACCAGCTTTTACAACTACGGAAGTCAGCGACACCGTGGCGCTAGATGAAGTATGCCTAGTCTGCTGTTACATACTGCTGCTACTGGCTCTTAAGGAAAACTACCGGAACACACCGTTCAGTGCTTGGCGACAGATTTTATCAACTTGATGGTAGAGGCTAGCCAGCGAGCGATAGAAAATGGCTTACCATCATGCTATTCCCCAATATGCTATTCCTTTACCGGTAGTTTGCGTCTATCATAGGATCAAAACAGTGTCCTCCGCACGATAAAAAAAGAAATCAAAAAAAAAACGCAAATTTCGCTTCTTTGGCAATTCCCGACTTACAAGAAACATCTCTGTTCTCTGGGTCGTTTATATTCAAGCATGATGGATTATAATTATTTATGATATCAATATAATTTGAAAATCACCTTAAAATCTCATTGCTATCGAATAGTAACTTAACATCAAAATCTACACATCGCCTCGAATAGTATAATGCTAGCAATGACTTCAAAAAAAACCGACAGCAAAAAGTTTAGACCACTGCGCGAGGTTTCACTTTACGAGTGAAACCTCGGGGTAAAACTAAAAACCTTATCATAAAAATCTAGACCTAGATACAAACATACACTCGAAAAACATTACCCTCCTTTCTGTTAGTCGGGTAAATAAAAAATAAAAATGTCTGCCCCGTCTTCGCCATCAAGCAAATATTTCAATTATTTTGAATTTACAGGATTTGAACCAAACTATTTTACAGAATTTGATCAAATTTAAAATTGCCCAGATGAGAAGAATTTCAAGAAGGTTATTAGAAGAGCTTTTTAAAAAATATATTTATTGGTCCTGCTGTTTCTGACATATCAAGTAAAAAAACCATATTAAAAAAATAAACATGCACACAATCTGAGTAGGTTCCTTTTTTTGTAAGTCAGTTAAAAATCATCATTATTATACATTATTACCATATTATTGCTAGTACTAACTTATTACTAAAATCTAGGCGTCTCCCCGCCCAGTAGTGCCACCATAACGCAAAAAGTGGCGCATTCACGTTGCCATGTTGGCTGCCCCGCCCCTACATTAACATACGTGTGGCCAACATGCGGTCATTAGGATAATTTGCATGTAACATGTGCTTATTTCATGGTTTCTTTGTTTTGTGAATGTTGGTACCTAGACGGAATGCTGTACCTAAGGTAATTGTGATGTGGGTGAAGTAAATATGGCTGTCGCATGTATTTGCAAGCTTAGTGGCTCAATATAATACACAACACTTTACTATAAACTAATTCATCATCATTAATTATTTATTAATAAAGAAAAAAACATTCATTGTAAATGCGAAAGTGAACAACAATATTTTTTTTTTGCTAGATTTTCGAGCCTGATGTTTTTTTGAAAAAAAAGTAATAAGGCAGGTGTACCATTAGTTGGTTTTATACGACATAGTGTCATAATACTCAAGGGTGTTACTCTACCAATCAAGGCAATAGGTACTATTGTAAAAGAAAAAAAATTAAAACTCTAAATAAATGTTTCCTCGATTTTCCATTCAAAAATTGGTCTCGTGATCGGTCAAGTTACGTATGGAGGTTGCATTAATTTTTTTCTCGAACTTTTCAAAATTTTGTTCTAAAATGAGTTCACTTTGATGGGTAGACTAACACCTTTAAGTATTGTCACACTTTTCTATTACATTTTGTATATAAGCGAACTATATTATTATATATGTACATAAAGTATATTAATGCTTATGAGATTGATACTAAAACTGACGAAATATATACTAGACATTTTTATTTTAGTATCTAGGTATTTTTATTTCTCTACAAGACTGACAAGAAATAATTCTTGTCAGTATAAGCAATACATAAGTATTTGAATTATTTCAAAATTACAATTTCATTGTCTCATAATGGCAATTCCGACTTAAAATAGATCAGGTATTACCTAAACATAACGTTTGTTACGCTACCTTGAAAGCCAGTGTATTCCAGACTAGGCATGCTCCATCTAAAGCTACATTAACGCTGACTTCCGTGGTCAAATACCAAGCTGTGTAGGAAAAAAAAAACTTGACGTTAGCTGACAAACAAATCTGTCAAAAATGAGCGTTATGACGCCATGCAATCGTATTTCTAAAACAATTCAACTAATAAACTTTGCCGTATCTACGCACGCTCTATCATTAATTGGGTATTGATTATCTACACACCTATATTCCTCGATGATTATCTTTGCCTTCATTTGCATACACGCAAAGAACAAAGACCGTCAGTATTACATTAAACTAAGTAATAGAACTGCGAATCGTAGAACTGAAATGTACTAAAAAAATTAAACATAATATGTACTAGTTCAAAACCGTATAAGCATTTTTTTTTTATAACTATAATCTTGCGCTAACTAATAGTCTTGCGCTTTTTCGCACATGTCGCCTGAAGTAACCGGCGCGGCCTAGGCTGGGGCGCGCTTGCCGAGAAAATAGCATTGCCATTAGGTGTTTGAGCATTTGGATTATCTGTACATTAAATAGAATAAGGATAAGGCATATGTTTTTTTTTTTTAGTATGTTAGTCATCTTATTTTTCTTACTAAAATCGGTAATGAATCGGTATTGCGGCCCATCACAGCAAACTCCGCCCGTAAGACCTTATACATGTATCTCGACAACCTCTTGGCGACAACAACATAACACTTGCTCAATATTGTAACAAATATACTCACTTGGATTTGAATTGACTTGATAATAAAAAGCAAGCTGAAATTGCCATTCGGCGTGGTAATGCGGCTAGCATGATGGGCACGCTGCCCTCTTTTGGTGGGTTATAGCATTTAGATTATCTATAAATCTTAAACGGTCTATAGGTAGGTAATCTTTTTGGTGTTATAGTTATAGTCATTTTGTTTTGGTAATAAAGGCAATTGCCCCGTTTCACTTGATATTATGATGACATTAGATAATATAAGACAACTCTTTATTAAAAAACGGCTTATTACACCATTAAAAAAAAAAACAAAAAACATGCTAGATTTCTAATGCATAATAATACATACATATAATGACAATATCATATTTTTATACCTAGTTATTTTTTTATAGTACAAGAAACGTAATTAAAAATGTCTATATTTGTAGTCGTTGAAGGTCCCAAAGAAATCTTACAACATTGTCACCATTATACGTTTCGCAATTCCAAAATCCGAGTATTAAATTATACAAAATTTTAAACCAAAAATTTGTCATACGCACTTTATGAGTCAAGGCTTTAAAGATTATCATCGTTTTTTATGAACGTAATTTGCCGTGTGATAAATCCCCTTAAATAACTTCGTCCTCACTTACGAACAAGACGATCATAACTTAAGTTACATGTACTAAAACCGCATGTTTGTTTTAAACCATTAATTATTACCACAGCCTCAAAACCACAAGGCTCCACATTGTCTATGGCACCCTAAAGAACCGCAAAGTCCACAGATAAATTATGGTTTTATAATTGACATGTCATCTTCTATAGTGCCACGTTTTTTACATTCTTTTCGCCTCTCTCGAGCACTCATTTCAGCTATTGTTACGTGGCTTAGTCAAATAATGCATCGAAGAATTAATATAATAATTTTCGATACTTAAAAATGGTGATTGATTAAGATGACTGTGCACCTCTGGCCGGCCGCGGCACTTCGCGTTCTTAAGCCGTAGCTTTGAAAAAAAAAGCAAGATATTGTCTATGAAAAGGTTCTTTGAAGTGTCGATTTTGTTTAAGTTTTTAATGCGTTCGATATGCGATATGAACGTGTGGTTAGGAGCTTATGTTGCTGCGTCATGTCACGACATAATGTCAAGGATTTGTTGATGATTCTGGTTCCGATGACGAATTTATAAAGCCTTTACAAGAGTATCGTAGAGATGACATAAATTAAATGCTCAGTTTGTTCTAACATACTTTATTTAATTTAAAATACTTTATTTAGTAAATATGCGGAGGCTGATGTGTCCTGTATCAGATTATTTAGTTAAAAAATGCAATTAAATTAATATAGGTTAAGCTAATCGAAAGAAGATGCTTAAGGTCTGATGATGATTAGATACTAAGTACCTATTTTTTTAGAAATATAGTATTTTCATACAGTACTCAATGAATGAGTAAATGAAAAAATGTATGCAATCAAAAACACCAAAATCAGTAAAAACAATTATTTGTCAGGAGGCATAAAAAACTTTTTTTCTTGTCTGGTGAGGCTGAATAGACTCCTATTATATTCAGCCTGTTAAATTACAAAAAATCATTGCCAGTAGTTTTTAAAACTAATAATAAAGCCTGTGTATTAACAGAACCCGCGTACAGCGTTATCTGCGATCTAACCATCGACTGAATGATATATTACGCTCGCTCTGGTATACCAGTGTTATCGGCAGCTTTATTACCTTCAGATCAATATTTTTTTGTTCTAAAATATAGTAACAAGGCAATCTTCATCATCAGCTAGAAGACGTCTACTGCTGAACGTAAGCTTTCTTCTTAGAAAGCCATTCCAAAAGACAAGTTGTTGCATGCAAGACAAGTGCATCCACTGGTTGTGACTTTTACTATGTCGTCCGTCCACCTAGTGGAAGACCTATCTCCGCTCCGACTTCCAGGTCGTGGTCGCCACTCAGAAAATCTTCTTCCCCATCGGTTATCGGTTTTCAGAGAGATAATAATAATTTTAATAAAAAAAAACAGTATTTCCTATCATAATCCGCAGCCTTCCTTATCTCATTGTTGCGTATAGGTCTCTCTCATTTCATACCATCTGCCTCGGTCCTGTGCTAATCTTGTCCCACGACAGATTTTATGTCGTTAACTCATTTTGCTGGAGTTCGACCGACGATTCGCTTTCCTAGTATGTGCCACCTTTAACAGCCTTTATCCACCAATTATCACATTTCAGATTCATTACCGCGGTCCTGACGATCCGGACTTTATCTATCAGCTTGCTAATCCTACGCAATGTCTGTAATCTTAACCGTAGTTTATGAAAGTTGAAATGCAAAAACTATTAAATGCAGCAATAAAGATCAAAAAAGGCTATAATTCTTCACGTTATTAAATACGGTGGGTATTTATGTATTGTATCAAAACTCTGACGTCGTGAAGTCACTTTGGTATGTTTCTGGCGCTCTAGGTCAATATTGGCTAAGTCAGTTTATAAACAGGTATTTTTTAGTTGTGCCTATACGAAACGACGAGTATCATTTCAAACTATATATTAATATTTATTTATTTTATGCCAATAGCTTAGCCTTATAAATAACTTAAATTATTATTGAGAAAGGCTAGTGTAAGTAAAGATATTCCCTGTCTTCCGAACTAGTCAAGACTGTATTTCAAACGAAATAATGGAATTTTTATATCCTACTCATAATATATAATATTTAAAGCGCAAAAGTTTGTAAGAATGTATGGATGTATGTTTATTACTCTTTCACGCAAATACTGATGAACCGATTTGGATGAAATTTGGTACGGAGATAGCTTACACCCTGGATTAACCACATAGGTTACTTTTTATTCCGTATTAATTCGGGTTACATCGCAGGGCGCAGCTAGTAATATATACTTACAAGTGATAAGGCCGCCATTTAAAAGCTGGTATATGTGTAAAAGGTTTTCTTTAGTCATATTTTATGTATTGTTTCTGGTTTTTAAATAAAGATTTGTTTTATCTTATCTTACTTGGCGGATAATTTAAATCAGATTTTTAAAATTTCATTCCTAAGTATTTTTTTTATAAAAAAAACATATTTTTTTATCAACTTTATGATCTAAGTACTCTGTGCTATTTGTATTCCGTTTAAGAAGTTTGTTTGATTGACGCCTTTAGAAGATTTATTGGTTTAAAAAAGTCAAGGAATCTTCTCGTTTCATTGGTTTTTCCTATTTCTTCAATTATCTCATCCGATACTTCACTTCTTCTGTATCTGTAATTAAATATCATCTTATAGCTAATCATTAACAAATGGTTAGAAGCGAGTACGAAAAAAACCCGACTGCTAAGTCGTTAAACCTGTGTATCATCCTTAATTTCTTTTTTTTTAGTTTTAATGTACCCAGTGTCACTCTCACGACTAAGACGAATGTATTGACACCACTTACATCAAAATACAACAAGCCGTTTAGACTCTAAGGCGTGCCAGAGAAATATACATTACTTGAGGAAAAAAACCTCCTTCTTTCGCAGTCTGGTAAAAACAAGAAGGTCTCCAAAAAACTTATCGAAATCTGTCTTGAAAGATAGATTTTGAAATCAAAATAACATTTTAGGTAGTGGACCCTGCGGATTTAAAGCCGACAGTTTATTTTCTTGAAATACTTGTGTGTTAACTGCATAAAAATATTAAGAAATTAAAATATAAAAGAAACCTGTTTAACTATATTTCTTGTTCTTCAAAATCATTATTTTCAAAGCAATGATTTTCAGAAAAACCAAAAAGCACTAAGCTAAAAATAATACAACACAGCTTCATTGCATCACTTTATCTCAAAATTGTATTGACGATAAATTTATTTAAATACTTAGCAAATGTTTTCATACATTAATAGGAATATATATAAAATATTAATTTTATGGTAAAAAAAATTATTAAATTTTATCGCTATCAATTTTATACCTTTTTACTCAACTGCGAAAGAAGGTGAGTTATGTTTTTCGATTGTATATTTCTTTGGCACGCCGTAAGAGCCTTAACAGCTTGTCACGTTTTATGTGATTGGTGTCAATAGATTCGTCTTAGTTGTGAGAATAAAAAAAATAAAGATGTACACAGGTTTAAATATATAGCAGTCGGATTTTGTTTGAAATCGCTTCCTACCACTTGTTACCCGACTGCCAGAATCGAGGGTAATGTTTTCCGAGTGTTTGTTTGTGTATTATTGTGTACATGTATGACTAACTTTTTGTGACCCTCTACAGCCTAAAACACTAAGCTGATTTTGATGTGTGAAGTCTCGTTGGATTGCTCTTCATCTGCAGATGGACACTGACTATACTAGTTACTTGCCGCGGTTTTACTCGTGAATATACAGTTGTCGAAAGTTATTGTGGTCGGCTTTTTTTAAGACTCTTTTCACAGCGTTGAATTGGCGAACTGTCAAAGTTAAACCAAGCTTGCTTGCTCTAGTTATCACCTCTTCATGCTAACTTTAGCCGATTGGACCTCTGGCGTACAGGCAAAATAGAAACCCTGACACTAAGATGAGCCACTTCAGCTGTTAGGTACGAAATAATATTAAATAGAATATAAAATTACTTGCTCGAGTACACAGTTTAACGAATTGTTATTAGACACACGTATGTTTTTAAAATCAATTATAATATTCTCATTTCAAGGTAGAAAATCAATTTAAATTTAAGTTACATTTTGTCATGTTTTCTATGTTTGTGTAATACAAACTTTTAAATACTGTAACGAATGTCATTTTTAAAAATTCGCGAATGTTAATGCTAGTGCGAATATTCGTTACATCACTAATGTGTATGTGATGTATATATAAAACAAAGGTTATAATAGCAATATGATGATTTTTCTAAGGTTTATTTATGTAAAGTGTCGCTATCCAAAGGTCGCCAGAAAGAGTTCGTATTTCGTGATAAGGCTGGCACTTTTGCTATATGTGATAATTTTCTTCTATATTCCAAGTTTTGTGTGTCTAATATATTAGTATTATAGGAAAACAGGTTGCAGCAAAATAAAAAAAAAATTAGTTAGCGTGGAATCTAGTGTAACTTTTAAAATAGGCATTGCCTAATCATCATCATCATTATCAACATCAGCCAGAAGACGTTCATTGCTGAACATAGCGTCTCCCTTACAACGCCATTTTGAACGACAGGCAGCTAATTGCATCCACTGGTTATTTGTGACATTTATTATACCTAATACACATTTCTTAAAATTCATTACTCTCTAAAATTCTGTCACTAAATAGCACGGTAAAGATTTTTGTTATACCACTTCTTCATTAAACAAACAAACACAGCATCATTCATAAATATCTTAAAAGCACTCGAAAATTCAACTTCAATGTCATGTAACGCCATTGACCAGATTTCGTTATGAGTAAGAGAAGATCTGTGATACGTTAAATAATAATTTCTTTACAAGCGAAAGCCATGCCGCCCGCTGGCAATAAGCCCATGTGGTCAAAGATGCCAACTTCAAAATTCGAATGAATTAAAAAAAATACACCTATCCGCACATGACGCCTGTTCCAAATCCGAAATTCTCTCCAAAACGATCTCACGCTGAGCACCGAAAAAAAACCTCTACGCTCGTTCTTTTTTCAAATAAACTTTTTTTTTTCAATCCATCCATTGTCAGAGACGCATCCGAGTCCGACCCTAGACTCTTTATTAACAAGATTTTTGAATATTCCATTGTCGCTAACACTTTCTACGTTCGAAATTTAATTTTTTTCCTTCATCGTTTGGACATTTCGCTTGAATTATCGCCGGCCAGTTTTGTTAAAAGGTTTAAGACGCCGATTGCTCTTTTTTTTTCATAAATGTCAGTGAATGGTTCATTTTTGACGTGGGTGAGCGCGTGTATAATTGGTATCAGGTAGTTTGGATTTCGGATACTGTAATATATGGATAATTAAAGGACGGCTTAAGGTGGAATTTTTGTCAAAGTTTATCGGCGTTTTGATTGAGGTTACGACTCGGGTCGTTATACCTCTTTTCTTCGTGAAGATGTTATTCCGGGCCGGGGCGGTAGCTTTATGGTCAGATATTAAAATATCCGACGCGTATAGAGTTTCATAGCCCAATCGAGAGTCGATTTGTCTTGCTAGGTTATAAAAACATCGAATACTGGCCGTTAATACCGATTTTAATCGTAAAATAGGATAGGACCTCCTTGATTGGATATTATTTTTAATAGTCGATGTTTTATTGCCAGTTTTATGGCTAATAGACTAGATTTTAAAAATAGAATCGACCTATAACGCGGTTTAAGTTTGGAATAAGCAATAAAAACAGTGAGGTGTGGTAATAACAGACTGTGATGGTTGAATATTGCCGTTCTGACAATATTTGACGTGGTATCAATCATAATCCAATAGAAAATATTATTATTTGATGGCCCATCAAGTTCAGTGTTGGATACGAGTAGCTTTTTATTGATATATATTTTACAACCTGTAAATATAGATATTTTTATACTTAGCTGATATAATAGGTGCCGTTTTCATTCGATACGTTGAAATGATTTAAGATTTATGAATATTTGACTAGACCAATTTTCTTTACGTACCTATTGGATAGAAAATAATATGAGTTTTAATTTACGTTTGTCTAGTGGTCTAGAAAATGTATCAGTAAGGAGAACTAATCTACTCTTATAAAAACAAAGTAATTAAATAGTTATTTAATTATTTTATAGGCCTATATTGCCTAATAATTGAATAGGAAATAGAAATCCGAGTGATTCAGTTCGCATTGAATACACTACAATCCAGGAAGTCTACTTGCAGTATTAGCGGACGAAAAACCACTTGAATTGCCAAAATATTCAACGAATAAATGTTCACTTTCTGAAAGAATATCTTGGCCCTTATTACTAAACAGGATGTATATTTAGTATATGGTATATTTATCTTTCAGGAGACTATATTTTCGTATCGCTAGGTATTGAAACTTTTGGTCCATGGTCCTAGTACAAAAATTTCTTTCAAAACATTTGCCTGAAACTTATCGACGCTACTGGGCACAAGAGAGCTGGCTCATTCCTTGCTCAAAAGGATTTCAGTGGCCATTCAACGCGGGAATGCAGCCAGCATTCTTGGTACTTTGCAACAGCATCAGTTATTTTCTGATGTTTTAATTTTTTAGTAACAAAACTTTTAGTATTTATTTTTAATTAAATATATATATATATATATATATATATATGTATACATGAATATAAAGTACCTAGGTAATTTATATATAGTAGATGTCACCCGCGCTCGCGGCGTCGCCCATGTCAAATAATAGAATATAAAGCTGGAAGTTTTAATTTTTGAACTCCTATTTGAATTTCTTAGGGGTTTAAATTCCAAAAATCCTATCTTGTAATACTCTTACACCTTATAAATACAATTGTGTGTCTCTAACTTTAGACTGTTTTATGTTAATTCCTAGCGAACATCAGAGCTGGGCTCTGCGGTATTACCTGCCGATCTCTAATATTTAAAGCCTATTATACTCCATGATAATGTAGCTTTCTAACGGCGAAAGAATTGTTAAAATCTATCATGTAGTTTATAAATCAACATAACTGGAAGATTGGAATAAACTGAATGGAGATACCTGTCTCCGCAAAGTTAAATGGCGGCATTGATGGGGTTCATATAGCATTGAACCTATTAGGTATAAGAGTATTTGAACTCCACTAAAAATATAAATTTCTGCTGACTTCCAAAAAGAGTAAGTAGTTTTGAGGAATTGCTAACCTCCTCCATTTAAATGTTTCTTAAAAATAAACTTGTTTTAGTTCATACTACTTAGATTGCTCATGATTAAGCTTAGCTAACTTTGTATCACATTGTTATTCTTACAGTTTTTTTTCAATATCTACTTAGGCCAATACTCAAGGTGTGACAATACGTTGTTGCTCTACCAATCAAAGTGAAACCATTTTATAACAAAAAATTAAAAAATGTATGAAGTATTATTGCGTCCTCCATACAACTGTGCCGATTACGTGACCAACTTTTGTATGAAGAACCTAATACATTTATACATTTTTATAATTTTAAGCAATTTTTGACCACGCTGATTGGTAGACTAAAACCTTTAAGTATTGTCACACCTTTCTGTTACTCGTTTTATAAAATGTATACATGTACCTAAGTATATATGTATAGTAGTAGTATCTAAGTACTAAATAGTTATTAAGGAAAAGCTTTAAGTAACTGAATATAATATTTTATTAAGAATAATTACGTTAAAAACTACATCAAAAAAATAATTATACCACTCAAGTTCTACAGAAGTTATAGGTATATAAGTATATGTCACTAGTGACACTAGATGTAAGTTTTTCCTGTATATTTATTTATATCTAACTAGGTTCATTAAATGAGCTTACTTAGATATATACAATAAAGTAGAGCTTACTCTACCCAGCCCTAAAGTACATAGGTTTTTGTAACTCTATACATATAAAACATCCTACAAGTAAGTTGTATTAAAGAATAATTCCTTGTCGGAAACTCTACTTTTTGCCAGCACTTTGGCTTGGCAAGTAATCCATTCAGCTTTCAAACGTAAAAAACATCACTTATGTTCTCGTTTCCGCCATTTTGTTCATGTTCTTGTATTGTCCATTTACACAACCCAAGATATAGCTGATTGCAAACTTTCTAAACCCTGTAGATTTCTCTGTTCACAATGACAAAGCAACAAATTACAGAACAGAAAAACAACAATAACAAATAACAATCGCCCGATAATTAACTTGTGTCCGTCTTTACTGACGCCATTTTGTAGAAATATTTGCAATAAATTAATATTCGAATTGCTCTTTCAAACGTCGAACACTAATCGAACGTCACTAACCGCCCACTGTCTCGCGAAAAAAGGTTTAATTTCATAAGACAAAGGTATCACATCCGACCTCTTTTATAACAAATAACCATTTTTTTGTTTGTGGACTGCCAGTGCTACTGTTTGCATTTGACTGTCAAATTTGGAATTGGAACATGGCAGATTGATCGAGTTCTTTCTCAGCTCATCAGTTTGACGATAGCTCGAACTCAAAAGGTTGCCGTCACATTTACATAAATTTAAATCAAGTTCTAGCTATAAGCTAAAGATAAGTTACTCCTAAAGTTTTAAATCTTCTCTTAAAAGTTGTTTGTCTTTCTGGGAAAATATAACCTATAGTTTTTATACTTACAGGTACATAGTTTTTAACGTTGGAACTTCTACATTTTTTTTTTTTCATTAATGGCGGAATAGACAATCAACTTTTTTTTGTAACCAGCCAGTACAAGTTGGTATTTTCAGGACATCTTCATCTACTCCGAGATACAACAATACATCGTAAACTGACTCGTTCCATTTATTACTAATTGTTCGGCTTACTTTAATAATTTTAATGTCGACATACGTCGTCTTTAACGACTTTCGCAAGGAAATTAGTTTATTTAAACCGAGTGGTGTAGGAGGAATTTTATGCATTCATTTGCATGAGTTGTGAAGATGACTTTGATAATGTCTCATTCTTGGGATGCAAAATGTTCTATGAAACAAGTATCTGATTTATTTGTAGAGTTAGCTTAGTATAAATAGGTAAATAGTCGAAAAGTGACATATTTATACTTATAACTAACAAAATATATTTACAAGACTCGAATTACGTTACAAAAAATATATACGGCTAGGTAATAGACCTAATCATATAAATGCGATGCGATATTTTCGAAATAATTTTTAATTTTTGAGGAATTAAATAACGTATTTTGACAAAATCGTCTCTTTCCAAAAGTTATATTTCGAGAATGATTTTTTCTTTATCTCAAAAAAAAATTTATTTCAAAGAACTCAATGCGTTATTGTCGATCGATCTTTTTAGCAATTTTATATATATTTTTTAGTTTCACCAAACCTTGAAATTTCTTCAAATTTTCGAAAGTCGAAATGCTAATTTAGCTTTGACGCAGACGCGCTCCTTAGGTAGTAATACATATCCGCCTAGAGTACTGCTATACGAATGATTTATCAATATAGTGATTGCATGTGCTCCTATGGTTATTTTTGATAGATTTGATAATCTGCCAAAACTTATTGGATCCCAACTGTTCTTCTCTGTCATATGACCATGATAGCATACCTAATCAAATTGCTCTTTCAATAAAAGACAATGCAAATAGCAAACTTTATACGCCGCGTCGCGCCGGCCTCATGCAGATCTCTATTTTCTTACAAACAGACTCAAACCGATGTATTTTTGAACTATAGTAAGATTGTTATTTTAACCCTTAGTAACCAAAGTTAAGATCTCTGTTACATACAAACTTGATAGCTTACATAAACCGAACACGCCGGTCGGGAGTTCTATTTTCGAATTCGTATTTAGAATGCCGTCGGGCGGTGCGCGCGTATCCGAGCGCACTGCGCATACAAGATAATGTCTCGAGACAAACCCGACGCATGCTAAGCCGTTCCTATCTCAAATCTCGTCTGCCGTCTCGTTGTTTCACATCTTTATCTCTCCTTTAATAACAACATCACGCTGCTTGTTTGCACACTAATCCCGCCGTCCGGGAGTTTGTTTTCTGATGCCAAACGGTAGCTAAACTAAAATTATGACATACGGCTCTATCTTATCTATGGCCACTTTGCAACATATGTTACTAACGGCGCCTAATGGAATAATCTAATACAACACTTTTCGTATATTATAACATTTGCACAACTGCGTCATCGCATCAGTCGACGCACAGCGTGTTCCTTTTCTGATTTTGAATTGATTTATTTAAAAATTCTATGTACTATATTCGAATTAAATTTCCGCGTCGTGCTAGTGGATGTTCGGGTGCGTTTGGGGTCGTCGTTTGCTAATTTGGCGCCCTTTCACCTGTCAATCAAGCGTCACTTCGGTGCACGAGCGCGCGAAACTGAAATTAGCGAGCGCAGGACACGCCCGCTCCGAACGAACGCAAATTGCAGCGAATTCAGATTTAATGAGGTTTAAAATAAGACCTGAGAGTTTGGGTAAAGAATTAAATAAGTACTCAATGAAAGTTTGTACCTATGGGGTGGATTTTCTCCTAAAACGCAAAATTATCACATTATTGATTGAACTCCAAATTGTAACGTTTTGAGATTGCGGATGTGAATGACTCAAAAGTGAATGCGTATGTATACTATAACTTGTATTTTACTTGTATAATAAAGAGTATAATTGCCTTACATATGTTAACTTACTACAGAAATTAAATCTGATGCATAATATATAGGTACGAAGAGATGGCGAAATGCGTCGCCGCCATTAAAGTTTTCGCGCGCGTCAATCTGTCAAGTTGACATTAGCTTTCCGCACATCATTTTCAACCGCGTGGAAATGCCTCAGTTATTTATAATGAAAATAAATTATTTTGATGAAACATTTACTAAAGATCGTGATGATATTAAGATATTACGTAAATCTGACAAATGAAGACATCTTACTAGTTATAATATCTTTCCCTAAGCGAAAGCAAAGAAATTTTTACTTAGTATTTTATGATCAGAGTGAATGTATGTGGCTTTTCGTCTTTTTACTCGTATCTCTGTCCTTACTTGTCCCAATGGTTTTGGTCAACACATCGTCTTCCTTTTTTCAATAAACTCGGCGGCCTTCTGTATCACTTTTTTCCAGCACTTGTATTATTTAGGTACTATGTGTTGTTTAGGACGGGGTACACGCGTACCTGATTGTTGGAAAGGTACTCATGAAAATGTCTTCTTAAACAATATGATTCAAACTATATTGACCATATTAAAAATTAGTTTTTTTTGGTTTTTTAACATACATAAATGCAGGCTTAGCTTCGTTTTAAAATCTAGGTTAGATGGGATTATTTTAAATTATTTTATTTTGTGTTGTCTTTCGCCTGCATTAGGCATTCCACATACAACATTTGTCATTTTATCTCTGTTATTATCTGTATGCGGGAGGAAACATTCTAAAACCGCATAGGTTTTTTTCCATGTTTTTTCCAATATCGAGTAGATTGCATAAACCTAGGTTTGTGCAGTAATGTTAACAATATAGCTGAAAAATTAAGAACAATATTTTTACCACAAGATTATAAAGAAATGTTTTGGAACGAAGTTCCTTATCGCGCGTTGCGAAAGGGGGCTAGACGGAAAAAAATATGAGCAAAAGTTGTAACGACACAGTTGTGTTTATCTGTCTGTCTCTCTGTCTCTCATAGAAAGCAAACCAGTTATTTTCGTTTTAATATTCTATTTCAATATATGATAAAAAACTTAAAAATAAATAAATTTTCTTACAACTCCTTCACTAATTAATCGAAAGCAACTTCGTTCCATTCGGGTGTCCCTTGACCCCTCTCAAGTTTTTTTTTCTACGTGTTATAAAGTTTCAAGTTTAAGGTTTACTCTATTCTACTAGTTTTATATCCACGAGATAAATAAGTACTTAATGTTTGATGGTATTATCAATGGCTAGCGGACTAAAGTACATAAGTCAAAAAGATCTAGTTTTCAGGGACTAAATATAATTAAAGAAAATGCCATAAAATTGATCTTTATTAACGTTAAAATATTGAAACGTATGATGAGACTTATGTCACAGACGTATATATTTGACGTTTGTCAAAACTCTTATAATATTTTTTTTAAAATATACTTAAATACAATAATTTACACAGCTTACTTAAAATTCATGATTTCATTGACGTGTAATTACAAAAATGGGTATAATTGGAAACGCGTCGTGTCCACCATTTTTATTGGCCTTCTCATTACGACCTCCTTTTAACTTATCATTGGACATTTAGGTACATCGTAAAAGAGGTTTAGTGCGGTCAGTAATTAAAACTTAATAATTTCTTGATTTAGCCGCCACTCCGGTGTGTTGTTGACAAGCTCTAGAATTCTAATCATATATTTTTGACAGTTTACGAGTCGGATTTTTAATCTGTTTGAAATTGTCTGGTGAATGAATAGAAGATTAAAGAACGTAATGGATATTGATACTTTTTGGGAATCAAATACGCCGATCTTAGTAGGCATTTGAATATCTGAACGACTGTTTTTTTAACTTTAATGCTTTGAAATTATTTGGATTTAGAAAAGATGTCTACAGAGATATATATTTTATTTACAAACTCTTTTACTTATATATGAAGCGTCTGATGCGATGTTAAACATATTAGTAAAGTTACTTACACCCAAACAGCAAAATATAAATAATAATATAGCAACATCCATATTTTATATCCATAATGACGTTTCCTTCCCATGACCACACCTAACTTTACAAATAATATTGAAAGTATACATAAATGTAAATCTCTAATTAATTAGAAGCCCACCTTTTAAAGTTTATTAATAGATTGTAGAGCAAAAATCATCGCGCATTGAGAACATATAATACAGTGCCACAAAAAATTATACAGTGGACTTAAGTAGATATCCCTCTTTTTTGGTGAGTCGCTAAAACATGTAGGTACTTATTTTTACTATGACAAATAAATCGAAGCAAAGCGAGGATCGAAACTTTAGCAATTTTGTAATTCAACCCTTATGTTTCAGTTATATACTACTCTTATATACATACTTCATCCCCACATAATCATAAGCATGTCTGTGTGTCCGTCTTTTCTGCCGCTACCAGATAAAGAAATGTACCCAGAGGGAGATTATATACCTATCCAAATGTATAGTGCTATGCTATACTTATAAACTTCTTTATCCCGTGAAATTTATGAATATTAACAGTATATCTGTCAATTTCAACTTCATAACGCGCTCGAATTTGCGGAGAAGTGATTTTTTATATAGCATTAAAATGTGGGTATTCATTCGACCACTTGTGTGGAGAACCTTGTTCCTGATGTCGTTGTTTCCAAGTTCTCCGTCCAATAAGTCTAAATCAGCTTCTTCGGTTGTTAACATACCAGCCCCGATTTATATGTATTTTCTATAATAAGACTTATAACAAAAAAAAAACTCATTATTACTTTTACATTACGGTTGCTCTATCAAACAGGATTATTACTGTGAGCATGCAGCTTTTGATTTTATTACCAGTTAGAACAGAACAACTAAAATTCTGTTGAATCTTTTTAGTACCTCAGATCTCTTTTAATTTATCAATAGATCGGGATAATATTTATTTATAGATTGAATGAATTAATAAAAAGTTTATTGTGACATACACATTTATCAAAACAAATGTAAAAATACTATGTGTTTGTCACAACCCGTCCCCAACTCAGCAATATGCCAGCATAAGCCAGCGCAGGTATTGGAAATATACTCGTGCTTTTAGAATAGTCTATAGAACTTTGATTATGGGTTTACTTCATTGTAGATTATACTTAATTTGGTTTAAGCGCCTGTCGAATTAAAGTCGTATATCACTGAGTTGTAACTTAGCTTCTCTCGCTTACACTGCCTCAATAAAACGTATACAGCCCTCAAGTCAATAAAACCACCCTTTATATGATATCGGTATTGTCCACTTGAGGTTCAATTATCCCACAGATTACAAACAGTTTACTTACCTTAGTAAAATAAGAAGCGGTGACAAGTGACATGTCCGCCAGCTGTCACTGTCAACGTGACGCTTCAGATAGGGATGTCCTAATGGAGAGAAGTGAAATGTAAACCTATGTATACCAAATGATGTGAGTCAGAGGATTAAAGTGTTGACAAATAGTCAAGTTTGTTATTTTTTAAGTTTATTTTATATTTTTGTTTAGTTTTTATTATATTTTATTTAATTTGAAAACCATATCATTCGCGTGTACTTACCTAAGACTTTGTGCTGCTTGGGTTTAAGCAGGTGCTATATACACAATTACTCCGTATTATATTACCTATATAGTTAATGCGATATACCCAGTAAGTATATAGATATCAATTCTAGATTTCCCTTTTTTAGAATAAAATTAAGAAATATTTATTGGCCTTTAAAAAACGTTAATATAATAATATGTATTAATTAGTTTAATTTGAATAACTTATTTAAATAATTGTATAGTTCTCATAACATATTCTATTTATTATATTATGTATTTGCATTGTTATTTACCTTTTTAGTTATCAGTATAAGTTTTTAGTAGGTACATACGCGCTCTTGTCTACGTAGGTAATTTGTCCTGAGACCTTACAAAGTCTACAATAAGTATATGTTAACCGTGATGCAACTCAATAAAGCACCAAAAAAGCACGAAATTTTCCTTTAGTAGTTTAACCGCTCTACTGCAAGTTGATACGAGTAAGTACAATAGGTATAAACTCGCACAGAGTTTCTAATCGTCCGACTTGTTTCACTTTAACTGCGTTTAGACCATTGACCTGTAGGTATTACACAAGTAGGTACTATAGACTTCTGATTGCCAAAGTGACTATTAATGCATTTGATTTCCGATATTTTGTAGCTGATGGCGGCGTGTGCGTCCAGCGTGAGTCTATGGTAATAATAATAATTATTAGTGATGGGATGAGACCCACACGGGGGCGTTTGAACCGATTGTGCTTCTGCATTTGTCAATAAGTACTTTCTTTCGTATGTATAGACACAAATTACATTCTTTGATAAGACACGCTTCTTTTCTAGTCTCTTTTAAGCGTATAGACGGCATTCATAACATGAGGGTAGGTCCTAATAACATGACCTATAGAGTCTAATCTAGATTCGAGATCCATAACAGTTTAAATGGAGATCGCATTCCGTAGCCCGCATCGAGCCATCATCGGTAGCACGAAGTCTCTCGCCACCGCCCACCTGCGACGATCCATGATTTATAACCGTTTATACACCACATAATAAATCCATCAAACATCAACCAAATAACCTCATAAATCTCGCACATATTTACGTTATATGCCGCGAGACGCCATCACACAACACGAAAAAAGTCCTAAACACCCCGACAGGTGTCGCTAAAACATTGAAGAAAAAACATTTCCTTCAAAAATAGAATTCGAATTCCCGCGCTTAATTGCGCTCCCGCCAATGAGAGCGCGGTGCGTGCGAGCGGGAAAACTGGAATTTTGAAGGAGATGGAATGACGGGGGACTGACGGCAACGCCCCGGTAACAACATGGCGGATCTGTTGATTGGCGGGCTCGGAGCGACGCCGCCCCGACGTTTGGAACCTGAAGGCTGCGGGAAAGACGCGGCGCGCGGGGAAAGCGCGGGAAAAGCGCTCACGTGTGTGACGTAATGACGTTCCATGTTCAAATGCTATTTTCTATTATCGGGATGTAGTTGCGTGCGGGTAATATACGGTTCTTTTTTTCCTAAACGTGGTTTACCTTTTTCTGTAAATAGCAAGCAAGTGCTTTAACGTTTAAACTATAAATAATATTTAACTATAGATAGAGTAAGTAGGGTCATTCACCGCGAGGGTTTAAGTTTGACTTATTTTGTATATTAATAGCAAGAACAAAAAAAGCATTTTTTGTGTTACTTTTTGGTATAATAATGTGGCAAGTTTAGTGGCAAGTTGATAATTTTGCTAATATCAAAGATTTTTATAAAGAATAAAATTGCTCAAACTCATAAAAGAAATTGAACAATATATTTCATGTTTTAACCGGCAAGCATTTAAGTTTTACATGAGCTCTGACGTAAATACATAAAATGGAGAGTATTTTGGCATGTAACCAAAGTAGGAAGAGCTCCAAACATTATTGACAAAGTATGAGCAAAGCGTCTTCATTAAGAGCTTGGGCAAAAAAGCTATCTTATGATTTTTTATAACATACCTACTAAGCAACATTTGGCTACGATCTCACCTGATACATAGTAAGTGAAGATAAGGTCTAAGATGTAGCACCTACCTAGTAAGAACCTTTACCTTGCGTTTAAACACACCGCCTCACACCGGGGTCGTATTTATCCCGAAATACAAACAATGCCATAGATTATTTCATTTAATGTTTGAAGGTATGTTTTTTTTTATCCTACACGGCTCGGCATTTGACCACAAGTTCGCACGACCACGGAATTCAGCGATACGTAGCCCTAGATATAGCATGCCTAGTATAAAATACACTGGCTCTCAAGGAAGGCTGCCGGAACACACCGTTGGGTGCTTGGCGATAGATTTTACAACTTGAGGGTAGTAGCTAGCCAGGCGAGGGATAAGAAACGCCCTACCACCATGCTATGTATATGGGTAGAATCGCAAGTATGTTTCTATATCGATCGTTAGTTTTGAAATTCGGGTCGAAATAATCGCTCATACCGATCATAATCGATATTTTAATACACTCGATATCAATATTAAGTTAGTGCTAGCCTAGTTGGTAAACCTCTTGCCTCACAAGCGAAAGGGCGCGGGCAAGATAGATAGATAGATCAACGCTTTATTGTAGACACACAAAATATAACAATACAAAAATATTAATTTACATGTAGTGCCACAAGTGGCGGCCTTATCGCTAAAAGCGATCTCTTCCAGGCAACCTTAGGATGGAAACCTTTGAAAAAAAGATGTATAGGACGGGGGTGTACTTACAATAAAGAAAGTAATCTATACTTAAAAACACATGCAAATATACACAATTACATTCTATTACATTAACTAAATATAAATATATACCAATATAATATATAATATTATAATATACATATATGCTAATACATACATACTAATAAAACTATAGAATTGGATAAAATACATTCATATTACTATTCAATTTAATATAAGAGAGAGAAAAAGAAAATACGAATAAACTAAATAATTAAATACGAGTAAAGCAAGCAATGAAAAAGGAAATTAGAAGTAAAAAATAAAATAAATATCATTATACCGAAGACAAATAAAATTTCCGTAACTTGTCTTTAAAAGTAGCAAGAGATGGAGCTTTCCTAACGTCCAAAGGCAAATCGTTCCATAAAACTACAGCTTGGACGGCAAAAGAACTTTTGTAGAAAGTTTTATGATGCGTAGGCATCTTAAGAGCAAGATTTTCCGACGACCGAAGTGACAAGGCATGAGAGTTATGCACATAAGATATGCAATCTTTTAAATAATGCGGCGCAGTGGGATTGAAAATAATATTATAGACGAGGTGGAGAATGTGAGCTTTCCGTCGAAGGCGAATAGGCAGCCACTTGAGCTTAGTTCGAAAGTGAGAGATGTGATCATATTTGCGTAGACCGAAAATAAATCTGATACAGAAATTTTGAAGCCGCTAAAGCTTGTCTAGCTGGTCCTCTCGAAGATCTAGGTAACAGGCGTCAGCGTAGTCTAGGATTGGAAGCAGAAGAGATTGTGCAAGCAAGTCTAAGTTCAGGCATGTACCTACCTCTGTGTTTTTCAACACGTGCTTAAATCGGTCAGGATATTTGTTTTCGGGTCTGGGTGTCTTTGTGCGTGTGTTTGTGAATGTTAATATGGCATCTCCGACACAGGAGAAATCCTAGTGGAGAGCTATGAGTGTGAAACGTTTATTTATTTTAATTTATTTAAACGATGAAGGTATATTTCGTGAGGAAACCTGCTTGTCGGAGAAGGTTTAATATCTTTCAAAGATATGTGGAGTCTCCAATCCGTACGGTGGACTATGGCTACACCCCCTTCATAGGGGAGACCGATGCCGCTTTGGGTTGATACTTATTAAAATTAGATGTTAACATGACGTATGACGTCAAATAGATTACATGAATGTCTAATCAAATTGACGTCAATCCAGTTATAGATGCCGGGATCCGTACCTACTTGCACAGAACGTTTATAGCATAAAGTTTCATTCCTGTTTGTTACCTCAATTTGTTCGCTTAAGGGATCAAACAGGAATAGAAATTCCTATTTGTCCCCTATGACTAAGAAGGTGACAGAAAGGAATAATATTTTTCCTGTTCGTCACCCTACGTTTTTATCATGGATTCGTACTTGCGCTACTGCAGTGCAAGTACGGTTAATATAGGAAATTACAAAATTAAAAAAAAAGGCCATTCGAAATAAAAAGTTGATCGGTCGTCGATAAAATGTATGAAATAACTGTATTTTTTCATTCGAATTTAGAGTTGATCCCATAGTGAATATGTGTCCTTATGACGATATCCGTTCTTTGTATTCGAATCCTTTTCTAACACTTATTAGTTTTTGATTTTATGTTTTGCTAGTTGCGCCCTGCGGTGTTACCCGCGTACAGGATAAAAAGTAGCCAATGTGTTAATCCAGTTCTAAACTATTTCCAGCTGTAAATTCGTTTAGTAGTTTTTGCGTAAAAGTGTAACAAACTTACAATTTATGACTGGCCGGTTGTCGCAGTTGGTAGCAACCCTGACTTCTGCGCCGCTGGTCCCGGGTTCGATCCCCGGACAGGTCACACATTTGTGTGCATGAACATGTCCGTTTGACCTGAGTCTGAGTGTTTATTATATATATATATATATTATAATATACACCCAGAATATAAGTAGGTATTTATATCAGTCATCAGGTTACCATAGCACAGGCTTTGCCTAGTTTGGGACAAGAGACCTTTGTATGGATGTTGTCCCATATTATTTATTTATTTACATCCATTCTTACGACCTTTCGCGTCTAGGTATAATATAAGCAGGAAGAATAGGATTATTTAATTTATGTATTAAGTAGGAAGGAAGTAGCATAGTAGAAAGTAGAGTAGTAGGAAGTAGGATAGTAGAAAGTAAGGTTGCTTAATTTGTTTGCATTTATGTGTTTTTATTTTTTTTTAATTATATATTATGTCTGTATTATGGACTAATGTTGTCTGCAAAAACGATTTCATTGATTGACTGATCTCTGACATGGTTCCTAAGTTAATCGTTACAAATAATTCAACTTGACAAATAGGTAGGTATACATCCTATGAGTAATAGACACACCTAACTCATTTGTTATTTACCTTTGAGTTGTCTGTGCGTGACGCTGTAGTGTAATGTTAATAGGAGTAAAGCTGACGTGTTTACTCCTATTAACATTACACTACTTGACAAATTATTTTTTTATTTACAAAATTTTCTTTATTTATTTTTAAATAATTGATTGAACTTGTCATTCTATATAAGTAGAGCTCGAGTCCAGTCATATCAATGCCATTCCATGGTCAACCCTATATCCCAACGACTTCTCATAAATGGAGGAGAAGGTATTCAATTCGATGGTATGTTATTTTCCCGGATTTCCCGGACAAGGCTAGACCGATTTAATTATTTATTCTAATAGATGTATTAATCAAATTAGTCACATTTAATTTTTTTCTATTCAGTCCAGAAGTTTGATTTTGATGTCAAATTAACTGAAAAAGTTACATCGGCCCCAAGTAACGGAAGTCGTAACGGGAGTCTGTTTTTTTTGTGGTACAGTATTTGTACCATCTCATTTTTTTTTCGTTTTTTTATTGGTTAACCACCGACGTTACTGTTTGCAGTTAGTCCGATCCATCCAAAGGTTGCCTGGAAGAAATCGCTTTAGGCGATAATTCCGCCTAATGTACTACCAATGTTTTGTTTATAATATATTTGCTGTATATATTATTCTTGGTGTGCAATAAAGATATATTGTATTGTATTGTCGATGATCACTTTTTGATTATTTAGATTAATTATTTATTTGGATAATCACAGCAATAGATAGCATCATGACAGTAAAACCAAGGCGATGCTACACAAAACTGTTTTATAAAACTAGAACCTTTAAGTACAAAATATTCACAGAGCCTGTTGGCTAAGAAGAACTTGTATTGTTTACTATTATATTTGTATGTAACGCTCAAGTTTCCATACACAATACATACACCCTACATACAATTGCCATACAATATTTCTACATACATTCTGCGTTAACGAATACGAACAAAAAATACTGAAAGTTTACAGCAAATTGTATTTTGCTTTGACGTTTATGTAAGGCGTTGTAAAAATTACTGTCATATTTTGTCCATAATAAAATTAAGGCGCTTAACTTAGTTTCCTCGTGGCTTTTGTCTTTCTCTTGTATTTGTCATTTTAAATATAATTTGTATTTCCGACCAGCTGTTCACTTTGTTGCTAAAATACTTTTGCGATGGTAACAAGTGGTTAGAGGCGAGTTCGAAAAAACCCAAATTCTCTATCGTTAAACCTGTGTATAATACTTATTTTTCCTTTTATTTTGATGTGCCCAGTATCTCTCTCACGACTGAGACGAATCTATTGACACCACTCACATAATAATACGACAAGCCATTTAGGCTCTAGAGCATGCCAAAGAAATATACATATGTATATATCTTTTTCTCGACTTCAGAGTTGGCCCCATAGTGAAAGTTGTTCCTTAGGATGTTTATAGTGACCCCCTTTCGGCTTAGTACACTCCTAACCGATAACCCTGTATATATATATATATATATATATATGGTCTTATCACAAGACCACACGGGTTCCCAGTCTATATCACGTAGGTTGGCGTCATGCAACTGTCAAAACAGGGACCTCGATTGATTTATTGGCGACCTTTTGTCGAAACTTCACCATAGGTGGCATTACATGTGTGTTCTTCTCTGTCTGACTGTTGATTGAGTGGCCTGTCCTAGTGTCACAGTTCAGCGGGCTGATTGTGATGTCGAAAGGGATTCTGATCGGACTGTTAAAAACTTGATACATAAACTCTGCAAAGCATTACTTAATTATACAACGTGAAACAGAAAGGTGTGACAATACTTGAGGGCGTTAATCTACCAATCAAGATGAACCCTGCGTAGAAGAAAATTTAGCAGAATTCGATAAAAAATATTAGGTTCTCCATACATAAATTGGTCACGTGATCGGTCAAGTTGTATGGAGGACGAATTTCTTTATTTTCGAATTTTGTAAAAAAATCTGCAATGGGTTCACTTTGATGGGTAGACTAACACCCTTAAGCCATTGTATACCCTATGCTACTCAGTAAGAATATAGCTTTGTAACGGCAAAATAATTTTTGAAATAGATCTAGGTTTTTTTTCTTACATACGAAGATACAAATCTTTTCGCTGTAAATGTACCTAGAACATTTTAGAAAATAAATTACCTAGATATAGGCAGGAGCTCAAAGAGTGACAACTGACTTAAAAATCTTTATCAATAAGGTCGCCACTTGTGGCGGTACGTGCTTCGCTACGTATAAAGTGAAAGAATAAAAATGTGATAAATGAAGAACCACTGGACCGATTTTGTTCAAACTTCACATAAACCATTTAACTAAATAGTCCGAACAAAGCTAATTACATAAAAAATTACAACGAAAAGTGGCGTTGATTTTTATATATAAGGATGGTATGGAATCCTTAAGGAAACTTGCACTTGGCCATTTTTTATTTGTTATCCTTGATTACTCAGACACACTGAGATCACTTTATTTACTTCGCATCTGCTCCCGTATAACTTAGACCAAAACCAATTCAGTAGTTTGGTATTGAGTTAAGATATTTTTCAATAGAAATATTAGACACTAGACTACTTATCCGATTATATGAGGTACATACAAAAAATATATGTAGATTTTCAAATAGTAACCTGATATACAACATTTATAATTGGATTTTATTAGGAACGAGACCTATAGAGAACGATGGTTTAGAAATTTAATATTTGAGATTGGTTTCTGAAAGTTTTATTTTAGCAAACCACAATCTCCGTCAGGGCAACTTTTAATTGTATAAATTTGACAGAACTAATTCTTAATACATCTAATTCTGCTAACTAATCATGTGATTTGTTAATTTTTGTTTTGATTGATGTCAATTTTTTAAAACACAAAGGCCCAGGGAGAAAAACATTTAAAGTTATAAAAACTAAATGCTGTCTGCATTGCTACGTTGAATGGCAATGCTAATTTTCTCACCAAAATAAGAGTCAGTATTCTGGTCACATAACGCTTCCACCAGACATGTTGTTCTAGATATAATTTTAAAGCGCTCGGACCCCATGTCCCCAAAGTTTCTACTGCAAACGGCACAAATCTGACTCCGACAAAAAAATGCGTCGCTTTTTAAGTTCTGCATAAGTTTCTGTTTTATTTTTGTTTCTGTTTGATTGTTTTGCTATGTTTACTTACAAGGCGATATGGTCGTTCAGCGACAAAACCTACAGTAAATTAAAAATAAAAAATATTAACATCTCAATAACTATCATGTTTGTGTTAAGTGACCCGCGTGACATTTGCTTGGGACGTTAGTAAAGTATTTGAGCACGCGACACAGCTGCCGTATTTTAATGGGACTCCTAATAATTGGACTCCATCTGTACCCAACCTTATAATTATTTATAGTTCAAAGTGTGAAATGTAACGTATAGATAAGATCCGTGACAAGTTACAAAGTGATATCGTAGTATTTTTCTGTCCAGTCGAAGCTACGGTTATGCTGTCAAATGCCGTATTTTAGCTTCATGTCTAGCTCGTGCTCGTGCTCGCCCTGCACGAAGTATGAGCGGTAATAAGAAACACACAAATAGGTTTAGGTTGCTCTATATACAGGAATATTACAAATCTATTGCCTACGCAGGTGATTTTTACCTAGATAAATATAATTTCATTTCATTTCATTACATTTGATATCAGCTATAATGAAGCAAGTGCCTTTGTTATTACCAAATACAAAATGACTAGCCACAACAGCAAAAAAATTGGCAGAGAGATTATTTAGATCATTTAAGATCTACAGATAATAATATACTAAGGGAGCTACTTTCAACATGCGAAAGATACGCTGAAGAGCACAATATGCAGTATAACCCTGAGAAATCGATTTATATGATATTTTAGAGCGCCAATCGACGTCTTCCTCTGAAACTCAACGATGCTGTACTAGAACGAGTTGAGGAGGTCAAATATCTCGGCCATATAATTACTTCGGATTGCAGCGATCATGCTGATATTGAACGACAGGAAGCGATTGCAGTACGTGCTAATATGCTAGCCAGGCGTTTCAACCGATGTAGCTGTTAACCGATTTTTATCCTACGTAGCTAGGCATTTGACCTCAAGTTTGCACGACCACGGTAGTCAGCGATACTGTAACCCTAGATGGAGCATGCCTTTATAGTCTGAAATACACTGTCTCTCAGGGAAGGTTGCCGGAACAGTTAGGTGCTTGGCGACAGATTTTACAACTTGATTGTGGTATTTATTAGGTATATATTATGTGGTAGGTATATTATATTAAATTAGTAGATATTATGCAGCTAGCACGCTAGGCACGCTGCCCTCTGGTGGTGGATTGGAGCATTTGGATTATCTGTAGATCTTAAATGGTCTATGGTAATATTTCTGATATATATTTTTTGTAGTTAGTAATTTTTTTATGGAAATAAATGCTCTCGCCCTAGCACTTAATATGAATGTAGATATTTAAATTTAGTTTATGTAAGTTATTAGAATGTATGTGTATAATTCAGAGTACATTTATTTCTTTATTGTAAATACACCCCGTCATATACATAATTTATTGTAAATAATCTCCATCCAAAGGTTGCCTGGAAGAGGGCGCTTGTAGCAATAAGGCCGCCTCTTGTGGCACTACATGTAATTATTTTTTTGTTTTTATATTTTGTGTGTCTAAAATAAAACGTTCATCTATCTATACAAGGTTATCTTCTAGGGGTGTACTAAATCAAAAGGGGGTCAATGTATTATTATTTTTTCTCGAATTCAGCGTTGGTCCCATAGCGAAAGTAGTTCCTTAGGATGGGTATAGTGATCCCCTTTCGGTTTAGTACACCCCTAGCCGTTAAACCTGTTTATCGCCTGAAGCAATTTCTTCTAGGCAACCTTGTGATGGATCGGACTAAGTGAGAACAGTCACGTCAATAGAAAAAAATTGAAAAAATGCATGGTACAAATAATGTACCGCAAAAAATAAGAAGCAAGAAAAAAATAATTTTAATAATAATTAATACATACCAAAATAAATGTCATACTCGTAATAATCGTTCATAAATAAATGACACATATTTTTGGTATTAGAAGTAAAATTAGATGTTATTTACAAAAAATTAAAATACGTGTGACACTCTGGGGCTGCCGCGGTAAAGCTATTGCATATCGCATACGTCTAGTCGCACGCACACCGTGCCGAAGTCTGCCGAACTAAAACGACGTTAGACGATGCACGGCTTTCAACGCCGCAAAGCTGTGCCGGTCGGAGTGGGGGCTGTTAGGTTAATATTCGTTACAAAATTTCTTGATTCGGTCGCCGCGCTCAAAGCCCGCGATAAAAGCTATGCAATACGAGTAGCTTAAAAAATTCAGGTAAAATATAAAAAATTGTCCACGCGGACGAAGTCGTGGGTAACAGCTAGTATAATATTATCAACGTGAAAGTAGTAAAAGTTGATAAGAATGTGTGTATGTTTGTTACTCTTTCACGCAAAAACTGCTGATCCGATTTGGATGAAATTTAGTACGGAGATAGCATTGACCCTAGCACATAGGCTACTTTTTATCCTGTATTAACGCGGGTGACACCGCAGGGGCGCAGCTATATGTGTGGGAATCAGACGGATTACATAACTTGAAAGCATTTTGTACTTTGAAAGTTGTCGTGTCAAGTTTTACTTGAGACAATTAATAAAATATACAGGGCTATATGGGCGTACTAAGCTAAAAGGGGTTACTGTATTCGTTATGTTATAACTGCCTAATCATTGTTATAGGTTAGGGGTGTAATAAGCCGAAAGAAGGCCACTATACTCATCCTAACGAACAACTTTCACTATGAGACCAATATCTGTGGTCATTCGTGTCAAAGTCAAAGCATACACAACGCGACGCGTTGTAACGCAACGCGTGAGGTCTGCTCTACACTTTAAGGATGGAGCAGACCGCACGCGTTGCTTAGGATCTCACACCGGCCACTTTTGTTTGTCGCATTGTGTACTACTGCAACGTTCTTGACATCTGCCTTTTTTTTATCCTTCACAGCTAGACATTTGCCCACAAGTTCGCAAGACTATGGAAGCCAGCGATACTGTGGCCTAAGATGGAGCATGACTAGTCTGGAATACACTGGCTCTCAAGGAAGGCTGCCGGAACACCGACAGTTTGGCGACCGATTTTACAACTTGAGGGTGGTAGCTAGCCAGGCGAGTGATAGGAAACGCAATACCACCATGCTATGGTTTCCTCACGATGTTTTCCTTCACCAGTAGCTCAGGCTCTCCACCCATTCCCTATTTCCATTTATAAGTGTCAAAAATGACTGACATATACGCGCGTAGTGACGTAGTCTGGCTTGGCTTGCGATGATGCGTGTAGTTGAGTTAGGTGTGTCATTCTCCATAATGTTTCCTACATTACAACGTCATAAGCCGTGCTGTGCTGGGTTACGCTGTACTCCGCTACATGCAGTCTGCTCTACCCGTTACAGTTAGTAACCGGTGTGGAAGCGAAGGTAATATGGCAGTAATATCACTTCTCTTGTGTTAGCACTAGCGATGCGGAAGGCAGTCTCCGGAAGATGGCAGTGTGACCGGTGCCGACATCGAGAGCGTAGGCGCGGCGCAAGTTACAACATGCGCGCGATTCTTACGTTTAAAACTTTTTCTTTTTATAAGACAAAGCAAGAGACTCATTTTGTTTATCTTTATATACATATAATTCTACTGTACGTGTGTATGCCACTAACTCAACTCCTCTAGTAACTTATAAATAAGAAAAGATTCACAACTCGTCGGCTTTTGTTGTTAGCTGATTTTACAGAGGCTTCTGGTCTGATTTAAACATTACTATTTTTGCTTTTTATCGGCTAGGGATGTCCTAAGCTTAAAAAGAGTCACTATAATTATGCATCCTAAGGAACAACTTTCACTATAGAACCACCTCTAAATAAAAAAAATCAGCTGTCCCATACAAAAAATTGATCGGTTAACGACATAATGACACCCCCGAATAGCCGAAAGGGGTTGATGCATTCGGCTTATTTTCCTAATAACCGGTTACCCTGTATATAAAAAAGTAATTTCTCACTGATTTAGTGACTGCATGACTGATATTTGCTAGAAATGCGGTGCCAACAACGAGAACGACGACACCTCAGCGAGCGCAATCAAGAAAGTGATTTACAACAATAAGAAATTTTGGAATTTAAAATTTATTAAGTTAAAACTTTGTTCTTGTAATAAAACAGTGCCCTTATAAACATACCGACTTACGTCATTTTTGAACGACTTCAAAATAAAGAGGTACTCGACTGTATATTTTCATCTTATTTATTTCATAATGACTGAAACGATTAAACAAATTGTTTGAACCTGCTGCCGAGTAATATTCAGATGTAGTTCCAATACTGACCCGGTTTCAGTTGGAAATATCCAACTATAGTTACGTCATGAGGGTTATAATGAGGTGTTCATAACATTGACGATGACATATTTTTCACAAACAAAATATTATTAACTTAATATTATTTGGAAAATTAGTTAAATTAAATGGCTGACTTGAAAAAATGATAACACGCTAGCTGGTTAGTGATTTAAATAAAATCGCTAAATCACTTTTACTTGTACCACAAGTAGTCGGACGCATGTTTTTTGCGATGCATTTCATTGCGTCAACGCAGTACCTCGCTCTGTGTTGCCATTGTGCATGTTTTCTTCTAAACCTAGTAGGTTTTATTTTAACATATTTCTTGGTGTATGTTTTTTTTTCAATTCAAAACCTTTTATGCCAGTGTGTGTAATAATTATATAGTAGTCATTATTAATTTGGTCGAAGCTGAAGACTTATTTAGTAGGAAATGGAAATGTATATTTTTGCATAGTTTTTCGCATTTGTTTTGCATAAAACTTGAGTTTAAAGTGTGATGTGATGGGAATCACATCACACTTTAAACTCAAATTTTATAAAAGCGAAAATATGAGTGAGTGTTTATTTGTTATTCCTTAGCGTTTAAAAACCTGAACCGTTTTTGATGAAAGGCAAATTGATAGCTGATGTCCTGGCTCAACACATTTTCATCACAGAAAAATGTAGTGCTATAGTAAAATTTTCACAGGGCTCACTTAGTATAAGATAGGTAATTTTTCCCAGTTTGTATGCCTTTATGGCGCACTATTTATAAAGTAACATTAAAAAAGTGATATTAGACTTCAATTTGGCAGGCGCGTGTGCAAATTGTTAGGTCATTTTTATTTGGAAACCAAACTACTGCATTAAAATATTGAATAAAAAGATTACAATATTGATAAAATAAGTGGTCTTAACTAGAAAGTAAACTTATGTAATACAATAAACTTTCAAGCAAATTAAACAAATCCAATCCGTCCAGACATTTTTGAGATACATATATTTTTAATTCAGTAGAAATGTTAAAACCAACGACTAATTTTTTGTAATTATATTTCTTATATACTTACAAATAAAATAATTTTAATACTATGAAATGTTTTAGCATAAATTATTTGTGATTACTGGCAGCACTGCAAATATAGTTAAATAATAAAATATTTTAATGGCAGAAAATAATTTTAATAGCATAATTTATTTGTGATAACTGGCAACACTGGAAGAGATTAAAGTAATAAGAACGCGTTGCATAGCCTTACCTACATATTACACTGGTTTTTTAAAGACGTAATTTAAGGTGTTTTATTTTGTTTTTTATGTAGGTTACCTACTCATAAAAGCCGTACATATTTTGATTATGCAATAAATCTGAATAAAGAGTTCGATTTCTCGATTCAATGTCTCCGTCACTTATATTGTATTACCAATTTTTAAAGTTTTCGCAAAATTAAACTTACTTCCTGTGGGGCTGTCGCGTAAAGTAAACGATGATAGAAATGAAATAAGTGTAAGTAATTATGGTTTCGATTTGACAGTCCAGTGGACTGTCCGAACGAAACCAAGATTGCTTTCACTTGTTGCACTTTCAAAAACTCAAAAAAGCGGTAAAACAACTTTTGACATCTTTTTTGCTTATATATGAGACTTTTTATATGGAGACCCAATTTTGATTTAGTACACTTTTAACCCTGTATACACATGGAAAGAAATTCCCGCCTATGATAAGAGCAACTAATAAAAAAAAATTGTTAATAACAGGAGGAATTGTCTTCGGATCTAAAGCTGCTTCTACCAAAGCGCGATGGCCATTATAGTTCAGCCGTCAGATGTCTTAGAAACCAAAGAGTACGGTTTATTAAATAACGAATAACGAAGCTCATATTATTTTGTAAGAATTTTCTCTTGTATTTTTTTTTGTGTCTGCAATAAAGTATTGATTTATCTATCTATCTATCTATCTATCACTTGTCTACCTCTATATATTGTTAATGGTATCTGAACTGCAGTGCAAGTACGGTTCAGTGACGGTAAGTTATAACGACTAATATATAACGTTATGCTATAACGTTTTTTGCGTACGGATCCTAGCATCGATAACTGATTGATGTCAATTTTATTACACATTCATTTAATCCTAGTGAGATAATATTTTTAATAGCGTAACTGAGGCAACAACTTTGATTACAAATTAATATATAGAGTACTGTAAAATAGCTCATCTTTCAATGGCAATTTTAATGCCCTCTGATGTTTTACTGACAATAAACTGTTTAATTTCTAATTCTTAGTTTTACTAACAAAAAACATACGCGTGGCACTCGGGAACTGCCGCAGTAAAGCTAATGCATACGCATACAAACACCGTGCCGAAGTATGCCGAACTGAAACGACGTTAGACGAGTGTTAGGTTTATTTTCGTTAAGGAAAAGCTTAGCTTGTTTTCTTAATTAAATAAATTTTGAATTTGTATTAATCCGTTTGATATCAAACGTCAGTATAACGATTTGTCACATATCTAGAGTATATATATCTTAGAATTTGAATACTGCAAGGAAAAATAGTGCGCGTTGATGTCTTTTGTAAGAAACATTTACATAAGAAAAGGTTGGAAGCGAGTTCGAAATAACTCGACTGCTTAATCGTTAAACCTGTGTATCATCTTTCATTATTTTTAATTTTTTGATATGCTCAGTGTCTCTCTCACAACTTAAGACGAATCTATTGACACCACTCACATAAAAATACGACAAGCCATTAAGGCTCTAGAGCGTGCTAAAGAAATATACATACATACACTCGAAAAACATTACCCTCCTTCTTGTCGGGTAAAAATCGCGAAAATTAATTTCTTCTGTCAGTTCGTATGTTTGCTTGAATGGTTGTACTCGCGTACAGGTTGTAGATATAACCAATGTTGATGAAATTAATTAAGAGGATTTTTTTTATTTCTCGTAGGGAATTTTTAATAACTCCCTAGTACCTTTTTCCCTCAGAATTTTGAATATTGCAACGGCACTATTCATACGCCAATTTAAAATAAAAAGATTCAAAGAATTAATGAATGAATTTAGATTTCTTTCACACCAAACAAAAGTTACATCAAGACAAATCTATACGTATAGACAATGGTCAGTACATTTTTGTAAAGTTATCAGTTACCTAATTAATTAATTTAATCAGTAAATTGTTAACTATTTTTAGAACAACAATGTCGGTGCTGAGGATTCTAATCGATTACCAATGTTAAGCAACGATCGACCTGGTCAGGTTTAGGATGGGTGATCGGGGAGATGTAGGTACTACGAGTATAAACTTCTACATGGGTTGTAATAACTTTACGAATATAACAATCGTTTCAAAAAAATATAATGTTAATTAAGGCAATAGATGGCTAAAGCCTTACTTTGTATGATATAAAAGAGCTGCTTAATTTGGTGAAAGAAAGCTTATGGCCTTTTCCCCGTACCTCTGTGCAAAATAACATATCAATCCGTTTTTCTGATGCATTAGTTAGTTGTGAAATTCTCAAAAAATAAAGAAAGTGATATGTAGTTAGCCTTCTCATAATAAGGAGACTTTTTCGTTCCGAGCTTACGTAAAATCTTTTTCACATTAGCATTTAGTGCATTCTTCATTGAATAAAAGAACGGTCCACTTTCTACCGCCAATTATTACTATGACAGAATGAAAAAGAAAAATAAACCATCCTGCACATATCAGATCCCAAAACAAAACGAAACTTGTTACTCTATGGTACAATTGAACTGCCCACTGTGACATCAAATTAAAAACGACAACATTCATACTTGCACAACCATTACAACTTTTATTAATAACTTTCTAAAGCACTTTTCGTTTAAAGCCAGCAATGGAGATATAGCAAAGCGAAAGTGTATCGATATGATTTAAAAGCAGCTTGTTCGTGATGCAGAGTCACTATCACAGAATGGAAAGGTGCTCCGTACATTTCACCCAGTATAAAACGGTCGTGGGGAATCAAACAGCAACAGTCACCTCAAAGACATTCAACGACTCCTTCTAAACCGTTCAACATGATCGCTTTTGTAAGTTATTATAGTTTTTTTCTTATACAAGTGCAGTGATATAATCGGATTTTGCAACTATCGGAAGTGACCCAAAAAGTTGAAAGTGGAACACCTTTAGCAAAATGTGGAACATATTGGAATTTAATTTGATTTTCTGTAGCATACAACCAAATGTATACGTTCCGGATATCAAGATACATCAATTTTTGTTTAACGTTTAAACTATACGAGCATGCCCACATAAAAAAAAAAAATTTCCGACTCTTGAAAGCCAAATATACAAAGTAAAATTGTATGTGATTAATAAATGTAAAATGTGCCAATAATTTTTACAAAACAAACAAAATCACACGATCTAATTATTATTCAAAACGCGAAATTAAAATGCATGTAGACGTGTCTCGTGACATAATTTATGCTGTTATGTCATTTTCGAATCGAGTTCCTCATTCATCTTGATGATTGTGGTGAAAGGAGTTATTACGATTGCTTTATGCACTAGAATACTTACTTTAAACAGCACATAGTGCACCTTGCAAGTCATTATGCTTGCACGTACAATTTAACTTTTTACTTCTTCTTCTTCGACTGTAAAATTTACAATACTTCACACGCCATGATAATAACTCCTGATTACAATACTAATTCAATACAAAAAATATATATCATTGTTTGTCTAAAATAATCAAATTTCAATAGAGTTTTCATTTTCCTCTAAACGCTGAATCTTCAGCTTGTGCTTGAAAAAGTTCCAATACTCCAACGAACAATTCCATGAGAGCATCTTTCTTTTCCTTCCAGAAAACAACAGCCGTGCTGCTCCTAGCAGCTTTAGCAACAGCCCGTCCCTCCGAAGAATGGGAGCCCGAAGGTCACTCGCACTCGGAACATACGAAGCCTTATCACGTCACCGTGGTGAAGAAGATCGGAGTCCCGATACCACACCCGGTGGCGGTCTCAGTCCCGCAGTACGTGAAGGTCCCGATCCCGCAACCCTACCCCGTACATGTGACGGTGGAACAGCCTATCCACGTGCCAGTTTACAAGGTTAGACTTACGCTTATCTTCCTATACCTTTTCTGGGCCCACCCAGAAATCACAAATGATGAGTATCGTTTAGGTTTTCTGTAAGCTTTCAGGATTTTTCAAACCATAGTTAAGTCATCAGTCGAAGATGCCAATTTGAAAACTGTTTACTTTTTGCAATATATAAGGATTGATTGATAAGTCTGAAATCTAATAGGTGCCTCTTTGAAAGAAAGTCCCAAAAGTAGAGACAAAAATTTTACTGAATGCGTTGGTCCACAGATAGTTTGTGATGGTACGAGTACAATGCCTAGAAATAAGAGTTCATACAAGTGTCCATCGAATGATATCACCATCAATAACACTAGAATTACACATGATTTCCCTCGACACAAAGCTAATATTGGTAGGACAAAATATCACCAAAATGTTTTTGAACATTAGCATTTTGCTAATGTAGAATTATTACAAATCTAAACTGGGAATGCCTACCACGCACGTCTGCTTAAACTCTAAAAGGACACGATGATGAAAGAAGGATTTCATTACTGAATACAAGTATTGGCTTTATTGGCTTTTCGGACAACCTTTTATAATACGAGATCTGCAAAATTAACATTAGCGTCGCGAAACTGCCGATTACATAAATTTAATGAAACCACTTAAGAGTTGATAAGATGTGAAAGATAAAAGTGAATGGTGATAGCAAAAGGCACCAAGTAGACGTAATGCATTACGCAGACGACATGGGACATTCTTTATCAATCAAGTAGACCAATTACTTTTACAACCTGACTATGGATAGCCACTATCAAACTTACTATACCTATCTGAATTGAGATTATTTCTCAAAAGTTTTCAAAGGGTATTCAAAAATAATTTAGTATCAGTTCGATAATATGCAAGATTGCAATTCTTGTTTCGGAAATTTTATATTTGTGTCCATTTATTTTATTGGCAATTGATTTATTATACTTCCACCTATGACTAAGGGTTTAACTATTGATCAATAAATTAATAAACAGCCAATTGTATGGATAGGCATGTATCTTGCTAATTAAAAAGAAACTTAAGACCATTTCGCCATTAAGTCATCGTACCATAATGCCATAACCATTATCGATTTCTTTTCACATAAATTGACTCAACAAGCGTCTATCATGCCAAAGGAAAACCGCACGATTTACATCAACAATACAACAATATCTCGCGATATCTTACTAATGCCATTGTATCATTAAGTGCTATCTCATGACATAATAGGCGCCATCCATGTCGCTGCACCGATTTATTATTATGTAATGCAACTGGCCACATTGAAAGTAAAAGTACGACCAGCCAAGCGTGCGCTAAAAAAACAAACGAGTTCCAATTGACATTTGTGACAGATTGCGTCAAATTAATCGTGCGTTCAATTTTAATTTGATCTGATTTTTCACTCCCATTAAAAGCATAAAAATGATCTCAATTAGATTATAAAAGTAATTTTAATTTGCTTCTTATTTTTGTTGCAGGTGGTCCCTCAGATTATTGAAAAGCCAGTACCTTACACGGTGGAGAAGCCTGTGCCTTATGAGGTCGAGAAGCCTTACCCCGTTGAAGTTGAAAAGAAGGTCGAGGTCCCAATCCCCAAGCCTTACCCCGTCCACGTACCGGTCTACAAACACATCTACCACCACAAAGGAGGCAAGCACTAAATTCTAATTTAGAACCAAAGCGATTCAAAGCACACTTTGTGAGCTATTCGCATTTAAACGTCACTGTCATATGTCATCTTAACAGTGACTGGGGTTGCCCTATGTAAATAAAAATACAAATAATAAGACTAATGTAGATCTGATGGAGATGTATTTCCACCAGTTTTGACTACAGTTGGTTAATTGTGATAATTTATTGTGTGTACAATAATTGTTGTTGTTTGTTGTTGCTGTTGTTTGCAATCGTTGTTGACTATTGTGTAATTGTTGTTGAGTTTTTGTAGATAAGTAAAAAGTATTATACAAATAATTATAAAACACAATGTTTATTATTTCGACGAATCCTTTTCGCAGATAGATTTCTAAGAGAGGATTTCAAAAGAGAAAAATAGATCTTAGCACTTTACTTCTATGTACCTACGCAGTTTATTTTACTCAATATTTATGTTTACGTAGACGCAATGGATCTGCATTTTCTTCAGGAGAGGACTGTGCTGTAAAAAGGCTGATGATGAGTTCATAACTCAAAATTTGGTTTATATCAGACAACTAATAATCCACGTTGTTGGTACAAAAACTTAATACTGAGTGTTGGTAGCTTATTAAACTAATTAAATATCATATATTTACAAGACATGTAATGATAAACCATTGTTTTCATGACATGACACGAAATGGTGAGTTAAAATCACCAGCCATTACTTTTTATAATAATCACTATGAATGCAATTAATAAATATAGTTAAAAGGTTATAATACAAGTTACAATTATAGTTATAATACAAGCTAATAATCAGACTAGTATAACTTTTCTGATTCACGACAATTTCTATAAAAATCATTTTGTTCACGTAGAAACTTAATCCGTTCTAGATTAGACGCAGGCTCACAACGCGCTACCACTAGGTTATACAAGCAAGTTTCCTCGCGATATTTATTATCACCAGCAACTGACAACTTAATACGCGCTAATAACTTGAGAATCGAGAATTTTCCACTCCAAAGTGGAAGACATGTCCTAATGTAGTTTTGCGCATTTTATTTAACTAGCTTTTAACCGCTGCTACGCTTACGTTATGTTTGTTTGTCATTGAAAAATGTCGTCTCAGAACCTGGAACTATCTTTCAAGACAAGTTCAGTCACAAAACAGTCAGTCACTGAGAAAAAGACGAACAAACAAATTATGATTATAATTTTCCTTTACACTTAGCTCTAAGCTTTAGATACATTTATATCAAAAGATTTACAAACTTATAAAGCTATCATTTATTCTATAGCTAAAGCGTGTCATCTTACAATATCTTTGCTGCACTTTCACTGCCTAGGTCAAGGCACGAAGTCAACGACACACGCGCGCTACTAAGACATTTCTCGACACGACACACCTAATATTTGATCCAACCATTGCTGGTTTGCAAAAGTACTTTGTAAACTGTGTGTTGCTATAGCGGCAATGGGAGTAGTGTGTCTTAAAGTTTGAGATGAGATGAATTCAGATGAATTCAATTTGAGATGAATTCAGAGATACGTAAAATCATCGTATGACTTATTGCTACAACAGAGATAAGGTTAAAAGTTGTTTTATTCCCTGACGAGTATTACCTACTGAAGAATACTTGATTATGTACATTTAGGTAAAATGCATTTGATTAACTTGAATTAAGTCAATTAAACTGCTTTCTGGTCGTAATGTACCTAGCAAATCATGATAATTTTATAGAAATTAACTCATAGTAAAAACTAGCTCGTATCAAGTAACGTGTAACAGAAAGGTGCGACAATACTTAAGGATGTTATTCTACACATCAAAGTAAACCCATATGGCAAAAAACAAATTCGAAAAAATAAATAGAGTCTCCATACAAAAGTTGGTCACGTGATCGGCCAGGTTGCATAGAGGACGCAATATTTGTTTTTCATCAGCCAAAAGGGGGTTTTCGTACTTGTCGTTTTATTGACAGGCGTCGAGAAAGCTTGTTATAGAATTCAGATTCGCACCATAGTGAAAGTTGTTCGTTACGATAAGCTTAGTGACCCTCTTTCGTTAGTAGGTATGCCTCAAACTTTAATGTAAATTAACACAGGGGCCCATGGCTGTTTTTTACTACACAGCCAGACAATTGACCACAAGTTCGCACGACCACGGAAGTCAGTGATACTGTAATCCTAGATGCAGCATGCTTAGTCTGGAATACACTGGATCTCAAAGAAGGCTGCCAGAACACACCATTAGGTTCTTGGCAACAGATTTTATAACTTGAGGGTGGTAGCTGGCTAGGTGAGCGATAGGAAAGGTCTTACTACCATGATATGGTTTTCTCACGATGTTTTCCTTCACCAGTAGCTCAGACCCTTTTTGCATGTTTCGTGGGACCTTTTGCACGGCAATCGACCTCACTAACCACTCGGCCATCATCTCTATAAAATGCTGTAATTGCATTGCGCCAATTAGGTACATCATAATGGTCGTTTTGACAAAGAATAGGTCAGTGTTAGTATTAAATAATGTTACCAGATTACTAAATCTGTCAAAAACAACCATAATGAAAAAATACAATAATTATTTTCAAGCAATTTTATTTAGAAAACTTGAAGACGTTGGAAGATAAGTAAAAGTTGGTTTTAGTCCACCCGATGCCACATTTCTTTCACAGATATAGTTAGAGGTCCGCCGGAGAGTGCAAAGAGTTTCTTTTTCTGGACAAATAAAAATGACGCAGACCTAGCCGCGAGCAAGAGCTAGTTATCAAATGGACAGATATCATGGATAAGTATAATATAATAATTCCCAAAGCAGTCAAACGTAAGAAATAATCATGACACCGATCGCCGCGCGCCGTGGCCGAGCGATTGGTTCCGCCCTTACGCGGTAGGGGGCGCGAGCATCACCCGTTTTTGGGGTTCCTCGGGTACTTTAGTTAGAGTAATATTTTTAGTATTTTATTTATTAAAAAGTGCCTTTATTAAGAAACAAAATGACTTACTACAACAACAAAGGAAATATAGCGGAAAGGTTACTTATAGACAATTTAGGATATACAGATAATCCAAATGCTCCAACCCACCACCAGAAGGTAGCGATTGAATTATTATTAATATTTTATTAATTTATATTTTTAGTACAATATATTACAGGATAAATTTTATAAAAGGCACTTCTTTCAAGTCCACAGACATTCATTAATAAACCAAAAATAAAGAATCGATTTTCATAAAACCTGGGAAATGTATTTCAAACTTTCCCAAACCGAGCGTCTGAGTGAAGCGTCTCTCTTTCGAGTCTGGCATGATAGAAGTGAAAACAAGAGCAAGCAACAACTGATTTTAATAATATTTGGTAGAAACCATTTGCGAAAAACAACTTCAAATAAAAATTCTATGAAAATTATCATGTGATTGCAATTTATTGATGTATATTTTTGTATAGTTTATATTATACTTACTTACCTAATCATTAAAATCAGTTCGTAACTGAAAATGGCAAAGTTACAAGTGGATTATTTTTTATAATTAATTCTAAAAATTAACCTATGTAATAATTATTATTAAAGTAATAAATACTATACCTTTAAATAACGTTCGTTACAGGCAAGTCTTATTACTTACATTTGAATTAATAATTACTCAGAAAAAATAACTTATAAATCTCATTTATGTACGATTACTTAATATTAGTTCTTAGTTGAACAGTTCTCATGACAAATATTTACATTTTGATTGCTTTGTTTAGCTATTGGTAATATTTTTTTATGGTTGTTTGTTACACAAGAACGATGACTCTACAAGCTGCATTCACATATATTCGCTGAGTATATAATAGGCTATACAAAAAACAGGCATAAAAGGTCTTATCGCTTAGTAAAACAGTATCGTAGGTGTCTATCACGACTTGAACTTTTAACCGCTGCGCTGCAACGCAAGAACTTTATCTGCAAATTATTTTCTATCGTTTAAATTCAACCATTGCTTCGATACGGGCAATTACTGCGATTAAAATAATTTCCTACAAGCCAGCTCGATATTCACTCTTGTCCATTAACTTTTTTTTTCTCGCGGTGCACCTGCCAGCCCCCTACTGAGTACCCAGCGTTGCTCTTCCAAGCCGACGGATTAATGCCAGCTTCGCCTTTTGCCTCATTTCATAAAAAAAGATACACCTCGGGTCAACTTGTTTTGTTGTAGGTCGAATTTAGAACACGTTTTCTTCTTTTCTTACAAATTGTTTTAGGTGGCCAGTGAGCGTTATATGTCTATATAACGTTCTATGTTGTATAGGTCTAGAGATGATGTCTTGAGATAGAGATCTATCTTCTTTTTTGGCGTATGAAATAGGTTTGCGTTGTATATATGAAACCATTTTTATTTATCATGGTTACGAGGTTTGACCATTGCGCTTAAAGATTCTAAGTATGAATTTTGAAATTTCAATCAGTAAATTCAAATAAAATGCAAAACTAGATATTATGGTTGTTTTATTTTTACCTACATGCTGCAAGATACAACAACTCTTTTTTTAAACCCAGCTTATAACAATACTTTAAAAATAATGCGCTACATTTTTAATGGAAGCCTTATCGCTTAAATCAATTTCTTCAGGCATCATCGCTAAGTATTTTTCTTTCAGGCGCGTGGTTGCCTAAAAGACAAAAAATTAGACAAGTGGAGCGACCGTACCAAGATATATAAGATATAGGACATGCGCGCGTGTTCTATACAAAGAAAATGGATATTATTATAGAAAATATTATTATTATCTTTGAAAATAGTCTAACCAAGTATCTAAACTGCGATCCATTTCATGTAAGTGCTCTCATCATAGCATCAATCTCGGCAACCTATAACAGCTATTTTACAATCCATAAACACATTAATATTACAATAACTGTGGCATTTCCAAAATTATTATCAAAACAAACAGCGTAAAAGCGCGCCGCGGACCGCGTCCGTACCCAAACGTAAGTTTACGAGAAAAGTAAACATGGCTGAAGCAACGATGAAAAACGGGTAATCCGCGAGTGCTTGCAATCCTTAATGCAAAGTATTAAAGCTTTAAATCTAACATAAACACAATTTGAGCAGGTATTAGCTTGGATTTTGCGAGGTTTATAAACAAACGGCGTCGGCAGAGTTCACGCGCGAAATCTGGATAATTTCGCGCGCTGCGTCAACAAACATGGCCGCCCTCGGCGCGTGTTGGGAGCCAGCTGAAACAAATGTGTCGAAATATCGAATTAATTACGTCATCCAGATACGGCGATCAAGAAATAACATTCGGTAATAGTAAGGAAATGCACTTAGATAAATGACTGACGCATATTAGTACAAATCTGGTAAATATAGATATATAATAAAAATAAATAAAATAAGCATACTTATATTGTTACAGATTTATCATTAGATTTGTTGTTAATTTTCTCAAAATATGTATTTTAATTATTCAATTAAAAAAATATTATTTTCTTAATGGGCAAGTGCCTTTATTAACATTAACTAAATGACTAACTAAGTACGACAACAAAAAAATAAAGCAGAAAGATTACCCACAGACCATTTAAGATCTACAGATAATCCAAATGCAACCCACCACCAGAGGGCAGCGTGCCCAGGTGCCTTAACTTCTAGCGTCTGGCTGATTGACTGATATTGGCTAAAAATAAACGTAGAGCCTAAACCGCTGAATTTAGAGATATGACATTTGGAGGGTAAACATACACCCCGTAAACAATTTTTGAAAACTCCACCACTAAGGGGGTCAAATGGGGATTCAAAGATTAAAATTTCTTTATATTGCGGGCTAGAATCTATAAGTAGACAACAAATTTATTTAGCATACCTACTTTGACACACCTTTCTTAGTAATAAAACAAATGTACGGACATTTAAACTGAAGAAAAGCTTTCCAATACGCGATAATTTTCCGATTCAACCCCTGTTTGCTGCAGGAATGGCCATTAACACTCGCCGCCTGCAATTATTTCCTTTCTAACACCCTCAGTGCATCCATCAAGTCGCGTGCAGTGCGACCGCGCCCTGACACGCCTGTGCCGCGCTACCGTGTGCAGTGTGCACAAGCCTAAATGCACGTAGGTACTCTTAAGCATTTTAACTCTAAAGGTTGCTTAACAAAAAAACTATAAACATTTATTCTGACAAGTAATACAACTCTACTTTTTAAAAAATCTTTTGAAAATATTAAATCATCCAATAAAATACATTAGAAATCATCATTCCCACCTAATCAACTTAAAACAATCTCAAAACACCAACCATACAACGTCACCTTGACTTACAAACAAACTACTCAGACAGAACTCAGTTGACATACCAACCTCCGAATACTCTTCCTGATAACCCATCTCGTACCTAATCGAACTAACCGATCGAATAACCAAACCAAAGACAATTTATCATTTATGAAATATCTTTTTAAACTTTATGACATTGACATAAGAGTTGTCCAAGATGGCGGGTGCGGCAAAGGTGACGCATACCTGGTGTCGAAGCAAGACGTCTCAATTCTAGTGTTATCTGCCATCATAACGATGGCATGTTGGTTTGAGATGTCGACATTGCATGACTGGTATCTTAGGTTACGTTGGGTCGTCAGACTTACTAAATAAATTTGTAGGATAATAAAGAAATAGGTATGTGGGTACACAATATTGGTATATGTTGGCTCATCAGGAATATACGGAGTATGCACACGATTCTAAAGGGTCTGAAGCTTTAATCATCTGCGCACAAAATATAGAATTAATATTGCGCATCTCGCCAAAAATCGATCCTACCTACAATAAAAACTATTATATCCCTGTACTAACATCAAGTTAAATACTAAGTATATTTCAAGGAATATAAAATTATATTCTTTAATTGTCTACAATTAAGGAACAAATAAATTTGTTTGAGTTTATTTTTGTTAATTGTCTACATCATAATGTTGCCTGAAAGAGATCGCTTTTAGTGACAAGGCCGCTGCTTCTGGCACTACATGTAAAAAATGTATTTCAAGATTTTGGATGATGACAAATGAATATGCAAGGACTATCACCTAAACGGTTAAGTACCAATCTGTGGAGTTGTTAAAGTCATAAATTTACATAAACCTTTTCTATTCATCATCAATTCTATCATAAGAATGGGTTCAGATTTAAGTGACATTCACACTTTATTATAATTTGAATGATTTATTACATTACTGTCATCAACTGTCACATCAAATTGGCTACCACTCTTGCAGGACCAAAACTTCCTACTCTATGACGGAAGCCTGTAAAAAAAGCGACAGACAACGGCGCACAATTCTCATCAATCCACAGTCAACACCCCTTAATTCCGCCTCATTCAGACGTCAAACTCGCGCTAAACACACCGAGCATTAGTCAAACTGTCAAACTATCAAATTGACTGTCGATTACTCATCCCCGGAGAGCTGGGAGCCGAATTAAAAAACTAATTCGAACGACAATGATCTCATTCTTACGACATCGCTGATGTATTGTGACTTTATTGACTGAACGATGGGTGGCGCGCATAGACAAGACATTGAGGTGCAAGCATTAAATACTCTTCCGTGAATAGTGATGACGGAGTCTTGACGTCAAAAATTCAAAGATATTGCAGTTTCCTTATAGTGGTATATTTTATATGAGAATTCGATGATAAATAACCTTTAAACGTACCAAGTAATGAGTGAAATTATTTTATATAAGAAAACATTTTATAAATAAGGCAGAGTATTTACCTTACTTCTATTTTTCACTGGAGCCAAAAGAAGCATTTCTAAGCATTTGCAAGCCAAAACCTAAAACCTGCTACCGTTAGGTACCTCAACAAACTACTTGAGGTGACGTCACTGACATATTGTCAACGTCAATCAAAATCTCTACGATTTAGAACATAATTAATGTACATTCACATAAAACAGCCGAAGTCGTTTATCAGCGTAGATAAGTCGCAGTTTAAAAATGGAAATAAAACGGTTGGCAGACAACAATGCCGGCTGCCGGCCCATTTGAATTGAATTCTTTGAAGTTTCGCTCAGACATCTATCCTTTTTCAAGCGTTGTTTCAATGCGAAATAAACAAACGTCGGATCTGCGTTTGTATTTATTTCTTAATTTAAATAGCTGCGGTGGGAAGCCGGCGTGATTTATTTACATTTGAATGGAGAATGAATGGAAGGGGGGCAAAAAAGAAAAATGGTCGCACCTCTAAAATTGTCTATGGTTTGGAATAGGCAAATTAATTTGTGAATTGTAGCAAACAGAATTTTCATAGATAGACAGTCTTGAACATATATCTGGGTACTTCTTTTCTATGTGGTATGAAATATAGCCCTATATAATGAGCTTATACTGACTAGCCGACTCTTAACGTAAATTAATAAAAATCATCAAGAACGTTAGTAAGCACATTTTAAATGTCTTAGGTACACACAACAAATGATCGATCAGGTAATTTTCTAAATGGAGCTCATATTTTCTACACTAAATAGAGATATCGGGGGTAAACTGGACACTACATCACGTGTCTGGTACTTAACTTAGTGCTTTTATTTATATTCTATCAAGATATCATACTATGAGTAGTATGTAGCTAGTAAGTACTAACATCTTCAACCTACGCTACTAAATTATACAGGGATATACGGCTGAGAACAACAAGATATATGCTTGCAACTGCTGAAATTCTCTAAATACCTTCGATTGCATCTTCACTTACCATCAGATGAGATCGTGGTCAAACGTTGTTAGTTGAAAACCTTTTATAGGAACGTATTTCTTTGCTTTGGCAAAAATCAAAAGAACTCGCTACGCTTTCACGCGAAAACTACTTAACCGATCATCATGAAACTACGCGTGAAAAAGCGTTTTCTTAATAAAAATCCTCCGAAATTAGCGAACTAGACTTTCCTTGACACTTGAGAGAATAAATAAATCATGTATTTTTTATTCATTGTAAACACATTAACAACAAATGAAACAAAACAAAAGAAAATACTTACATCTAGTGCGACAAATGGTGGCCTTATCGCTAAAAGCGATGCACTACACTTGATGCTTCGGTAGAAGTTTATTTCTAAAGATTTAGTAATTGTTAATTCTATCACAAATATTTCCAATATCAGCCCCAATAACTCTGTAATTAAAAAACAAACCATGCAAGGAAATGCAATGATAAATTGTAAGTTTGCGCACATTAGGAACAAGTCTGGTGCAGCTTGCGACTTGGCACACACCTGCTGATCTGACGCCATAACTCTTTTTAATTGGCTGTCTCTACACAAAATACATGCTGTAATAAAGCATACGTGGGTATGATATTAGCTTACTAACTTATGACATTATCAGCTTACTAATTTTGTAAGTACCTACTTAAGAGATACAAAATTTTAAAAATATAATCCTGACTACAAACATCCTAATATTTATGTTATTTATACCTGAAAATAAAATGTATTTAAGTAAGAATGTAAACTGAAATTATAGTGCGTCCGATGTCTATAAACTGGGTCTCTAGAGTCGAGTGAATTGGTTATGATTAGACAAGCATTCTTCAGCTTCGCATCGTCGCATGCGTAAGTCTATTGAATTTTTAGAAAGTAAGTAGGTAGTATTAAATTTTGTAACTGTAATCGACTGAGCATCAAAGTTGGACATACATACATACAAATGTACACTCGAAAACTAAGAGTAATGATTATTTGGTTATACGGATAAAATTAAACCTCTACCTAGATATGTTGCTAATTTTTTTCTTTGTATGGAGATGCTAAACCTAACTAAATACTTAATTTAAAAATACAAATCTATTTCTAATCAAATTTATGTTCCCTAATTCTAGATGTAGGTATACCTACTTGGTTTATCCCCTAAAGTACTTAACCCTGACAGCAATTACACATTAAAACTAACAGTTTAGAAACTTACAGAGCAGCCATATTGAGTCGAGTGAAAAGGGCGCGAAGCTTTTTTATCTGTGCATCAATTTGTCAGCAGAAGGCGTTACGAGCGCGGTAATTGGCAGCCCACAAACGAAAAAAAATTGCTATTTTTATTACAAATGCAAACAAAGAATAAACTAGGTAGTTAAATTTAGGGAGCACGAAACTTTCTTTTTAAAACTAAATTAAAATACTTATAGCCGATACTGAGGCTTTAATATTAACTTAAAATACGTTTAGCCGATATGAAGGCTCTAAAACTAACGACTGACACAAAGGATTATATTCTTAACATTAACTTACATACTACTCGGTGGTCCGATAAGAGACACCTTAGTCAGCTTTTCACAGAAGTGCAAGTACTGCTGAGTAAACCGTCTCTCCATCAGAGCAGAAGGGCGAGGGGGATGCATAACTATTTACTGCTTGCGTTGTAAATAATGATCTCGATAAGTTTGGTTTCACCATTGAACACAATTGACAACATTTCAAAATTTTATTATGATAATAGAAAGATAAATGAAAAATAACGTATCCCTAATGTTTGATTGTATTTAACTCAGTAAAGTTCTGAATAATATTATTCTCGTCAAAAGCTCGTAAAAAATGATGTCTGTCCCTATTAATTTATTTATTCAAAAGTTATCTGAGTAAAATATTTAAAAAAACTCACAGAAGAAAATACTCAGACTGAGTAAAATAAAATAATAAGGATACTTTATTTTTCATTTAGCTTTCCATAGTCGTAATAAAAATGGGGGATAATATTTTTTTAAATGTTTTCAATTATTTGTTTTTTTTTTTATATATTATAGCTAGGCATTTGACCACCAACTCGCACAATCAAGGAAGTCAGCGACACTGTGACTAGATCGAGCATGCCAAATCTGGAATATACTAGCTTTCAAGGAAAGCTCCGGAACACACCTAATTTATAATACAAATAATATTCAAGATTCATATTACAATCGATCAAATCAGATTAATCAAATCGATCCATGTGTTGAAGAGGAAAATAAACATAGATAAAAAAGCTTACCGGCGTATTAAGAACTCTTTTTTGCAGTTTGTTATGGTTTCGGAAAAGTAACGGGTATAATTTTACAATTTCATCGTGGAAAATAAATAAGTATTTTAGAAACTCGAATACGTTTTCTTTCTACCCGTATTTCATAATAGGTATGATTATGTCAACAAAATAACTAAAACTATCTGAGAACAATAAAAAGAAAGGAGTTTTTTTATAAAGGTTTCATTGCTCTGAAAAAACGAATTGTAATAGTGCAGATGTCAGCTTGAAATTTAAAAATAGAACAAGCAAATCACGTGTGTCATAGCGTATCAGAGCAACGAAACACTTCAAAAGGAGTTCCAATATCCAACGGACGGATACCGTACCAAATTTGCATAGTTCTATACATAGGCATGTTCCTTACGAAAATATATTTTAAATTAGGAACGAGATATCTGAAGGCGACATCTAAGCGGCGGCATCACCAGTAAATTACATTGAAAACTGGAGCGTCCGCACTCATTGTATGCAGATGCGACCGCGACGGCAGACGCAAGGATTTGCATCAAACCTCAACCACATACCTACCTACTTGGAGAAACCTATTTATTATACATGCCTCAAACACCTAATTGTATAAAAAGTTACACATAAAACCTGTATCCGATTTAGATAAAAAAATAATTAAAGTAAGGTGCCAGAACTTATATTACGCGGGCGTTGTTATCGGATATCTATCATTTTCAATAATAGAAACAATAGCCTTCGCTAGCAGCCATTGTTCAGGCGACAATGGCGTCGATTATTACTCTGAGCCTCGTTAGCGCGCGCGAGCCTCGAAACACTAACTTTATCAGCCCCCCACGTCAAATATCTACCAATCTTCAACAATATCTTCCTCGGACACAATCGACTTAAAATAAAACTTAAAACCAAGACATGACTGCCAGTAGCCAGATGCGTATCGAACGCTCCAAAAAGCGCAATTCGAAATTCGAACGCGAACCGACGATGATATGACGTTTCCCGCGTTCCTTTTTCGAAATGCCCGCGAATTGTCAACCGTGGCATAGACAACGAGCGGATTTGAATGCGGCCGATTTGAATATAAAGGTCGGCATTCACGTGTCGTCGCTATACATCAACCGAGGAGGTTTTATAGTCTTCGGAGCGCTTTTTGGACAGAAATAAGCTTCTGATGTTTCTTCAGAGCGTGCGTATTGGTGGCTACTTAGGGCAAACAGGCAAAAGTTAGATCTGTATATTCAGAGCTTCACTTATTTGAATCTTTACCTACTTAACAAAATATAATGGCTGTGCTCTTGCAAAAAAAGATGTCACAATTATCGTTGCTCTTCATAAAATAATAAAGAATTTGGCCCAGCACTTCATGTCGTAGGTTTTGTTCCTTTAGTTTTAGTTGTTTTAGTCTTTATCGGTCTTTCGGTATGTAAATAACTTTATCCATTGGTCATCATGTGTCACGGTTTTCACCCGACTGATAGCTTGTGATGACGCACACCAGGAACTGATGGGATTTTTAAAAAACGTTCCTTTTCAATAAGTTCTAAAAATAGTGTCATTAAAAGGTCTTATTACCCGACTGTCCAAGTAGGATGATGCTGTTTTTTGAGTGTATGTAAGTAAATTTGTATGTGTACATACTTACATACAAATAGGTACATAGGTAGGTATATCGATGAAAAAGTTAGGCATATGTATGTCTAAGTCTTTGTGACCATCTAATTGTGATAGATACATTGTTATGCAAATGATTAGCTTATGTTTGACCGCAAATAGCTTGATGTGAAGCGATGAGATGGCCTAAGTTGGCCGTATCGTATTTTAATAAGATGATAATGAATATATAATATTTTCCTGCTTCTTTTTGATGTTAGCGTGACAAACCAAAAAAATATTTTTGATTTTATGGTGTGGTTCCTCCTCACCACCACACCTCACCTCAATATTTCTTATTTTCTCAGTAGCTGACATCTTGCCTTAGGAGATGTTAACTCTTCAAGCGTCAAACACTAGTCTATAAAGAACATTATATTATACATATATATCCGCACAGTAACGCCTGAGATAGATAATAACGCAAAGTAACGCCGTAAACATTATAGGTAATTAATAGATCATCTATAATGTTTACAGTTTCAAATACAAAAATGAAGAGAAGCCCATTATGATTAAGTAAATCGTTTTAATACACATTATAGCGTATAAACGTCGATATCAAGGATATTAACGTACCAGACACCCACAGCAGATCTCGCCGCCATATTTCATACAGACACAATTACAATCGTTATACGGAGCGCAACTCTTTGATATATTATTTAATACATTTTATTAGGAGTTTGTGGCTGTAATGATGACATATGGGCGGGGTACTCGTATAATGCCTCAACTAATGAGGTTACCCACGACCCACCGATACTAAAGTATTCTGGCACTTTTCCGATCGGAATCAATAGTTTTGTAGCACGAATATGATTTCTCGTTATTCTTACATCTAATACATCGAGAGAGAAAACGACAGAGCTAGCCTAGTTGGTAAACCCCTTGCCTTACAAACGATAGGGTGCGGGTTGAATCCCTGGTTCAGGCACGCATCTCTAAGTCTCACCTCACCTCACCTATCGACACTCAAGCTTAAACGATGAAGGAAAACATAGTGAGGAAACCTAATAGCTTTCGAAAGTAAGTGAAGACTAACCCGCAATTTAATGACCAGCGTAGTCTATGCCATACATCATCTTCATAGGGAAGACCCGAGCCCAGCAGTGGGACGCTATGGGTTGATACATAAACTTACATTAAGAATCAAAATTGTATGCAATAATGACGACCGCCGGGCCGTACCCAGTAGTTTGCGTCTGGAGCTGGTGCTGCCTACCTTTAGGGTTCGTTCTATACGATCTAGGCAGGTGTGAAAACGTTGAGTTGGAAAGTCTGTCTTCGGGTTTAGCTGTGTTGTGAATGTTACATAGCATTCCTGACACAGGAGAAATCCTAGTGGGATGTTGTGAGTGTGAAACGTACCTTGTTTGAAATAAAATATTTTCTGGGTTTCAGAACGAGATTTTTTGTCAAGATTGGTTGGAAACTACGACCTAACTAAATTTCAGGAGACATACAAACACAAAAACATCCTAACTACATAATTATTTTTGAAAGACAAATTTGCCAGAACCAAAGCCGATACATACCTACGGAAAATGAGGAATCTATATTTCACAGTCAATTGAAAACCCCATAGGTATTTGCGATTTGTAGACACAAGTCCCAACTCACATAATATCCATCCTTAGAAATCCTTGATATCGTCAACCGACTAAGTAAAGATGAATGCATTCACATCATGTTCCAGAATTGCAAACTATAAATAAACGCCCATGCGCATAAAAAAATATAGTAAGTATTGTTAGAAAAAACGCGTTAGTTCAGACAAAAAAAGATGCGTTACTCAATGTAATATCTAGGTTGGTTAAATAATCAACTACAATTTGGTTTTTGGTTGTTAGTTAATTTCTACACCTTATCTAACACCGGTATTCTTATAAATTGGATGCATTATCCGATCTGCCCAAATTAAATTATCGACCTCATTATTTCAAAACAACCCTCCTCTATTGCTAACTTAATTTCAGAAGCGTAACTCGAAGTTTACATTAACACTAAGCTTCATTCATTTGTTTACTTTCTTTTTAATTGGTACCATTCCGACCTTTTTTGTCCAACTGGTCATAGACAAATTAGCGCAGATGATATCACCCGAATTTGAATAGCGAACGCCACGGAACGGAAACGCGTTGTTTTTACTATGTTTTTAATTTAATTTGAACTTGGAATGTCGTACGGCTCGGCCCCCTGCAGCGATTACAAATGGCGTCAATACATCAACTCGATGATATCTCTTTCAAGTTTTGAAAGAGCCCCGGCCAGTGAATTAATATACTTGAATGTTTTTAAAAAACAACCCCATAATGTATTGGAGGTCGAAGGAGTTGAATATTTCTCGCCAATTTGATTATAGAATGTGGTTGAGAATTGCCAGGACATAGGTCAGTCTTGGCCTATGTTATTGAGCGAGTTTATTACCTAAGTATATTTAAAAATAAAATCAGAGAGTGAAGATAGGTTGCTTTAGGCGATAAGGCCGCCAAATGTACTACCTTTGTTTAGATTTGTCTTGTTGTATCTTATGTTTGGTGTGCAATAAAGCTATAATTATTCATTCATTTTTTGCTACTTAATTTTTACGATGCCTGTGATATAGAAACATCTATAGATAGGGAAAGAACCAAGAAAGACCTCGCTGGACCTCGACACCTACGCAGAAATTTGTTATCAGTAGGTATTTACTAAATGAGTCTACTTAATTATAATTCACAACGTTCATACCTACCCACCAGGATTTCTCAAATGGGTGGCGCTATGCTACATTTTAACACATCCAGGTAAAAACAAATATCGTTTGAACAGCTGTCAAGGCTGGAACTCGAACCCGTTACTTGCGGCTTAAAGAAAGCATGCTAACCATGTAAGGCAGTTGACAAAATCAGGTTTGTTGTTTTAATATTTAACATTAGGTTTAATCTTAAGAACTTCTGTAAGTAATTAAGAACTTTAAAAAATTAAAAGCGAACTTCGATCCATTATGTGTTAGAACATTTATTCACATCTGTACCTAAATAATACCCCGAGTCAAGGGCGTAACTAAAGGTAGTAATAGGCTTATGCCTTACCCCCACGCAGAGATTTAAAAAAATACCATAAAATATCCTGAAAACAAATATCTATATATATGTAATGTATTATTAGTATGTGCCTATGTATGTATAATTGTATAAATGTAATAATTAAGTGAGATTTATTTTTTTATTGTATGTGCACCACTATACTTTTAGTTGTTAATAGTTTCCATCCAAATATTGGAAGTGATCGCTTTTAGCGATAAGGCCGCCACTTGTAGAGCACTGTATACCGGCACACTAGCGAATAGCCTAGTTCGGCAACAGACGCCCTATCCATACGTATCGTTAAGAAATTGGCCGAAATTATTATGTTATCAGATGTTTAAACTTTTGGAATAAACATATTTTTTTATTGTTTGATGGACTCCATGATTTTTGTATTATTATGATTTGTGTGGCTACAATTAAGCGTTAAGCTATCTATCTAAACTTTCCCTCTCTCCCAGGCCAGCGGTTGGTGACACTCTTCTCCGAGTCTTCCGGTTCCCGCAAAGAGCATAGTTGATGCAGCCATCGCCCTCCTCAGACATATTTTAGAAGGAACTAAATGACCAAACACATGGCCTTCGCGAGCTTTCTATTGAGCAAGTGTTGAAAAGTGATGGTAGAATCTACATAATTATATGTACATTATCGTTGTACACGGCTTTCTTCGGTTGTTACGGAAGACAAGAGCACCGCCCCTAGCGGGACCGAGGGAAACCTCTCAAAGTTTCTTAGAATTACTGTATTCGACCATCGAATGTCTCGTTTGCTAAAGGAAAGAAAGAAAGAATTTATTTATACCAAAAACTGCGAGTATTAACAGAGACTTCACGAATAATATTTAAGTTTCTTGTCACAAATGCGCAACTCAAAGCAGTTTACTTTACATTCAAACCTCTTTGTACTCGTAGCTGCATAAAATTCGAGCTCAGCCCTGGAGCGAGGCGATCCTATGCTAAAGACTTTTTACACCTCTACATAGATACAAATATGAACAAAGGAGTGCCTGTTTATTATGTTAAAGCAATGTGCCTTAAGGTTTTTCAGGCGCTTTCGTGTCAAGGCATTTTTTTGTAGACGTACACCGTCTTGGCTGAAATGAAACAAGTCTTACGGCAAAAAACTAGGCTGTGATACTTGTGCATTTTTGTACATGATTTGTTTTTGATGAGATAGATTTTTATTAGTCACCCCAATGTGAAAGTCATAAAAGTCTGTGAACGCATCCAAATAATGTTTTATACTGGTAATATTTGTTATCTTACGTCAAAAATTTAAACGTCAAATAGCTAACGTCAAATCGAAGATGACAGCGATGCAAACAACTTGTGGCACGGAGGAGGATCCGCAAGAAATTATACAATCCCCACCACCCACAGCAGCTTTCACCATGGTACGGTGCTTCTGGCGTCACTGCTTAGGTCTGCGATGTGGTGTACGGCAGTCCGGACACTCTAGTGCGTGAACAAGTGTAACGGCGGCGTGTTTTTTCAGGGCACCGCGATGTTCGCCAGGGTCACTTTCTACCCTACATTACTCTACAATGTGGTGATGGAGAAGGTCACCAGCCGGCGCTGGTACGACCGAATGGATGATACTGTCATCCTGGGAGCCCTGCCTTTCCAGAGTATGACGAAACAGGTCAGTTTTATGGGTCAATCGATCACTGGTCAAATGAAGCCTCTTCAGCTTAGAAACTGGTTTCCGAGTGATTATTGAATTAAATTATAATATTTAATGAAAATAAAAGACTTATATTAGACGTTGACTGAAATGTAACTAGCGATTTACTGGTTCTTAACCATAATTCTTATCAAAAGTGAGTCATATTCTTGAGTAGTAGTTTATGATACTTAGATAAGTTTTATTTTATATTTCAGTTAAAGGAAGAGGAGAATATCAAAGGGGTTGTTTCTATGAATGAAACATATGAGTTAAAGTTATTCTCAAATGATGCAGAGGTGAGTAATTCAAATTTATTATGTAAATATACAGACTTGAAATAATTATGGTGTACCAGTTATTCTTTATATTATTATAAATTGCACTTCGCAAGTCTTCTAGTCTAAAAAAAATAAAAGTTGTCAGAGATATGTTTAAATGGAATCTGTAGAGATTCAAAAAAAAAACATATCTCTCGAATAGGGAAGGCTGGCTGTCAATGAGAGAATAGTAAGCATAGCCTTGGATGTGATCAAAATTTAATTCTCCTTAATGAACGTAATAATTCATAACTATGAACACTTCAGCCAGGTTCTGAATGGGATGACAAAAAAAGCTATGGAGGTGAATAGTACTATTTGGTTACATCTTCTATATGACTATGAATGTAATTTATTGATTAAATCAGTTTGTTAACACTTTTGGTTTAAAATATTATTACTATAAAACTTAATGAAACAGAACCAGTAAAAAAAATATTGTAAGATAAGAATAATAATGTCTCTGTCAAGACTAAATACTAATTTATATTATGTACCTACAGACACATGCCATGATTAAAACCTACTCAAAACAACATATTTTTTTGTGTAAACCTAATCAGCAAATTAATTAATAATCAGCATAAATTCAACATAATATTTATCTTCACTCAATAAAATCAGGTACTAAAAATTATTTACCTGTGGTTTTTATGGTAATGACCAACAATAATATAATTAAGAAAAATGTAATGAAAACTATTGGTACAGGAAACTTGCTATCTTGAGAAGGTAAAAAACCTTAAGGTGTTTACACAATTTTCATGAGATTGATAGATAGATAGATGAATGCTTTATTGTAGACTCACAAAACAACAATACAAAATTATAATTTTACACCTAGTGCCACAAGTGGCGGTCTTATCGCTAAAAGCGATTTTTTCCTGCAAATACTATACATATTTTATTTTGTCAAAAAATATATATATGTACTTAAAAGAATACATGTAAGTCTAGTAAAGTAAAGTAAAGTCTAAAGAACACATGAACAAAATGTCTTCACCTAAATAGATATTATAAGATAGGTGTTAATGGACACATTCTTAGAGACACTTTATTGTAGAAGTTTAAGCCAAATTAAAATTAATTATTAGCCTTAATCTAGATTGTAATATTATTAAGGGATAACTAGATGGTTAAACCCTTAATAAATAGAAAAAAATTTATATATGTATATTTTACATATATAGGAAACTACGAGTACAAGGTTCAAAACTAGTTTATCACAAAACCATTATGAGCAAAAGTTAACATGAGTTTTATGTCATTAAAGGTACTTATTTGCTCTCTAAACACGGCGTATGTCGGCATAGGCGCGTCACAGATAAAGTTCCAAGATATTTTGCTTAAATAAATGCACGTAGCGCGGATTTATATCACCCTTTCAAGAAAAATAATCATGTACCAAATCAACCCAGTCGTCGCTAAGTAATTGGGTCAGATATATACATATAATTTTTTTAAAGATTCTAAGTAATTGTTATCTCCCCACCTGTTTAAAGTTCGTTAAAAATTTATAAATACACACAATTTTCGCATTTCTAGGTTTAGCTTATGTGTTAATTGTGACCTATCATTCAGGACTTAATAGCTAAAAAATAATTTCAAACTCCATTATGATTTCACTCATGCAGGCAAGGGTTAAAAAAATAACGGTCACTGACTGCAAAGTGTCGAACATTAGCCACAAATGGCAGTCAGGTTTGTGTCTGGGTTGCGACTCCTATGTAGCCATACTCCTTCGTATTTATACAAATAAAAAAGATGGCTTTTTCATGGGGTTTTTACTTATTATATAAAATTCATTATACTTCATTATGTTATCTCGTGTAGCTAGCTTTTCCATATACATAATAATGACATTGCCAAGAATATAAAAATACAGAAGTATGTATGGCCATATCTCCAGGTCATCATACCAAGTTATATTTACTTTTAAACTCTTTCAATATTGTTATTCAAAGTCAGACAACATTACTCTTATCGTTAATCTATGCTTAGACTACACAAAATGCACGTTTAGATAATAAAGTGACTCTATCGCTCGTACTCGTAGCACATTTATGCTCATCTATCAAGATGAGATGTTTCTAACTGATCACCAAGTTTCACCAACGTCCAGGGGTTAAGTGGGTTGTTTGAATTGTTACAGAATTACGATTGCATTCTTTCATAACGGTCGTGTGCATACATTTTATCAATTAACTGATAAAAATGTATACTCGTAGAAGAATAAATGCCTGATGCCTGAAAATAAAAATAAGTTATATTTGTAAAGTTGTAAATGATTAATGGCTTTCCATATTTTTTTATACATGGCAGCTAAGTATTTGACCACAAGCTCGCACGACCACGACTGTAAGCGAGGCCCTAGATGGTGCATGCCTAGTCTGGAATACACTGGCTCTCAAAGAAGGCTGCCGGAAAACACTGTTAGGTGGTTTGGCGACACATTTATCTACTCGGTAGCTAGCCAGGCGAGCGTTAGAAAACTCCCTACCACCATGCTATGGTTTCCTCAGGATGTTTTCCTTCAACGGTAGTTCAAGCTCTTTTTTCATCTTTCGTTAGATCACACTACGTATACGCATCTTTCGCACGGCAATCGACCACAGTATCCACTCGGCCATCATTGCTACAACCATATTCGAAAATATCACCAGCAAACAATTTGAACCAATGGCCTTGGGTGCGCAGTGATGATATTCAAGATTCTGTCGGACCGTAGTGTGCAGGGCAGGGTCCTACTAGTTGAAACACGAATTTTAATACATACTGCAATATTGCAGACTTACAAATATTTTACGTTCGCAAGGACAGCTATTGATACATACTCTATGTTCATTTAAGATCTCATGACCAAGTTGAACAATAAAGATTACTTTACTTTAACACTACCGGTGTTTCGATAATCAAAAGTCTACATGCGCTAAAAAATCTACCTAACTACGTCACTTTTGCTGAACATCGCGAAGTCGCGACTGAATCAGTCTCTTTTTCTTCTTCTTATTTGTTTGTTTGTCCTTCTTCTCCTAAGCGAATGAGTGATGAATCGACTTGGTTTAATGATAGTTATAGTTCTAGGTCTGGAGTATCATGGGGCTACTTTTTTACGGCTTAACAATCATACAGACCTCGGGCGAAGCCGCGGCAAAATCTAGTTATATATATTCTTCTAAGCTATTCTAGGGATTCTACAACCTCCGAGACATTCATATTTGCTATGTGAAGAGACCTCTAACTAGAGAGGTCGGAGGACATAAGATGAAACTCGACCACACTCATACCAACATGAATACAGCTTACCACATCCTCAAGAACAGAGTTGTTCACAACTGGAACAGGTTGCCTAATAATGTGATCAACTGCAACATCCATAAATTATTTTAAATATCAACTGGATAAATGGCTATACGACAATCAACTATCTCTTGCAATACTTTAAGGACGATTTGTGTAATGCATTGGACAATTAATGAATTCAACACAATATGATATAGGCACATCAACTTGAAGCTGCTGCCTATTATTCAATAAATAAATATGAAAAAAATTACAGGCATTAGATATATAGAGGAATAGTTACAGAATTTATAATTTCGATTTACTAATAGATATTGTTGTGTTTCAGAAATGGCGGTCCCACGGTGTGGAGTTCTTGCAGCTCGCTACCACAGACATATTCGAAGCGCCCGACCAGGACAAGCTGTACGAGGGAGTCACCTTTATAAACAGGTATCGTATTCAATGGAATCACACGTTACTCTGCGATAACACATTTTTATTATCGGCTAAATCTTTGTTTTAATGTAAGTTCCCTGATTTCTCAGTGTCAAATATTTTTCATTTAGTCAAATTACCCAAACTAGGTCGTAATTGGTGCAAAGGGGCTGAAGCGGGGGTCACCAGTTATTTCCTTAATCCTAGTCGTGATACTTTTTGATCATACACGAGTCTACCACCGCCGCAGTTTGTATTGATAAATTGCACATTAACTACTTGCAAACTTCTGTTTGCCTGGTACCGCAATTGATTACACAAAGTAATGAATGACGATAGTATTTACGCGCCTAATCGTAAACCCCATTAATTTCTGATTGATTGAGGCATCATCTGAAAAGGCATCTACAGCCAGTGTGCGTCTATTTTAAAATAAAATAAACCCTAGTTTATTTTTGATTGTACCGATCGTTCTCAATTGGGAACGCGCGATTACGTTACGCGTTGTAGCGAGAGCGCGACAACAGCAAGCGATTCATTCCAACAGCCCTTAACATCCCATGTTCTCTACGGCAGTGGGAATAAAGAGAGAAATGTTCTAAATTAAATTGATTAAGGCTTTGGTTTGGAAAAAAGGTGCATTATTGATCGAGGAAGTACCAACAGCATCCTGAAAGTAATAGCTAGTGATTTTTACTCACCAATGCGATGTCATGTTGTGAAAGCAATGGCTTTTCAGGACATGTCTCCCAAATATATGGTTGTCTAATGGTTTTAAGACGGCTATAGACCGCCAACTTGTCCATACAATAAGATATAGCTCTTTTCTACCTTTAATGTTGTCCGATTCCAGTAGTTTTTTTTTCCACTTATCTAACACATTATTTGCTAGGCTTTACCGTTTTATTATTTCTGTCATTTATATCACTTTAAAGTTACAAGCTTCCTAAGTAGTCATATTATTGCGTTGATACGATGAAAAAAAAGTTATTGAATTCTGCATAATAAAGGCTTGTAATAGGCATATTACAAGCCTTTATTATGCAGAATTCAATAACTTTTTTCAAAATAATAAAATGTGTTGGCCTAAAATACATCATAGTGTAGCGATTGACACCAATAACAAAAAAATACGTTACTATTACGGAGTGAAAAAAGGCCTACCTCTTTTCTTGTTTCTGATAAAGTTTTCGTTCCGGGACCTACCCCGGTGATACTCTTAAGTGACACCTTAGAAAAGACTTGGTAACACAAGTTTAAAAGGGTTTTTTTGTACTAACAACAGGGATGCACAGTTTTGTCCGAAATAAAGATATTTTGAATTTGATGTGGCAGGTTCCTCCCGGGCGGCGGCAAGTTGTCTGGCGTGCCCACAACGCCGGAGCAAGTGAACAGCGGCACGGTATACGTGCACTGCAAGGCGGGCCGCACGCGGAGCGCCACGCTCGTCGGCTGCTACCTCATGATGGTACCAATATATTATTTACTAGTTGTGCCCCGCAGTTTCACCCTATTAGGATTTCGCGCTATTACTTTTTATGTAGTCGGTTAAAAAGTATCCTACGTTCATTCCCGGGGCCAACCTGTGTACCAAATTTCATGCAGATCGGTTTAGTGGTTATGGCGTGAAAACGAGACAGACAGACAGAGTTACTTTCGAATTTATAATATATATTAGTTAGGATTTATAAGTATTAGTTAGGTTTATAAGTTACGATTTTTAACAGACTTTCAAAAAAAGGAGGTTCGATTGTAAATCAATAAACAAAACTTTTGTATTTCCAAAGGTCACATTATAATCAAGCGGGGTCTAATGATGGAATCTCAAAAAATCTAGGAAAAACTAACTATCTAAAACTGTATACCACAGACGTGTTTTTTCTCACATTGTCCGATCAATCCAAATGTTGCCTCGAAAAAAATAGTTTTGGCGTTAAGGTCGCCCAATATACTGCCAATGTTATTGTGTTATCTGTATTTAATGTAAAATTGTTTGCACTAAAATTAGTTTTAAAGTAAAATCTTAGAAGTAATTTTGACCCACTTCCTGGTTCCCGGTCCTGGTTTACCTGCCGCATGGAAGGCGCCATATGATTCTGAAGTATAATTGACATCAGCTCTTTTTTATTGTAGTGTTAGCTCGGTTGATAATAGGCATCATGACAAAAACCTAAATAATAAATAGGTTTTAATAATAAATAGGTTTTAATTAATAGTTAACTCAAAAATAATAAAATAGGGCATCATATTTGTACGAGTAACACGACATTTTTACCTGATTGCAAAAGAAGGACGATTATGTTTTTCGAGTGTATGTATGTATATTTATTTAACACGACTGGTTTCAATATCGTCTTAGTCGTGAGAGTGACTCTGGATACATCAAAATTAAAAAATTAACTATGATACACAGTTTTAACGATTTAACAGTCGAGTTTATTCGAACTCGCTCCTAACCATTTGTATTATTTTTGACTGACCACCGAAGTGACTGTCATCACTCAATCAAATACAGTCAAATACTTCCAAATGATGTCTGGAAGAAATCGCTTCAGCGATAAGGCTATCCAGTGTATAGACGCGACACGTGTCATCGTTGAAGACACGAACGACTCATTTCATCCCCGATGAAGTTCACCGAATGTGAACGGAACTATAGTTGGACCTCTCGAACAATCAGGTAGAAATGAAAACCAGTCTTATTAAACAATATCTATCCAATGTACTTACGGTATGTTGTTTGAATTTCTAGAAGAACGGTTGGTCTCCATCCGAAGCGGTAGAGTACATGCGCACGCGCCGACCGCACATATTGCTTCACACCAAGCAGTGGGAGGCGCTCGATATATTCCACAAGAACCATGTAAGGACGACTACCTCTTAGGATTTAACTATGTAATAGAGATATTTAATAAACATTACTATGCATCAGCTAGGAGCTAAGTCAGAGGGATAATACACAATCAAATGAACAGCTTCCACTATGAAACCAACTCAGAATTGACAAACATTCAAAATGTCTCTCCATTTCGGCTTAGTACACCTATAACATTATATTCTTTTATATGTTCTTAAAATTTACTAGATTATTACTGGCTCAGATTATAATAAAATAAAGGATTTAATAAATGGTTTTTAAGTGCATTCGCAGCTCGTATTCAGACCGAGTGCGGAGTCTTTTACGAGGCTTTAAAGTAACAGCCAGTAAAAATGTAATCAGTCTCACGAACATTCAAAAGTATGCAGTAACGTTTTTACTAACTGAAAAGGGGATTGGAAGGTTTTCGACATGATGGAGCAAAATGTCACTGATTCTAAAAGGATCATTGGGGTACATTTTCCTAACTGGTAACCCTCAGGGGTACACTAGCAAAAGTAAAACTACTAAACTAAAATTTTCTCTAGTGATAATTTCAGTTTATCAGCTTACTAGTGTTCATAGTAAAAGTTGTTCGTAACGATAATCTGCATACAGATTCACAATGAGTTTCCGCTCGCATTCGAAAACTTGCAACACGAATTACGCAAAACTTATTAGAAGATCCTAAATTATTACTTTGAAAATCGATTCTACGAGATCCAGACTAAAATAATAATCGCTATTTAATATTTTAGATTACATAACAAGCTTCGCGTTAGTCGTGTTGCAACGTTTTCGAATCCGAGCGGAAACTCTATGTGAATCTGTATGCAGGCCCCCTTTTGGTTAAACACACTCTTAATAGTGTAAAAAACAAACGAAATACATACAGGTATTCGATACGATGATGATATTTAGAAATAAAATAAATACGGGCACAAGATTTTTACTAGATTGTATTAGACTTACCAATTTCGTTTATTCACACTTGTTCTGTTGACAGAACTAGTGGAATTTTTTCCCCACTTGTTCTTAATTGAGTTGGTCATTGATGATGAATAGATTTTATACTTGCAGTATTACAGATCTTATGGTTTATTTTTATCTAACTTTGATTTGTAAGAATTTATGCGATTTGTTTTACTCGTTTCATTTACATGACCTCAATGATATTAGTTTTTTAAGTACATAAGACTTATTATATAATTGACAGTGTTACATAATTGAATGTTATATAATAATATGGTTATTGTTAAGTACGAGCTCGTTTTATTTATTTTATAATGAAGGGTATTATTAGTACTAGCTTTAACCTAAGGCGTCGGACGCGACTTCAAATGGAATATATAGAAGTTTCAAATGTTGAACCCCCGCTGGACTCTTTTAAGGGTTCAATTTACATAAATCATTTCTTTGACCAAGCGATCGTAAGGTCTCTATAGGTCCGGTTTGTCTTTTCTTTTATCTGTCGGTTGGGATGTTTGAGTGTTTTTGTTTCTTCTGATATTTCGCACTCGCGTACCTTCAAGCAGTATCCAACTAACACGTTTAGACGAAACTGTATGGACTACGATTTTTTTAGTCGTTGCAGATATTTGATTGGAGGAAGTATATAGGGCACTAGTTCCATAAGTGTCGGTTGACAATTACGGGGGAATATCTTCATTTTTCTTTAATGGTACAAAGGATAACAAGGTGTGTCATTTGTACCATCAATGGTGCAAATTAATAGTACTACTGACATAGACGCGATATTTCGCTCAAAAATTAGGGAATTCGATCGCAATTATATTTGGCACAAACATCGCAAAACATTATGCAAAAAAATATTATTATAACACTTTTACCATTATATTACTGCTAGCTGGGCCCCGCGGTGTTGCCCGTAGGAACACTTCATAATTACTGCTAGCTGGGCCCCGCGGTGTTGCCCGTAGGAACACTTCATAATTACTGCTAGCTGGGCCCCGCGGAGTTGCCCGTAGGAGCACTTCATAATTACTGCTAGCTGGGCCCCGCGGAGTTGCCCGTAGGAGCACTTCATAATTACTGTTAGCTGGGCCCCGCGGTGTTGCCCGTAGGAACACTTCATAATTACTGCTATCTGGGCCCCGCGGTGTTGCCCGTAGGAACACTTCATAATTCCAAGATAAAAAGTAGCCTATGTGTTAATCCAAGGTATAAGCTATCTTCGTGCCAAATTTCATCCAAATCCGTCAAGCCGTTTGAACGTGAAGGGGGAACAAACATACACACACACATACAAACATTCGCCTTTATAATATTAGTGTGATATCTTCTTTGATAATAGTCAAACATGAACACTCATTCAGAATTAGGTAAGTATGTTTAATACATTGAAATAATACGGCAATAATAATTTCAACTATAACTTTAATACTAACAATAAATTATTACATACGTTCACAATTTCATTCAAAAACTAAGAAATAATTCTCATTTTGTATAAATTAATTTGAATAACACTATAACGCAGACAATTTTGAAAATCAAACATAACCTGTGCTTAAGTACTCAGTATTGTCAATTTTTTCGTGTTGAAACGAGATCAGAAATTCAATGTAATAAAAAACAAAAAACTTCATGATAAATACAATTTACAAATATTGGGATCGCACGACCCTGATAAATAAGGTAAGCGACAAAAATCATGCGTAGATTCCATATGGTGTTCTTATAAAATAGTAAACAAACTTATCAATCTTTAAAAACTTTCTCAAATGTTACATAAATAGGATTGTTTGTTAAGGGGCGCGTCTGTATGAAAGCTAAATTAGTATTTTTCGGAAAACATATAACTAGATTTACGCTACACTACAAAAAATATAAAATTGCTGAAAAAAATTGTCTACAGAAACGCGTTGAGATTTTCTTAGATCTTCATCAAAAGTCTATATTAGACTTTTCGAAATCGTCATATTCAGCGTTTCTATTAAAATTTTTTTAATGCCAATAATTATGTCAACAATATCACATCGCGTTTATGTAGATAACTAACTGTATATGTTTCTTGTAACGTCATTAGATGTGCCGAGTCTTTTATTTTTTTGAAGTTGTATGACAGGTTTTTAGTAAACGCGCCCCTTAACAGACTACCAAAAGATAACATTTAAGTTGACAACGCAAATTGCAACACTTTATCCAGCAAAGTATCACATTTTAATGGAGTTCTTTATATTTTGGTAAGTTTTTAAGATCATCAGTTCGTTTAAATCTGTTTGAATTTTGAAATGTATTACTGTAATTATATTATTCTGCAAAAAAAAGTATTTACACAATTCGCCTCGTCGTGGTTTATATACAGCAGGACAAGAGTATCGACATGTGTCCATACTGAGTTTGTACTGACAAATGACAAATAAACAATTGAAATGTTGTCTATGGCGAAGAGTAACTTGTACGTTACATTTTTAGTGTCAATGTCAATTAACACGTCAATAAATGGTATCCTTTCTAAGATCCACCTACTCGCTCCCTAGACAAATCATAGCACAAAATTACTTCTCTTTTTGTAGTATGATTTCTTCAATAAAATAATACAAAAGGGACGAGGAGCAGCTGAAATATGGCCGCTGTATAGAAATCTCGCGATGCTTGTGAAGGACCAAATGCACTAGGCCTTACCTACCACTTTCATTAGAAAGGTAAGAGAAAACAAAAAAGAAGTTATACTATTTCAACATAACTACAGTCATACCATTATCATTAGGGGCACAGTTTAATTACGCCTTCTGTTCGGGTTTGATGGCCCAAATGGCGCGCACAGTGTTGGCGATGCCTATATCGTGGCTGATGACGTAGAAAAGGCCTCCCAGGGTCGCGATGGAAAGTGCGTACACAAGGCCGATGGCCAATTTGGGGATAATTGGGCCGACAATACTGGCGCGAACATAATCTACTGCTATAGCTTCTAAACCCCTGCGAAATAAGAAATTGTTGGGTTAGCTGACGTATAAAATTTAATTTGACTAACTGAAAAAAATGCAGTTAGATCACCACTAGATCTATAAAATCAAATTATCTAAATACGAACGAGTGCCTCAGTCCCCGGATCTACACTATTAATATGTTATCTTTCTCTTGTTTCACTTATATATGATATTTCACTCATTTTCTCCCACTACCACAGATCAGCTTACTTAGTACCCACGTGTTACTACCAAGCTGCAGTCAATGCATTTACGTTGGGCCGAATAAAAACCAGTGTAATACACGTCAGAACGATCAAGCGCTAATATTAGTCGCTATCACAAAGAATAAGATTGCTTAAGCTCAAGCCTCATCATGGGATGATTCTCGTCCACAGCTGAACATTAAGCATCTGCCAAGGAAGGTGACTCAGTCCCATTCTATATTTTGCATCTCTAAACTGGCCATACTTTTTCTGTTGCTGTTTCACCTTGTCAATGGCGTCCAATACTACAACTGCAGTTATCATTACTGCAATAGATATCCAGCCAACTGCCAAATAAACTAAAAAAATATTTAAACTATGCAAATAAACAAACCAATTATTAACTATTCTGCTGAACACTTCTTTGGTGGCTTCCCTTCGACTCCTCCCTCAGTTTTCCCCTGCTTCTTATATTTCCTCATGTTGTTCCATATCTTCCAGAAAGCTCTGACCATGCCTATGTCGTTATATATGAGGTAATATAGCCCTCCTAGCATTAAGGCGGTTACACCATAAACCATTAAGATAGCTATCTTGGGTATTAGTGTCCCGAAGAGAATGGTACGGATGTATTCTATTACTATTGCTTCTAGACCCCTGTAGGTGGAGATAGGAGAGTTAAGGATAGGTAAGGTTGAAAGGAATCTATAGGAAAGCAAAAGGAATGGCGGAATTAAACAATTTAAGCAATTTTGAACATTTTAAACTGACAAAATAAAAGATAGCATTATAGTGTTGATAGACCTATAATACTTTGTGAGAGCTTCTGCATAAAATTCTCAGAACTTAATAAACTAGGGGTACGATTTTGATGAAAAAAATATACACGACCAACAAGAAATAAAATTTACTCTTGGGAACAAGTATAAAAAGCAAATCAGTCTAGATCTTTATAAGAACTCACAAGTAAAATAAAATTGCAATGAAAAAAAAGTTTCCAACGAGACCGAGTTTTACCAACTTCCCAAAAAAGAATGAGGTACACAATTCGACAGGAATGTTTTTTTAAATATTTTTATCTGTTAACTCATTTTTCAGAGATGCTGGTATTTGAAAAAATCTTTAGGAACTGCAGGAATCTTTAGGACTGAAAGGTACCTGCTATGTAGTCACATTTTAATTCAAATTATCCCAGAGGTTTTTATTTTTAAATCGAAATAACTGAAAAAATACAACCGGTGCCTGCCCTGAGGGAAATCTGTTATCACTTTTTTTTAAATAATTTGCTAATTCAGCCTAACCAAGTAAAGCCATCCTTACCAGAAAGTGTGAGCCGTGATGAGTATAGCGAGCGCCGAGTCAAGTGTCTTACACGGCATGTACAGAGCTAGTGGGATGAGAGGCACCATCGCAGCGGAGGTGAGCTTTTCAATCACCCACAGCTTGGAGTGGTCGTGAGCCTTCTCTGCTGCCTGCATGTTGACTGACGATGTGCGGAATGAACGGACCTGCAATAGAAATAGAAACATACTTAAGGTTTTTTTCTTATTACTTAAAAATCGGCCAAATGCGAATCGGACTCGTGCACTAAGCGTTCCATACTACGGAAATAATTAGAAAAAACGACGTGTGTTGTAAACGTTTGTATACCATGCAAAAAAATATATTTCTTAATACATGGAACAGGTATCATATTTGTATGATTCTGACAGTTCCACAATGTTATTAGCACGTATCCGACTGTCTCGCGTATCATGATATTATTTTCAAAATTTAATTCAAATTATCTTTAAAATTATAATTGAAGATATAGTAATTATGTTAATGTACATTGTTACGATAATTAGAATTTATGACTTAAATTAAATCTGTTTGATTTTCTTTCTCCTGACTTGCTCACTTCTACTGTTGAGAATAACTTAAAAAGTTGGCCCAACAAATGTTATGTCAGTATTACTGGTTGGGAATTAGTTTTAAAATAATTTTCCCATCGAGTAACAGTGTAACTAGTTGGGAATTGTTTTTTTATTTAGGTGCCAATGAGTCACAGTGGGGGGTGTTACTCGTTGGGAAGTATCCCAATTATTAAAAAAAAAATGACTAGCCTTCAGCTAAATCTTAGTGGTATTGTAATATGTCTTCATGATAATGTTAAAACATATTATTGATAACTAAAATTAAATTTGTACACAAGCTATTTTTTTTTTCCTTTTGTGTCCCATTGTTGAGCAAAGGTCTCCCTCATAGAGGGAGGGATATATAGAGAGACTGTATGTATCACTATCTCCCGCAAGTTCCGACCAATTGTGTTGGAATTAGTAAAGATCGTCACGCCACCTCTTAGGCGGCCGACCACGTGTTTGGGTCTCTGTAGGCTGGCATTGAGTGACAATCTTTGCCCATCTTTCTGGATGCATGCAGGCAGTCTCAGTCCCAACATCGACAATTCTGGTTTTTGATCGAATTGTCGAGTTGCGAACTTGATCAAGCTATACTTGTACAAGAGACTTGTTTCAGTGGAACATGCATGCTTATTAATCACATATTTTGCAATATAACTAATTGTATAAAGGGTCCAGTTAGTTACATTAGTCAAAAAGTATAAAATAATGGAACTACTTGGACAAAAAAGTCCAACTAGTTCTATCAATAGAACTAGTGGGAACAGACCAACCAAATTCAAAATAACGTAACTTATCCCAGACAAAAAAATTCAACCAAAATACATATTTCCATGTTATTCACGTAAAAAGATTATTAACGCGTTTTTATTGTGTCAATTTTGACATTTATGATAAGCGGTACAATTTATAGACTAAGGTGACCATTGGAGTCAACCTAGGATACAAAAGTCTTCCAGAGATGCCATAATGTCACAATTCACATAGTTTAGACATTTTGACACAATGAAGGAGGCGACCGACTCATTTTTCATTAATACACAGTATTAACCATATTTTTTGGCATTTTTGGTAGCTGTACACCATCCTGCAATGAAACAAGTACTTTCACACAATTTGGTCCTTAAGAGTACTTCTTCAACCTAACTTCATTCCAGGCACGTCCTATTAAATAAGTTTGCACTCCTTATGAAAAGATTGGATAGCCCAAAAGTGACTCCTGTAGACACCTGTAATAATTAAAACTATAAACAACATATGCAGCTGGAGTGTGGCCAGAATGTAAACTTTAGAACCAACCTTTTATTACCTACTCATTGCTTAGATCAGGTAAGGAACAGTATTCTAGTGGTAAATAAGCCTTTTTAGAGGCTACTATAAAAGGCCCTACGCGTATATACTCACTGCATTCAACAATGGTGTGGTGTTTGTATCACTGAGAGTGAGACTTCTGGTAGGCAGCATGCTGGCAACCCTGCCTTCACTGAAGGATTGTGACGCCAGCCGCATCACTTGCTGTCGGAACACAGGACTTGTGCATGCTGCAATAGAGACACAAGATAGCACATAATAATAAATGGGTGTAAAATAGATGTAGATAAACTCCATACAGTAAAAACCCAAATAAATTGATAAAGAGGAGACAGAATCTTATGCTGTAAAAATAAAAATTTATGCTTTTATAGTCAAAGATATCTGTAATACTTGCCGTCAGTAATATAATGTTGCATATGCTAAAGAACAGATGCATATATGAATACTGAGGATGAATTTAAATTGAGATTCTTTGAATATCAGACATCATATCATCAGAATACACCTTCAGAGGCAAAGAACTTTAAGGTGATGTTTTCAGGTAACTTTACTAGTCTAGTTTAAGATATGCTATATAAGATTATGCCCCTATTTCAGATGTGTTCAAGTTCAGTTAGACAAACCGCAAACTGTACCCAAATATAATCTTCCACAACTTTGAATTTATCAGTTATTAAGCAGGTACTAAATGCAAAGCCTATTGTTGTTATAACACACCACGAAATATAGATATATTTGTAAAAAAATGTTCAAATAACAGCTGCGACAGCGACGCAAACTGACGGACAGCCATAACCAAATAACAATGACTATTATGTAACGCTAAAATGTTATAGTAAAATACATGATTAAAATTACCTGATTTACGAAGAAACATGGAAAAAGCCATGATTATTTATTTCAGCACAATATAGTAAAAGCAATTCGTATAAAACCTTTCACGTCAAAAATGAATCCAAAATATTCCAAAATCAAATTCGCCACACTGTCAAATCAGCTGTTTAGTTGTTTTTTTCTTCTTCTTGCGAGGTTGGTGGCATTACACGGCTAGTGCATTTGCTATCTTCAAGTCTTCGGTATAATTTTCATTGGTATAACGATTGTTTTCGAACGAGGTTTGTGAAGATTATTAGAAAAGTTTGGGTTTCCCAAACTTTTCTAATCGGTATATATCACCGAAAAAATAGATTAGAACGATTGTGATAGGAAAGGATCAAAGGAACAGTTATGAAATATAATATAGGTACTTAAGATAGATTAACATTATGTACAATATTTTGAGAGTGCTATGATATTATATCACGATAAAAAAATATATATACAATAGCAAAAGTGTTTTATTATACATATTTAGCTCAAAGGAAGCACGTTCATGCAAAAAAAAATACTGCAATCCTGCAATTCCATTGAAAGACTTTGTGAAGGGATGTTAAAATCATTTAAAAGTTTTTGATGAGCCACACGATTGTATCTCATTACAGGTTTTAAAGCTGAACGACGATTAGTAAAAGTTGTCTTTTTGTATGACGTTTGTTGAGGGCGCTGAATATTTGTGATCTTAGAGGATTTTGTTTGTGACTTAGGTACATTGGTACTGGAAACAGAGCTAACAACGTCAGCATAAGACTTTGATGCCGGGGGGAACTAGTTTAGCTGCTTCACCGTAAGATATGCTATTTTCTGCCATTGTTATTTTGATACGTTTTTGTTTCGCAAACTCAGGGCATGACTTGTTGATTGCAAAATGTGGCGCTGAATAGAGGCAACATATAATGTTTTCTTCGTAAGCATTGCAGGTATCACCAGTATGTTCAAGGCCACATCTAAAATATCTAGGTCTCGACCTGCATTGAAATTTAGTATAACCGTAACGGCAGCAGTTATAACACTGTATAGTAGGATAAGTGTAAAGTTCAACAGGGAGTGAGTTGTAGCAAATAAAAATTCTACTAAGTAGCACCTAATCATCAAACTACAATGTTTTGGGTAGGTTTCCAAACTGGAGAACCTTCTACCAAGGTTTAAAAATTAATCCTAATAACTTTTAAAGTATTTCCACAACCAATAGGAACAGATTAATTCTCAATAACTTCGTCAGGTGACCATTCCGAAGGAACACCTCGAAACAGCCGCATACGAGTGACGTTGAACGATGGAACAAACGCTATATAATTATTCGCCGATAAAATTCCGCTACTAACAAATGAATTAGCATCGCCAAAGTCTAAAAATGATAACTCAAACTGAATTTTATTCCTACCAATTCTTTTAACTGAATCGTCAATAATATTCTGAACAACGTTCTTCTTTAGAAACTTGCCAAAAAGACTGGATGGATAATAATTCCATCGTCAGATGACTTTACATCGCGTTGCATATGGACTTTAAATCGAGCTTCATCAGTTGGTTGATACAATGTTCGAGATATAGGGTGGAGGAGATTTTTGTGATGGGATTGCAAAAGGTTTTTTAATAGTTATGTTGTGTCTTTATTTGAGTCACTGCCACACACAGACAACCTGTTTTGTCATTTATAGCTTGAGCGTGCTTTCTCGGGTTTTTATTGCAATGCTTGCAAATTCACGTATTACGGCTTCGCTTTCATTTATGAGCTTGGGTGGAAGATGTATCTGTGTCCATTCCAGACTCATTAGAAATAATACTGTGAGAAGCTACTGCGACGAAATTAGTTGCCGGGGGAACCATCCGCCCCCCGGATCTTGCAGGTCGGGCGGCTCGTTCATATCAAAATGATAAAAACTTACACTAAAATATATACAATTATTACTAAAATTACTTATACTACAATACTCAAATAATCCTTTTAAGTTAAAAATGATTAAATGAAAATTAACGTGAAAAAATACACGCGCCTAATTCGACGTTTCCCGTGTTTGTCATTGTCACTTCTGTCCATAAAATTAAAAGTTGATAATCACAGATTAAAGAAAGTAAACAATCAAAGTAGTAGTAGTAGCGTAGTGATTCCTGATTCTATGTAAATAATTAACTAAATTCGCTACTTCTTCACACGATAGGTAGGTATCCAAAGATAAAAGATACCTCTAGCTGTTATGACAAATCATTACCACGGTTAAGGAATATAAATAGGCTGTCTCATTTCGTGAGTGATACCATTCCGACGATACAGAATGCGTCCTCGCCGGCGAGGACGTGGTCTCTTACGACCCTTAGGGTCACCCAGTTGATTGATAGGACCCTAGGTCTTTCCCCGTCTGGGAGGCCAGGGCAATTCGGTCAAATAATCAAACCAGTTGCCTAAATTAGCTAGGTTTAGGGTCCAGGCCTCTCCCCGGGATGCCATGGACACAAGTCGATCTAATGATAGGGCTCTGGCGCGGGCCAGGGCACCTCTCTCCAAAAAGCGTCGTTCAGATGCCAATCAAGTGTAGGGTCCTCGTGAACTCTGGACTCAGAGCTCCAGGACAATCAGGTCAAATAGTCACTCAGATTCATAGGGCTCATTTGTGCTCCCCCTCAGGGAGGTCTGGGCAAATTCGCTCTAAAAAGTTTTAGCTAGGATGCCACCAGTGGCTAGGGCCCTAGGCACTCCCCGTCTGGGTTGCCAGGGCAGTTCGTTAGTCCAACTCTGGGCGACGGCTCAAGCCGAGGTTCGTGCCGTCTGAGGCGCCCTTGTGCTTGTCGCCCCAAAACCAAAACCGCGGCCCAGCGCACTAGCGCTTGCCAAACGTCCGGTCAAGCTGTCCGAGGTCGTGTTCGACCAGCAGCTCAGTCCTTTCTAAAAAAAAAAAAAAACGTGAGTGATAGTGCTTCTCTGGAGGTCTTCAAGAGAAGATGGCAATATGTATGTGTATATGTACAAGTTATTATGTGTTAAGTTTTTCAAGTGTACAATAAAGAATAATTATTTTTAAGTACAGTATTTACCTACATTAATAAAATACGTACCTACTTTTTAGTTGTATCTTTTGTTATTAAAATTAAATTATAACTTCTTGACTTGACCACGACTATGTGAGTACCATTACATTCTCGTTCTATACAATATAGTAATCTTTGGTGACCCCCTCCCGGTGCCAAAGCTGGATCTGCCCTCGTCTGAAACTCATTATGTTATTACCAAAGTAATAATTATAACGTGCCTGATTCACATAAAACTACCACGAAGTAGTAATATTTGTGATAGGTATTCCTAAAACTAGTAAGTATTGCCATCTGAGAAAAAACTGAATAAATTGAAGTACCTACTGAAAAAAGTAGAAGTAGACACAAATCTAACCAAATAGAGAGATAGAGATAGATGCAAAACGTATCAGTAGGTACCTGCAGAATAGTATGACGGTATTAAAAGTAATGTATGCTTCAGTATTGCTTTTAAAACCAATAACGCTACATTTTTAAAAATTCGAGAGATTTTAACACGTTTATCACACGTCGCATCCATAAAATAAAAGGGTTTGATGGCGAGTATTTCTGTTTGCTAATGTTTCAGAAATGTTGATCCAAAAAGAGATATTCAACTTTAAACAGAGTTTATAAAATTCACGAAATAAGTCAAAAGAGATTATTGAAATACGGTGGTAGAAAACAGTTTGCGTGTCAACTGTTCGCAGAATCACTACCTAAGTAGGGTGATTTATTTTTTTGGTAGCTTTATTTTTTAAAAACTGGTAGCCCTAAATTGCAATGACAATTCATTTTGGTGACCTATGTTTTGTTTGAATTTAATTTCATTCAATAAATATCAATAAATTGGTGTCTGTACTGCAAATAATAAATAAGATTACAATGGCCACAACCCTTGAAGACCAGTCCATCTGGGAAGATGGGGAGGAAGCGCTTAGCGAGGAAGTTCTCCGAATGCCGACCGACGAAATCATCAGCCGCACGAGACTTCTCGACAACGAAATCAAGATCATGAAGAGCGAAGTGATGAGAATCTCTCACGAACTGCAGGCACAGAATGACAAAATCAAAGAAAATACCGAGAAAATCAAAGTAAACAAGACCTTGCCCTACCTTGTATCGAATGTCATCGAACTGTTGGATGTGGACCCTCAAGAAGAAGAGGAAGATGGTGCTGTCGTAGACCTAGATTCGCAGCGTAAAGGCAAATGCGCGGTGATAAAGACCTCCACACGTCAAACTTACTTTTTGCCAGTCATTGGGCTTGTAGACGCTGAGAAACTGAAGCCTGGAGATTTAGTAGGTGTAAACAAAGATTCTTATTTGATTTTGGAGACGCTGCCGGCGGAATATGACGCCAGGGTGAAGGCTATGGAGGTGGACGAGAGGCCTACAGAGCAGTACTCTGATATTGGTGGACTGGACAAGCAAATTCAGGTTAGTGTGTTTACATCATAATTTAAAAAAGTAAAGCAAATGGAATAATTAATAATAGGCTTATAAATAAAAATTGACCTACTTCAAAAGATTATTTGTATGACCCAAAATTCACTTGATTTATTATAAAAATTGTAATTACTTCCTAGAAACTTTATTACTGAATATTTTCTCATATGCTTTAGAGAGTATACATAGTGACATCATATTTAGTTGTTTGATCGTTTACTAAATCCACATAACAACAATATTCTACATGCATCAGCTGTCATATATAACTGGTATTAGAATCCCTAAAGTCCGTGACAAAATATCATACAATTTATTTACTGCCTGTAAATATTCTCCTATACAAATTCTTACAATTCCAGGAGTTAATAGAAGCAGTAGTACTCCCAATGACACACAAGGAGAAGTTTGTGAACCTGGGCATCCATCCTCCAAAGGGGGTGCTCCTCTATGGACCTCCAGGAACAGGCAAGACTCTCCTGGCGAGGGCTTGTGCTGCACAAACTAAGTCTACATTCTTGAAGTTGGCTGGACCACAGCTTGTGCAGATGTTTATTGGTTAGTGTTAGGTGTAAATATGTAATATTTTTGAACTGATTCACATGGTGGTAGGGTGTTTTCTAATGCTCACCTGGTTAGCTACCACCATCAAGTTGTAAAATCTGTCGCCAAGCACCTAATGGTGTGTTCCGGCAGCCGTCCTTGAGAGCTAGTGTATTCCAGACTAGGCATGCTCCATTTAAGGCTACAGTATTGCTTACTTCTGTGGTTTTACGAACTTGAGCTCAAATGCCTAGCTGTGTAGGATAAACAAAAGCTAAACTAAATAAAAAAGAAAATACTTATAAGAGAGTGAAAAACAAATTCCAATGACAGGCAAGAGTCAAATTATCTTCTGGGTGCCTTGTCCTTTAAGCCACTAGTTATTAATATTTTTCCCACTACTGGGCACAGATCTCTAGAAGGGGTGTACGCCATAGATCATTCACCACGCTGCCGCTGGCCAAATTGCGGGGGGGGGGACTACATTTCATCTTCAAAAGCCAGAGATAGCAGCAAATATTATCTCTATCTCTATATATGCTGATTTGTACCCAAGAGTTTAGAGTTAAATTTTTGGGTTACTTATCATAAAATTGCTTAACAAAGACATTAAATATATTTGTACAATTCAGGTGACGGTGCGAAGTTGGTCCGCGACGCGTTCGCCCTGGCCAAAGAGAAAGCTCCGGCTATTATCTTCATTGACGAATTGGACGCCATAGGAACCAAGCGTTTCGACTCTGAGAAGGCAGGAGACAGGGAGGTGCAAAGAACTATGCTGGAGCTTCTCAACCAACTCGATGGCTTCAGCTCCACTTCTGATATCAAGGTCAGTTTTCTCCAGTATTTTGGGCCATTCATAAGACAATTTTTCGCTGAGAAATCGAGTATTCTGTCGAGTACCTTCTCCTATTTGAAGTTTATATACTGAATAAATATATTCAGTGCAATTACATCCCTTTCATAGGGGAGATCCATACCCTGCAGTGGGACGCAATGGGTCGATATGTCTGGTCCAGTATGTTGATTTTGCGTCATGTCACACTGATTTAGATTTTTGAATTCTAAAATTGTTGAACTTTGAAATATCTAAATGTTGAATTCCTACATTGTCCAGGTTATAGCGGCCACTAACCGCGTGGACATCTTGGATCCCGCTCTGCTCCGCTCTGGACGTCTTGACAGGAAGATTGAGTTCCCACACCCCAACGAGGAGGCGAGAGCTAGAATCATGCAGATTCACTCACGGTAACTTAATACTAATCAGACTAGTAAAGATTGGCTATCGGAACATGGTAGAGGGTAGGGCTGCAGTGTTGCTGACTTCCATGGTTGTGCGAGCTTTTGGTCAAATTCGTAGCTGATGAAAATGGAGGCGCCACAGACTCCTACAAAATGCTTTTATGCTTTTAATATATGAACTGCCAGATTGTGAAATTCGTTACTGGCTTCTCTATTCCCCGATAGGCGCGTGATAGATAGAAGACTTGTTGGTGAATTATTCTCTTTTAAGCAAGTGTGCTCTATCTTAGGCCATGTCGGCTGTCGCTTTACATCACACAAGATGCGGCCAAGCGCAAAAAAAATGCGATTTTGGTTTTAAAACTTATTAAATAAAATCATATAATTCCGTGATTCCGTTCTATCCATCCAAAAGTTGCCTGGAAGAAATTGCTTTACTGTACTGTTTAATATACTAACATTTTATAGATCTGTCTTGCTTTTGTTTTTTGTTTAGTGTGCAATAAAGCTATATTAATTAATTATTATCAATCATTTTCCATTGACGATGAATAAAAATAAAAATAAGAAAATGATTTAAGACACAGAATAAGAATAAGATGATAGTAAAAAGATATTCTGTTTATGGGTAAATCACACGAGACTAAGTCGTGATAATGTCGCCGCCATCTCACATAATATTCTTGCGCTTTTTAAATGAAAAAGATAACGCGGTAATGTTTGCGATGGGCATAGTCTGATATTGTCTAAAAATAAATTACATAATACATCAATACCTTTTTCAAAATTCTACAATATATGAATGGTTTCCTCTAAACTTTTTAGTTCATACATCTTGATGCAATTTGTAGCGATGAGGGTCGAATGGTTAGTGGGGTCGATTCCCGTGCAAAAGGTACGAGGTTCGATCCCACGAAACATGCAAAAAGAGTCCGAGCTACCGGTGAAGGAAAACATCGTGAGGAAACCATAGCATGGTGGCAGGGCGTTTCCTATCGCTCGCCTAGTTAGCTACCACCCTCAAGTTGTTGTCGCCAAGCGACAGATTTTACAACTTTACCTTACCTACAATGTGTTCCAGTAGCTCTTCCTTGAGAGCCAGTGTATTATAGACTAGGCAAGATCCATCTAGGGCTACAGTATCGCTAACTTCAGTGGTCGTGCGAACTTGTGGTCAAATGCCTAGCTGTGCAGGATAAAAAAAAAACATGTTACCCTAGTCAGTGAATTAAATATGTCGTCCATCAGCAAACTAAACATTAGGTCGTTTTTGAATTGACAGGAAAAAAGTCTGATAAATGTTGTACCATTATTTTATTGTTTCCAGAAAAATGAACGTAAGTCCCGACGTGAACTTCGAAGAATTATCTCGTTCGACGGATGACTTCAACGGTGCTCAATGCAAGGCAGTCTGCGTGGAAGCAGGCATGATAGCACTACGTAGGTCTGCCGCCGCGGTCACTCATGAGGACTTTATGGACGCCATTCTAGAAGTGCAGGCCAAGAAGAAGGCCAACCTTAGCTACTATGCTTGATGTATCGTACTTTTATGTGTAAGAAATTAATAATTAAATTTACAATAGTCCAATTTGTGTTTTTGTTTTATAAAATTAAGTGGTTATAATAACGCCAAATACCCGAAACTTTTCAGAGACTAGTACCCGGTCTGATAACACTAAGTGTCGACATTACGTCATTACGCGGTCGCTGTTACTACCACTATGAACGTATGAACGCCATCTTGGTAATGCAGGCCAAGAAGAAGTCCATCATTAGCTCTAATGAGCTTGATGTATCGTAACTACTTTAATGTGAAAAAATTATAATTTGTATGATGAGCGAAGCGTCTTAGCTTCGATTCTGGCGTAATATTATTTCGTCTGAATGTTGGAATTCGCGTAGTTGTAGTAAACAACTAGTCTTGACGAAGTGGATAAGGTAATTTTTACGAATATTTGTCGTTAGATATTTCTTATGTTGGTTATCTCAAAAAGGTTGATAGTTATTATAGCTATGCTGTCATATACTTATGCACATACATATGCGTTACATACATAATCATAATTGAGATTTCGGAATGTGTACACCACACCTAAACTCAGAAAAATCAGTAAGTATATGGATAATCAAAACACCAAATACGAACGATGTCATAGCAGGGTTTTGGTTAAGGTCATTATTACTTACTATAATTTATTTTATTAGGTACTCTTTTATTTGAATTTGTACCATTGTGTGGGGTTAAAAGTCTAGAGTGGTGGTGGTGCTAAGAGACGTGGTACAAACACAGATGGCGCTTTTTTACATTTCTTTTTGATTTGAAGAGAATATTAAGAACGCATTCATAAAACGAATGACAGCTGATTTGCGCGTGCGTGTGCGAAAATTTGAAACATGAAAGAATGAATTTTGACAAATTTTCGTGATATTGATAGTTTAATTTACAATAATTCCGGTTATTAACAGAAATGTGAAATTCAGAGTGCTTCCTGAAAATTAACTCGCGCCGTAATAACACCGGCTAAGCCAACAACTCCGATAGTCGTAAGTACTATAACCTTATTTTAGCGAATCGCAGAAATGACTTCTTGCGAATATTTTGGTTGTGTTAATGAGAATACCGCATTGTTATCGATTTATGAATGCTGCGATGTTAATACAGTTTGCGGCGTGATTGTGTTGTAGCTTTGGGCTTGTACAATTAACGCTTGTATATTATTGTTGTCCAAAACTTATCCTGATCCTCATAAATTTAATGTAACCGGCTTTACTTGCCCAATTTATAAATTTATTTTGAATATCTATTTATCTAATGTTGTAGTTCTTCTTTCTTAATATCTGAGTGTAAAAATTCATATGTAGGTATATTATCTGATATACCTACTAAATTACTCCTGTATCTATTTATTGTCTTAAAAAATCCCTAACAATAGTATTCAACACTTTTTCACATAATAAAATCATTAAAAAAGAATTAAAACTGTATTTTAAATGTTTGCAATAGTATACAATGGACTCTGAAGATGAGAGCCGGCCTTGTTCTAAGGTATCTTCTGATGATATACCACAAGTACACACAAAATGCAACCAGAACCGTCCACACACCAGGTCTCTTATATTTTTAATATATTTAATCTTTTATGTATTTGTTATAACTATTATATTTTAAAATTGAAACCCAAAAAAGCTGTTATGTGAATGAGAATATATTTATTAAAGTCAGTCAGAGGTTACATTATTTGAGCTATTAATTTAGTAACTTACCTTTAATAAATATATAGTACCATCAGTAAATCTCATTGACTGACTAAGGTACATTCTATAACTTGCAATAAAAAAATCAATCTAAAAAAACTCTATGAATTAAAAAGTTCATAAAAAACCTTTTTAGATTGTAGGTAATGTATGTATACAATATTTTTTGGGTTTCAGCCTTTTTTATCTCTACACTACATAAATACATCAGGCCTTCACTGCTTAATTATAGCGTATAATCAATTAATGATTAACCAAACACATTTTCACTTTTATGTTATTAAATTTTATTAATTTATTTATTTACCTTGCATACACCTAGTATAAGTCATTTGCTTGATAATGTTAACATTAAATAATATTATTATATGATTTTTACCAAAAAAAAAAACTTGATTATAGGACTTTTAATAATTATATATAAAACTAAAAGTTGTTTTATTGTTTGTGTGTAGAAAATGGCACACACAAATTATGTATGAAATGATATGATCTGTGTAAAATTGATGCTATGATTTTGAAAAACATTTGGTACTAACAAAAATAAAAGTTTGTTATGAGAAGTATTGTGGGTAATGTGGCAGGGCACAGCTACTTGACTTATATATTAAATCACCTATTATTATTTAACCCTTGACTTTAAATGTTTATTAAATTGGCATGCAGTGTTTTTTTTCTGTTGATGATTAATATAACTGTCATGAGTGTTTTGGGTAGGGTAACTTTGAATACCATATGAAAGTGGTTAGGTATGTACAGGGTTATCAGTTGCCATTGTCCTAAGCTCGAAGTAGGTTACTAGAATCATAATTATGAACAAATTGTACTATAATACCAATTCAGAAATGGAACGAAAATAACAGTTGTCCATTACTTATTTATGTACAATATTTTTTCCATAGTAGCTTATTTCTGGGGTTCCGTATCTAAAAGATATAAACAGAACCATATTATTAAGACTTCACTGTCCATCTGTCTGTCATCAGGCTGTATCTCTATTCTATATTAATGTATGGCCTCTGTGACTATGTCAGAACTTTGCTAATAGGCTGTATATCATGAAATGTGATAGGTAAATAGTTGACATTTTCACAGATGATGAATATTTGCTTTAAATATTCCTTCAAATGTTTCCCCATTCCATTAAAACGTATTTTTTTCGTTCGTGCGCGAGTTTAAATCGATTTGACAAAAATTGATTTCCAGGCTGAAAAAACATTTAATTAATGATCAAAATCCTTTCTTTTTTTTTCAATGATAAACACTCAGAATTAGATGCATTGGCGCTTTTGAACATAATTATATTATTTTATTACTACTCATACTCAGAAAATGGGACTGTCAATAATGAACAGGTTGAAAGTAATACTGTTGAGTTCTAGGGAGATTCGTTATCAACTGACAGCTGAATAATTATATTAAAAAAGCTCTATTTAGTCCCTCGAGCTATTGGCGCCTTAAACTTAAAACAAATTGTGCAATGTTATTTTAAACATTAAATCTAAAACCGTTCAAAAAGTCTAACATTTCATTGAAAACTTGCTTTAAAACTTAAAGTGATTTGCAAAAGTGCTAACGTGATAGCGAATATGCCTGTCATTGCAAAGCGCCACAGTTTTATTGAGTGCTATTATTTATTCTGTGACACTGCGCACTTAATTCACCTTCAAACATTTTATTCATTATTATCGTCACACCCTTTAAACCTACACTACAACAAACTGTAGGTAACAAGAATTGAATCGATCGCCTGTACTCGCGACAAGGCAGGCCGTGTACTGGGTTACAAGTTAGCAGTTACAAGTTACTACTTCTACTACAATAAATATTTATCAAAAATCAGGTTAAAATTACATTAAAACACAAAAGTCGGTCTCTTTCGCACAACGACTTCGAGTCTCTTTTCTTTAATCTTTACAAGTGTTTGAAGTGGTAAGAAGCGATTTCGAAAAACCTGCAAATACTAGATCACTATATCTGAAAGAGTGAAACCGCAGGACGTAACCTATGACCATTTGAAAATGAAGACCAATTCAATGATACCTCGCTCGTTAAAATCGACAATCGGTTCTAACTGGAGGGCCACAAGGAGACATGCGTACTTAAATACAAATATCCACTCGAAAAACATTACCCTCGTTTTGGGCAGTCGAGTATAAAAGTTCCTAAATAGTGGTACATATTATAACCAAGCCATTTATGAGTTGCTAGAATTCTGACTCACCCCTTCTATCTAGTTAGAGTTCTCTTTTCAGAATTAGTTCTGTTTAAATGTTCCCTGTGTTAATTCTCCAAACTTCTGCCTGTCGAGGTTTGCGGGATGGACGGAAGTGCGCAAACTGGAAGGCATAAACTTAAAAATGAAGTTCTCCAGAAGTTGGTACTAGACATAATAATTGACAACATTTAAAAATTTTTTACCCTCATATTACGACAATGGAAATAAAAATGACAAATAACATACATCTATTTTTTATTTTATTCACTATGTAATAATTACGTTTTTAGAGATTATTTGTAAATAAAAAGTTCGGCATAATGTTATTCTCGTCGAAATCTCGTGAAAAAATGATGTCATTAGTTATCTGTATTTTTGTTGCTTGTTTTGGTATGGTTGATACAGATTTTTAGTTTGAACTCTTCATTACATTATCTTGAAATGGTTTTCGAATTTCCATCACTTTGCAAAAATGAAAAGTTGACAATTGTCTAAACAATTAATTATACATACCCTAGTGTATCAATCACACATGGATCCCTCACCAGATATACCAAAGCAAATCCGTTTATGAAAATCGAAAAAGCATGCAAATGAATTTAGAATCAATAGCTATTTTTGGTATATACGGTAGCTCTGTACATGGTATCAGTCACCTGTGTGCAGTGAACCATCCGACCCTGACAAATGCGAGGATTGTGCCATTGTTCCGGTTAAGCAACATAAAAAGCTAGATTTGTGCCGCCTGTCTCTATCCGCGAATGCAGGCCGTTCGTTTGTTTGCCATCTCTTTGCAAACAATGTTTCAATGGTTATCGCCAAAATGAAAAGCTGTTGACTTGTAAATGAAGGCTGGATACGGTTAATGTTATGATCATAGGTTATGGGTTTGCTTTCTAGTCGAATATGTCTGTCGGAGTTGTGACTGTCTAATTGTCATTACCTATTGTAGATTTTGTACAAGGTCGAGGAAGGCTTTAAACATGTTGATGTTGAAAACAGGAGTTAGTGCTATACGGTTGTCAAGGCAAAGCGATTATAGAAGCCTATCGCAGACGCTTAACTCTAGCGTTATTTGAGGATTGTGATCATAAAATGCCTAAGAAACTTTTACTAGCTTAAACAATATCAAGGAATACTGGCTACGGAAGACGAGAATGTTCCCTCGCTGGTCGTAAAACAGAACCTTCGAGCTTGGGGGGTTTGAGGTGGCAATTTTACCACTCGTGCAGAATTGAAATAAGGAAAAATACTGCTGTACATACTACAACGTCGTCTAAAGGCATGAACATTGAACAGCAAGACGTGGTTTCAGTTGGTCAGTTAGTTTTAGTGAAGAAGGAAACCGACGCGTTATTTTTCCTTGAAAATGTTTGATTGTACCTGATAGACTTGGAGAGCATGGTTTTTAAAATCATATAGACATTTCACCACCAGCTCCCACGACTACGGTAGTCAGCGATACTGTGGCCCTAAATGGAGCACGCCTAATATTATAACTGGTCGGAGTAGTATTATAGTTATTTTGTTAAAAATATTATTGTATATATTTATTGGCAGTTTCCATTTATTAAACATCAATCGGAAAGAAGGATCGTATCTTAAAACGGTTGAATAGTTTCTGAAGCTTTATTTTTTCATTGGGTAGTCGTTTTTAGAAAATCTACCTGAATGACCAAAATGAGAGAAAGTCTAGTCGACAAATTCTGACTATACTTTGATTCTTCAGACATTTAGTCATCATAAAACTATATGCAAGCGAAATATACGCCATATATCAATCTCTAATATAGTCAAACGGTGATTCGCGATGCTTATCAGCGGTTACACCGCGCCGACAGGCACCGTATTTTCTCAACCCCTAATTTCCATGTGGTAGCGATTTTCGTACCCCTTCATCACAGGCAGACCAGCAATCAGTCGGTCGTCGGCAGCCGGCCGTGACGGTCGTGTTGTGCTCACTCTCACTATCGCAACCCGCGGTGTTTATTTACATCGATACCGGTGACTCAGTCGGGCTCAGAATCGCACGTGCCGAGGTTTCCACGCAAGATGGGCAAGATTTTTGTGTGAGTAACTTGAATTAATTTAGACATTTTAAACAGCTGTTCCGTTAGCTTGGTGTTATTTTTTTGTTGTTATTGTACCGAAGTTATCGTGTTTTTTTCTATTACTTAAACTTTTCCAATTTATGAGACCGTTTAGTCAAGGTCGCACAGTTGGAAGTGCTGTAAAATTTTCAAATATTTCACAGCGTAATTCAAGTGACTTAATCGAAGATTCAAAATTTTCGAGGCTGGACAAAGATCTTAAATAAGGGTTAGAAAAAGCGAAAAACTTTAGTAGCTATGTCCATCATGAATAATAGAAACTACGGCATGTAGTACGTTATGCATAATTCAAAGCGTAAATATTCCAATTACCAGCTGGAAATAACACGGTAAGTACCTATACGATACCTTGTTACATAAACAAATCGGTGTTGATTATATCTTTAACGTTCTCTTTGTATCCGACTTGCCTGCCCGTTTAATTTTAACCATAACACATCATAATTTTGGCTAATTATCCAATTGTATTCGTGCAAATTGTTTATTACGTGTTTCGCGAACATTACGTCTAGGCGATAGAATATTTATATATGTGTAATTCACCTTCTAAAATTTACACTTTTAACCGACTTCAGAAAAGATTCAATTTGTCGGAATATTTTTTTATTTATGTATCCCGATTTCTCAGAGACGCCAGGACTGATTTAAACAATTTTTTTTTGGTTTATAAGTATTAGTATACTCTCCTGCTGATTTCATAAAATTGGTTCAGTGGTTTGGTATAATTTAAATATCTGAAAAAAAAAATTAAGTGGGTGTATCACATTTTTTAGTATCAGGTACCTACTTGTTTTATAACTAACCTATTTCATTGTGTCATGTTATGGTTCACCATAAATACTATAACATTATTATTTTTACAAATTATCCATTTACATTATGGCGTTGTGTTTAATTTCTTAATTCTCTCTTTTGATCTGAAATATATGTGTGTAATTTGCCTCATAAAATGAACACCAGCAGCTTCTGTAAGACTTCTATTGCATTTTTGCGAACAGCTAAAATATAGCTTTAAAATTTTAAACTGATGCATTTCCCAGAGCTCTCGAAACATCTTCAGCATATTATCGAGATTACAAAAGGGCTTCCTGGTTACCGGCGCGAAGCGTTTTTGCATAAAATGCACCCGAAGCGAATTTTCAAGTGATGTAATTTTAACACGCTATTATTATCTTAGAAACTTTGAACGTAATTTACGAACTTATTTAATTCCATCATCAAAACCTAAACAATGTCCTCAAGAAAAAGTAGTAACTACCAACCGGCCAACCTACTTACGAGCTTGCCCAATGTTTGTTCAAAGCTGTCGTGCGCACACAAAATTGTTAATCCTCAATGATTTATGTACGTAACCCAATTTATCCATGTGCATGTTGGATGATCGACGTTATAGCTTGCACCGCTATCGGTGCTTGCATCCACAGTTATTGGTGAAGTCACGAAAGCTCTACAGTTAGAGCAACTCCTTTGAAGAAAGATAGACACTGAAATTTTTGCTATAGTGTTGTACCTATTGACAGAAGATGAGATCGACAACAGCGGTTGTATAATACAGGTCAGGGATTGAATGTCCCTACAATACAACACACACATCACCAAAAAGATACGTTGTGTGGTGGTGGTGGTGGCCTTTTAGCAAAAACAATCAAACTTTTGAAGGTTTTTGACAAAATCATAAACAATAGATTTACCTATATTATATAAATCATATGTTCCATCCAACCTTTGGATGGAGATTTTTGACAAAAACATGAATTAAGATTTTTGACAAAATCATGAATAAATTGAATGGTGGTCATTGGTGGGTACTCGTATCTAGGGAAAATGGCTTGTATAATCTTATGATTGCTCATACATTAATCTTGCTCGTACGACAAAGAGCGGTTGACAGGTTGGGTGGGGTACCCATTCCAGGTTAAAGATAATTTGCGTAATATTCATACTTAAATCACCCTTTTATGCATATTGAAAGATGGACGTGTTAGTTTGCTTCGGTGCTTGCATCCAGAGTTATTGGTTAAGTCACGAAAGCCTAACTGTAGCACCCCCATAAAAAAATTTGCTTATCTAATGTTTTGTTTCGATGTCCTATTGCACATTAATCTTACACGTATGGAAAAGAGGAGTAGAAAAGTTTGGTGGGACACTTTTGGTTAGAAGGTGATTTGTAACGTAACCCAATTCATACATAGTTCTTATGACAGACGTGGTGTAGCTGCATACCATCTACCACGCTATGTCGTAGCTATCGGAGCTAGCATCTTTATTTATTGCTGAAGTCACGGAATCTTTAACTGTAATCTTATGAAATAATGGTTGTGAATGCGGAAGATTGCATTAAAGTCAAAAATAATCTGGACAGATGTTAAGTGGAACTTATACTGGTACTAGTCTAGATGAAATTTAGGTCGAAGTTAGCTTATGCAGTGTATTAATGAATATTCTACTTTTGATCCCCGAAAAGTGAAGTGGTTAATCAACTGTCTGGATGATCATTATGTTCACCGCAGGTTAAATCGCGGGCAGCTAGTTTAGAACAAAGGATTGCTATGTGAAGTATTGTGAAGAAAGAAACGTGAGGTCTTTAGTCACCACTAGTCACCAGTCTCGTTGTCAGTCAGTTGCTGTTCTATAACCGTCCCAAGTTCAACACCGCTCCAAATATAGCTTCCTTCCTCGCCAATCGTGGAGCTAATTTTACGAACAGTTTAGCCCGCCGCGGTTCAATTTGCTAATATCTTTGCGTTGAGATAACTAAAATAAATGAATGACACGTTTGCTGTACACGGTCCATAGAATCAACGAGTAGGTATGCTAGTTTGATGTAGTGTTGGTTAGTAAACCATATATGATTTGATGAAAACAGTGTGAATAATATCTTAAAAACCTTCAAAACTCATAGATTTCTCAGAGATGCCTGACCTAGATGAAAAAAAAATATTCGATAGGGTATACTTTCCTATGAGTCCCATATAAATTTAATCAAAATCAGTCTATTTTTTGGTTACCGTAAATATGTATGTATTTAATTGTCTTAGACTTAATTGCAGAATTTTTTCTTGTAACGTAGGTTTTATATAGAGAAATATGTGTTGGAGTTGGAAGATAAAACTACAAACATAAAAAAACAGAAAGTCATACTCGTATTTTTGACAATGTCAGTATGGGGATATCCCTGGCTAAGTATTTTAATAAAAAGATGGTGACTCATTTTGTCCCTTTTCTCTGTATGCACTCTCGTCTCTATTTTAAACATATCATATCTAAAATTTAAAAAGTAATACTAAATTTAACTACCCATTTCAATTGCCAACGTATTCATAACCTTTATTCAGCACGTACGGCCCCATAACTATCAATAACACTACAAATCACCTTATCTACGTGAAAACGATCGAAAGCTAATGAAAAATTTATCGACAAGCCTCGTGTATTAATAAATTACTGATTAATAGCTCTTAATGCGATAAAACCTTCCATTATTTAATGTGGACTTAAAAGATATCATTGAATTATGTTATATCCCAAAGACAAACGACTTAGCCGAACCCCTTTCTTCCCTTATTCCCTTCGACCAAAGTTGATTTTTCGTTCAAGTAATCTTCAAACTTTGAAGTGCTTTATTCCATGCGATTGTCGTTAAAAGAAAAGTCCCGGAAACATCCCTATTATCCGGAATTAACCCTGCTCGGATATTACAAGGGTAATAAAAATCCCGAGGTAATGCCGTGCACCCTACGTCTTGGTGAGGGTAGGTTGGGGCTAGGGCGACCCCCTTCCGGACATGTGGAAGGGATCAATACCAGTACGCACGTTGTCAAGGATACCCGCACTTCCCCTTTTTATTATGCTCTCAGTTATTTGGGACTTGCCTGAGAGGTAGGTCACGTCCATTTTACAACTTCTGAGAAGCAGCCTCCGAGTTTTTTAGTATTGAACTTTTCTGCAAATTCTACGATGACAAGAGCATTTCCTTGCATGCCAAAAATATATTAGATTAATGTCTCTTAAAGTAAGTCACCATAGGTCGTACATAATTTCTCTATTTAGAACATGGGCTTTCCGAATTGAAAACTTATGTCCTGTAAAACTTCCAATGGCACAGAACGGAGGCTTTTTGTATGGATACCTCAAGTTCTGCAAAAATTCCCTATTGCTCAGAACTCAGTCTTTTCGTATTCGTATTTCATTCTACTGCAATTACGTGATTTAGTAGCAAATGTATAATAAAATTCAACCATGCATTGAGGAGGCTAAATTTGATTTACGAGTACGTGTGTCTGTTTCCTATTTTGGGTTTGCTGGTCGTTATGACATTCACACGGCCTTATAGACGGAGGTGAAAAATATTTTTCTTGCTTGAAAAGAAATGTCAATCACGTCCTACAGAGAGAAACAAGCGACTTCGTATCTAATGCTGGTTATACCGAATGTGCCTGATCGCATTCAGTTGGCCTTGAGACAAAACAGTACGTTTTATAAACCTGGTAGATGGTCCATGTATCTCAGCTTAAAAGTAAGAACGTCAGCTGTCTACTACTGTATGGCAGTTTACAGTTTGTAAATATAAAAAAAATATATAATAGCGTTAATAATGAATGAATGAATTAAAGCGCATCAGTCGCGTCTTATGACATAAACTAACGCAAATGGTTGTGTCGGCTCATAAAATATTAATCACTTCCTTATCTTTATTAATTTGAATTCTTTATCGTTTATTGCGAGAGTTCAATAAACTGTGGGTGGTTTTTTGTAATTTCTCCAGACTTCCTCCCACGTACGAATTAGGATAGTGTTCGCGACCGGAATACTTGATTAGATTGTATAATATACATATACCTACGTTAAGATACCTATGTATATGTAATGTTGAAGTATTCTAGGGAAGTAAAGTCACAATACGAGTAAATTGGACTTAATTTTTATTTATCTGGCGGAATGCGTATAAGTTTTTCATAATCAAAAGCGTAAAGATTTTCTAGAGACGTTATATGACAAAATCGATTTATTTGCTCCAAAGCTATTAAAAAATTTGGTTGGTTACAAGTCAGTTGTTCTATGCATTCGGACAGTTCATAAACCTTTTGTAAAACCTTAATCTTTTGTAAAAATAAAGTTGTTTTCAACGACTTTAAAAAAGAGGTCCTTGCGCCCTAACATTTAAAAATAAATCGTCGAATGAGAAACTTCTAATTTCTTTTTTGTATATGGTGTAATTTACCTACGTCTCGCAGTTCTGTAAGACGCTTATTCCCAGTTACCCCGTATACCTTGGCATTATATTTCTGTTCGTAACTTTACACATAACCTTCGTTATATTATTCCAAGTCTTGCATGCTAATACTTCGTGTCCGAAAACATTTTAGCTGTTTCATTGCGCTACAGTTTACTCAACTTTGTTATCTCTCAAATAAAATAGTTTTAAAAGTGCTGGTTTACAGTTGGATTGAGCATTCAGTCGGATTGACCTTGCACAAAAATTTGTGCTAAAACCGGAAATAATAAAAAATTAATGAAAAACTAACGTAACAACCGACTTCGAATCGGCAGATGCCTTAACAAAATATGCTTAGTTATTGTTATTTGAAAAACCAAACTACTGCACCGAATTCGAAAAAGTTTACGAAATAAGTTTTCGAACAAAAAATATTTTTTCAAATTAGTTCAAGCGGCTCTCAAACATCGGAGAACTTACAGCAAGAACCTCCTCCTTTTTTGTAGTCGATTACAAAGGGTGGGATTATAAGTCGCAATTGTTTGTTTCCTATAACAACCATAGGCTATTTTAAAGGCCTTCAGGCAGCCTATAAACTCTGACACCACTTCGCCTATACGAAGATTAAAATGGTGTTAAATGAGAAAACAGCCCGAAATAAACTCCCATGTGCAAAGATCTGTGGCATTAGGTCAGTGCTAGGCGGTGTGTCGTCACTGCAAATAAATCTGTATCTGACCAAACGTGAAATTCAAAGACGCGACTATTTCGGTAGATTAATAAGTGTATATACAAATGTAACAGAGGTGTGACAATACTTAAGGGTGTTAGTCTTCCAATCAGAGAACCCACTGTAGAAGAAAGTTTTGCGAACACAAAAAAAGACGTTTTTATAAAAAAATTGGTCACGTGACCAGTCAAGCTGTATGGAAGATCATATATTTTTTCTCGAATGTTGCAAAAAAACGTTCTACAATGGGTTTACTTTGATGGGTAGACTAACACTCTTAATTATTGTCACACATTTCTGTTACACGTTGACGGCTCAAGTGGCTCTGATTCTAGTCTGGTAAAATTTTCTCTCGTTGTCAGTCAGTAAGTATGTTTGTTTGGATGGTACTTGCGTACAAATCTTAGTTTTTTTAATTGACTGATCAGCAGAACTGGTACCCAATAATCATCTTACTAATAATTTCAATTAAATCATAAATTCATTCAGTTACATAGACTTACATACAACTTTGCTAGTCTACGTGTGGCGGACTATGACTTACAACCATAACAGTGGAAATTTACTGTTAGCTGCACTGATGGTAATAATTTACTTATCCATCTCGGAAAGAGTATTTTATATATGAGAGCAAAAGCTGTTTTTATCCGCTAGAGGATAAAGTAAATTGAATTTAGAGCATCGTGTGCACTATGGTAGTGAATTTAAATCATTATAAACCTATATATTTCTACTTCTACGGTGCCGAATTTATCATACAACTTTTTCTATTAAATTTTTGATTTGCTTTGTTTCGCGCGCCTTATGTTTGTATTTAGTCATTTCTAGTCTGAGAAAAGTTACGTGTTGCACTGGAATTCAAAGATTGTTCATCGTATTCCCTCGCTAATGCTCAAGATTCTAATTTATGAATCCTTCGCTAGCTCGGTCATAAAAGTTAAGCACGCGGATAAAAATCAAATTTGCACTCTTGTATAACAAATAACTATTACTAGTAAGATGCTGTTAGTAAACAACATAACAGTAAAGAGCTCGTTCGTTCTCATCGTTTGTTCTTCTACTCCTCAGCAACTGAGTGACGATTGATTTATTGCACATATATACTCGTAGTTTGAGGTCTGGAAAGTGCCAGAAGCTACTGCATATATCGTGCATAAAGCCGCTCGTAAAAGCTAGTTACCTAAAAGAGATGTTTTATAAATTTATGGAGCTCCGGCATCCGGCAGTGTACCATAAATACGTTAGGGATTATTTATCTTTATTCTATGAAAAAAATTGAAAATAAAGTAACTCATAGCAGTATACAAAATTAATTTCGCAATATTTCCATGTTTTTTACCCTAAAAACCGATTTGGACATTTGTTGCTGTCAATTTTGATATTTGTGAAGGGCAGTACAATTCATAGACCAATGTGACCATTGGAGTCAACCTAGGATACAAAAATGTTTCAGGGATGCCATAATTCCACTACAATTCACAGACTTACATATTTTTGTACACAATGAAGGAGGAAGTGACTGATGCAGGTTTAATTAATATGCAGTATTAACCATATCTTTTAACATTTTATGGTAGACGTTCTGGCTGAAAATGAAACAAGTCTTTTGTACTTGTATTGTAAAATCATTTGGTAAGAATGCCATAGTTGTGTTATTTGTACCACGAGGCCTTGTTATTTGTTTTCCCGGGGGGCCTCGTTCTTTGGTGTAACTAGTGTAAAAAATTGGGTCACAACTTCGTAACATGCATACAAGTGTGTCAGACGTGAAGTGTTTGTTTCTAACCCCTTCGTATACAAGACTAAGCAAGTCTTCGATCCTTGACATTTTTATCCGATATCAAAATAAGGTGGAGTTTCTCAATTTATTGGAATCTAATAATTTGTTGATTGATATGGTTCTTCTAAAAATATTTCTTGTGGTAATCAAGATCGTTATAATTTCGCAGTGTCTGTATGTGCTTTCGATAAATTCCGGAGAAATAGACCAAAATGCGTAAAATTTATACAGATATTGAATTGTATATACTCGTAGATTAATTTATATAGATTTTGTATACTTTATCTGTAGATTTTATTTTTTCGTCGTATACAATTATTTTTATATTTTAATGGTGGCTCTCTTACATGTAAAAGGGGCTAAAACTATTTAAAAAGGTCTTATTATACGATCAAATGTTTTCGAATGTTTTTCAATCAGTACTTAATGTAGAACAACGATTTTTAACTTTGCTTCTGTAGAAAAGTAACTACTACTCGTTGTGAAACTGTCCACTTACGCCTTTTTAATAATTATTAGAATTATAATACAGAGATAGTTTAATTTCACGCTTATTACATCCGTACGGAGTTAGCAACACTAAAACAGATCTTATTTATTTAAATTACCGTTTAATGACGATTAATTTAACGACCATTCACTATATTACTGAAACTAGTACCACATAAATTAGAAAAAAAAACAAATTAACAGTTTTTTTTTTGGTACCTACCGAATTGAAGTCAGGTATCTCTTTTTTAAAATAAAGTTTTTCGTTATATCATTGGCATCTTTTCGGAGTAGTACCTAACCTAACCACAGAAAAAAATAGATTTTTTTTATATCGTATCAACCCACACTCTGTATAGTTAGTTATAGTTTCCCTGAAGGTGGTGTAGGCCATAGTCACTTATCTTAGATAGTTATAAGCCTTCTCCGACAAGCAGGTTTAAATTACACTATACGACTAATAACTTGCCAAACAGTCGCGGTTCTAGCATAGTCCAAATTATATGTTACTCAGCACAAAAACAACGGCTAAACGTATTAATTTATTAATTCACTTTCAACATCGCAAATACTCTTCTTTTTCGCTTCGCTGGTTTACCTACAAAGCGATAAAAAACGTAGGCTATTGTGTATGCAAATTAATGAAATAATTGCGACGGATTTTTAATAATTTTACCAGCGAATGTGATTTCATAATGTTTTGTTAGATATATTTCTTTGGAAACTTTAGATAATTTCACCAGCGCGATACTACATATATACGTACAGTAACATGTATGGTTTTTACCCGACTGTGAAAAAGGAGGGTTATGTTTTTGGAGTGTATGCATATATATATTTTTGGCCCTAGTGCCTAAACGGCTTGTCGTATTTTAATGTGAGCTGCGTCAATAGATTCCTCTTAGTCGTGAGAGTGACACAGGGTACCAACATCCAAATTAATGAAAAAAAGTTAGGGACTTTTGGCGTCAAAATGTAATATAAAAAAAAATTCAAGATACATCAAATGTGGTATCAAAATAAAGATTTATTGACGCTGATTACGAATATACAATAAAATTTTGCTAAATTTTGTTCTATTGTGGAGATCACTTAGATGGGTACATACTAACACCCTTAAGTTTAGTATTGTCACACCTTTCTGTTACACGTTTTATATATAACTTAGTTTGTAATAAGAAATACTAAGTTTAAGATACACAGGTTAAGATTTAGCTTCTAAAAACCTGTTATTCTGACTGTCGTATATTTTTACCCGACCTCGCACAATAGAGGGCTATGTGTTGTATTGTAGATCTAGTTACTACCTCTATTGTCTAATTTTTATTACTATTGTATTGTAGTTCTTATGATTATACGTCTTCTCAACAAGGCGCTAGAAACATTTATGTTTAAAAAAAAAAAGGTCGCATCCATCAAATGTTAAAACGGTAAATGTGCAGACTGCACTTGCTTTTTCACCAATTTCCTAGCTAACCTCTTTTTAACTTATTCAAACCAGATTTATTAAGTTCGTCAATTCTTTATTGCAGACACACAACAATAATTAATTGCAAGAGAAAAAAATCTTAATCTTTCAAAATATAGTGCTACAAGTGCTTATAGCTAAAAAGCGATCTCTTCCAGGCAATCTTATATATTATATAAATGATTAACTTAAAACACAAAATGTTATAATCAATACATACACTTACAAAATAGTATAATAATATATCATAGTAAAATAAAACAAATAAACAAGGTAGTTTAAGCAAGGGCCCTTAATACGTCCGAATCCTTTTTATATAAACGGCTTTTTTTTTCTCGAATCCAGTGTTGGTCCCGAAGAGGAAGTAGTTTATTATGAATATAGTGACCCATTTTTGGCTAAGCCGAAACCTTAACCGATATAGCCATGTGCAAAGAACTGGGTTAAACTATTGTTGTAGTTCAACCTTCAATTAATTAAAATGCCTTTCTAAATTATTCAGCACTCTCCGATTAAAAACTCCATTTCGCCCTCGCCGACCTTGAATTGACCTATTCACCTTAATTTAATGGAAATATGACGTTTATTCTATTGCTTTTTTGTAACGCACAATAGATTATTCGTTAGTGAAATTCCTAGTAAAAACAAGTAGGTTGTGACTTTAGAATAGCAACAACACGACTTTAAATCGGCAGGTATGATTTATTTATTTTGATTTACTGGATTAGATTTTATCAAAACCGGTCGAGATGTCGGAGAAATCCTGGAACACATATAAAATAAATATTTAATATAATTGTGAACCTCCTAAATTTTGGACGTTGGTTAATGAGTGAAGGCATCGCACTAAGAAGTCCACAATTTAGTAGGTTACTATTTTTTTTGTTGTTAACAAGGGGGCAATCTACAAGATACCAGACTACATTAGGGTGCAGCCGGGTTATGTAGAATTGTACCTACTAAAACCCTCCGGTAGTTTGCCGCGGTGCTTTATGGAGAGCTCCGGGATCTCTCGACGAACTCACCGGTGCCCTCTTTGCACAATGCTTCAGCACCTCCCTGGATAGCTAGCTGTCTCGTCCTTAACGTCAACGCGAGCCAAGCGCGTTGACATCTTCCCCGGGCTTGTGTTCAGAGCCCTAACTCAACTACCCTAACTCTGATCACCCTCAGGCCCAGATGTCCTCTTTTAGTCGCCTCTTACGACATGCAGGGGATGCCGCAGCAGTATACTAAGAACCCTGCATCAGGGTCAATAATTAAGTACCTAGTGTATGGTCTATACACAGCAATTGGACACTACTAAACAATAATTCTTTATTGCCACCACAGAAACACAGCACTAAAGAATGAATAAAAAATAACATGGCACAAAAGGCGGTCTTATACACTATAAATTGATACCTACAAATGTTACCCGCTAGCATGAAATATTTTTCTAAGATTTCAATGTTTGTAGTTTTACAATATATGATAGCCATACTAATATATTTAGGTTGTGCGTGTGAATTAGCGTTAGGCAAATTTAATTCAGTGCTGCCCTACCACATTCATAGTTCAGTATTTTGAACTTTATATTTATAGGCATAAAGTCGCTTTTAGGTATATTTAGTATTTGCGTGACTATGACACCGAATGGTAATATGGTTTGAATACAAGAATCGTTCAATCCGTTTAATAGTTCTGAAGTAGTAACATTTAAGGGCGCGTATCAAGTCAGATAATTGAAATTAGAATTGATTTTTACAATATGAAATAATATGCAGGTGATGAAAACTATGTTTTTAAAACTACAAAATAGTGAAAAGCTGTTAGTATCAAATGAAATTAAAATATTTCTCGGCAAATAATAATCCCAAAATCAAGTCCAATTTTTTAACAACCTCCACCTCACACGACAATGGACGTCAGCGACACTGTGGCCCTAGAATCAAGGCATGCTCCATCTAGGCCCTAGATGAGGCATCCCTAGTCTGGATACACAGTTTTTTCGATTTAGAAAAAATTGATTATCTTCAGCATTAGGGCATATCTGTTTGCCAAATAAATCAAATGCATAAGTACACTTACACCATAGTTTTCAATCTTAAAAAAAAGTATACTATCAAATATAAATATGTATATATATATTATCTCATAATAAATGTTGCTTGAGGTTTAGACGTAGGTAAGTGCGAAAGAGTCAGACTTTAGGCTGTACCTTCACTACACGCCCTCTTAAGAACTGCGCGTCACGAAGGAACACTACACTTCACACTGATAGTGATTTAATATTGTTTTCATCGGTTTCGCTGTTTTGGGGTGGTTTATGAACGCAGACCAAGCGACCGTGCACATAAATAATAGGTCCTTACGTATGAAATTGGCGTTTTGTCGTACTGGCCACTTTGATCTCAAATATCTCTTCTTTGGTTAGGGATTCCAATTTCAAATTTATACAGCTATTTATTCATACATTTGTATTTTGAAAACCGTAATTCATTTGTTTTGTCCTCGTTTGGTTTTTTCTTTGCGTCACGCAGTTTACAAAATGGAAAACTTGAAATATCGCGTTATTTACGAGTACGAGTTCCACCGTGGTACCAGTGCTGCAGAAACGGCTCGAACGATTAATGATGTGTATGGCGGCGGTGTCGCAAAAGAAACCACAGTGCGTTTTTGGATCCAAAGTTTTCGTTCTGGAAATTTCGACCTGCAGAACAAGCCCCGTGGACGGCCGGAGACTAAAATTGCTAATGAAGAATTGAAAGCTATTGTGGAAGCAGATCCATCGCAAACAACGTCCGAGTTAGCTGCAGGCTGCGGTGTTAGTGATAAAACTGTTTTAATCCACTTGAAGCAAATTGGAAAGGTGAAAAAGCTTGAAAGGTGGGTACCTCATGAATTGAGTGCAGCAAACCGACAAACGCGCGTCAACTGCTGCGTTACATTACTCAACCGGCACAATAATGAAGGGATTTTAAATCGGATCATTACCTGTGATGAAAAGTGGATCCTGTACGATAATCGGAAACGCTCATCGCAATGGCTGAATCCTGGCGAACCAGCCAAACCCTACCCAAGCGAAAATTGACTCAAAAAAAGTTACTTATGAGCGTTTGGTGGACTAGTGCCGGTGTCGTTCACTACAGCTTTCTTAAATCTGGCCAGACGATTACAGCAGATATCTATTGTCAGCAACTGCAAACCATGATGGAAAAGCTAGCTGCTAAACAACCGAGGTTGGTCAATCGCTCTAAGCCACTGCTGCTTCAGGACAACGCTAGACCACACACATGCACTGCAAATTAGAGGAGCTTCAATTGTAATGTCTAAGACATCCACCGTACTCTCCGGACCTGGCTCCAACAGATTACCATTTTTTTCGAAATTTGGATAACTTCTTGCTAGGGAAAAAATTCAACTTCCTATGGGGCAGTCCAAAGCGCCTTCAAAGATTTCATTGATTCTCGTCCTAATGGTTTTTTTAGTAAAGGGATCAATGAACTAATGATCAATAAATAACCTATGAGATGGCAAAAGTGCATAGATAGCAATGGTACATACTTAGATTAAATAAATATATTATTATAAAAAAAAGACTTTATGTTCCTCCCTTACAAAACGCCGATTTCATATGTAAGGACCTAATATATGGCAATTGGTATCGTGGTCGCATGTTCTGTATAGTTTTGCGGTTGTGTCGGTGTTTTGATGATGCATGCGCTTGTGATGTCGTTTATTGACTGCTTTGGAATGTTTAATGGAATCTTTAGATTCGAAGGAAGCCGATTTTAAGAACAGTCCTTATGAGTTGAGCATTTTTTTAAAAGCTTGTCAAATAACCCTTTCCAAGTGATTCCCGTTTCAGCATGATCGTCTTTTGGCTACCATTACTAAATGAATTTTTATAACCTATTGTACGAGTATAAATGTGTCCTGTTAATTATTATCTTATCTTATTTGATGTTACGGATATTTGAACAAACAAAAAAACACACGTTGTGACAGGCAGACATACATACATACACACACACAGACATGTCAAACTTATGCCCCCAATGCAAAAGCATTGGGGGCTAAAATATTCAATGAATCACAAAACAAGGTCGCAACATTGTACTCTTGGACAAATCAAGTCCATACCCATTGGCTTTCCATAAACGGCACGTCACAATCGCGCTATTCACCGACCATATGCTCGCTTCATGTGTAATGCATCATTACCTAGAAGTATCTACTTATTAGCCAGTTAGTTATGCCCTATTTATCTGCCTAGCTTGTAGAAACCTGAGATTTGGCTCGAGGTTAATCGAGTACCATTTGAGATATTACGCTATGCGAAAACAACAGTTGGAAGATTTCACCAGGCACTGCAATTTATTTTAAGATATCAAACTTATCGTGTTTTGCAGAAAAATTACACAATTTGCAAGCTTTACCTAGTTAGTAAAATTAAAAATTTTACACAGTGCTTCTCACAAAGATATTCTCATTTAATGGATATAATAAACTAGCGTTAAACAGAAAGCTATCAGAGATCATTCGTGATCAAATTATGTTTTCTCCTGTTTTCGTATACAATGTTAATTTATACCTTTTTATTTTCAGTCCACATGTATTATCAGAAACCTCGATTCCGTCTACTTCCGGCCTACAAACCGCTGGCACGCAAGTCGAAGACAGCATGAGAAGAAATGACGACGAAACAAAAAGGCAACAAATCAGACAAGAGACGCAACAGGATGAGAAAGACGGCGAGGGTAATATCACGGACTGGATCTCTGGCGGGCCATTGGGCTCTAAAGGAACCGTCTTGGTCTTTAGATCCTGCGTGCTTGCAACCCGAACTCCATCAATCGAAACAACCACGAAAACCACCGGTAGTAATACGGGGACCACTATTCTTCTCAACAAAGCAAAAAACATGGCTAAAAGACTGGTCGCAGATCCCCATAACAACTTCAGTGTTAGACCTAAGAACATAATGCACGATGTTATGGAGACGTTTGGAACGGGTAACAAGCTGTCTGGACAGGCGTACGTGGTCAGACATGTGAGTGACTCGGAGCTGCCTGAAGCATCTTCGGTAGAGGAACAGGGTCACGAGTCGTCGGAACACAAAAGAGACATCGAAGACGTTCTTAACGACTTAAACAAAATCACACTGAAAAAACATCTGAATATAGAGAACACGACAGCTAACATCAAACCACCGGAAGACCCACCTCCCCAAAAAGGTACCAAGGTTTGCATCATTTGAGTCGATTACGTCTCACTCAACAAATAAAGCGATACATTTGTACTTACTATTACAATTTGTTTTTTTTTAGAAAATCATCATCACCTGCATAAAGACGACAAAAAAGCTAAGAAGAGTAAAGGGAAAAAGAAAAATAAAGTTCCGGGGCGGGTGGTGTCACCTCAGCCCGACAGCGACGATTCCGAACATCATATGATCAAAGACGTCGATAGTATTAAGGTACCCTTATTAAACCTACAAAGATCTCTTGGTAATTCTTAGGATGTTGAATTTCATAACACTTATTACTAAATTTCAGGTATTAGATAGCAATCACATGCCAGCGCGCGTCCTGAGGATTACGTACAAACTAGTTAATACGGAAACCAAACTCCTCAACCGGCTGCTGCAAGCACACGGGCTCATAGAAGCAGTTCCTGACGCCAAGGACTGCAACTTGTTATGGTCTGGCCTCCATCCCAAGCCAGATGTTCTGAGATCACTGTCCCAATATCAGAGGGTCAATCACTTTCCCAGGTGAGTTGAGTTCTCGTATAAACCAAAGCCTTCTTAGAAGTGTTTCGTCATAATATCGGATTCAGTTTCGATTAGATCAGCATTTATTCGGATCGGATATCGGATTTAGATCGACAATTTAGTTCATTTAGTACTTTAGTACGTCAAAACTTAAATATTTTGGTTCAGATTATCATGGATTTTGGTTGTTTACTCCACTAGGCTTCACAAACGATTCTTACGCACTCACGGAAGGAGAACCATAGTTACCAGATTTATTTGTTATTCAACAAAAATGTGACTATACATCATTATTACTTCTATAACTTTTTTGTTGATCTGCTTGGCAGATGATCCACTGAAACAATAATCATGCCCTGCTCCCAAATTCCATAGATCTTATAAGTAGAATCAGAATACGCGCAACTCTAATTGAATATGTTCTGTGCACAGGTCGTACGAGCTGACTCGGAAAGATAAACTTTTCAAGAACATTGAGAAGATGCAATACTTCCGCGGGCTGAAGCACTTTGATTTCATTCCTACCACATTCCTGATGCCCGCTGAGTATAAGGAGCTCTGCACGACCCACTACCGGACTAAAGGGCCTTGGATTGTGAAGCCGGCCGCTTCTAGTCGCGGACGTGGCATCTATATTGTTAATTCTGTGAGTTTGTTTACTTACATTTCACTAATAGAATAGGAGAATAAAGAAAAATAAGTAATCACAATTAGTAAACTTGTAAGGATTTTTTCTAGTTATTCTTCTTTGTTATGTGGGCTATGAGTATTGTGCATTCCCCTGCCATATAAACCCAGTCACTCTAACTCCTTAAAGTTAAAGTACCGCAGAGTAGCTTTAGGCCTCCAGCACAGGTGTTCCACTTAGTGTCTAGCTAAAGTTCGATTCGGTAGAGATAATCCATTTTATTGATCTTTTTTTTTTCTTTATTTATCAAACAAAATTTACACACATTCTTAATCTTGAAACACTCCAAAACCAGACTCTGAGACGCTCACTTCAAAAACCACTAAAACTATATTATGTAAATTATAAAATGAACATTCGAAACTAAACATTGGCCTGCCAGCAAAAACTCAAATGATATTTATTATTCATCTGCCTATCAAGGTGATTTCCAATATTATGAGGTTTACTTCTTAATTTTTTTCTGGTTAATTGCTTTTCCCTTACTTTGCATAGGTTGTAGCTTGCCTGAATAAAAGCTATATTATTCTGGGTCTTTTTTCCAGCCAGAACAAATCCCCAAAGGCGAGAACGTAGTAGTGGCCAAATACATAGACAAGCCCCTCCTCATAGGAGGCCACAAGTGCGACCTGCGCCTCTATGTGTGCGTCACCTCCATAGACCCCCTACTCATCTATCTGTACGAAGAAGGCCTCGTTAGATTCGCCACTGTCAAATATGACACGACGAACAAGAACCTTTGGAACCCTTGCATGCATCTCTGCAACTATAGCATCAATAAGTACCACACGGATTATATCAAGTAAGTGTACACCTTTTTTAAGGAACTGATTAGTATGTTACTTTAATATCTTTACTTACTCTGATTTTTGTATTGATGTCTCTAGAATTTATTGAATTTGTACACGAAGTTACTTTGTAATAATCTCATCACGATCACCTTAAAAACAGAAAACTTATGGAGAGCTATAATCCTCACAGAACCCCGACTGATATTCCTCTTGAAAAAATATATGTGGCGCAATCATTTTCCAAAAAAAAGAGTATGTCAACGATTTTTTTCTTTTAATGATAGATTTAGTGTCCAAATGCCCATGCACTCTAGTGGTTAGGGCCTTCTGTTTCTGTAAGTGATATAAGCCAATCAAAAGGAGGTGATACCTTTGTCTATGGATCTGATATCTCCGCGTTGTCCAGATGCGACGATCCAAACGCCGGAAACATCGGTCACAAGTGGACACTCTCCGCCTTACTGCGCCACCTGCGCAAGTCAGGCAGGAACACTACCGCTCTGATGGCGGGGATTGAAGATTTGGTGGTGAAGAGCATCCTATCATCCGCGCAGACCATCGCAGCAGCTGCCAGAGTGTTTGTACCCAACTTCTTTAACTGCTTTGGTGAGTGAAGTATGTTATTTGAAAGGTAGTTTTGCATTAGGTGATTTTTTTTTCTTGATGGCTAGGATAGAAGATCTAGTGGTGAAGAGCATTCGTGTCATTCGCGCAGACCAACGCATAGGATGCCAGTCTTAGTACCCAATTCAAAAAACAAAACTTATTTAACTGCTTTGGTAAGTGCAGTATTTACAGAGTCAAGAGATCGTAGAGATAGTAGACCTGGTGTTTTTTTTTACTAAGATCATTGGGCAAAAACGCCGTTTGAAATTAAAAATATCCATGTTCTGTTTGTATAAGAACATGTTCTTTATTAATTGTAATGAATTGTTTCAGAGCTGTTCGGATATGACATCCTCATAGACGATATGCTGAAGCCGTGGCTGCTTGAAATCAACCTGTCACCCAGGTAAGAAATCGGCAGGTTCTGTTAAAATTGAGTGACAAGATGTCGTAAGGTAAATAAAAAATAAAGCCACATAGTGCGAGGGCTACCCCTTTCTGGGATTGTAATAAACACGGTACAAAATCTGACTTAAAAACAAGCTCGTGACCTTTTTGAAGGCAATTCTTTTTTGGTACATTTTTAGCGAAGGGGACATGCCTCTACCTACCTCTACTTGACGACGCCTTTGACTCGCTCTGTTCACTCTGTCAAAATTTTACTATTATGATTCAATTGGCGTCGAATTTCTGCCAATCATAGTTTGATAGTGTTACTGAAATGAAAAAAATTACTTCTAGCCTAGCGTGTGACAGCCCGCTAGATGCGCGAGTCAAGTCCGCGTTACTGGCCGACACTTTAACGCTGGTCGGTCTACCGGCTGTACCTACGTGCAAGGCCGAGCCACCACACCAGAACGCATCGCTAAAGATGAGGATTGGAGCGGTAACACACTATTTTCCTAACGTGAAAAAATTATATATCTTATATATATTATATTATCTATATTTAATAATGATCGACACCAAAATCACAATAAGCTTGACATGTACATATCCATTATCCAGTTAACAGAATAATTAAACGTGATTTTCACCCTCTTCAAAACCTACTTTTCAGCTTTCGGACGGCTGGGCCGATATAGCTGATTTTAGTCTTGAAATGATTGTCGTACTCCGGAGAAGGTTTAAAAGGTAAGAAATATGCATAACTGTGAGGTGGTACTAAGTTCGGCGGGTCAACTAGTATAAAATAATTTGAAAGCTGAAAAGTAGGTTTTGAAGAGGGTGAAAATCACGTTTAATTATTCTGTTAACTGGATAATGGATATACGAGTACATGTCAAGCTTATTGTGATTTTGGTGTCGATCATTATTAAGACATATGTTTCGAGAATTTTATGTGTATTTCTATTGTTTAAATTTGAGTTAGAAATTACGTTATCTATATGCAAGTGTTTGTATAAACTACAAGCCAACTAAGTCTTGTAATAGAAAAAGTAAAAAGTGAAGTAAAAGATTATTCGACGCCAACTTTTATTCAATACTAACTGATTATTACCTTTATAATGCATTTAAACAGTTGTTTACATACTTCAATCGATCTGGTATTGGGCAAATATGGTCATTAATCAATCTGTCCACCGCAAGTGTCGTCGGGTCCACTCGGCGGAAAACGTTTGCATCCGCAAGGGGACCGCAACCGGCGGCACTGCGGCGGGCGCTACGGTCACCAGCGCCGGGGGCGCAGCCCTAGCCGCTCTCACTGGGGAGGAGCTCCGACTAGTGCGGGCCGTTAGAGCGCAGTACGCCAGGCGAGGGGGCTTCGTAAGGATCTTCCCCAGCCAAAACTCTTGGCAGAAATACTCCCAATATCTAGGTGAGTCTTGTGTCTTTCAGAAAAGGGAAGGAATTATGGGCCACGGCTGTTTTAGCGAAAAGTTATGGCTGGTCAAAGCTGTTAAAGTGCAGTACTCGAGACGAGGAGGCTTTCTAAGGATCTTTCCTAGTCGGAACTCTTGGCCGAAATACTCGCAGTATTTGGGTGAGTCTGTTTTATATCTTAGAAGAAAACTATGATTTCTCGCTGAAACAGCTAGGCCACAACACAATGAAGTTAGTTTTAGAGTTTTTATGAAATGAAATGATTTTATTATCAGACACACAGATTTATTTCACATATGAGTACACATTCTATGAATAGTATAAAATAAATAATTATGGAGTAATATTTTATGGAGTTCTTATAAATACTGTTGCGTTTCATAAGAGTGCAATACCTTTAGGCTTATTTCAAATGCCAATAACTTCACTCTTGCTATTGTTAAGATGTTTATTTTATACCAACAGACCCGGTGTCCGGCATCCCGGTATGTTCCACGTCGTTGAACAACAACATCCCGTACCAGGTGGTCGCGCACAACTACAACCTGCTGATCCACTCGCACGTGCTGCCTCACTTCCAGCACGCCACTGTGGCCACCAGCCTCACTGACACCCCGCAGAGGTACGTGTCATTATTTCACAAACTTATAAAACACGATAGAAATTTAACTAAAACTTACACGATAAAAAGATATATTCCAAATGTTTGTACAAAAGCTAATAATTTAAACTAATTTAAATTAACTAACTAATCCAAACCGCTGCCAGTAGGTAGAGTCCCCAAAATGCTGGCTCCAATTGCCTCGTTAAACAGCAATGCTGATGCGCTGACCCTAGGTAGAGGCCAGCATTCTGGTCTCGTCGCGTCGTAATTAATTATTCGTTGAACATCATAAGGCTCGTAGCTTTAGGATGGCTTGTACCGGCAAATAAACCAGGGTTAAATCTAGGATTAAAGATCAACATTTTCTAGACAACAAAAGACATTTCTTAAGATGATACTGTAATAGTTTCAATAATCCTTTAAAAGAAGTCTTCCCACTTCTATTACGGCAGGCACTGATAGAACTTTTTAGTTATTTCGATTTGTAAATCATACCTCTTGACCTGTTCTGGTAAAACTCAAATATTTTTTGTAATCGGTCCATCTATATTAAAATACTTCTACCTCTATATTTTTCTACTGAATGCCAAAAAAGACTTAGAGAAGAACCTCTACGTCTTTTTGGCATTCAGTAGAAAAATAACGTTACTTTCAATAATTTTAAGATCCAAAACAGTTTATCATTGGAGTATAATCAAACATATCCTATAGTGCATTATATTTTCTATGATATGATGGATGTTGTATCTCCCAGGTTGCAACGCTACGAGGCTGTGACCATAACATCGACAGCACCCGCCATATCTCTAGGCGAGCCGCAGCCAGCTCCGAGGTTAGACTCGCGCCGCGCTAAAGAAGTTGTCAAGCGACAGCTGACAGATGGGATGAGACTCACGTGAGTATAGCTCCTCACTAGGACTTCTCTCTTGGGGAGGGTATTATAATTTCACTCCACACGGCGAAAAAGAAGAGGTAATATGTAATATGTAATACAAAAACTGAACTTATTCAACATGCACGGTTCTCCACTAAGAAGGGATACTCCGTCACGATGTTCGAAATGTGGGTTGGGGACGCACTTGTCTTCTCAGACAAGTACGTATCTTCACGACGTTTTCCTTCGTCATTGCCTTTAACAATTAATTTTAATCTCCACGTGCAGGCCTGAATCTGTTGCGACTATCAGCGTTATTTATTAAACGGTTACTCACTGCCAAAAACGTTAGAAATTGTTCATTTCGTTTTTGCAGCTTAGTTTTGACAGCGACTTAAACAAGCATCTGAGGTACGTAATGAATGGCAAAACTCTTAACCAACGGACTTTTTGTATTTGAAACTAACCATAAAAAAAACAGTTTTTTTTGTAATGTATGGTTAGTTTCATTTGATAAAGTGAAGACTAAATCTGAATGTATATTTCACTAGTTTTAAAAAACTTGGTTCCAAAAATAATGCAACAATTGCCTTAGATGTGGTCACACGTAAAAAACTGTCATCCTCCCACAGTATGGGCGAGGGTCGTCGTGCGTTCGGTCTGTACCTCACTCATGTGTTGAAGCGCATCTCGTCTCCCAACAACGAGCTGGCGGTGTCACACGCGGCGCTAGTGATGAGGTTCCTGAAGCGAGCCTCGGCCTCACTCCGCATGCCTTACAATGTAAAGGTGACATAATGTATAAGCATGCCGCTTTCGCTTGTTGCTTGAGAAATATAAACCAATACATCCCCAAACTGTGTTCCTCGCGATACAGGTGCAGTCTAGTGGGTGGATCATTATTATATTACATTATCATTTACTCTTCCTTCTAAACAATAGTTGTAGCATACAATTAGGTTGCTTATAGATTAGCTTATACGTTGTAGACTTAGATAGGTACTGACCCTGATTCTGTCAGGCTAAACTTACTAGACTAACCTAATTTGACATTTCTAAAATTATCTCCTCTCTTTTTGTTTCCACAAGTGAGAAAAAGATGGGTATAATTTTAGGAACTTTTAGTTAAGTCAGTGTGACTGGCCGAATTGGAGTCATTGTTTCTCAATTTCATTATGATAAAATAGAATATTTTCCATTTTCATATTTCAATATTAACAAATTCTTCTTCGTTTACACTTATCGGTTTGGGGTATTCTTAACTCATAGGAGAGCCACTGCTTATCACTACAACAAATTTTCCGAGACCAACCTGTAAGTATAAAAAAAACAAAAATTTGTCCAGTAAAGTATTTCTGGAACAGTGCATTTTTCTACATACACATCAGCTATTTCTTTGTTTTGTAATTCTGGGTTTTTGCAACAGAGACCTTTTGGAGCTGTGCATCTATTTTCTATTACCGATAAGCCTGCAACGTCCTTTTTATTCAATTACAATTATAGCCCGAACACAATTTTTCATGACTAACATGATTAATTAACTTGATCTAAACTTGAGAATTGAACCGATCCTTAACTTTGGTGTTTGAAACATCAAAAATGCTACTTGTACAGCACTCGGCAAACAATTTGGCCTTGACTGCGCAGTGACGGTTTTTAGGTCTCTTTGGCGCGGGGTAGAGTGCGGGGCAGGGTACTCGCTGAGACAAGATCTGTGATTCGTCAATAAGAAGTGACCATGCGCGAAAATATTCCCACTACGTTGATTTTGGTTTAAGAAGGTTGCTGGCTACTATATGAGCCGAATAAAGTGTTAATTTATAAATAAACGGCTTATAACAATAGATTTCTCTGGATCTGCCACTCGGACTGTTTTTGCCAATTTGTTCACGCTACATTTTATTTAATCAATACTTTACTATTGCATTTCCACTAATAGCTTATAGTAATCATATTTTTTTTCGTATTTATACAGAATACACATTAGTCATTGAGTTTTCGTATTTATACAGAATACACATTAGTCATTGAGTTTCGTATTTATACAGAATACACATTAGTCATTGAGTTTTCGTATTTATACAGAATACACATTAGTCATTGGTTTTCGTATTTATACAGAATACACATTAGTCATTGAGTTTTCGTATTTATACAGAATACACATTAGTCATTGAGTTTTCGTATTTATACAGAATACACATTAGTCATTGAGTTTTCGTATTTATACAGAATACACATTAGTCATTGGGTTTTCGTATTTATACAGAATACACATTAGTCATTGAGTTTTCGTATTTATACAGAATACACGTTAGTCATTGGGTTTTCGTATTTATACAGAATACACATTAGTCATTGAGTTTTCGTATTTATACACAATACACATTTGTCATTGAGTTTTCGTATTTATACAGAATACACATTTGTCATTGAGTTTTCGTATTTATACACAATACACATTTGTCATTGAGTTTTCGTATTTATACAGAATACACATTTGTCATTGAGTTAACGTATTTATACAGAATACACATTTGTCATTGAGTTAACGTATTAATACAGAATACACATTTGTCATTTAGTTTTCGTATTTATACAGAATACACATTTGTCATTGATTTGAATACACACTAGTTTGAAGTTTACTTACATTGACATTAATTGCATATTCAGGAGCATTTTCAACAGCTTTAAGCGGGATAGCTAAAATTTGCTGTATTTTTTTTTATATGCATAGTACACCTATTGGACTTTGTTCCTTAGAATGATTTATGTACGAGTTCATTTTGTACATTTTACTTGCATTAATGTTTAAAATCTCATGTTTTCAGTTCATTTTATGTTTTGTTATAATTATGTTTTCAATAATTATTTTCGTTTTATTATAATATTATATTTCATTATTGTACGTATTGACTTGCCTAGTGTAACAAACTTAGTTGTAAGGCCAATAAATGATTTGACTTTGACTACCTATAGCTGCCTATTATGTAGCATTCTATCACCCGTCTCTTTCCCGCAGGGTCCGGCTGCCAAGATGTGCGACAAGGATCGCTGCGCCGTCATCGCGAAGCAACTCAACGACTTCCTGTATATGTATTACCGAGAGACCGACCTTTACACCGACAGCGAAGATAGGGACGGCTGCGTCTCTAATATCAACTTTGCGCAGTTCTTATACACAGCAAGGTACTTGTATTTAATAATGACGTTGTCTACGGGGCTAGCTAGCGTGGGTAGTGGATAAAATGGTTTTTATACACCTTCGAGGTACCAAATTTGCCATTTCAATACATATTTCTGATTTAAAATAATTCATAAAAAAATGTCGTATTGTTATTACAAATCGGCCGCATTCTCTTTTGTCCTAACTTTTCCTCTATTATCGGGTGGGTTTGAAAATAGTATTTTTCTGTCATTATCCAGCGAGGCGGACTTAGAAGACGTATTGCTCCTTCTACTCAAAATGGAGAAATGGACGACGACATTCCTCGGTGACCTCCGCAACCCTTACTGCGTGGACCTGCCACAGCACAAGCTGAACTGTGACGCGCCGAGACACACGCTGCTCAAACACCTTGCGGCTCTGCAGCCGGTCAACACGAGGCGATACAGGTGACAGCGACATCTAACTAACTAGCTGTGAACTATCTGAGCGCTCGTCTGGCTGTGACGTCACTGCGTGGACCTGACACAGAACAAGCTGAACTGTGAAGCGCCGAGACACACGCTGCTCAAACACCTTGCGGCTCTGCAGCCGGTCAACACGAGGCGATACAGGTGATAGCAACATCTAGCTAACTAGTTGTGAACTATCTGAGCGTTCGGCTGGCTGTGACGTCACTGCGTGGACCTGACACAGCACAAGCTGAACTGTGTGGCGCCGAGACACACGCTGCTCAAACACCTTGAGGCTCTGCAGCCGGTCAACACGAGGCGATACAGGTGACAGCGACATCTAGCTAACTAGTTGTGAACTATCTGAGCGCTCGGCTGGCTGTGACGTCACTGCGTAGACCTGACACAGCACAAGCTGAACTGTGTGGCGCCGAGACACACGCTGCTCAAACACCTTGAGGCTCTGCAGCCGGTCAACACGAGGCGATACAGGTGACAGCGACATCTAGCTAACTAGTTGTGAACTATCTGAGCGCTCGGCTGGCTGTGACGTCACTGCGTAGACCTGACACAGCACAAGCTGAACTGTGTGGCGCCGAGACACACGCTGCTCAAACACCTTGAGGCTCTGCAGCCGGTCAACACGAGGCCGTGAGAGCTGAGCTAGCTGGGACGTCACTGCGTGGACCTGACAAAAATTTATATTATTTCTTACAGACCGTCTCTCGACTCTGAAAGCCGTTCAGAGCCCGAAGAACTAGCGGGATCGGCTCAAGACTCCGACAGTTCCCCGCCACCATTTTCCAATTCTGACGTCGCGCTGAAGGAATCTCTGAAGCAAGAGAAACCACTGAACCAAGCTCTTAAGTACGCTCGCTCGTAGCGGTCAATTGCGAGGTAACTTGCATCAGGTGATATAGTTAACGTGTCTCAGGTGATTGAGGTTACATGCGCCTGGTGATTGGGGTAACACGCTTCACCTGATTTAAGTAACATACGTCAGGAGATTTGGGTTACACGCGTCACCTTTTTCAAGATTTAAGTAACATGCGTGAAGTGATTTATGTTACATGCGTCAGGTGATTGGGTATCACGAGTCACCTGATTTGAGTAACTTGCGTCAGGTAATTTGGGTAACACGCGTCACCTGATTTAAGTAACATACGTCAGGTGATTTAGGTAACATGCTTCGGATGATTTGGGTAACATCAGTCAGGTGATTTACATAACAGCTGTCAGGTGATTTGGGTAACATCCGTCAGGTATCATCTTCAGTTCACATTTTCTAATACATAGATAAAGAGTTTCAGATTATATTATATAAGAAAATGATAAAAATAAATACGGGTGAGCAATACGGATTACAGAGGTTTAGGAATAATTAACTTTTAATATGCCTGCTTTTGGTGCTCGATTTTCACATAAGTTAGAAACAGTTCCATTATTTTTAGAGCATCCTTCACTTTTTAACTTGTTTAGAATGAGGAAGACAGATATATTTTAGGATACTTATGACCTAAACCCGTAGAATTGCGTAAATTGAGCACTAAATACAGCCTAAATGTGTTCAAAATCCAAACACTTTAGTAAGCTTCGCAAATAATAAAATTCAGTATTAATTATTTTTCTAAGATTAAAATAATAAATAAGAAAAAAATATTTAGCCAAAAAAATAAAATCTTTAAAATCCGTGAATTTTTATAAAATTTAAAATTAATTAGTTTAAAAATGGAAACTTTCACCGATCGCAACGCAATACAACGCCTTAGCCAGTCTAGCCTAGGTACTAGATATTTTGATTATAATAGTCGAAATTTAATAGTAATCTTTAGCAATAATTAATAATATATACACAAGTATATATATAAATAAATACCTACCAAAGTTAATTATTTATATATATTAATTTTATCGAATCTATAACACAATGTTTCACACTAATAGCTCCCCACTAGCATTTCTCCTATGTCGGGGATGTCATGCAACTTTTACAAAAAACAAACACTAACGTACTCAGACCAAAGACTCATGCAAACTCGTCGAACACCTTCCCTGGCCGGGAATTAACCCGGGACCACTGAATATTGAAGCAAGCGTGCTAGCTAGTCCACGGGGCGGCAGTAAATCTTGTTGTTTCCAATTTAAATCTAGACTTAGGATGTACCCTAGTGTACCATAGAACAGCCTTACTTAGATAAGAAACGAATGCATTTTATCAGATAAAAAAGGAAAAAATATTTAGAAATATCATAACCATTCTATTTCAGTATTAGAAACTATTATAAATTTGGGTGTATGTTCGAGTTATCGGTTAGGAGGGGTGTACCGAGCCGAAAGGAAGCCGCTATTAACACATCCTAAGCAACGATTTTTACTACGGGACTAACACTGAAGTCGAGAAAAAATATTAGATGCTTGACAATTGGTTGACGACCGATAAAGTATGTAATTGGAGTATCTTATTTTTCTGATCGAATTCAGGGTTGATGCAAATTTGTTTGTTATTATCAGTATAATGACCCCCTTTCCGCTTAGTACACCCCTAGTTGATAGTTCTGTATATTAAATCATTTATGTATGAGTTTATATATTTATTGTGAAAAGCGATGCCTTAATTATTATTATAGATGCGTTCTTATGGTAAAGAAACAAGCTTTGTGAAATCTAATGTACTTAATAATAGTTTAGATATTTATGCTAAATTATAACTATAAGTTAATCAGCTAGGGGAAGTAGTTACCAAGGCGAAAAGGGTTCCTAGTACTCATCAATATTAACAACTTTTAATATGGCACTGACAAAAAAAGTTAGGTTAGGTACTTTTTAGTTTTTGTCATGTGCTGAGACTTTATCAATATTGTCTCGAATTACAAGTTACGCCAAAATTATTTATGATAATGAGTATGACGACCCCCTTTCGATTTAGTATACCCCTATCTTTATAATAGAAAAAAATGTGATGTTAGTATTGTCTAGTCGATATAGGTCACACACATTTGCTTTTGACGCCAATGTGTTATAAATTATTTCATGTACTTAATTAATTTTATTCTTCTTTATCTTGAATTAAATTTTTTTACCATCCAGACAGGGGCGGGTCCAGAATTTAATTTTGGGAAGGCAATTTTGTTAATTTGCTTAAAATCACAACTATTCTAGGAGTTCTGCGAAATTATGTCTTGGAACTTGCCCCATGGAAGCCAAAAGCCAAAGATCAGTTATTTATCAAGGGTATATCACACATATACACTTCAAATATATCAAATTCACTTATTAATTTCATAACGTTGTTGGCTGGACCATTTTTTGGGCGAGTTGTATCAATGGACAATGAAATTTTAGTGAAATTTCATGTTGTTTCTGTAAATTTTCTTCCTAGATATGGTTTGTTCAAATCTGGCCTCATTATTATTCCCGTAATGTACAATTGCATTTGTTCGTATGTTATAATTGTCTAAATCTATACTAATATTATAAAAACGAGAGATTTGTGTTATTGTATCTTTATGTGTTTGTGTGTAACGAATAAACTCAAAAACTACTGCAACGATTTCAAAAATTCCTTCACCGTGAGAAAGCTACAATATCACGGAGCAACACAGGCTATGAAAAATTTTAAATCGGAAATCTGCGGGTAACACCTTGGATCCTAGCTAGTATTATAATACCTATCATACATTTCAATACTAAAGGCTTTTACGGGAACTAGCTTGTTAAACAAAATTACATAAAACTGAAACATTTTTGTATGTTACCGAAAACGCAGGAGATTTTGGGAATCGTAAATATCGCGAATCGGAAAATTTTACTAGTGCTTAGTCCAAGGAATACCTGGGACTAAACAATACAAAAATAGAATATATAGAATAGAAAAATTTTGTAATGCTTCTAATAATATTCTCCTCAACAAAAGATGTTTGTTTTGATGAATGCCATGACCCCTTTTATCGGTTTGATTCAACAAGCTTTGAATCGACGATAAGCTTCGAAAACTTTTCCTTCTTTATAGTATTCTCAACGAAGTCGAACTCAAACTCAGAACATTTGTTGTACTCGTAAACCATACTCGTATGTTATAGTTTCATATAATTACCCTGATCGTGTGCAACAATGTTGTGTGCTGGCCAACTGCGAGTGAATAACGTCACGATCTATTCATTAATATCACTATCCGTCAAATAATCTTCTAAATTATAATTAAAAAAAAAACAATACCATCATTTTTAAGTGAGTTTGGACTCCTCGTTCTGATTCTAGTTGTTTTAGTCGGTCTCGGTCTGGTCGGAAGACTTTACTAAGATAATCGTCGATTCAAAGCTCGCTGGATCAGACTGAACGGCATTTGTCTTTAGTTTTTAGAATAGTATAAAATCACAACTCATTAGAATTTCTGCTAGCATCGCATTGATCATTCATAACGATACTTAGTAAAATAGTAATTAAATTAATTAATTAATATATTTACCGTCCATATGCAAAGAAATGGTTTTGTATTAGGTATGTAGTTTGTTTTTTAAACATGCATAGTACGGTAAGAAGTCATTTTCTTAAGTATTATGAATCGCTTCTAAATTTGGTCCACAAAAATCAACTGTTTCTTACATTTGGAGGATTCTTTTGAAGTCTGAGTTGGTTTCTTAAACGCTCGGGAAAACCAGCTGTTCCATAAATTTTGTCGCCGGCTAATGAACTTTTTTCTTAAAACACCTGTTTTTTTTCAAATAGCGTGTTGGTTCCATAGTGACATTAGTACATTATTGTCAGAACAATACCTCCCATTACAATACCAAACTTTACCACCAGTGTGTTAATGTACCTTCCCATACTAGAATACTCTGCATTGACTTCGTAAGATTGTCGTTTATTTATGTAGAAAACTATCGCGTGTTTGATTCATATTGTTTAAGAGGACGGGTTTTCCCGCGTACCTGATCATCGAGACGTGTCATTGTTGAAGACACGAACGACTCGTTTCGTCCCCGATGAGGTTCAGCGAATGTGAACGAAACTGTAGTTGGAAACCTTTCTAACAATCAGGTACAAGTGAAAACCCTGTCTTAAACAAAATTGTTTATTCTTACACTCTTATTTACGTTGAACTCATAAAAAAATTGTTAGTTATGTTTTTTCTTCTCTTCTGATTTATTTTTTACGATTTGTGTACCTAGCAGGAATTTTGCGTAGAAGCAAAGGAAATAGTTCTGTTTATGTAAAAGACTTCGATCAACAATACCAACTAGATAAAGGATCACGTACAAAACCAAAGCTAAATACTGTCCGCGTGAACTTATACCTACATAGCTACATTTGTTTACGAGCGAAGCAAGACAAGATTTAAAATATTTTTCAGTGCGACCAAATTGCAACTATACTACCAAGTAATAAAGTCGCAAATATTCAAAATGTACCGTATTTACGACCATTTGTCACAAAAAATTAGCAAAGCACATCTATCATCTAGAGATAAAAAGACGTATGTCAAAACATGTATTGTAAAATCAACCTTCCGCCGCTACTGTTAAAGTGCTTTTTGTCAGTTATTACCTTGCGAGTTACATCGTCTTGTTTCGGTGCCTTACGAGTCGTCGAGTTTTATTACAGGAGGTATGGAGTCGCATTGAACTTTAAAAATAATGTAAGTATGTACGTGAAAGTTTAGTTCTTTAGTTAAGATTATTTATGATGTGGGCAAATATGTTTGTTAGTTTAAAGGATTATTAACATTATGATTTTATGTACATAATATTTATTTATTTTATAATTATAAAAATTAAATAATATCAAAAATGAATAAATTCGTAGGTATCTATGATGATGATTGAATGAATAAAACAAAGAACGCACTTACAACTTTTTTTTTATTGACTTAAAAAAATGGTACACAATTGCACATGCACACAGTAGTCAAACATTTTATGAAAAAAAAAAAGATTGCTCTAGAGGAAGAAAACAAGGGACTACGTTTGTATGCAGCGAACGTTGATGGCCTTACCTCTTAATTTTACATGATATCCACAAAAATTCCAGCAACCACGGAATTAATTTCCTTTGAATAAATTGAGTTTATTGTATAATTGTCGTTTAGATTTGTCTTTAATATCTCCTGTTTCTTTTTTACATATGTAATGTAACCTTACGTCAGTAAACTTTTCAATTACTGATTTGAGTAAAGTAATTTCGTGGTTGTGTGCATCGCCTTCAGGAAATATATTCTTGTTGATATATAATTTTAAAACTATAGTACATATAAAGTTCTTATCATACTTTTTTTGTAAAGATTTACCTCCACTTACGCGAACAAAATGTCTTATCACGCTTTCAGTTTTCATGCCAATATTAAATACATCCTCAGAGGCATAGAATAACCCTCCCATGTCTCTTAAGTCTATCAATTTATGAAATAATCGTTTCTCTGTTGCACACAAGTTATTTATACACTGGTTACATTTTAGTTTCTTTACCAATTTACTAACAACAAATCCGGAAATATATCCTACTATTTGCGATATAACACTACAAGTTGGACTTTCATCCAATGTAGAAGAAAGTTCATCGCAATTTTTTTGATATTTTTCAAAACTTTGCTGTATTTGTCTGTTATTTAAAATCTCCGCTTCACTTATGTTTCTCTCTTCACTTACATCAAGGCGATGTCCTATAGAGGTGTTATTAATCTTATCGAGAGATTGAGCTCCAGATAGGATTGGAATGTTATCAAATGGGAGACAATTGCCAGTAAATTTCGAACTAAGTTCCATATGAGACAAAAGTTTTTTAAAGCTTGCTTTAAATTGTCGAGTGTTCGGGTTATTATTATGCCCACCTTGACTTCTTATAGCCCCAAAAAACAGCTCGACATGGTCCTGACTGAATTTGTAGGCCAATAGAAATGAGAGGATGTCAGTTTCAACTAAAGTGTTGTACAAATATGTCCAGCTACTGATGCATGTCAATAGTCCCAACAAGCCAGTATTATTTTGAGTTTTTAGTAACGGTACTAATTTGGATGTGAACACTGTTCTTGATTCATTGCCAATCTTAACAGTTTTTTTATGTTGCACTTTAATGGACAGCGATAGTAAATAATCTTTTGCTTTCGACAAAAACGACAATATTTCCACAGAATTATTCTTGCTAATGGGCTTTTTAAAACCAAAATCTTTCAAATTTCGTGTATTTAGGACATCAAATAGATTATTTAAAATCGTTATGAATTCTGCAGTGCTATCAGAATCCTGGAATTCGGCAAGTTTCAAAGTTTTGTCACAAAATTCTAATGCCTTGGAAACACTCCTGCTCAGTAACTGTGTGGCCAATCTGACATTCATGATCTGATTTTTAAAATGTATGTGTCTATGAGACAATTTATTTGCTAAATGCAAACTGTTTTCCTCTTGCAAATTGTGTAATTTTGTAATGAATTGCCATTTAATTTGTTTTTGATCGGTTGTGTGTAATATTTTTTTTGATTCAAAAGTATTTCTCATTAACTTTACCATATGACAAGCATCTAGAAACACAACTACATTATAATCTGCACAAGGATGTTTAAAGTTTGTTATCATATTTTCTGCATTATCTACCTCGCATCCTAACTTTTTCATGGTTGCAATATTCGTTTTACAACCGTCAAATGTTACGGAACGAATCTGAATCCCAATTTTTTCACATTTTTCTAATGCAATCTTAATCAAATTGGCTTTCATGTCTGCTTTCATACTATCAATAAAAAAGTATGCCAGTGGTAATTTCCAAGATTGATTTATTGCAACCAACATAAAAACGTATGCCTGACTAGTCATTTGGTTGCTATCGTCACTTCCCAAACCCATGTCTTCCAATCCCTCATAACGCTTACCTGTCCATATTTTTTGCCTTCTTATTGCCATCTCATCCGCAACCAGGGCGCATAATATTTTTTTACCACTTTCTTTTGCCTTTGCTTCCAGCCTGTTCAAAGTTTCAGCACAAAATCCGGGTTCCGCATCAACACTTCGGTACCATTCGTAAAGCGTATGAGGGTGTGGTAAGCATGTGTTGAACATTTTGCGTACGTATTTATAAGCAGCCGGGGAGTAAAAATGGAGCGTTAAGGCAAATTTTCTAGCACCCGACGGATATTTTGAAAAAGGTTTTGTACGCTGTTTTTTATTTTTTGTGTACATTCCATTAAATACTTCTGCTACTTCAACATTTTTTGATAAATCTATTAAAACTGTCTCGTCTATTGTTTGTTTCTTTTTCAACAAGTTAACTATAGTTTTTAAAGAACAATTTTTTTTAACCAGCCTCTTGTTTACTTTTTGCAATGTTTGAATTCTTTTTGATTTAGTGTCTATGATTTTACGAGCAGCGAATAACTGTTTATTTAGAAATCTCTTCCTAGGTGTTTCACAGACCGATATTAAATCTGATACAGATGCAACTGGAGAGTTCATAACAGAAGTATGGTCTGCTTGGTCTTGGTTGCAGGTGCCTTTTTGTGTGATGGTTAATCCACAAGTCGGTGATAGAGGCTGTAAAAAAATTACTTAAGTTTAATCTAGGTGATTATAACGTATGTAATCAATTATCTGCCACAAGGCACATTAACAGGAACATTACTCATTGAGCAAAATTGTCGGGAAGCTAAAAATATAAACAAATTTCCTACTCAAATGATTTAGCTTACTTTAAAAGAAAACAAATTGCATAATTACAATAAATTAATAATTTGTAATCACAAAATTGTACGTTTCCTACAGCTAAATAAAAAATACTCACCATTACGTCGACAGTATCAGATTCTGAGAGTTGGGTATTTGGTGTCGTTAGTTGTAGATCCGACGGAGGTTGAATCTGTTTTTTCGGAAAATACCCTTTATTAATAAACAATATTTAATTCTAATAACACGATAACGAATAAAAATTTATCGTGCTACAAATATTTTAGCAGAACATGAAACAAGAAAAAAATAATTTCGATTGACTACTATGAATGTACCTACCTGTAATTTGGGAATTGCGTTTTTAACCAATCTTCGTCGGTTAGTATTTCCGCTTATATCCACTTTATCAAAGTGATCTGAACATATCACAGAGTTTTTAGCTGGCTTATAAAAGTCATCTCTTCTTTCTCTGGCGACAATCGAAATCCATTCTGCACACGTAAACGGATTGCTAGGAAACCTAAAACATACATATCTAATGACAATCCAACAAACATGACACAAAAGTAGAACCATAACTGTTTTTGTAAATTCTGGTAATAATTATATCAATAATAGAAATTCTTACAATTAAACATCTACTCCATGCATCTACTGTTCTGTTGAACACAAGATGACACGTGTTTGGCCCAACATTGGCCAAACACGCGCTGACGTTTAATAAAATACGTTTAAAATAGGAAATTTGATATTATTGTTAGTTTAAAGCTTAAAATATAAGTTATTCTACATTTACCTACCGAAAGTAAGACACTCCGACCGATAAATTGCTTTTTCGGTAGTTATTTTTGCAATTTTTGAATGCACACTGCGGCATTGTGAAACGTGTTTACGTTGGCTGTGGTTGGACCGAACTAAACAAAAATAAGACCCCACGCCACAAGTGAGGCGTTATTTACCGAGACGTTTTTTTTGCGCCGACCTGATATCTAGTTGGTATTGTTGATCGAAGGTAAAAGAGTAAGTCCTTACTGATTATAAATAAAAATATAAATTGCTATTTAGGTTATATTACATTGTTGGTCACAATCAACGCAAAGTCTATCCCTAGAGATATGGATTTTGGAAGATGTATGGATTTTGGAGTGAAGAGTTGTACTAAGAAATGATTTTCGGAAATTAAGCCCCTAAGATTGAGCCCCAATGAGAGGTTTAAAATTTGAAATTATTTTCACTACTCCGCGAGTGACAGTTACCTAAGATCACTGCTAAGGGTTTCATATAAATCAGTATTATCATCTTTTGCGTCAAATTCCTGCTAGCGCTCATTGCACTAGATTTTTATTTATTTATTGAGGTGAACATGTGATTGTGATCCCAAAGACGTTGTTGATGTGAGGGTGTCTATTAATTATGCGAGGTATTAAAAGGGGAGGTTTAACCCGACCCTTACCTTATCTCATGTGAAAGAGAGCCCTTCGGTAAATAACATGTATAATTTTTCACCCAAAAAAAATATACATATAATATAAAAAAGTGTATTGCTATATCATATATAACATTATTAAATTAATCGGTTCATGCGGTTCATGCGGTACTTGCGGTACTGAGAAGCGCAGCATTTTTCAAAATTGTTATTTACATTGACCCCGATTCTGTCAGGCCAAACTTACTAAACCAACCTAATTTTACAGTTCTAAACTTGTCTCCTCTCTTTTTGTTTCCAAAAGTGAGAAAAGGATGGATATAAGTTTAGGAACTTTTAGTTTAGTCAGTGTGACTGACCAAATTGGGGTGGGTCACTGTTTCTCAATTTCGTTATGATAAAATAGAATATTTTCCATTTTCATTATAGAATTTAAGGGATGAGAATTATGTCACGACATCTCACCAATAGGTGAGGTGGGTTCAAAAATCACCACATGTAATCAATGGACTCCCCCTGGGCTATTTAAACTAATTCGAAAATAGCCGACTCCTATTCGGGCAAGCCAGGCTTACTCCACTAACCTGATTTAACAGTTTTTAAGCTGCTCTGCTCTTTTCGTTTTCATATGAATCCATAGCATTCCACTTCCTAAAGATCGTCAAGAGTAGGCCATAGTCCACTACGCTGGCCAAATTGCGGGGACTTAAGTATTAATAAGAAGAGCTATGTTTTTGTAGTTATGGTTTCATGCATGAACGAATTGAAGTCTCGTCGATGCTTGATATAAATACACAGCGTGTTTCTTATTTCTGCTTAGTACACCCCAAGCCGATAACCCTTTCTATAAACACTTAGGCCACTGCAATGCTTATAAAATATACTTTAAGAAAATGTTTTCTAGTCTTGTTAAATATTTTCTCAAAGCGTTTTTAGTTTTCATTTATAATACATGTGGAGTAATACAAAGAAAGACAAACAAAGACATACAAAGATATCCTAAATTATATGATCTCTATTCTGTTTACTTGTTATTAATTTTCTACAGCATCTATTGTATGACAGCTGTGTTGTTTATTTTTCAAATTATTTGGTTATGATTTGGTTGTTTTTTGATATTGTATTTTTATTATGTAGTGTGCCATAAAGCAATAATTAAAATGCATGAAAAAATAGTCTCTTCTCTATTGAATATGTTTTTTGTCTTATATTTTAGAAATAGATATTTGTAGTGAAATGTAAATATTGATTTGTAATGAATCAATCCTAGTGTCAATGCATTAACCCATTCACTGCCTTCCTTAAAAGTAGCGATATTGCCAGATGGCCGCCGACAGTAGGTAATGTACAGCCCGCCCAACAGCGGCCATCCAAATGCCGACATTTGGATTAAGTCTCCTTGTTCGCCCATCGGTGTTTTTGGCACGAAAATGTAGATTTGGACATGAACAGTTTGATTGATATGTCTAGTTTACATGTTCTGTATCGCATGCAAAGCCTGTATGTGTAGTTTTTTTAAGACAGCCCAAATACACTTTCGCATTTATTATAAGAAGTAGGATGTGCACCAAAAATATGAAATGGAGGATACATTTTATAATACATACAAAAGGTTTATGACTATGTACTTAATTCGGCCCGCCCGTAGGCGGGTTCGGCATCTCAAAAAGCATCGGCTTTATTTCTAAAAACTTCGTGGCCGTTTGAGAATCATTAGACACGATCTCATCACTTTCTGGCGTTATTTCGCAAAGTTGGTTCGGTTTGGCGGTCTCGGCATGAGTTAAAAAAAAGTTTGCCCGCTGATGGGCGGGCTCGGCAATGAATGGGTTAAGTAGCTTATCAAATCAAACGAGTAATTTTCTTATTTCAACGTGTAATAAAAAAGTGAAAGCTTCGCTTGAGTACAAACAAATAGAAAATTAGTGAATTTATCAATTGGCAAGATTTTATCTCGTACTTACTGTGAAATATATATTTTGAATACGCTGAATAAAATTTACGAAAATTCAACGATGGATTTTTATTTTCCTGATATCTCTTTTTAACCCTTTACGCAAAAAGTACGGGGTGATATAAGTTTGACTGTTTCTCTGTAGCATCGTAGCTCCCGAATTGGTGAACTGATTTTTTTGTTTGATTGATGAATTAGTCGAGAATGTTCTTACCTAGTTATGTTATATGAAAATTGGTCAAAGATGGCTTCACTATAAATCGGCGGATTGCATATTTTTTTACAATTTCTTCAACATGGTTAATACACGTAAGGGCTTCATTAGTAGAATACTACACTACAGTTAATTTCAAATCAAAGATGGCCGCCATCACAAAATGGCGGTGTAAGAAGTCTTTTTTTTAATTATCCTTGTTACAGCTACTCCTTGTGAATTATTATTGTTACCCAAATGTAAAACGGTAGAAGATTGTTTATTTTAGTCCATAATATTTAGGTAAGTGCGGAAAAATGCATCATATTTATTGACCAGTTAGCGAAGCATTGAGGGGGAGGCCTTTGTTCAGCAGTGGACGTCTTCTGGCTGATGATGATGAGCAAACCATCTCTGGCAGACATATTTTTTCAGTTATTAATTAAACAAGTTTGTCTCGTAAAGTATGCACAGTGCACTTTATTAAAACTAATTTTTATTCTCTATTTACAGTCTTTTTCAATTATTCGTTAGATCACATCAATTGTAAAAAATAACACAACAAATAAATACGTGGTAGGTATATGCAGATAGCCCTCACCACACCCGTGACATTTGGTGAGGAGAGGAGAGGTCCCTTGCCCTTTGAATTAATTCCTACTAAGCCCTTTGGAGCTCTATTTTTAAACCGCTCGTATAAATTCATCACTCGCTAATTACGTCACTTTCGAACGATATGCAAAAAATCGCATTCGAAAATTTATTTGAAAAATTTTACAGTGACCAATAGAATATAAAAACATTATTTATTCTTTCTTAATTTACGTTCCTTTTAATATTCTTAGTTTTTTTAAACCTGCATAGATAGGCATTTGACCACAAGTTCGCACGACCATGGTTTTCTTTCACCGAATTTAACTCAAATATAATGGTAATAAACATGCGTTTTAAATTACAATAAACAGTTTCTATGTAAAAATGGTAAATTTTGAATTTTTCATATTATAAATTAAAAAAACCGAGAAAAAACTATCGATGTGAAATGAAATTCACCAATAACATATTTTTGTAGTTTTGCGAATGAAAAAATTCATATAAGCAAGTTTAAAATTAATGATCTCGATTCGATGAAAAGTGGTGTGGTGGTGGGTCTAGTGATTGTCCATATATTGCATGTCGGAGAGTAACAGCACGGTGTTGGGCAGAGGTCGCGGCTGAGGTGAGAGGATGGTCAGCTTCTGTGCGTCAGGGTCTACTGCCGTGCTGTTGGAAACGACAAACACATTATTAGAATGGCTTAGACAAAAATCAGAACTTCAACTTTATTATGTAATAAAATACATTAAGTTGTAGTTCTGATTGAATGAAAGCATTCGAGATGTGGATTTACCGCCATATTTTAAAAATCGTGGCGTGACCGAATAATACATTATGAAGTTCTCAAGAGACTTGAAAAAATTGTAATGCTTATGAATACCGTTAGGCGCTTATATCGGTCACGTAATGAGTAACAAATAAATACATATTTCTAAAATAAATATGTTCACTCACCACTGACTTGTATTATACAAGCACGCTGGTCTTTACTTTGTCTATGTGACAATGAATCCATTTGATTTTCGCCATTTTGGCGCTGATGGCAACGTGTGAGTCCATGGAACTAATATTAGTAATGGGGTAATGTAAATTTTAGTACCAAAGACCCCCACGGAAGCGCTTCGAACCATCAGAAAAACTGTGATTTCCTAGTTAATGTTTCAATCAATCAGAAATATGTAGTAAATCTGCTCCAGGGTCCTCAACTGATTTGTATCATCTCCCCAAACAAAGATCATCAAGAGTAATTGATGGACTGTTATGTGGGTGGCATAGTTAATTAATTATCTTACTTAAAAATTAGATACAAGTGTTACTGTGTCACTGTTTTTGTCCCAAATAAATAAAAATAAAATATATAAAGTCCAGGTGAGAGCATACTCACACACACACGAAGCCCGCCAGGTTGGAGTGTAGCGCGTCGTCGTCAGGTCCCGCGGCGAAGCTGACGGCGAGCAGGCGGTGGTGCAGCGCGGGTGAGGGCCACACGCCCACCAGCTTGGTGAGCGCGTCCTCGGCTCGCATGCCCAGCGGCATGCACGAGTCAGGCAGCGAGGGCGCGCCCACCTGTCACGAGTGCGAGTATACTGTTCTTAACACCGATGAACCGATACATATTTTACAGTTATTTTGAATTAAAAAACGAAAAGTTCTGGACCAATTGTGACAAAATTTGTACGGGTACTTACCGAACAAAAACAAAAATAATCAAATTGATTCAGCCGTCAGCAAGAACTCAGGTAACAATAAAATGCAGTTGAATTGAGTTATTCATAATATTACCTTATATATTTTCAAGTCGGAGTACTTGACGTCAAAGGAATGCGGGTAGTAGGGTGTTCGTTTCCCGTAGAAGTACTCCCGTATCCTCGCGTCTCGTGCCTCCGCACGTTGGCTGGAGGACCTCTCCACTACTCCCCCACTCTTGGGCAGATACACCACTTTAACGAACTTGGGCATGTCTCGCTTCAACTCGTTGTAGAGACGCTCGTTGTCGAGGACTAGGATTACGTCCACCTGGAAAAAGTTAATATTTTCTATCTGAACACCTCAAGCTTAAACCATTTGCTATGTGATTTGGCCCCGATACAATAAACACAGAAAAGATAAATGTTAAGCAGTGAAACGCCGCGGTTTAATAATGGCGTAGTTTTGGACACAAGCACACTTAGAAAGGGTTTGATTTGTGGTGGGAGTTCGAATAATATGAAGAAGTGTCTACCAACTTTCATTACGGCAGACACTGACAGAACTTTTTCAGATATTTCGATTTCAAAATCAAACCTGGACTCATTTTGATAAAATTTAATTGTTCATATCATTAATCATGAGCCATCTCCGAGAAACAGCTAACAAACATAAAAAATAAAACATCCAGAGTACCTTAATATAGGCAGTTGTTAGAAAATTTGTAAGATCCTACCTCAAAAGCCTGCGCCGCATGCGTCAGTGTCTTATACCCCGCGCCTTTGATCCAGCCGCACGTGTTTATTATAACACCCGACGCCGAAGCCTTCTTATTGCTCTCACATCTCTCCGTGATGACCTCGGCAAGTCTTGACACTATGGTGTTGTAAAGTTCTAGGTTGTCTGAGGGTGCTTTGTGTCCGAAGTGGTAGACTAGGGGCGCTTGCTGGCTGAAACCTTCTTCTATTGACGCTGGTCTTTCTACTAGAAGAGCTCCTGTAGACAGATTCATTAGGGATCATTCAGATGGACGTAAGACTATGTACAGCCATTATTGGACATTTATTAATGATATACATAAATAGTTGGGTTTTTACTAAATACTTTATAGAAACACTAGCTGAGAGGTAGATATTTGATCATGCTATAGGAACACTTGCATTTGCAGGATAAAATGTAGCCTAAGTGTTAATCCAAGGCATAAAGGCGTGAAAGAGGAACAAACAAACACATGCAAATTTTCACTTTAGTAATATTATTGTGAAGTGATCAAAGCATTGAGTGTTGTATTGATTCTGTACAAAGTAAAATACGTTTTTCAGGTTAGACATGTAATATCAAGGTTACCTAACTTCCTATATTTATTATGTTATTATAGCTTACTAATGTCTGTGTGCAGATAAGCATATATACGTGATAATTGATGGAGTCAGGCGTTACTTTGCGGAAATCCATTTATAATAAGATGGTATATACAAGATATTTAGTGTTTTTCCGCCTCGTCTCGATGTCAGCGTGAGAAATCGAAAAATATTTTTGTTTTTATGGTGTGGTTCCTAATCACCACCGCCACACCTCACCTTATTATTTCACCAAGCGCTCTCTCTAAAGCGAGCGCTGGAAGAGTCAACATCTCCTGAGGATGCCTTGTGCTAAGGCGAAATACGTGTCGAGGAAGTCGGATACTGAGAGAAAGAGAAATAATAAGGTGAGGTGTGGCGGTGGTGAGGAGGAACCACACCATAAAAACAAAAATATTTTTCGATTTCTCACGCTGACATCAAGACGAGGCGGAAAAACACTAAATATCTTGTATATACCATCTTATCATATATGTGATGTTCATCTTCAACATCATGCATACATGTTTATTAAATCTAAGAATTAAACCAGTTGCAATCTATACATCGGAAGTATCATTTCACCGGTGCCTCTGAAAGATTCCTAAATCTCCTATACATAAAAATTTACCCTTTTATATATAAACGGCCTTATTAATAAACGCGTCTTAGTTTTGTCTTGGTTTATCCGATGGAAAAAATCACGCGTCAAAACAAGACAAAACAAGTTTAAAGTTAAGACGAAATTATTAATAATACCAAAAGTGTAAAGATATTTGTTAGTAAACAACGCAAAGCCTAAACCATAGAAACATGACATTTAGAGGGCGTATTGTATTGGACTAAAGCTGTGGGTGGGGCTCAAAGATGGGGGTTCAAATTATGAAATTCCACTTTATGTCACGGGTAACGGCATTTGTGACAGCTACTAGAATTACAATATCACCATCACTCACCAATAGTCCCGGGCACAGATATCTGCCCCTGGCCAACATCCAGGTCCACAAATATGGGCCTCCTGGCCATTCTCACAGCATAGTTCAACAGCAGCCTCGTCAGGGTTGACTTGCCAACATCTCCAGGTCCTACCACCATGGCTACGGGCCCTCGGGTGCCTTCCTGTTCTGCCGCTACTCTCTGCTGCTCCAGAGCTGCATGGACATTGAGATACACTACCTGGAATAATTACAAGTTATTTTCAGAACTAACACTGATTAAAACTCTCTACCCAACTCAAGTATTTCACTACTGGGCCCTTATTCTCTTAAGAACAAGAAGATTCCTAGCTGCAAACTCATGATGCTACAGGTTATCTCATCACAATACATTTTTCACATCAACAGAGTCTTTCGAAACTGATAAAGGTTGCCTGATAATGTGATCACGACTGAAAGTTCGGTTTCGGTTTCGGCCAAAAATTAAGTTTCGGCGGTAGTTTCGGTTTCGGCCAAAATTGGCCAAAACTTTTGCCGAAACAGAAACTGATTTCGGAAGTTGTCGTGCACGCTCGCCTACGCAGTTTCTTGCGGCAACGCATTGTTTGACGATGGAGGCCCTGTTTGTTGTTGTCGTGCGCCGTTCGGATAGCTCTGTAGCAACAAAACTTAGTCAATGCGTTATCGCTTAAATTCACCCATTTTCAATATTTTAAGGAATTTTCTACTTGACTACGTGACTTTCGGTTTCGGTTTCAGCTGAAACTAAAGCCACGGCCAAACATTTGGTTTTGGTTTCGGCCAGAAAACCAGTTTCGGTCAGTTTTTTGCACAATTAATAATTTCAACACAATATGATATAGGCACATCAACTTGAAGCTGCTGCCTATTATTAAATAAATAAATTATTACAATGATGACGATGAGCAATGTGCTCATTTTTCGTGCCACAGCACAATATAAAATTGGACATTGACTTACTGAATACCATTCCATGTTCTAATTATAACACACGGTGATACTTGCACTGACATTCTGCTAGATATATATATAGTAAGGAGATGCCAAGTTGCTAATGGTGGATAAGTTACGACTTAGGATCTCCTTTATATGGTCATAGGACTATACTAACTCAGTCAAATAGTAGCTTTGTTTCATGGCATATCAGCTACTCATATTGAGAGATCTAATACAGAATGAACTTTCTCAGAATAATAGTTAAGTTCCAAATTAATTAATGATTATAAAATGACCAAAGACATACTATCTCTCACATCTAACTCTTGCAAAATGATAGTAATATGACAATTTAGCTTCTATTTCATGTATTGGGGTGTCTGCAATAGCAATTATTTAAACAATGCAATAATATTGGTATGGTGGTAGTAATTATTGACAATAAATTCCTTTAAACTCAGCTGGACAACTGGTTACCAACTATCTCTTGTAACCATATTAATACATTTTGTGCAATTCACTGGACAATCAAAGAATTCAATAAATCATGATATATGCACATCAACTTTAAGCTGCACATTTAACATATTATTTATCGCAAACAAAGCAATTCTATAAGAACTAAATCACACTTAAATTAGGTACAAAGCATTCAAAAGAACAGCTGTTACCATAGGGGTCTCCTTTGCCACATAACTGACTTCAGTTTTCCCTCTCAGCTCCACCGTACAACCGTGCCATGTGAACACCGCGACTTTGGCACCTGTATGGAACTCATAAGGCTTCCCTTTCACCAGCTCCGTGCCAAATAACTCCGCATAACCATTTTTTACCTGCAAGTTTCATATATAACCTCAAAATATTATTTAGATACTTAAATTAGAATTAAATCCCTTATGGCATGTAAATCGCTAATGGATTTTTTTGCTTGAAAAGATTAAGTTTTACCTCTAACACCACTTTTTCGTTCTTAGATTCGACTTCGAAACGAAGTTCTGAGTCTGGCTCAAGTTTGAACTCTTGTAGCTGAACTTCAGTCATCTTACGTGAAATTTTGTTTTATGCTATGATCAGTAATACAGCAGCTCAACGAAAAATCTATCATTTAACTTTTGATCTTATTTTCCCGAAATAAAACTAAAGCTGGTTGTATAAATCATAGATACACACAAACATCGTAGATAAACTGTCATCAATATCATAGAATCAGGAATCACTATAATGAATCAGTCAGTCATTGTCATTGACAGTACTTTATGCTGACAATGACAATGACTGACAAAACTCATAGTCCTTTACATACGACTATATAATCTGTGACTCTTTGTGATTGTGACCTTAACATTAGGTTTTCATTATGTTACCGTGTTCATGTTCATTTAACAAGCATAATTTTGGGCCTTTATTTAGTCAAAAAGAGAGAACAAATTAACGCTTTAAAACTTTAGCAGTGAACTCTCAGAAGAGTGTACTGAATTTTTTGTTTGACATTATATTTTATAACTTGACAGATTTTAAAATAAACTTGATGCTGGCAAATATACAAATCATTTGGTGCCATATATAAAAAAAAAATATCTCAAGAGAAATTCAGTTTGTTTTGAAATTCTGAATAGTAAAACTGCAAATGCAGGAAAGTATTTTAGGAGAATACAGGATATTTTGAATATTCTACGTGAGTTTTTACCGTTTTATGACCACGAAAACATGGAAAATTCGTTTTTTGAATATCGTGATAAGACTGGTGTGGATACCGGTTCAGACTCGGAAGTTATCGACGATAGCATGGTAGAAACTTTACCATATTCCGCAAAAAAGAAAAATCGCACAGCTTTCATAGCTGAATCTGACGACTCTTCCTCAAATGGTAAGAAACATCTAATTTAGTATAGACTACCTTAGTGGCAGTTTATTACATTTGGATTAACATAGGTATTTTCTCAAATTCTATAACTTATATGTAACTTGTAGATGAGGGGAACAAACAAGATGTTTCTTTTGAAAATGTTAGCAAGTCTATTGCCAGACGTAGCAGTGCTGCTGTAACTCATGCTGTGATTTCCAGCAGTGAAGATGGTATGTAATGTTTTTCTAAGGAAACCAATTGTATCTTCTTTATTGGTTGTAATATTACCTATTCTGTAAGGGTGTTACCAAACCAATCGATCGACGGCACAGGTCAACGTCGATCGAAGTTGATCAAAGTTGACCTATTGGTAAAAACTATCGATCGACGCCGACAATTCCATTCTACCATCGATTGATAACGTCGAGCGACGATTGATCGATTGGTCTGGTAACACCCTAAGGATATCTTCTGAAAAAATCACAAAGGACTGTGTATCAAAGAAATGCCTACAAGAGTAGTTGGTATTCGCTTACCTTTCAAATAACAAAGCCCATTATTTGCTATTCTGGGTTGAGGCCTGTATTGAATAAATGGCCTATAAATTCTAACTTAGCTAAAAATGTGGCTAAACTTTAACTAAGAAGTATTTTATTTCACATCTAGATGGATGTAAGAAAGGCAGTTCAATGAGACCTTCTGGACCCCAAAATAATGTTGTATTGAGTTCTTCAGAAGATGACAATGGTAAGATAATTCTTTTAGGTTATTGAATAGCAGGAAATTATGTTATGCAAGTTCAAAACAAGTCTTTGTTAGCTAGGCTACAGTTGCAAATGTAAGTTTGTTTTTGTATACTGTTCAGGGTTATCAGTTAGAGGTGTACTAAGAATGAAACAGCTGATTTTTTGTCTCAAATTCAGAGTTGTTTCCAAAGTGAAAAGAAAGAAAGTTTCCAAAGGTTGTGTATAGTATAGTGACCCCCTTTTGGCTTAATACACCCCTAGCCATTAACAGTTTATAATGTTAATATATTGAAATATTACTTATTGGGAATGAAAATTGAGTACTGACGACCATCTGTGATGTTGAGTGTTAGATCCTTAGTTCTATTTAAGTGATATATTGGCTAGAAGATAAGTCACAAAGATATCATACCATTTACAGATGACTATTCACCAGAACTGGTTCCCAGACGGCCACCACCACGTCAAAAATCCAATGACTCCAATGGATCTATGGTGCTACATAGGACCAAGAAACGGATGCTATTCTTCGACTCTGACACTGATAATTCTATCATAATTGAACAAAACAAAAACAGGAAACAGCAGTGTCTAAAGGACACACCACTCAAAATTGAAAGTAAAAGTAATGTTGTGAATGGTGGAAGCTGTGATGGTGATGAAAGTAATGAAGACGACAGTGAATCCGACGGTGATGATGATGAATGCAATAGAAGTGGTGATGAAACCGATGATAATGATAAGGCATCTATTATAGCTGATGGTAAAAATGATTCGGAACATAATATTAGTAAACGTTGCAAAAATTTGACAATTAACAGTGATGAAACTGATGATGAACAACCTGACAATGGTGATAATGCAGCCAGGAATAACACTAATCATAAAACAAAAACTCCTATTGGAAGTAAAATTCGTAAAAAGATGGTAATCACCAGCGACGACAGTGATGATGAAATCATTGATAAACCAAAAAATGCTGACGACTTGACTGACAGTCTTAAAGATGACCAAGACTACTGCAGTAAGAATACTGACAACCAGGTCACTGATGAAAGCCATGATGAGACAGGTGATGATGATGGTCCTGATGAAGATATGATGGTAATGTCACGAGCCACGAGAATGAGTATAATGGGAGTTATACCAAAGGACCATGACAGTGACGAGTCTGATTTCATTCAGTCTGATGAAGTAAGTAATTAATATAATGACATATAATGAGTTTATGTCATAAATATATCCATAATACATATATATACCAATTTTCTAGTCAATAGTCTTCATTCAAAAGAAGTTATCACTATGCGGCCGCCAAATAAAATCAAATAGGAAGCTTGCCTTCCTTTTTTAATTCAAATTTTCTGTTATTTAAATTTTTTCTTTACTATACAGAGTTCCCGTAAAACCGCGGACGGAATTGCGGCCAGTTTTGAAGACTTAGCCAATCTCGAACTTGGACCTGATGAGCTCGCAGTCACCGGCAACCAACAAGAAAAATCTACACCATCTAATGACGAACTTCCTGAGGTTTCCATATGTCGACCTCCAGAAAAAACACCAAAATGTGCTGAAAAAACTAAAACATCCAACAAAAATATACACGAAGTATCTGTTGACTCAAATGATTCAAGGATATCTTGCTCACCATTTTCCAGTCCTTTACAAGATATAACCAACAAATCTTTAGCTAATGATGAAAATGGTAGAAAATCTATTGTCTTAGGCGAAACATCTAACAAAAAGATTGATTTTATGGATTTGACTGTCATGCATGGGAAACCTAAAGACTTGAGCAAAGTTGGAGTGATAGATTTAAGCAGCAATGAGTTCAAAGGTGCTAGGAATAAGGTGCTGGATCAGTCGGCGAGTGTTTTGACTAAGAAGAAGGCTTATAATGATGATGATGTGACCATTATAGAAACAGTGCAAGAAATTATCGCCCTGAGCAGTGACGATGAGGATGAGGTAACTTTATATGCATATTATTTATTTTTTCTTATATATTAATTTTGTGCGGTATTTTAAATTATATTGACCATTCCATAGAAATAGTAACTTTTCAGGAAGAAAATGTAAGATATGATTCAAATTTAACCAAATCCGTTTTTCCGTTAGGTCGTGAAAAAATAACGAATGTATGCACACAAAACTGAAGGGAATTTATTCTATGAATACCTATATAAAGTGTATAGGATAGCCCATGTGTTAATGGTGTTTTTTTTTAAATGCAAGTTTTAGAGTAGCTTTTCATTTTTTTTATTTTTTTTACTAGTTACTCTATTATAATAATTTTATTTTATGAATTACCGTGCTCTAAACTGGATTTAATTATTTAAGACAGAAACTAGTGAAGAAAGGTATATGTTAAAGCAAATAGCAATACAATTTATCAATTATTCAATTTCTTTTTTATTTTTGTCTAACATGATTTATTATTATGTTAGCCTGGACATTTATTGTTAAAAAGCAATTTTTTTGGGATTTTGTTTGAATCGCAATCAAATCCTAGATAGTTCAAAACCTCAAACTTCTTACAAAACGCGATATTACTATCTGACATCACAAAAGATTTTAGCCTACCTACATTTTTTTAAATGTAATTGATAGAAAAATATATGGACAAAGATACTAATTGTCACAAATGTGGGTAGTTGCAAAAAAATATCGACACTTCGAAATAATTCTACAATGTCAGTTACTAAGCAAGCAACAAAGATAGTGCCGCGCTTCAATAAAGTTAATTCTAAAAATATTTTGAGCTCTCTAGTGGTTTCAAATGTAATTTATTATCGTGTTCGAAATGCCGAGAAAAAGTACTAAATCTGTATCTCCTGTAAGTAATTTGATTATAATTTATAGGGTATTTTAAATTATAAAATGGCTGTTTAATTTGAAGATCTTCGTTACAAAATTGCGAAATTCGTTTCGTTGAAGGAACTCTTAACCTCACCCTTTAGCCCATTGAAATATTGGTTGTAAGACTTCGTTTTGCATGGCTTTTGGCAAGCAAATACAATCATATTCCATATTCTTTCTCGCCACATTTTATGAGATAATTGTGCTGCTGTAGTTGGCCATTGTTGAAACCATTATTTATGATTTAATCGTTAAACCAGATTACTTTATTGACTGAAACATTTGCTGCAGCACTATTACCAGCTCTTTTTAATAGTTTGTATCATCCGGCATAGAAGAAATAATAAAACGTACCTATGCATAATAGCATCACGATTTTGCTTTATTTTTTTATGCTCTTAAGACAATTCATACAATTTGTTTGTACAAAGTCTTAGCAAAACTATTGGGTATATAGTTTTAAACTAGTTTATCGGTTAAGAGTACTACGCCGGGAAAATAAACAAGGAGTTCCGTAATTTTTTCGACGACCGATACACTTATTCATGGAATAGCTGATTAATTTTCTAATTCAGTGTTGGTCCCATAATGATTATAAGTACATATGTTAACTACCATTTGGCTAGGTACAAGCCTTTGAATTTGAAGTCTACTCTCATATTTTTTGAAGGTAGTTGTAAACTGGCAACAGTTATACTTTGCTACTCAAGACTTTCGTTTGAAGCTTTCTTCAGGAGATGTTGATAACAATAAAGTGTCGGTAGTCGGGCGCCGTTTCATGGTCTCCCTTGATGTATTAGAGAGATCATGACAACGGAGCCAGGGTACTCACATGCAATCCACCCACGCAGAAGAAATAATAGTACTCAGAGAAGAAGGCAAAATACATGTTTTATGGGGAGAAGAAGAACTGTTAGTTTAGAGAAGAGTCTCATTATTTGAACGTTAGTCTCTAAACGTCGTACATCTTGCTTATATTATTTACGTTTTTTGTTTTGTTATCACGACTGTTGGCTTAGTACAACATACAAGAGTAATTATAATTAGAAGCCAGCGTTCGCATTTTGTGCACAAAATTCAGCACTCTGGTTCAGGTAGCCTTTACCGCTCTAATCCGAGTTCCAAGTTTTCGAATTCGGGCGTAAACGCTACTTGTAAACAGAGAATGTCCTCAAGATTCAGCTGTCTTTAATATATATTATAATTTTATAAAAATATGCAGATATCAAAATAGCATTAGGTTTTTGTTCTGAATCTTTTTCTTTGTGTATGTTCCATGATAATTTTACAAAGAATTATCATTTTTATAGGCAAGTTAAATCTATATATTTTATATACATATGCACGAGTACATGTCGTCTAAATTCGTAAAGGTCTCAAGTCGCTTGTCTATTTTTGAAATAACTTTTATATTTTAGGTGCCCACAGACAAGAAAATGTCTCCACCACCTTCCAAAAAGTCCCCCCAGAACAATAATGAGGACATACCAAACATGGAGTCGATCAAGCAGTACCTACTTCCGGCCAGCTATCCGGGACAGGTGACCTACGTCACGGAGAAACAGCTCGACAAGGAACTGGAAACCTTGAGAAGACTGAAAGAAGAGCGAAACAATATGCAGGTAAGAAACATACCTCTTTCTTCTACGTGACTCATTCTAGTATTTTAATTTTACTAATATGGCAACAAATCAAAATCAATTCAAACCGAAATCGTTTATTTTAGTGTAGAATTGGTTACATAATATCTAAGCCAATAAAGTAAAAGTAAATAGTTACTTAGATAGGACGTGTTCACACCCGGATTATTATAGAAGATTTTATTTCTTAAACTATGCTGTAGTCTTATTGTGAAAGTTGATTGTTATGTTAAGTACACTCCTCCTCCTTTCGGATTAGAATAAATTTTATTTGTATCAGAAATCAACAGTGTAACACACAACTAAACAAAATTATTTAAACTCAATTACTGCTCTCTGTCACAAACCACACACAGCTCAACATAACGGTGGCTGGAACAACCGATAACTAAAATTTCCAAAGTAGTAACAATACCCATTGTGACCAGGCGGTGATAAGCCAGATGGACCTGAGTTCCCTGCCAGACGGAGGAACCATGCTGGAGAAGAGACTCCAGGAGTTGGAGATGGCCACACGGAAACAAGGGGACAAGGTCGCTCAAATGGTGGTAGAGCCAGGTATAGCCATATAGTATCTTTTTTTCTTTATTTATGTATGTACCCTATTTAAGGTCATTAAATATAGCTTTACTCTTCAAACGTTAAACTGATTAGAAAACGCTGTGTGTTCTGACGGCGGGTATACTTTAGCCTTTTACGAATTTAATAAAATCAGTGAAGCAGTATGGTTTCTTAATTGAAACAACTGATAAATTTGTCTCACGATTGAAGTACTCGTAGTTCTTTATTTTCTTAAAGTATTACATTATTATTGTTATATGAATCTAGGTTAATGACTTAATGAATTATTTCCCAGATCCTCCAAAGGCTGATAACAAAGACGAGTCCAATCCCGGTTTGTCGTGGGATGACCTGCAGAAAGCCAGCAATGCGGTTCAGCCCAGAATGTTTGGGAAACAAGGTTAGTATAGATTTAGTGATATTATGATATCGTTACCATTGTGTTATCACCTCTAATTGTTTCTCCCTTTTTAACATTTTCACTTCGAAGTTAGAGTATCTAGATGATCCTAGTATCCTATATATACAGTTTATCTTCATTGGTCCAGTATATCATATTTTTAATAAACAACTTTGTATAAGCGACTGCCGAGTTAAAGTCTACACTACACTTTTTATAAGGAATTATTTACAAAATATTTCTTAAAAAGTTGTTCTTGCGACGGCGTCGTGTCTCGGGTGCTCTCTTCCCTCTGATATAGTTGAGGAGAGCGATGCATGGCACATGTGTCAAACGGATGCTGCTGACGAGGGCTGGATTGCCTGTAACATGCAGTATTCAATCATTGTAATAATAATTCGAAACTAGTTTAAGTAGCTAAGTAGTTATTTGTCTTGTTCTAAAAGTGTATGTATCTAAGAAACGTTATACGTTTTTTTTACTCTGTATATGATTGTAAATAGCACGTTGGTACGTACGGAATAGTTTTATGAATTAAAAAAGAATCTTATCATCAACCTTTCCGGTCCTGTGCTAATGTCGTCCACCTAGATCCTACCGCCCTATGTCGTATATTATTATTTTTTTTTTTCTTAATAGCAATGGCGACCCACATGGCCGAGCGTAACCTCATCCTGGACAGTCTACGCGACATGCACGCTTCGCTCGCGTCCCGCCCCGACGAGAGCAAGCTGGCTGCACAACCACGGCTGCTGCGCTCCACGCTGCTGCCCTACCAGCGACACGCGCTCGCCTGGCTGCAGTGGCGGGAGACTCAGTCACCCGCTTCTGGGATACTGGGTACGTTGCCAACGTGATGTTTGTTATTTGAACTATGGTAATCGTATTTTTTAATGTACTAGATCTTTCAGTTTGGACAATAAATAGTAAACACAGCAAACTCGTGCAGTCAAGGAGACTGTAACTAGTTAGGTGCATAGTCAGTAATGCTCGCTTCGCTCGCGTCACGTCCCGACAAGAGCTAGCAGTCTAACCACGGCGGCACCATTCTACGCTGCTGCCCTACCAGCTACACGCGCTCGCAGTGGTGGGAAACATAGGCACCCATTTTTGGGTACGCTAAGGTCATGATTTTTCTTATAATTAATTCTTTTTCATTTGGAACCATAGCATGTTATTTTATATGCATGGCAAAATTAAGTTTTTCAGATTTGACAATAGACAGGGACAGAATACTCGTATAGCCAATGAGGTCGCTCCTCGCTGGCTCATGAGTTACCTACGTAGGTATATAGTCAAATATGTTCGCTTCGCTCGAGTCCCGCGTACACTAACAACTTTTTATTTTAGAAAGAAATAATGTATCTATATAAAAAACTACTAGTACTAACAGAGACTTCACAAATAATATTTATTTATTTTAGTTACTATATCTTACCTAACTTATTATATTACTGCTGGATAGATTGTTTGCAGAATTGAATCTAATTCTCCAATTCCTATAAATTGCATTTTATTAATGAGTACATAGCGTTAATTTTAAGAATAGAATAAGAATAAGAATAAGAAATATTTATTGGCCTTTAAATAACATTCGTTACAGGCAAGTCTTGTTACATTTTAATTATTAATTACTTTAAAAAGAAACTTAACTTATAAATACTTTTATAGTTCTAAGAACAAATAGTTATTATATTATACATTTACATTGTCATTTATTTCTTTACCTATTACTAACATTTTGTAATTGTTGTTCATCACACAAGAACACCTTTTTTATCGGTACAGCGGACGACATGGGTCTCGGCAAGACGATCACCATGATATCGTTGATAGCTAGCGACAAGCAGGACAAGATCGACCTGCACGACGACCCCGACGAAGGCACCGCCCGACAGAACTGTAAGTTGATTGCGTATGAAAATAATTTTGCTCTATTATACGTCGAGACGGATTCAAAAATTCTTGATTTGTTGAAAAGGTATACCGGCATGTGAAAAGTTGTTAGTCTTGATCAACGTTTGCAGAATATAACAGTATCTATATTATAAGCCGATAATTCCCATTTGATTGCTCTCTATTTATCTGTTTTTCTTTAATTTCATACACTTCTCCTCTCTTTTTTGCTACTGTAAAGTTTAGCGTTATAACTTAAATCGATGTCATTTTCTTCTATTACATTACTTATTTAAAAAAAATTCTATGATCGTATGTATTGGCTGATTTATTGTTATAATATTCTCTGAGCAAAACCATATATAAAAACAAGCAATTTTTGATAAAGAAAATACAAAAGGGAAGCATGTTTTTTATCACGCGCCGATCCCAACTCAGCATGATTCCGGTTGCAAATGACCCGCGCTGATCTTCCGTTGACACGACACTTGTTGGTGGTTTTCAGTGGCTCGCGGCGGCACCTTAGTAGTCTGTCCAGCGTCCCTGATCCAGCAGTGGGAGAGCGAAGTAACGAAACATTGCACACCACACGCGCTCTCAGTGTGCCTCCACCATGGCGCCGCGAGGACTAGTCACACGCACGCACTAGCGAGACACGACATGGTGGCCACCACATACAATATACTGCAGAGGGACAATGACAAGGTAACTGAAGCAAGTGTGCCTAGCGGATACGTCTGTATACGAGTACTTGAGGGTGGAGCTTGAAAACTTGTATTAAAATCAGGAACAACTATTACTCTTATTGTAATTTCCTAGTCTCACTGATCAATAAATCATTTCATTTTCAAACTACAATCCAATTGTTTATCCCCAGAATGGCGTCTTAATGCGAATCCAATGGCGTCGCATCATCCTCGACGAGGCGCACATAGTCCGCAACCACAAGTCTGCTACCTCTATCGCAGTGTGCAACCTGAAGGGCAAGAGGCGCTGGTGTCTCACCGGCACGCCCGTCCAGAACAAGGACTTGGATCTGTTCGCCTTGTTGAAGTTCCTCAGGTGTTCTCCGTTCGATGATCTGCAGGTAAGTGGTTCAATCACCGAGTAGTAACCTCAAGTCTGTTACCTCCATCGCAGTGTGCAGCCTGAAGGTCAAGAGGCGCTGTTCCTTTGAGAAGATGCGCAGGGGGTTTCCTTTCGATGGTCTGCAGATTAGTTGGTGGTTGATCCATCCAAATGATTGTTTCAAGTCTGGCAAAAATTGCTTTCCTATGCTCTTGTGAAATAAATGGAACACAGTATTCTTAGGATCAAGAGGATGAACGGAATACCCACTACATCATATCACAGGTATGAATATAATATAGGTTCAAAGCGGCAGAAAATAGAGAAGCGTGGAAGGATATTAGGGAAACCTTTGCCAGTGTAAGTAAAAATATGTTAATATATGTATATTTGTCTAAGTGTTTACGTTTGCTTACAGGGTCATAGTTTTTCACTAATCTTGATATAACGCTCTGCGTCTGTTCGAACACGTGTTTTGCTTTCGATAGTCAGAGTGGTTTGGCAATATTAATGTTATAAATGGGGTTAACAGCAAATACTTTTTTTACGGACTCCAAAGAAGGAAAAGGTTTTCAGTTTTCACTGATATATTTAATGTATGTTATCCGATTTTGTCCACAGAGGCCTGGAACAATTCGATATTTTTTTTTCATAATAATTTTACTAAAAATCGATTCAATAAGTGTGGATTGTGAATCCAAAATGTATCTAAAATAAACATTCCTATGGTTTCACTTAGTGTGTTACCATAACTTACTTTTGATTGTCGAAGCTTAGATTTACTTAAATATTATTTTCTCATATAAGCGAAATGTTAAATTTGAGAAATAAGTCTTTAAACCGAAAATAACTGAAACATTTGTACAGTCGTTAATGTCTTCGATCCAACCACGTATTATAAATAAAGCGTAACTCAGTCAAATGTTATCGTTTCCATGGCAGATGTGGAAGAAATGGATCGACAACAAATCTCAAGGCGGCCAGGAGCGCCTCAGCACTGTGATGCGCTGCATACTGCTGCGCCGCACTAAAGCACTACTGCAGCAGAAAGGTCAACTGGACAGCTTGCCGCAGCGCACGGCACACATGCTGCAAGTCACTCTCACTAAGGACGAGATGAATGTGTATCAGAAGGTCAGTGGACTGCCCTTATATTGTTTACTTGTTTGGCAAATTCGATAGATAAGATACAACTGGACAGCTTGCCGCAGCGCACGGGTCATACAATATGCTTTAGGTCACGCACTCTAAAGACGAGATGAACGTGTATTAGAAAGTCAGTTGACTTCCCGTGTTTTGATTCATCATCATCAGCTTACTCTCATCTACTGGTGAGCATAAGCCTCTCCCATGGCACGCCACTCGGTCCTGTCTTGGGCTTCGCGTTTCCACCTCCTGCCTGCTATCCTTTGTATTATCTTGCTCCATCGTTCGCGGTCTCCACTCGAGATCTCGTTTTCCCTATCGGTTGTCATTTCTACTGTGGGTTTTCGTCACGTAATCAATATCCTTTATCCACGCTTTTAACACTCACAGTGGACGCACATGAGCACCAAATTCTAGGTTTTTTTACTCTTTATTTTTGAAGAAATGTTGAAAAAACCTTATTTTTAAATTATTACTTGAAAACTTGAGGGGGGCCTACTCATAAACTACGGGTGGTCACCAAGGGGGAACGGGGCGGGGAGTTAAGAAAATGGTTTAGTTACATTAGGTTAACGATAATGATGATAATAAATATATTTCTGTTCATACACAGGTGTTAGTACTGTCGAAGACTCTGTTCGCCCAGTTCCTGCACCAGCGCGCTGAGAAGAACTCCGATGTGACGTCATTCACAGCGCCCGGGAAGGACTCGGAGTACGCCAAGATGCACAAGAGAATGATCGCTTTACAAGGTACCTCTACATTAAATGAGTATAGGTGATACGAGTGTCTATATCAACACCACATATCATAAATACGTTCATTGGTTTGTTTGTTCGTCTTCTCTTCAGCAAGTGAATGACGCAAAGATTTGATTTTAGGCTCAGATATAGTTTGAAGTCTTGACGGTGCCTTATGCTACTTTTTTCCCCGGGAAAACAAACATACGCGGGCGGAGTCGTAGGCAAAAGCTAGTTTGATATATTACCAGCTTTACCCGTTTTATATGTATGTATAACACGATTCCTCCCATAGACCTACGCTGATTTGAAAAATTGGTTTTTGTATGAAAAGGTTGGAATGAATTAACTCTTTATTGCACACACACAAACATCAAATATACAGGAGAAATCTTACATCTAGTGTCACATGTGGCGGCCTTATCGCTAAAAGCATCTCTTCCAGGCAACCTTAGGATGGAAACAATTTACAAAACAAATACAGGGCTTGGGTACTTTATGTCTACTTTATCAAAAAGATCACTGGCACAAAATGATCACTTTCTTGTAATGGCTACCTGATATTCCCAAAATGTGAAAAATTTGGCTTGGGTACTTTATGTCTACTTTATCAAAAAGATCACTTACCATGAATCACCATGAGTGCAAACATAGACATAAAAACTTGGATATTGAATGGTGAAATTGCCATTAAATTCACCTTAAAACAATATAGGACGGGGTATACATTACATTACTATATTAACTAATCAAAATTTATAATACTATGAATAAACGAATAACAGCGGAAAAGAAAGAAAAAAAAAATAAAGGCTTAAAGGGTAATATTTTAATGACGAATATTACTTTATAGTTAATGTTTAAACAAAAAAAAATGATAATTTGCTTGTCCCAGGCGTGAAGCCTGTAAAGTCCCACGAGATCCTGGTGCTTTTGCTGCGGCTGCGTCAGGTGTGCTGCCACTGCGGCCTCATTGCCGGCATGTTGGACGAGGGAGAGCCGGGGGCGGAGCCCGAGCCCGCCGGCGCGGACCTGTTGAGAGAGCTCGACAAACTGTCGCTCGAAGACTCCAATAGAAGGAAGGTAAAGGCCTGCTTTATTTTTTGTGAGGCTTTGAATGTTTATTTTTTTGTGAGGTGTAGGAAATTTTCTCAAGGTATAGAAATTCTTTGGCACGTAATTGGAATATGTGTGATTTTTATGTCTTAAAAAAGGGTATAATTTAGACTGTCGTCAAATAATATTTTTGGTTTCTAAAATGGCTTAACGGTCACCAAATTAAGACACTCCGAATTTTCGGCAACCAGGTCCGCAGTAGGTTCAGGTTATTTTTTTAGACATTAAGAATACTTTTCAGCAACGAGACCTGTTATAGAAAACGTAATTTGGTGACCGTTTAGAATTTTTTCGGAAGTAAAATAGGTACTTTTTGGGCAGTGTTTAAACATAAGCCTTAAAAAAAATTAAGGATGTTTTCTATTTGTCGGTTTTTTTTCTTAGCTACCTTACTTGTAAATCAATTCTAATTTCAAGCTACGAGTATGTGCGTTGCACCTACTCGTATCTAGCTGCACCACACTCAATTTGTGAAATAAATGTTTGTTTTTGTAATTGATTAGTGCAATGGTTACCTCGTACTCATGTAAACGACTCAAAAGATTTTTGTTCAGTCATTATTAGCATAAGTTATAAACAAGTTTATTTCTTGTCCTTTAGAGTCAAATCCAATCAGAAGAACCAGACGTGGACGAGGAAAGCGCCAAAGCAGATGAGGCCATCCGAGCAGTATTGGCCCCTAACCACCCCGTGTTCCAACTGAACAGACCTTCCTCCAAGGTGACTGCTGTCATGGACTGCCTGCATCAGAAGGTGTTCTCTAACAAAGGTCAGTACTGCGCTGCGGCCCGCCTCGTCTAAATCCGGTGGTGGGGGGGGGGGGGGGGGGGGGGGGCGTTTCTAGCAGTAAACACTTTTATGCTTAATATGAGTCACAACTGTGTCTGTTATATTATATTTTTGTACGTGATTATTAATATTATGGGTACCATACCTATGACACTGTTATGAAGTAATGCTGTATTCATTCTTGGCAACTTTACAACGTGTTTATAGCGTTCACTCTGTACGTTCTCAAATAGTCTCATGTTATTTCGTACAAACACTGCACGCTCGAAGATGTATAAGAATCAAGTGTTAAAACGTAAGACATTTCAAATATGGTTTACCGCTGTTTTAGATTACAAATGGCAATAATACATGTTTTTTGTGCCTCAAAAACTTCCTCGTGCTCTGTGCTATTGCCCCAGAATAATACACCAAACCTTAGCAATTATGACATTACCATTATAAGCTGTCAAAACTACTAGCTATTTTTGAGAGCATGTACTGAGGATATGAGTGCTGATTTAGTTTTATGGGACAAGTTTCTAATATGCTCTTTTCATTTCAACTCTTGGTCTATGGTAACGCCTAGAAATTTTGTCGTTTCTATATTTTAATATCTTATGTTGAGAATAATTTATGTCTAGCTCATTTAGTCATTTTTATTACGTCATTATCATTCTTAGAAATTTGATCATTAAAAAAAATATTGAATATGTTTGCTGTTTCTTGTGGATCGTTAATAAGAGACCCATTAATATTTAGTTTAAGTGCTTCTCGGATGGCGCTTCTTTTACCATTTATGATATTCCACATCGCTTTACTTTTGTTTGGAGCTTTATAAAGTATATTGTCATTGAGTGATTTTTGAGTTAATTTTATAACTCTCTTGAGTCTCGCAGAAGGTGCTTTAAATTTACATTTATTTTCGAGACTACGATGTTTCCTGTACTTCCAGAGTAGAACTCGTTTACGTTTACGACGTGTGGTCGCTGTCGTGAAGTAATTTTAATTTTGTAATGTTACAAGAATACTAAGTGGAAATTTTACTTTTCCAAAAAATAAACTGTCAGCTGCAGAATAATGACGTTTCGCTCGCTGGGTCAGTATAATAATATAAATATTCAATACTTATTGTGCTCTGCTCACTGGTCTTGAACACTCGTGTAAGTGCCAAACCCGCACTGGAAAATATATCTACATACGGAAATTAACAATACAATACCAAATAAACGTCTTAGTATCTCTCTTACATATATTATTTCATGTTCTGAGTTTGTGAGTTATAATTACGGCCACTCACACTGACTAAAAAGAAAGTTTTTTTTTAATTTTTATTGAACATTTTAAAATTTATTTAAAATCGTCAATATAATACAAAATAACAAATTGAACTAAAAATTCCTAAAATTGTATCCATATTTTCTCACTTTTGGAAAACAAAAAGAGAGGAGACAGTTTTAGAACTGTCAAACTATGCTGTTAGTTAAGTAAGTTTGGCCTGACTGAATCAGGGTCAATAACTATCTTATTATTTGCTCGTACATGTTCCCTCAGGCGATAAGGCGGTAGTGGTATCTCAGTGGACCTCCGTACTCCGGCTGGTGGAACAGGAGCTTACCAAGGTGAAGGTCAAGAGCGTGACACTCAGCGGGTCCGTGCCCGTGCCGGCGCGACCACGCCTCATTGATCAGATCAACGATCCTAATAGCCCGGTCAAGGTAAGCTAAGTTGAATATATGTATGTAAGGTTTAGATTAGTGTTACAGTTCCTGTTTTTTTTTTTTAGTTTTTGTTTATAAATATTACCATGTTTTATAAAAACTAAGGTTATTAAAAAAAATATATATATTATTTGTTTTATTATTATTATTTTTCGTATCCATTTTATTTCATAATTTAAGTATTTATTATTATTATTATTGATAATATAATTTAGTAAGAAAGATATTACTTTTTTAACCTTTTTTTTAAATATATTTTTTAATTTATATAATATGATAATTTAAGATGTAAAATCTTTTTTTTCTTTTCATAAATTTTTTTGGTCAACTATTTCTATAAGCATTATTTTTATTTAAATTACTGACTACGTCCCGCACCCGCGGTGTTACCCGCAGAGATTTAATTGTTACGCGGGAACACTGCATTTTTTCGGATTAAAAAGTTGCATATATGTGTTAATACAAATCATAAGCTATCCTGATGCCAAATTTCATCTAAATTCGTTCAGCTGTTTGAGCGTGCGAGAGCAATAGACAATCACACATACATACAATCGTTCGCCTTCTATTTAGTGTGATGTAAAGCTAGATCGCAGGCTTGCGCATGACCGCAAATCGCCTGATGGTAAGCGATGATGCGGCCTAAGACTAGGACGAAGCACGCTTGCCTAGAAGAAACAGATTCACTTGCGATTATAAAAGACCGAAGTTATAGCTATCGGGAAAAAGGGAACTCTGGATATAATGGTAGTTCTCGTGATAAAAGAAGACGCAAAGCGTGTTTATGTGAGTCCGTGGAATCTCTACAATGTAGAGTACATTCGAGAAGTCTGATCCTCGAATGGGAATGGTGGAATTGAATGATGTAATTTCAATGTATACTTCCCGAAACGTACTAGTTTTACGTACCAAGCTTGTCTCGCTGTGTAAAGGCCTTCTGTCTCTGCTTTTATTCCTGATTGCCCTTCAAAAGTTCAAAAGCTGCAATACTGACCTCACTGTGATTATCTTTAGATGCGTGACGCAGCCTTATACGATAGCCAATGACATCGCTGCGACGGTAATGTTAAGTACATTACTTCGCTTCGCTTGAATGGTTTTTTTTTCTTTTGATATATCGCACCATACGATTTATATATTTGCCAGCATCAAGTTTATCCATTTTCAAGTTATAAAACAATCAATTTAAGTCAAATATCGAGTAATAAGTTATCGTAGTCAAGTTAAAGTTACACCATGTACCCTTGTAAAGCGGTGGAGACTTTACCAGGGTTCTATGGAGATTTTCCACAAACACGAAAACGACGTTATTCCGTCTTTATATCGCTTGCCCACACTTGTGCACGTAAACAAGATATTAATGATTAATAATCCACCAATATTATATATTAAAAGTTGCAGTATCAGTAGTTTTGCAATAAATACACAGACAGAGACGCCATTGTTTCAATGGTATGTGTGTGTAACTGTATAGGTGATGTTGCTGTCCCTGTGCGCTGGCGGTGTCGGCATCAACCTGTGCGGTGCTAACCACCTGCTGCTGCTCGACCCGCACTGGAACCCGCAGCTGGAGGAGCAAGCGCAGGACCGCATCTACCGCCTGGGACAGAAGAAGGACGTACATATATACAGGTACCTACTTGTTTAAAAAGGTCCAACTATAGTCTCGCTTACATGGCTGGCTGCAGAGGTGGGGGGCTGGTGGGAAGAGCTGCACCGTCGCGTCGTGGACGTGCTGAAGTCTCGCTCAGTTCCCCGAGGAACAATCCAGCGCGCGTAGTTCACTATGTTCTTGCCAGTCACACATAATTATCGTTTTGACGCATAATGACCAACACGCTTCTTGACATTTACGCATTATGTGCAATACGCATTTTTACATACACGCAAAAAGTGCAATCCAAGTACTCGTAATGTCAAATCAATTAACATTTACGCAGATTGAGCAATACGCTTCTTGACATATACCTACGCAAAATATGCATACCTAATGCCTTGCCACAAAGACTAATCAGGGTAGGAAAAATAACAAGATTTTATAATTGCAATTAAAATAAAACTAAATCACTTCTTACATTAAATTAAATTAAAACTAGTATTAAAGTACTTTTTTAATTTTCGACCAATACTTACGGTGTAAAGCTAACAAAAATATCTTAAAATATGGTTAATACTGTGTATTTATGAAAAATGCATCAGCCGCCTCCTTCATTGTGTACAAAAGTATCTAAATTCTGTGAATTGTAGTAGAATTTATGTATCCCTAGGATGACTCCAATGGTCATTTTAGTCTATAAAATGTACCGTCCGTCACAAATGTCAAAATTGACACAATAAAAACGCGTAAATCACCTATTCGCGTAAATGACATGAACATATTTTGATTCGAAATTAACTTTGTACACTGCGATAAGATACGTTATTTTGAATTTGGTTGATATATTAAAGATTAATAGTCCCTAACGTATTTATGGTATCATGTGCGCTGTCCTGGCCGGAGCTCCATACATTTTTGAAACAACTCTTTTAATATCTTACATTTCAAACTAAATGAACATGTCAATTTCCTCATCGTGGCAAAAGTTTTTTGACGGGTTATTTAGCAAATATTCACGTCAGTTGCGGTTCGGGCGATAACAAACGGAAATATATGTCAATAGAGTCATTTGTTTTGGCAAACTAGCCAAATCTTCGGTGGAAAAGCTAATATTCATTTGACACGCACTACATATGTAGTATTGTATGAATGGGAAAACGGAATTAAACATGGGGCTAGGGTTGCACTGAGTCGGAAAGCAGTGAAAAAAATACTGACAAGGAAGGTCGCTGTACCCGCACCAGAGAATATACAACGTGTAAGAGAAAGGTATGACAATACTTAAAGGTTAGTCTGCCAATCAAGGTGAGCCTATTGTAGAAGAAAATTTTGTAAAATTCGATAAAATCAGTAGGTCATGTCCATACAAAAATTGGTCACGTGATTGGTCGAGAGCAATAAATCCATGGAAGAAGCAATAAATTGTTTTTTCGTTGTTCTCGTATAATACGAGTAACACTAGCAGCCCGTCCCGGCTTCAGGACTTTGTTCTATCATCAATACTTTCCGCAGCGCATGCGATGAAACACATGTTATGCCAATTATTATTTTTTTCACCTTGGGTTGGTTTTTGTTGGGATTTCTAAGGATCTCTATTATTTTCTAGTAATAAATATAACCTCTTTTACTCAGTGATACTCGTAATGTAGCTTTCATAATAATGCATAATTAATGACATAATTTTTTACGAGCTTTCGACGAGAATAACATTATTGGAACTTTTCATACATTTACAGAATTCTCTAAAAATGTAATTGTTACATTCTGAATAAAATAAAAAGTACGAATACGTTATTTTTCATTTATCTTTCCATTATCTTAATAAAAATGTGAATCAAAATAAAAATTCAATGTTGTCAATTGTCTAAAAAATGTTGTAAGTCTTAGATTATGCATTGTTTTCCTCTGCATAGTGAAGAATCCTTCTATTTATACATTAATACGCGACAATTCAGTAATCCGTATAACATGCTAATGTTTATTCCCATTTCTCTGTCACTCGACATACCAGAGCATTGTTGAGTGATACTAAAATCATTGTGCGAACGTTTACCTAACGGTTGCCAAGTATTTTACATTGATGTTGATACCCACTCGCCATGCGATATGTATATCTTACTTCTTACTATTATAAACGCGAAAGTTTGTAAGAATGTATGGATGTTAATCTTTCAAGCAAAAACTGCTGAACCGATATATTATGAATTTGAAACGAAAATAGTTAAAACCCTGAGTTACAAAATATGTTTTTCGCAATTTTTTCTTTATCTGTGCTGCAAGACGTTGTTACGAAAAAAAAAACAAAATTCAGAGTTCACGGGAAGTATCCTGTAGAGTGTAAGTGCGAGTGTTGAAAATTAGTACCATAAACAACTGTATCTTTGGATTCCGTTAAATTTAGAAGTTCAATTGTATCACAGCAAAAGGAACAGTAGACTTGAGTATTTGATATGTATTTCAACTTGATATCTCCATTAGTTATTGTTTCTTAGAGCCAAGAGTCATGACAGACAGACGGACAGCAAAGTGATCATATAAGGGTTCCGTTTTTCCTTTTGTGATACGGAATCCTTTAGAGCTACGTATCATTAACAAATGAATAGTTAGTTGGTAGCCTATGACCATCTACTGACAACTCTCACATAAAAATACGACAAGACGTTTAGGCTCTAGGGCGTGCCAAAGCAATATACATACATACACTCTAAAAACGTAACTCTCTTTCTTTTAGTCGGATAAAACAATTGACAACCTCTTCATTTTTAATTATTATTCTTAATTTTCTTATATTTAATATATTGCGTGGCAATTTTTTTTTAATTTTTTTTTAAGTCTAGCCTAAATCCTTTTCGCCTGTAGGTTCATGTGCGTGGATACCGTGGAGCAGACTATCCGCAAGCTGCAGGAGTCGAAGCTGGCACTGGCGGAGAGCGTCCTCACCGGCGCACGCAACCACGCCGCCTCCTCGCTCTCCATAGACGACCTCAAGATGCTCTTCAATATGGGAACTTAGGTAACTTAAGGTGCGCTGCGTCAAAGCTAAATTACCATTTACGACTTTGGAAAATTTCAACAGTTCGCTAGGTTTGGTGGCATTACAAAAAATATACAGTAGCTAAAATTACTGGTCTACGATGATCTGGACTAGAAACGCAATGGGATTTTTTAATACATATTTTTATTAAATGAAAAAATTTTATGGAAATTCATAAAAAATTACAAATATTGAAATTGGCGTTTAGAAAATTTCTCTTTTGACGTTTTTTGGCCAATTAAATTCTTTTGTTTCAAAAACTAAAGAATATTTCAAAAATGTCGCATCGCTTTTTTAGGTTGATCTATTAGCTAACTATATATGATTTTTGTAACGTTATTCGAAGTACCGAGTCTTATATTTTTTTAAAGTTCTGTGTCGCGTTTCAGCATTTCGCACCTCACAGAAAGGTTTGCACGCGGCAGAAATACGAAATATGGAATACGAAACTGTTTCCTTTATTGTTATTTTTATTATTTATTTCACGGTGTACACAAAAGACAATAAAATTTAGAAAATTAGTTTCGGGATGAGCAAGCGGGTATAAGTTTCTGCAAAAAATAATATTGCTGGCAATATGTGGCAATCGTATGAAACAAATTTCGAAAAAAAAAATACTCAAATATGTTTTTAAATGTTGACATTTATAAGAGTGGCGAAATGTTGTTTGAATTAGTGCACTTCTTTAATTGTTCAATTGGTTTTTTTTATAATGATGTCACAATAAGTGATAAACAATTTCTGGGTCTTCTTTGCTATCTGCGTTCTCATTTACACTAATTGAAACTTTATATTTGCCCAATTCAACAATCTGTCTATTTTACCAAAGTTATGATAGCCACTGGTGTATATTATGTAATGGATTTCTCTTAGATCTCGGTTTCCTAAGTCTTCCTTGCCTACTTATACTTATCTCTAATAATGACGTTCCATTTCAAATAGTTTTATTAGAACTCGTAGTTTATATTAATTATAATGAATGATGGTATTTTGTGAAAACGAATATGTCTCGAGGAATAATTATGAATGCTGAATATGTATTTGTAATGATATTGTATGTATAATTTTATAATAAATGATTATTTGCTAACGTTCCACAATTTGTTTTTTCTTCTTACTTACGTAAGTACATCTTACTTACTTGCATATTAAATGTTCCAATGAACATGTCAAGTAACAATTTTTTTTTTTCAATAACAATAGATTAAAGAAACTGTTGTATTGCAACATCTTTAATGGATAGGGACATGTTTGAAGATAACCGATCGAAATGAAAAATAGAAAAAAACGTTTCTAAAAACGAAAAAAAAATATTTGCTTAGTGTTTTTTTTTTAAATCAAGTCTAGTTTTAGGGAATGTTGAAAATCACATTCAGATTATATACAAAGTGTTACAGAAAAATGTGGGATGTTGTCACACCTGTCCGTGTTAACACTATTTTACAAAATATTAAAAAATATATATATTATGTTGTCCATACAAAAATTGGTCACGTGATCGGTTGAGTTGTATTGATCGGACGCAATATTTTTTTCTGGTGTTTTGCAAAATTTTGATCTATGTGTTCACTTTAATGAGTAGACTAACACTGTTAAGTTTTGTCACACTTTTCTGTTACACGTTGTAAATATGCTAAACTTATAAAAGCGTGTTAAAAATATATTTTCTGAGCGAAGATGGAAATAATTTCTGTTTTGTTTGATAGATGATCGTTGATTAGTATTTCCTAAAGTTTTTTGCTGTATCATATAGTTAAATAAACAAGGAAGTGTTGACATAAATATTTGTCAATATATCAAAGAGACAGAAGAATCACCATCGAATTGTTTTTCAGTTGGGAACAACCTTCGTTTTTTACGAAATCCGGACGTAGTAACAAACCAATAATTTATAGACGGAAAGCATTCCGAACTGTCGGAACGTTTGTAACTGGAACATATAGGTAGGTACGTGATGTAGACTCATGCAAATAGATCTATATTCAGTGCCAAAAGTTCTAAACGGAAAAAACCCCGTTTCTTATCCGATTGCCCATAAGAAAGGTAGTTTTTCGTGTGTATGTATACCCGATTATCGGTTAGGGGTGCACTAAGCAGAAAGAAGGTCACTATATTCATCCTAATGAACAACTTTTACTTTAGGACCAATTATGAAATCGAGAAAAAAATAGCTGTTCCACACAAAAAGGTCGTCGACAAAATGTGTGAAAGAGCCGATTGTTTTTTCCCGAATTTAGAGTTGTTCCCATAGTGAAAGTTGTTCTTTAGTATGAGTACCTTTCGGTTTCGTACACTCCTAACCGGAAAATCGTTTATTTGTATGCGAATACTTATAGTATGTATGTTTGATGTATTACTTTCTTTGTGACGATCTACAGCTTAAACCGGTAGACCGATTTTGATGTGCGAAGTGTCATAGGATCAAGTTTTAAATCGACGACGATTAGCTTCGAAAACTCTTCCGTCTTCGTAAAGAATAAAGGAAGGAAGTCTTTTAGAAGCAAATCGTCGATTCAAAGCTTGCTGAATCAGGCTGCTGGATCGATTTAGAAAAATCTTTGTCGCTGGCGGTTCCATAAAAAAATTATAATTATGAAAAACGGTGTCCTCGTTTGATATAACAACTCGGAGACTTAATGCGATGGAATCCTGTTACTTCTCTCTTAATACATGAAAGTGAGATCAAAAACTGATACTCGAATACTGAAAAATAACGCTTTAAAAGTATGAACCAAATATATTATATTCTCATCTGAAATTTTAATGTATTTTAATAACTGGTGCTATAAGTGTCAGCAGTAACGCTAAAAGCGATGTCCACATGGCAATCTATGAGTAGAGACAATTTAAAAATGGTATAAGTAGAGTGGTATACAAAAAAGAATGAAATCTGCATGATACCGTTATTGATTTAATTAATTTTACGCCCTATTTTACTTATTAGTAGAATAGGACGAGGATATAATATTTTATAATCGTGAAATTTGTAAAAATGTATGTATCTATGTATGTTTGTTACTCTTTCACGCAAAAACTGCTAAATCGATTTGGATGAAGTCAGGTACGGAGGTAGCATAGTCCCCAGAGGTAACAGCGCAGGGCGCAGCTAGTATTTAAATATTTGTGATGTTCATATGATTTCTTCGTCATTAGGTGAAAATACTTGCCCGAAATTGCGGAAAAGTCTTACCCACGCGGTTGTTACTCACTTTTTTGTAGAAATTCGTGTGTGACGGACAGTCATTCACCGGCAGACACAACATGAAACTTTTCTAAAAATAAAATAGGATTCACGGCCACTCCGCAGAACAAAATATCTCGCTCTGCATGCTCTAGTTTTACACACTCGAGACTCAACACCCGGCTTGCATTTGTATTATTTTACACGATAAAATAATATTTACTTATATTACATATTTTATTATAGTACCTAGTAATTTAGTTATGACTGAGAAGAAGAATTGTATAAGTTCAGACGCTGAGGTCACGAGACGCCTCATCACGATACTGGTGCTCATGATTGGACTCATTTGCGTTTTTGGAGGTAAGTAAGCGGTGAATTATATCAATTTGTATTTTACTAAATAAAAAAATTTAAGTGTGTACAATTGTATCACTCCTAATAAATAACCCACCCCTGACCGTTCCTGGTGCAAAAGTACCCATAACACGCGCAGCATTGCCACGTTGAATAGCAATGGGCATATTTGGCACCAGAAACGAGCCGGAGCGGGAGTCACCAGTCTTAACTTTGAGCCTTTGCCCTAATTCTTTAATAAATACCCTAGCCCAGAGCCCCAACAGCCCAGATTTATCACAGCAATTGGCACATAGTGGTAGATTTATTTTTAAAATTATAAAGTATGAACAATACTACTAGGTTTTTTTCCTGGATACTTATAGGTAAATTTACTGTTGCTTTTTTGATAGGTAATATACCTAACTGTAACACGAAACAGAGAGAATCATATTCTTTGCACGAAGTTTAGCGTGTGGCCGCCAACGACGTTAGAGAAACTAGTTCCGCTTTGTAAAAAGTGTCAATAAAAGAACGAACAAAGGGCCGTTTCAAGAAGGACCTTTTGAAACTCTTATAATAGTCCAATGTTTAGCCTTCAAGAGCTTGGGGTACAAACATCCTTGTCTGCCAGCAATTGCAGTCTTCGTTAATTTGTAGATTATAATTAACAGCCACTTGCTACACAGCAACATCACGAAGATTCCTGTTAACCTCAGCTCAAGTTCTTCAGGCTAGCGGGGAGGGATATCTCTCTTTTTATAGAGGAGACTTGTGCTCAGCAGTGAGATGTATGCATATGTAGATCGACAGAAGATTATTTTAATGCCGTGTGATCTCTTTTAAATAATCTCTAATACCAACCTAGTAATGTTTATGTTTGATCTGTCTCGCTGGTATAGGCTATTAAGGACCATGAAATAGGTAAGCAACTAGTGGTTTTGTTGGCACCTCAAACAAATCTCGACCTAGATTACGACAGCGGTTGATATAGGGAATATTTAGTTATTATTGTATTTCAGTTATTTGTTTACCTTTTGTTTCTGAACAACATAGCTTCCTAGTTAATCATCTGAGTAAAGTCTGTCTTACCTATCACATGAAGAGGCTTCTCTATATACTTATAGGTAATGTACCTACGTTCTTCGATTTCCTAAAGACGCTAGATGAAGATTACTTATAAATGGTGTAGGTACATTTTATTTACCTAATTTGGTTTGTAAATCTAACATACCTATGAGTTTTAATGTAGGTAGAATATGACTAGCTAAAGAAAAACCCAAAATATAGAACTGATTTTTGGTAATATATTATTTGGAGAGTTTACGACTCGTTAGAGAGCATCATATTCATTGGGTCCACGGATAGGAGAGCGAAACAACAGTATGCAAAAAAATTTCACTTCCGGTGTACCTACCTAATACATGAAAGCTACATTTTATTACTTTGTTCATATTTGACTGTTAAGTTTATTAAAAAAAACAACAATTATTTCGCAGTTCTTTATGTATTACGTACAATTTAGTTGCCTACAATTTCAAAACGTTGTTGTACACACCACTAAAAGAGGTCCAAATTAACATACCAAAAAGCAGCTTTAAGTACCTACACCTTTATATTTAGTCGTGTAATAACCTATTGTTTTTCAGGCTACATGCTGGGACGTATGGCGCGGAACGAGATAAAGCGAAACGAACTGCTCACCTTCAATCTGACCGCTCTCGCCGACAAATTATACAAAAAATCTAAAACAATATCACCAAAGGCAGTTCACAACCACGACACGCAAACCATTCGAAGAAAACTCCTTAGCATCTTCAATTGCACCCATTGTGTCTGCCCCCCGACATTAGACAAATATAATCTGTCTGAATTCATTAAAAACACTATAAATATGGAGATTGAGAAGTTGATGAAGTCGATCCATAACGCGTCAGTGTATTTGGATAGTTTGAGATGACAGTTATCATAACGCGTCAGTGTATTTGGATACTTTGAGATGACAGTTTTCATAATGCGTCAGTGTATTTGGATAGTTTGAGATGATAGTTATCATAACGCGTCAGTTTATTTGGATAGTTTGAGATGACAGTTATCAAGGATGGTCGAGTACTTGTTTGTGAAATGGTACTAACAGTGCCATTTACCAGTAACATTAGTCCACAAGACTTGTGGACTAATTTAAGGCTGACTTGCAGTGTCTTGGAGCTTGAATTCTACTTATAGACTGTTTCGATTTTCTAACATTAGGTACGTTCTATTGATTTTGTATAAAGTGCTTTTGCTTAACGGTGGGATAGCATAGGCCGATATGCATGTATGTGATAAAAATGTGTTGGTTACTTAGTTTTTGTACGTCTATATTAGGAGTAAAATTAAAAATGCATATTTAAGACTTAAAAAATTAGTCAATACTTAGGCTTCTTCATTTTTTTCTTATGTAGGTATGGTCCCCTATTTCTTAGACGCTGGACCAATTTAGCAAATTATATTTCTTTGATGAGGGGTGAAGAGGTGCTCCCATATTATTTTTATCATAACCGGTCCAGTTTGTAGTGGGTTTATATGTAATATAAAATAACTGCTAATGTATAGACGCCTGTCGAATTGAATTCTGTTGTTACTATAAGGTACTAAGTATTTTTTCAAATTTCAATTTATTTATTGCGCTTAACATGGGTACGAATTACAAAAGATGTGATAAGTTACAAATAAAGAGTTTTTTTTCTTTATCTTCTCATTTTGATATTTTAACATGATGGTATGAAAAATATCTTATAGTTAATTGAACTTAAACTTTCTTAAATCCCTAACATAACAGGGATTTCTTAGTAACAATAATTTAGTACCTAACAATAATTAATTTACAATATGATATGGCTTTTGTATGCCAAAATTTAATAGACATAAAATCTAATACTCGTAGATAGGTCACGATAACTTTTCTTTGTCCAATTACTCGTAACATTGTAAAATAATTTAAAAATACTATTGAATACTGAAGAATTATACATTGTTAATTAAATCTAAATAATCAATCGTTTAAATGTTTTATTTTTAAAATAAATATGTATTTATTGTACCTACTGTACTAATAAATATGTATTTATTTATTAACCACCTATGTTAAACAAGGCAAGTCACATTACAATATTTCACACAATATTTAATTTAGTAAATTTCAAATGTACCTACCTGTGTCAAAAACTTTACAATTCACTTAATTACAAAATTTAGATAAGATTATGTAGTATCGATTAATAGATAAATTACTGATATAATAATACTTCTAAAATAATTTATATTAATGTGAGTAGAATTTAATAAAGTGATTATATAATAAGATAACTTAAAATATAACTTATAACTTTAATGTTATTATTAGTTTGTAAGTTTTGACTATAACTGTTTAGTTGGATTTTACAATATGTTATATAAATTAAGTATTAAAATTATTAATAAGAAAAAACAATGACGATAAGTCTTATTAAAAATTTAGTTATCATTCCACCCGTTCAGCCTGATTCAGGTAGCTTTTCCGACTGGGTTGGAATACTTCGCACCAGGAATTACACGAAGCTCGACATTGCGACTATTTTTCTTGTAGGTAGGTATAGATAGATCTACAATCGATTTTCAATGTTATACTGTGAGATCAGGATTACATTTAATTCAGGATTCTAGTATATTTTTCTAAGATACTTACTAAGCAATATACACAATAACCAATAAATATCTTAGATTTATGTCATTGCCGGTAAGACATAGTATTTTATAACAAAAACACTTGTGTAAAAAAAAAAAACTAAAAATACTGTAATAAATTAGGTTATGTGACTTTTCAATTTTACATCAAAACTGAAGCCACTTTAGGGTGAAATATTCTTCACTCTAAAATCCCCCCGTCAATTAAAAAATCTATAACTTAGTATAACCTGTCATGGTGCAATATGTGTAACATTTATAAATATTTAATTATTCTTGAACAATTACTAATTATCAGAATTATCACAAAGACAGAAAAAGATCATTTAAGGCAAAAGACAAGAAATTGTCTCTATTTTTATTTTTAGTTTTTATTAATTAAAACACAAAAGCAAAGGAAAAAAACATTCACAGCTACAAAAACTAATCTAATAATAAACCCTCAGTAGAAGGGAAAGTTCCAAGAATGCTAATTTTCCGTTTAATTTTTTAGATTGAGATGTAGGTAATTGCGTAAGAACAAACAGAAACGAATGATTCTAAGAAACAATCAGTACAGGCTGGTGGTGCCGCCATAAAAGCAGAATTTATAAAGCGGCGCATATATGAAAACCTTGTCAGACGGCACAAATATGAAAATATTTGTGCCGTCTGTCACTTTCTACAGCAAACGGCACAAATATGAAAATATTTGTGCCGTTTGCTGTAGAAACTTTGGGAACATTGGGACCGAGCGCTTTTAAATTATAATATAGTTTCTGTTTTTTTTCAAATTATTTGCATTAGGTACATATATTACATTCATAATTCATGTTGTCTCTCACCAGTAAGTATGAGTTTAGTATGTATATATTTTCAAACTACATACTTGCATTGGTATATTTATTATCACACATATTGATTCATATGGTCTCTCACTAGTATGAGTTCGTATAATATTCTTTGAAACTACTTGCATTCGTATATTTATAATCACACATATTACATTCATATGGTCTCTCACTAGTATGAGTTCGTATAATATTCTTTGAAACTACTTGCATTCGTATATTTATAATCACACATATTACATTCATATGGTCTCTCACTAGTATGAGTTCGTATAATATTCTTTGAAACTACTTGCATTCGTATATTTATAATCACACATATTACATTCATATGGTCTCTCACTAGTATGAGTTCGTATAATATTCTTTGAAACTACTTGCATTCGTATATTTATAATCACACATATTACATTCATATGGTCTCTCACTAGTATGAGTTCGTATAATATTCTTTGAAACTACTTGCATTCGTATATTTATAATCACACATATTACATTCATATGGTCTCTCACTAGTATGAGTTCGTATAATATTCTTTGAAACTACTTGCATTCGTATATTTATAATCACACATATTACATTCATATGGTCTCTCACTAGTATGAGTTCGTATAATATTCTTTGAAACTACTTGCTTTCGTACATTTATAATCACAAATATTACATTCATAATATGGTCTCTCACTTGTATTATGAGTAAGTATCTACTATAAATAACTACCTACTAATAATATAAAGTCTGTTAGATTTTTTAAAAACACACGATGACATTATTATTTTTTAGTGGCAGTCATATTGTAATTAAAATTTATCATAGTTTTTTTTTGTATTCAATAATAATTAGTCAAGACCTTGCAATTGATACCCATTTTAAGGGAATTCTGACAAAATGTGTAATCCACCATTTTGTGGTGATTTTTTTATACAAAATGAAAATCGCATTGGCACTGATAGACACACCCTGACACTTACATACACACACACACGGCAAAAGTACAACACCCCGTCATTTTTGGCGTCACGGGTTGAAAATGGTAAAGTGTTTATGTACGCCATCCCTTAGCTATCCCTATACCAGGGGTAGGACACTGACGTACATATTCAAAATTTCATTTTTTGTATAATATAAACGCCCTCTGTTACCTTGCCCAAAACGTGTCGCATAGATGGCGTTAATTTTAATAACGTACTATTTCTATATGTCAATGTCATATCTTGAAATGAAAATCAGCCCAAAGATATTATTTTGTGAAAATATTACGTATTTTTGTGTTTTATAATACGTATTTATGTGTTTTAAAGATAAAACGATTGTTTTACTTTATGTTTTCGGCTTTTGTATCAGTCTGTCAATAGAATTTTGATTGATGAAATATATTACGAATGTGATGACGAAATCAATATTGTGTATTGTTTGTTTTTAATAGCTTCTAGTGTTAGTGACACTCTAAGTACACTTGTCTATCTGTTCATTATATTGCCTAGGCAGTATAATAGTAAAGTGAAGTAGGCCCAGCCTGCAGAAGTGCACTTTGCTAATATATAGTACGAAAAAATATCATTTTAATGAATACTTTATATACATATCTATATGTATGTAGGTAGATAGAAAATGCACAAATAGGAATTACTGATAAACAGCATACGCACACATATAAAGAGCATTTAGTTTTGGGGCAGACCACCAGACCGCGTCAGACTGACAAAAAAGCGACCTCTGTGGCCTCTCTATTTCATAGTATAAATACAATACTCCTCTATGCCCTATGCAAATCTTGCCGTCAATGTTTTTAACACCAAATAATAAAAAACTGCAATTTGCAGTACAATTACATCTAATAACATATCCAGTGTTCTTTTTTTCGGGTAGAAGATCTATTTTTACTCCATTTTACCAAGCATAAAAGTGATCAACCTGGCAAAAATACTAATAAAATAATTTGTAACATGACCACCGTCGCCATACGCATCCAATGTCAGACTGATACACGCAGTCTCGTAGTGATATTTCCTCAATGACTGATACGCTGAAGGCTCAGTTAGAGAGATTTGGGACAGTTATCATGGGAATAATTATGACAGCTTAAAATATTTCCATGTCATTTTCGTTCCCCGGTATAAATAATAAAAATTTGATTTAGCAACAAAAAATTCCAAATATTCTAATTTATTTTTCACTGAAACTAAAATAACATTTAATCTCTAACGAATAAATCAACGCTTTGTACCTATGAGGAATTATATATACCTAGGTCATTCAGTTAGGTACATATACATGTTTTGAAAGATTTTTTACATTTACCATGATAGCTGAAATTTCAGGCAATCTTTTCTCAACTTACCGGGGACGATGGCACTTAATGTCTGGCCCGATAAATATATCACCGGGCCAGATAAAACTTTTTTTCCCATGTGGCTTGGCGCCGGGCCAGATGGAATACACTCAGAATAAAAATGTCAGACAAAACAACAGTATGACTAATTTCGTTAGTTTAAAGAATAGTTCTTAAAACAATGATATTGATGTCGATTCTGCCTCGCACGAGCTAGCGTAAACTAACGTAAATTTAGTTTAGTCCTGACAAATCTAAAACGCCATTCAGCCGTCACTACCCTAAACTAAATTTTAGTGGCAACGCACTAAATTGATTTTAGTTAGGTACTCAACTTAATTCAAATTACGTAAAACTTAATTTGAATTAAGTTGAGTACTTATTCCGTCGTACACGAAAAAAAGGTTTCTATTGTCTAACTCTTTCAGACAAAATCTCTCGGCTAATTGCAAGCGACGCAAAACCAGAGGAGGTATGCATGTTTCGATTTCCATTGAATTAATTGAAGTAGAGCGCATAGCTCCGCTAATAATCCTAAGCCCTATATTTTGTATGACATCGAGTTTCCTTAGTACAGTTGTCGCGATGAGGGCTCTTGATATTTCCAAAATGGCAACACTAAAGATGCCGCCAAAATAAATGTCAATATGAGTGACAATCTTGTTCAATTTGCCGGGGTTTTATTGTCTTTCTTTATACCGAAATTAAAGTTAAAATATTGTGAAAGTGCTTTGGAAGATGATATGACGGCTGTTGATGTGAAAGCTAAATGCCCTGGGTTTACTGATTCATAAAACTGTAGGAACACTTATATAATCTTACCTTGTTTTATTTTTCCTTACACAGCTAGGCATTTGACCACAAGTTAATAATCCACCAATATAAGACATTAAAACTTGCAAAATCACTAGTTTTGCAACACGAACACAGCCAGAGAGTTGCAATAACTAGCTATCGACTATCGGTGCAATACCTACAATAGTAAACGTTGCCGGTTCAAAAATAACTAATAACTGCAAAAATGACACTCGCCGCGTCGACAAAATCACAAACCAACTACAATGCGATACCCAGAATACCGACTGGGGTTTTTCCACCGATTAGTGCTGTTAAGATAATCTTTGTCGTGATGCTTTTGGTTTATATAAAAAAGTCCGAAGTTATCGGAACTTTTTATCATGCTCTCGCTCGCGGTCGAGAGTCGCCTGATGCGGGCGACCCGTGAACTCATAGAAGTACATAAATATAAATCGCATATTTTGGTACTAAGTATTTATTGTAAAATGGAGGTCTCAATCTTAGTTATTGCAAAGAGAGAATTTATAATTTTTTAAATAAATTAATATTTGTTATCGTTATTATCAAATAAATATTTTGCGTCATAAATTTTTATAGTTAATATATGGGTCGTCCTACTAAATAATGACATAAATAACAAAGATTTTTTATAGAGAAAACAAATGAAAACACCCATTTTACTTTCTTAACGTATTGATCTTTTTTAAAATATGAAATAAAAAATTTAGCTGACCCTGCGGACTTCGTAACGCCTAACAGTCGATAGATCTTAAAGAGTAATGTTGCCATCGTAAAATATTGACATTAATATTTATAGGATACTAACTCACTCAATTGTTTAGCCTTCCCGGAACATCTCCACTAAAGCTGCGTATCCATTATGCGCTCTTGATGCGCGTGGCATGAACACCCGCGCCGAGAGTGCGTTCCGCAGAACGCGCTCCAAATATTTAAATGATATTAACTAAGCGCGCGTGGCAACTGTTGTGTTCGGTCGTTCAACATGCCGGCCAGTCGCCACAACTGAGTTTCCTTTGATGCGCGGAAAAAAACCGACTCTAGATGGAACGGGCCACTCTAAGTTCAAGCGTTCCAACAAACACATTGGCGCGCGTTCTAAAATAGTGGCAATTTCGCGCAGCAGCCGGAACGGAATGTTCGTCCTCTTGCAGCGCGAACACGTTACGCGGCATAACACTTAAACTTTCAGGCAATTTATAATTTTTTTTGTCTCCTTAAGTACTATCCTCGTACTTCAAGGAATATTCTAAAAAAAGTTTTAGCAAAATCGGTAAAGTAAAGTAAAGTAATATTTATTGACCTATAAATAACGTTCGTTACAGGCAAGTCTTATTACATTTGAATTAATAATTACTTAAAAAAATTTACTTACAAATCTCATTTATATACGATTACCTACTTAATATTAGTTGTTAGTTTAATAGTTCTCATGACAATTTTTTTATATTATGATTGCTTTGTTTAGTTATTACTGATATTTTATTATGGTTGTTCGTTACACAAGAACGATCATTCTACAAGCTGCATTCATATATATTCGCTGAGTATTTCAGCTGCTCTTGAGATTTGCTCTTAGCAACACATGCAGCGATTCATTTTTATATATATAAAAGAAAGTCATGTTAGTTACACTATTTATAACTCAAGAATGGCTGAACCGATTAGGCTGAAAATTGGCGGGGAGGTAGCTTAGAACCAGGAGAAGGACATAGGATACTTTTTAACCGACTTCAAAAAAAGTAGTTCAAAGTTAGTTTTAGTAGAAATAAGCGGGTGAAACAGCGGGGCACAGCTAGTTATAGATTAGAAAAGTCCAACGCTCTGATATATGAATCTTCCAATTGATTATTGAAATCTGGCACAATACAAAGAGTGATGTCTGCCAAATAAGAAGAAAAAAAAATGCTCGCTTTGACTTCGAAGCCTGACGGCCGCCATTTCCGCCATTTTGTTGCACAAACTTGACTTTAAAGTGCGCGATAGAGTAGTGGTGATTTTATTTCTACAATATTAGGTGAAAATAAACAGGATAATAATAAAATGGTACCGGTAAGTGACAGTTTATTATTTCTTTCCAAACTCTTATCTAAAACTACCCGGGCTCATGTAGTTTTCGTTGTTCGCAGCAAACAAAAGTGTTCGTGGGCAGTCTGCCGCAGGGCTCCAAGCCCGAGGAGCTGCGAAAACTGTTCGAACGCTTTGGTGTCGTCACCGAATGCGACATAATGAACCGCTGCGGGTTCGTGCACATGCAGTCTGAAGAACAGGCGTCGGCAGCGATTCGCTCCCTTCACAATACGACTTTCAACGGCGCCGTGATCTCCGTGGAGCGAGGACGCATTAAGGAGCGTGGGCAGCGCGGCGGAGCCGGCGGGGGCCGCGGCATGCGTGGTGGCCGCGGGGGTGAGAGACGCGGAGGAGGTCCCATGCGCGGCGGACACCCCGGCGGCCGCGACGCGCCCTACATGCGCGAGGCGCGCCCCATGAGCCACCTGCGCCAGATACCTAGTGCCGGCGGTGGCATGCACTCCCAGGGGATGGGCATGCGTAACGGAGCCATGGGAGGGGGCTACGACCGCAGCATGGAGCGCGCGCCGCCTGCCACCGGATACGACGACCGCTACGGAGGGTATGGAGGAGAAGATAGACGAGGATTCGCTCTCATGGACTCGCGCGACCCCTACGTGGCTCCCGCGCCGATGTATGGTGACGACAGACGCGGCGGCTATGGGGGAGGGATGGATGACATGAGCTCCATGTACCCGGAAGAGCGCCGCGCTCCTATGTACCCAGATGAGATGGATATGATGGATCGTCGTCAAATGGGACGCAGCTCTATGCCCATGACGGGAGGATATGACAGGGGGGCAGCTCCTAGACCAGCTGCCATGGGCAACGGAGACATGTACAGCAGAAGGTCACCTATGTAAGTAATCATTCATTTCATTTATACTTGCACAGGTCTTTTCTAAATGATCTCAACCATTTTCATTTGTCTTTTCAGCCTACTCTTTAGTACAACCGTCAAATATGCTTATTTTAATTTTGAAGCAAGCAGGACAGGTCTCTTAGCATCTTAGTATTCATAAGAGATATTCTCAGTGAAATGTTTATGTTGGCATTTATGCCTGAGACAATGTGCTGACTTGTAGAAGATTGAAGAAAGTGCATTCACCAAATTTTTTTTTTTTAATTTTAATTGAATTTTGTATACATGTGTCCCGGGTTCGATCCCCAGACAGGACAAACATTTGTGTGCATAAACATGTCTGTTTGACCTGTGTCTGGGTGATTATTATAAATATAAGTTTGTATATCAGTCATCAGGTTACCATAGCACAGACTTTGCCTAGTTTGGAACCTGAAGACCTTTGTGTGGATGTTGTCATTCATCAGCATATCAAGCTAAAGCAAGGTCTGTAGTAAGTAATTTGTTTGCAGGCGTGGTGGAGCGGCTCCCGCCAACGGCTACGTCAGAGATCCCTACGCACAGCAGTACCCGCCCATGGGACGGTAAGATCACATGTCTGTACTATGACGTTTCTTTAAAGGTAGAGGGTAAACAAGAGTAAATAATTTTATCCAAGTTGTCTTTCTGATACGAAAAGAAATTAGCGTACTATTATTGTAAATTGTTAAATTTTTTATTAACTGAAACTAATGTTGGCAATCAGTTGAAAAATACTTATTTATTTATTATGCTCTTGTGCTTCCATAAAATGCAGATGAAGTCCATTAGTACTTGTTCTAAATAGATTAATTACAATTTGAGATGTATCATGGCAGCACACTTTACAGCTATATTCTTATTTACTCTCTCCCAGCCAGTTTTCTTAGAACCATGACTCATGGTAATTTAACACCAGCAATGATTCAACTTGTAAACCTGCCTAAACTCCATCATGAACAAAACAAACAATCTCAATAAAACCATCAACTTTTGTAAATGCAGCTAATGCGCTATTGGAATCACAGACAAGGTGATGATAATTCTTAATGTATTGTAACATTACGATTCAGTCTTGCGTAGTGAACTGTGGGATGCCTCTTAGGTTATAGTGGCTACGGTTTGCAAGTAACTGCGTACGGTAACTGTGTTGTATAAATGAAAGCCTTCCTACGGTATCCGTCGATCGGTGTACAATTCGGTGTTTAAATATAAGTTTGCGATGCAACCGTCCCTATGAGCTGAGAGGGTGTCTGTCGTTGACTATCGAGACTGTAGCGAGCGTGTCTGAGCGTTTGTATTTTGTACGTAGCGGGGGCGGCGGAGGCGCGCGGTCGGGCGGCATGGGCCCGCGACGCTACTAGCGCGCGCGCACCGACTACACTAGAGATAAGCACGTACGATAATCCACGAACAAAACACTCCGTTACGTCTTCCCGGTCGGTCGTCACTCGTCACATTGCGGAAGCGTTGCGTTACAAAGCGGAACACTCACGGACGTGAGCGATGAGACGGCTCGATACATGTAAGACGATCCGAGTGACTAGAAATTATGTAAAACAATTTATAATTTTAATAAACGACGATCATTTTGAAGGACACGTTTTAATACACCTCGAGAGATGTGATGTCTAAACGAGTGGAACTGTTGTAATTATCGGTTCACAGTGATTACTTGAAGCGTATCTTTTTAGACTAAGATTATTTCTACTTAGTTGTACATTAATTTGGATTAAATCTTTTCATTTGTAGAACATTTTTATTTTGGTCCTTTTTGATACTTAAATTTGTCTGCATGAAATATTGATGATGTTTCTCGCTTTATAATTCCTTCATGGTTGCGGTTCTACTTTACTTATACTTAATATCGTTTATTTGCAGTACTTTCTTTATTTACCAAGCGGTCGTATAAATCAGACCGAATATTCGTATGAAAACGCGTACATCATGCATGTAGCCGTGCAGGGATCGGGAGTGCGTTTGCGAACATAAATCATCTTCGCTAGTAATCCTCCACTCTAACACGAATGCTAGACGATCTTTCATCATGCCTGATTTTTTTTAAACTACATGTGGTTTGAAGTAGAAGTCCGTTCAAAAAGCTTCCAATTAGCATAGAACGCACCCAAATATTTCGTAACAGCCGAGGCCGCGTAGTTCACGCTGCACTGTAGCGGTGATACGGAGCGCAGCGGACATGCGTTAGCGCACATTCCTCGGCTCCACACTATGTATCATGTGCCTCAGCCGGCGCCGGCGCACGGCTCTCATACATACATACATGCGTGCGTGCGAGTATTTCAGATAGTTAGGAGCGACGCGGCGGTGCGACGACGATGTATTAGCTGCTAACGTACGCTGTTTGCGATAGGCGGCCTCTACGACGACACAGGATGCGAAAAACTACAATCGTAAGTACGGCAATAGGCAGTTAGTGGCGCGCGATCGCCTACACGATACTCCGGGCGCTTGTATGTGCTAAAGCATTCGTACATGGACGAACAACGTTCGTACATTATATGGACAAAAGTCGGACATTGCTAGACAGGATTCGTACACTATTAAGACAATGGCGTTGGACTATGACGGATTTGAATATCAATCGGTCTTTGTTATAACAGCCTGATATTGCACGAACAGCATTAGTACAGTGGACGTCAATAGTCGGGCAATGTACAATTATTATTGATACGTCAGGCGAACAGCAGTCTGTACGAGCGTGTGTTTTGTACGAATGTTTTTTAATTTATTGGATGATCATGCGATGTTTATTGGCATGCTCTGCGTCCTGATTCGAACACCGATAGAGCGGATAAACTAAAATAGATCAATTCTTTATTGCAGACGCACAAAATAATTAAATACAAAAGTAACATTCTTACAAAATATAGTGCTACAAGTGGCGGCCTTATCGCTAAAAAGCGATCTCTTAAGTAATTATTTAACACAATTCTTTGATAATGTAAGAAAGACGGTATTACCTACGTTATTTAGTAGGTGCCCTGATTGTCATCTCGTACCGTACCGTGTGGAAACTGACGTAAATGATAGGTTTGCGCGAGCGCATGGACTTCATAACAATATGAGTTATGCTTGCTACGTCAGGCATCTATACATAGAATCCGCAAGGTCGGAAAAAAATCTACTAAAATCTCGGATTTTTTTATACTCTCTTCGAAAAACCAGCGTCAGACGTCAATTTTAAGCAAATTGGTTCTAATTGTATCAAAGATTTTCGTTATTCTCGTCGTCGCTTGCTAAATATGAATATAGTAACATTGCATTGTATTTTGCAGGATTCTGGCGCCTGGATGAAGCGACATCGAAGCACTCGTATATTCTCTTGAAATCTTACAGAGCAAATCAGTGCACCGGTTTTCCCTTATGCTTTAGGGAAATGCATTGGTGGAATTTTATTTTGAATAAATTATTTTGGCATGTTAATCAAAACTTGTTTTTGTTCATCTCCCTCGAGAATACATTTAAGTATTTACAAAAATGTTAGGTTCGGAAATAAGTATTTCCAGATTATGATCCTATTTATATAGTAACTGTAATGAGGTAACGAGATGAGATGTAGAATTACATAGCTAAGTGAATATTTGTAGCACTAAAGTTATTATTTCTAGCTTTCTTCTAGGGCAGAAAAATCTTGCAAAAAATAAACTTAAATTCATAAAACGCGATGTAAAGCTGCTCTTTTTGTTTGTTAATCGGACACTTTAGGGAGCAGGAACGACGTTTTCCAAGCAATAAAGTAATGCATATATAAAAAATTGCAAAACATTCAGATTTCGATTTTTCATTACAATTAAAAAAACTGGGTTTTTTGTGCGGAAAAAAAATTGTATTATATATATATTATTATTTAGGACACAAAAGAAACATGACCTAGGGGCGTGTTCCCCAAGGGCCCCAAACAAGAGTTCCGACCGCCCTAGGCTAATTATGAGGACGCCCCCCCCGTCAAGTGTGTGTATTACGGTCGGCCTAAAAATAGTGATTTACTATTGTGAAAATATAACATCGATTTGCAAGACAAACTTACTCTGTCCTTATGTCTGCACAACATTCAACCTTGGGTGGCAAAGCCAGTTTATAGCTGACAATTACATAAAGGCAAATTAATCGAAGAAAACCAGATTGTTTGTGCGCACACTTGTATGTATTTAATTGTCACGGTCTAGATGAAATAAGTAGGGATGTATATGTAGTCATGAAGACACGATTTTGCACCTAAATAGACTAAGGGTTAATCAGGCCCTGAAAAAAAGTGACTTCATAAAACCGGACTGCAGGAACATTAAGAGTCAAGAATCTTAACAAGTGAAATCGCGGGGTGCAGCTAGTAACCTATGACTCTGCAGGTGAAGACGTTCACTCATTTTAAAATATTGTACAATACGACAAGTCGTTTAGGCTCTATGCTTCTTTAGCAGTCGACGTTAAGCTGTTTTTTACCCGTGTAAGTTACAATGTTAGAGTACATGGTTATTTACATGTCACATTTTAGGATAATCTAATTTTAGTATGTATTATCTTCCAACTGTGATATTTTGTAACGAACGTCGACGATCAATCATAAGCGATAAACCCGCTACTTGTTACACCAGACATGAAAAAATCTTTCATCTATACTAATATTATACTAAAGAAAAGAGATTTTTATTTATGTATGTAACAAATAACTAAAAAACTATAGAACAGATTTCAAAAATTCTTTAGCTGTTAGAAAGATACATTATCACGGAGTAAAATATACTACAATTAAGAGATCCGCGGGTAACACCACACCGGGGAGCCTAGCCAGTAAGTTTATAACTTCTAAAATAGTAGTTACCTACCCATCTATAACGGACCTTTAGGGGCTAAATAATACGACAACACGAACACTATAAAATCTATATTTATATTAAATTAAATATTTACACAAATAGTGAGCAAAATGATCAACAACGCATACAGTGCCTGGCGCAAATGTGACACGTCTGTCAAAATACATACATAGGAAACGACGTGCCAAATAACTGTCTAGCAACTACATAAAATAAATTAGATTTTCACACGATGATTATCAAAATAACATTATCCCCCTTATAATTGTAACTTATTCAAATTATATTTAGTTTATTCCAAAATATATAAGAATAATTGAGAAATGTATGTACCTACAACTACATAGGGCGCATAGGTTTCTTTTTACTCGCCATTATAAACTTGGTACCTACCATTACACGCTTTTCATTTAGCACACTGCCGGTAATTCATTTTTAGTGCATTATACAATGATATTTGGATGATTTTATTTATTTATTTATGGCGACATTTAGTCATTCAAAACATTTCTGTCAGTCGCATATCTTAAACCTCACATACCGGCCCTTCGGCTAGGGGTGCATTAAGCCATTAGAAGGTCTACGGACTTAAATCAAGACTCGCAAACTTTATTATTGAACCAACAAAACTAGAGTTTATTTTGCCTTGTTTTAGAATGTTTATGAGCCGACAAGAGATAGACGTTTTTAATTTCGAATTCCTTGTTGATACCTATTTTAAAAGATCATAGTCATAATAATTATAATGACCATTTATTGGCATAATTCACCTCTAGCCGAGAAACCTGTATAAAATCTCATTACATTTCAAACATTCTAAACAATAATATCATTTATAGCTTTATGTACATTATATGCAATCAACGCCTATATGCAGACAGATAACAACAACTTTATTCCTTGCATTTCGACAACCTATTATTTTCCGATACGAATCATTCCGACCAAACTGCTCGTGCCATAGATCAAATATAATTAATTTTTTTTCTTTGCTTTGCATCATGGCATAATGTTGTCATTTCTCAATTATATGCTAAACATATATTTTAGTTCATCTATGCCAGGTTAAGTGCTTAGTGGCTAATGCACAATTCACATGGAGTGGCTGTTACTTTTTACATAAAGCAATGTCACACTGTCGTTACTATTTCTATGTTCACCTGCATTTTTGGGATTTCATAGCACATTGTTGCATTTATTTCCTTTGAAACCATCTTTTAGATGTATGTAAAAGTAAATATGTGGATTATGAGACTCCAAAAAAATGCAAACGCTAAAATTGTACAAGACCGGAAAACAATTTTGCCCGATGTATTTGACTGCGTAAATTTTGAGCTCTGTGGCAGATCGTGGCGTGCGGGACAGGTCGCGGTGATTCGCACACCAGATTCACTGTCATACAAAAAAAAAACTCTGCATAGAACGAGATTGAGTGAAAGATTTTGCGACGCTCCTCAGATAAACCTCGCCCCTCTTGCGCCATACTTCTCCCCCTGATAAAAGCCGTTCGTTCCGGCTGGCTGCCATTTTGTTTATCTTGTCTATCGTTCGTTGTCAAATTCACGTTACAACATCGCGAAGGTTGCGTTAAGTGTTATTTTTGGCAGTGAATTAGAAATTTGAAGACTTCTTTGCTCCATAAGTGCGTCGAGTTGAGCCCTCCGCCTTATTGTTGAGAATACGTAATGCAAATGATTGGTGCAACATAATAAATAAAGTCCTAAGGGGCACTGAAATTATTCGGCTCGAAATATGTTCTAAATTACCTTTTATGCAGCAGAAAGCTTTGTAAAAATACAAAATAAATTAAAATAATAAGTGATTTTAAACATGGTTGTTTAATTTACTACTTGTGGCCTATTATTTATTACCCATTAAACATAGTATCCGTCTATATGTACGTAGGTATGTATAGAAAGCACGGAGGTGCGGGGCGCGGGGTTCAATTGTGTCCCTACCACAGATAATCTTAGCAAGAATGGTGCAATGCGATTGTAATTCTGAAACAATTCAAATAACAAACTTGGGCCCCAGGTAAGTGGTAGAGACTCTAACTTTCCGTCACCACAAGCTCAAGATGTTTGCTCATCCTAACAGTATACCAACCTAACGCGCAGTACAAGATGTTTTCTCATCCTAACAGTATACCAACCGAACGGCGTAGATATGTAGTGAGTCAGTGTTGGTGTCGCCTCATGAAGAGCACGACGGCGAGCGCGGCGAGCAGTGCCGTGATCACGTACAGGTCCCAGTTGGAGAGCAGGCTCGACTCGCCGGAGAGGAACACCAGCGCCAGCGGCGACTGCAAGACGGACTGAATTACGCACTACGTGAGATCAACTACACGGACAAGTCTCCTTTTATAAAGGCTGTAGGCAAGGCTAGTTCAGTTTGGGCGGAAGACAAGCACAAGACAAGGGTGCCTCAGACGGCACCAAATTTGACTTTAGCCGTCGCGTCGCCCGAAGAGGAACTCTCGAACTGATCTAAGTATAGGTCTCTCATCCTTATTTATATTGATCCACGATGACGTGTTCTATTATATAAACAACGTGGAACGATGGTAAAAGATGGTAGATGATAAAATACGTAAGGTTGTTAATGTACCTATCGCTCGTAACACACAATTTAGGTATATTCAAGAAAGAGTTTTCTGCTAAAGGTCGAGAGCTCGTTGATGCATGTATGACTCACCAGCGCTATCTGGTCGAGCGCGGTGTTCGCGTTGAGGCGGGCGAGCGCGAGTGCGGCGGGCAGTCTCGCGTCGGGCGAGGTGTCCGCCGCCAGGTCGTAGCATCGCTTGGCGAGGTGCAAGTCTCGCGCCAGTCCGAGACCCCTCTCGTGCATGTAGCCCAGGTTGAACGTCGCCTGCGCGTTGTGAAGCACTTCCGACGCTATCCTGTAAACATCAATTTGTTTTTGAAACGTAAAAGGGGACTCTTTCCGAGAAAATTCACTTTAACTATTTAATATTGCTGATTGTGCCACGAAATAGTTTCGTAACAGCGCTACTTAACTGAGTCTCGTACTAAATGAACGCTTGGTTAACTTCCTTCTTTCTCTCCCTTTAGTTCTATATAGAGCTTTACTGGACCAGTTCTTTCGATGGTTGACGACGTTCCTTCTTACATTATTCCTAACTAACCTCTGTAATGTTTAAACTCTCTCACCTGTAGTGGTGCGCGGCCGCCTCCAGGTCGACCGGCGTGCCGTGTCCGTAGTAGTGGTAGTCCCCGAGCTTGACTCGCGCGGCCGAGCAGCCCTGCGCCGCGGCGCGGGACCACAGCTGCAGCGCGCGACCGTAGCGCTCGCTCTCAGGGAACAACCGGACTTCGCCTGTGCACAACGATCACATCACCAACCAGCAACAGCGATTCATTAATTAATTCTTTATTGCAGACACAAATCATTAATCCAAGAGATGTAATCACGAGAGATGGTTTTAATGGTCGGGAATAGTCATGGGTAACTCAATAGATCTTCGTGAGCAGCAGATCAGCTCACGGTACAAGGAGGTGAGTCAGACCTGTGAACCGGTTTCCAGGTCAACTCAAAATGAAACTAAAAAAATTCTTACAGATAAAATTGCGCCATTGACAAAAGCGAGTGAAATGAAAGCCAGATCAGATCGTAATACCTACTTCAATAATATGACGCGCAATCACTTATCAAAATTTTGTTGAATCCAAAACTACTATAACTTAAAGAGTTACTTTCACATACAGTAATAATATTATTATTATGAAACGAAAATAGTTTTTTTTTTCGGTTCTATCTAAGCTACGTTCAAAGTAATTCACGGCACATATGAACCGCGAACCGCGTTTTGATCTATTTGATCTAGGCTTGAACCGTGGCTCAACAGCTCAAACTGGTGCGATCTGCATATTTGAACCGGTTCAGATCTGAGTTACCCACGGCTAGTCGGGAACCCACTATCATTATACTACGGCTAAATTATAAGCTTTATGGCATGTTCTACGATGACAAAATAGCCGTGATACAATTAGAACGAGGTAAGAAAAAGTGAGACATCAGAAAAACTGAGTTGAGCGACAACTTTAAGTTTGCAGTTGGTAAACTGTTGTCCCCATACATCGACATAGCTCGCGGTCAGTTTACCAATCGCAAATAAAATTTTATTCGCTAAAAGTATAAAAATAATAGAGCCAGCTGGAGTTCTTTTACTTCACATGTAACACTCAAATATATTAAGGTCTCACAACTTTTGCATAACTCACGCATGAGCTCAATATGATCATTGCACAACTCGTGTGTCGTTAATAAATAAAGCAGTTACAACTGGTATGCCTCTCTGGATCGCTAGCTGCGTTCTTTGCTCTTTTTCTCAAAATGTGCGTAATAGGCAGGCATTCGCGATAAATTGCAAACCATAAAAAAATTGCACATTCTGTATAACAAGATAAAAATAGGCTGTAAATTTACATGACCTTGTTTAGCTGAGTGTATTATTATTTTATTTTAAGCATGTTGTGTCTACATCTAGAAAAAAAGTCATTCATATATGTTTGATTAAAAGTGTTATTATTATTAAGTGGATTATAGTCTAGACTAGTTTTGTAGACCTATAAAAAAAATCATAACTCACCGATGTCGAGCAAGTATGCGGCGTTGGTCTGCGCCACCTCGTACCCTCGCTCGGCGAGCGCGCGGTACTGCAGCCAGCTGGAGTCGGTGTCTCGCGCGCGCCACGCCGCGTGCGCGCTCATCAGCCGCGCGGACCACGAGCCACGCTCGCACACGCTTTTGAACAACTACACAAAATACACTGCCTTATTAATAAACTTATCTTAAATTAGAGCATCGTTTGTCTCGTTCTATCCAATGGAGAACGTCACGCGCCAAAACAAGACAAATGACGATCAAAGTTAAAACGCGTTTATTAATAACGCTGATAATGATTACTGATAATAAATCTGCTCCTATTGAAATGCGCCTTTAGTTACTGTGGGTCCTGGAATATAAGTTTTGATACTTAGATGTTAAAGAACGCAAAAAAGAAGGTGAGATAGAGTCGCACACTACGACATAGGAGTGCTTTATACAAAAACGTGACTAAAATTGCGCTTTGATGTGTCACAGTAAGAACCCTGTTTTCGGCACGTATTGAATATTTAGCCACTTAGATCGCGAATCATTGTGCAAAGTGAATCCTGTACTACCGACGCACACGGATGGCAAAGAGACCGCCCTGCCGCGACGTCTGCAAAGCGCTTTAATATGTTCTTAGGTGTAATTCAACTCAAAATTCTCAACATCCATTGTAATACAATGTTACCTCCACAGCGGTGGTGCAGGAGCGCAGCACGCCGAGCCCCTGTGCGTGCATCTGCGCGAGGTGGTAGAGCGCCAGCACGTGTCCCGTCTGGGACGCGAGCGAGAAGTACTTGTTGGCTTGCTTGAAGTCGCGACGGACGCCGATACCGCCTGCACGCGAGAGCGAATCAAACAATCAATGAAAGAATTACCGACCCTTCACTGTTCTCGTGTTTCTGATACAATTTTCATTCCGGGGCGTACCTCTTTTCACCTCCTTAATTGTAACGTAATTTTCTGTTAGTGGTGTCAATCGCTTCACTATGATATATTATAGGCCTAAACGTTTTTAATAATTTGTAAAAAGTTATTGAATTCTGCATAATAAAGGCTTTTGATAGGCATCGTATCAATCAGCGCAAAAATATGACTGCTTAGGAAGCTTGTAACTTTATAGTGATATATAAAACACAGAAAAAAACCGTAAAACCTAGTGTTGAAAAAAAAACCACTGGAATCGGACAACATTAAAAGGTAGAAAAGAGCTATTATTGTATGTACGAGTTATATGGCGGGCTATAGCTGTGTTAACTCTTTATTACAAACACACACATCAAATATACAGGATTTTTTTACACCTAGTGTCACAATTGGCTGCCTTATCGCTAAAAGCGATTTCATCCAGGCCACCAGAAAGGGCTCGTCAGTCAAGCGGAGGACCGATGTGAACTACTATAAACATGTTTCCAACGCACGCAAAAACGACGGGATATTATAAGTTTTTCGTGTTCAAAAGTTTGTTCAAAAGGTGAATTATTCGAGAGTTCTCAGTTATGTCTGATGAAAATCGGTACGAGATGGTCAACATATTTTGTTTACAACTCTCTCAATATAGGTATCAAATTAGGCTTGACTAGGACTTGACTGGTTTTTTTTTGGCTATATGCAGTAAGGAATTTCCAATCCAAGATGGTCGCCAATACAAAATGACGAAGTTTGTATTTTTTTTTAATTTTTACTTATATTGTTAGCTAGTGGCACTGCCCCTAGGTTCAAGAGGATTCCAAGCGTTAGCATACATGTACGTACTTTTATATAATAAGACTGGCATTCACAAAATAAAATATATGGAAAAAATACACTTTAAATGACACTTCCTTCAAAAATTTTGATAGCCGCCTGGGAAACCGTCACTTCACCTCTGGACGTACTCTTACAAATACATTTTTTAGCAATTTGATTCAATTTGAATTATCTTCTTATTTATATACCGGGCCGATTTTGTCAACATACATAAAAAAAATGATGTGTCATATGAAGAAAGTCAGTGTTTATTTTGGAGTTCGGTTAAATACTCACCAAAGTACATGAAGCCGAGATGCAGCTGTCCGTCCACCCAGCCCTGGTTGGCAGCCATTGTGAAGTACTTGAAGGCAGCTGTCGTGTCTTTGGGCACGCCCCGACCCTTCACACAATTATATTTCAAATACGTACAAGCAATACTTCAACAAGTTATTTTAAACAAAAATGATGACCGATATCCAGATAGATATATATATATAGGCAGGCGAACATACAACTCTTTCAGATACTTCCATTTAAAAATATAAAGTTTGGAGACGAACATTGAAAACAAAAATCAAAAAGGACAATTCGAGAAGTATATACCCTTCAAACAAAGAAATAATTTTTCAAATTAATCCAGCCGTCTCCAAGAAATCTGTTAAAAGTAAAAAAAAAAACGACAAAACCAAAACATTGCAGAGATGGTAGGAACTGAAAAGTAAAGTAAAGTAAAGTAAAGTAAAGTAAAGTAATAGTATAGGTAATCGAACCTTCCTTCTTAATGCAATATATTTGTTGAAATCTACATATTACGTAAAATACAAAGACACAAAAGCTCTGTATAGTTAACTGTAGGTTTGTTTTTCGTTTTTAAATTATCTTTACTTTCCTTAATAGTTAAATAACATGACCATCTCTAGCGTGCGTTCACAATCCTAGAGGGACAAATACATTTTAATATAAAATATAAACGTTAACAAGCCTTAGCTTTTTAAAACTTATAACAGCAACATTAAATTAGTAATTGCGACATAAGTTGTACAAAAAAAATGAATCATCATAAATTTATTACATACGCAATTAATAGATTAGAATTATATTATTGACACCTAAATGAATACCTGTAGGTACATGAGTCCCAGACCGCTCTGGCCCACGGGGTTGTTGAGCTCGGCCGCCTTCCTGAAGTACCGCAGCGCCGTCTCATTGTCCGCCTTGATCCCGTCACCGCCTTCCAAATATATCTACAACAAACACGTATCTCTTCATTGAATAAATAAAACAAACAACACATACATTTTGTAAAAGAAACAATGATAAACTCATTGGGATCAAATGTCGATTGGCAAAGTCCAGAAAATGTACAAGAATTGACAACATTTCAAATTATTCCCCCCCCCCTTGCATTTAATTACGATAATGTAAATATATATGAAGAATAATGTCTCAGAATGTAATAATTATTTTTTTAGAGTTTTTTTAAATATCTAAGTAAAGATCCGAATAATGTTAGTCTCGTACAAAGCTCGTAATGTTGTCATCAATTATATTTTATGTGTTATATTTTTTTTACGAATTTTGTACGAGTATAACATTTTTCGGAAATTTACTTATGTATTTTCAAATAATCTCTAAAAACAAAATTACCTTCTGAGTAAAATAAAAATAAAAGATACATTATTTTTACTTCATCTGACCATAATGGTATGGCAATAAAAATAGAGGGTCCATAAATTTGAAATGTTGTCAAGTTGTTATGTAGTATATGTATAACGATTTACCGGATATAATACACAAATCTAAATCACTAGTAGCGTTTAAAGATAAACCTAAACAATTTATGATTTATTGATATTCCCTATTATATTGTCGAGGAATTCATCCCAATTTATACAAAATCTGAATGTATCCGAAAGTGATTCCATAACAAGTTATTTACGAGGAAGTGTGTTGTTATGTAATTACCTTCCCCAAGAAGGCGTTGGCCACAGCGTTCCCTGTCTTGGCGGCTTGCGAGAAGTAATGCAGAGCTTTGTTCATGTCTAACGTGACGCCGCGACCGCCCTGGAAGTGAAGCTGTCCCAGACCCACCTACAACAGTAATAACACATCTTTTAAATTATAACAGTCACTTTTTTCAAGAACTTATGAAATAACTGTCTTTTAAATTATAACAGGCACTTTTTAAAAGATTTTATGAAATAACTGTCTTTTAAATTATAACAGTCACTTTTTTCAAGAACTTATGAAATAACTGTCTTTTAAATTATAACAGGCACTTTTTAAAAGATTTTATGAAATAACTGTCTTTTAAATTATAACAGTCACTTTTTTCAAGAACTTATGAAATAACTGTCTTTTAAATTATAACAGGCACTTTTTAAAAGATTTTATGAAATAACTGTCTTTTAAATTATAACAGTCACTTTTTTCAAGAACTTATGAAATAACTGTCTTTTAAATTATAACAGGCACTTTTTTAAAGAACTTATGAAATAACTGTCTTTTAAATTATAACAGGCACTTTTTAAAAGATTTTATGAAATAACTGCCTTTTAAATTATAACAGGCACTTTTTTAAAGAACTTATGAAATAACTGTCTTTTAAATTATAACAGGCACTTTTTTAAAGAACTTATGAAATAACTGTTTTCCCCTTAGTTAAAATCTTGTATATTGTGTAATTAAGAGTAGATAAATTTGGTCGGCTTTTCACTTTTTTACCGACTTTCCAAAAATGGAAGTAATTCTCAATTCAACTATTTTTTTTCAATGTTTGACTTCTCTGTTCGTCTGTCTGTCTATCTGTCACCAGGCTGCATCTTAAGAACCGTAATAGCTAGACAGTTGATATTTTCACAAATGATGTAAATCTGTTTTTGCTAAAGCAAGAAATACTAAAAACTGATTAAAATTAGGAGGGTAAAATTACACAACAATTATGATTTTTTGGTCGTTTTTACTCGATATTATTTAGAAACGAGTTCGAAAAAAACCGACTGCTTAATCGTTAAACCTGTGTATCTTCCTCAATTTCTTTTTTTTTTATGTCATCAGTGTCACTCTCACGACACCACTCGCATTACAATACGACAAGCCGTTTAGGCTTTAGAGCGTACCAAAGAAATATACATACATACACTCGAAAAACATAGCTCTCCTTATTTCGCAATCGGGTAAAAACAGGTAGAAACTTGTACTAATGTTGTACAGATGGTAAGGAACCTTTCGTGCGCGAGTCTGACTCGCTCTTGGCCGATTGTGTCCGACGGTTGTACCTGCGCTTGAACGTCTCCCTTCTCTGCCAACAGTTGGTAGTATTCAATGAGGTCGGAGTCCAGGGCCCCCCCTGCGGGGCCCCCCTCGTTCTCGTCCGCGAGCCGCGTGCGCACCACGCCCGGCCCTCCGCTGAACGTCACCTCGCGCGCCACTGAACAATAATTAAAACATATTTATACTAAAAGTAAGTACATTAAAGTAGTAAGATAAAAAAAAACAGCTGTTTCATACATTTTGTCGCCGATCAATCAACTTTATCTATGGATCGGCTGATTTTTTTCTTGAATTCAGAGTTTGTCCTATAGTGAAAGTTGTTCCTTAGGATGGGTACAGTTACCCCCTTTCGGTTTAGTACACCCCTAGCTTATAACCCTGTACAATAATGAATTAATAGATAAACAAATCTTACTTTAAATTTGTTAAAACTTACTTCCATTCGGCACACAAAACTTACATCACTAACAATGATGTCCCAGAAAAGTAGAAAATATAAAAAATAAAAAAATATGACTAGAACGATGTTGATACAATGTATATGGGAGCATCCCCTGGAGCATACCCTGGAGCATCCCGTGGAGCATCCCCTGGAGCATACCCTGGAGCATCCCCTGGAGCATACCCTGTTGAACCAAACAAATATTTTATAATATTAATGTGGTTATGATACCTTTAGAAGCGACCTTCATATACAAGTGCAGCGCTTTAGGACAGGAGCTGGGCACAGTGAGCCCCGCCCAGTGCCGGTAGCCGAGCGCCATCTGAGCGTACGAGCTGTCTCCGATAGCACCCAGCGTGTAGTGGACCAGCGCCTTGGCTTGAGACACGGGGACTGCTATACCGGACGCGTACAGGAACCCTAGACCCTGGAGATGTACATACAATAGTTTTTTATTTGTAACAGAAAACAGCGATGATGGTCGAGTGGTTAGTGGGGTCGATTGCCGTGCAAAAGGTACGAGGTTCGATCCCACGAAACATGCAAAAAGAGTCCGAGATACCAGTGAAGGAAAACATCGTGAAGAAACCATAGCATGGTGGTAAAGTTGTAAAATCTGTCGCCAAGCACCTAACGGTGTGTTTCGGCAGCCTTACTTAAGAGTCAGTGTATTCCAGACTAGGCATGCACTATTTAGGGCTACAGTATCGCTGACTTCCGTAGTCGTGCGAACTTGTGGTCAAATGCCTAGCAGTGTTATCCATATCCACAAACTCCTTCAAAAACTATCTAGTCGGATTTATAAATTAACAGAATAAGTTTCAAAACTCACCGCATGAGCATCAGCATTGCCTTCTTCGGCCAACTTTTCAAAAATATCCTTTGCTTTGTCTACATCTAACTCTACGCCTTCTCCGAAGATATGTGACCAGGCTAACTTGACCTTAGCCGGAGTGTAGCCCGCGTCGGCAGCTGCTTTTACTTGGAGGATAGTGTTCTGAAGGTCAGGGGTCCGACGGTTCAGTTTTCTTATGGCTTCATCAAATAGCTCTTTTGCTGGAAGCAACAAATTTAAAATTTGTATTTGGAAGTTTGTGACAGTGTAAACAGTCATTTGTAACTTTAGTCTGCTTGTAAATTATGTAATTAAGTATGTTTTCTATTATAAATATAGTTTCTATAGTAAATAAATTATAAAAAATTAGATATAACTTGGTCACAGTCAGATTTTCCAAGTAAAGGGCTCTAAAATATTGTACACTCCTTGTAGGTTGGATTGAAATGATTGAAGCGCTAATGCCGTCATCAAAGTAGCCTAGTATTAATTTTAAAGCCGTTTTTGTAACTATGGCAAAATAAATAAAAGTTTATGTTTGACGTTATACTACTTTTTTACCAGACTGTGAAAGAAGGAGGTTTATGTTTTCAAATATATGTATGTATGTATATTTCATTGGCACAACCAACTAGAGTAAACGCTTTGTCGTATTTTTATGTGAGTGGTGTCAATAAAATATAGTCATATGCTTTTTAAGATATGTGGGTCTAAAGTTCTTGCAGTCGGGTCTTCCACTTTCACTTTAAACCAAGTTAAGTTAAGTTTAAGTATTTCTTGTTTTATAAGTGTTTGTTTTGGTCTCTAGTAACATCTAGTATTTAGTAAAATATAAAACTTTGTACCTTCTTTTAACTCTGGAGTAAGTTCTTCTTCTATATCTTCAGGCAGTGGTGGTAATGTGTCCAGCAGGTCTTGCGGATTTTCATCTTCTACTTTCTAAAATAAACACAAAAATCTTCTGTGATTTGTATCTTTAGACTTATATGTATAACTATTATCTGTCACCCGCTGCATAATGGAATATGAAAGTTTCTGAACTTTGAAACCCCCTTAGGGGTTGAATTTCCAATAATGCTTTCTTGGTACACCTTATAATAAATTCAATTCTAGCATCGAGTGTTATGTTGCTGTGCCAAGGCCCAAGAGAAACTTTATTATGTTCTGATTTAAGTAGTGTTGTGTAATAATTTTTGTACAGTAATTATTATTTTATGTATATATGTTTTAATATTATCTTCTAATTAAATCTAATCAGTATTTTTTTGGGTTGATTTGTTATGATTTTCCTTGTGACATAATTAATTTCCTGAATGTTATGTATTTTAGTTAGAATTATTGTTACATTTAGAATATAGGCTTATTAGACTGAAAATGAATTTATATTTAAATTCCCAAATTTGTATCTTTTTTTTATTGTGTCTATAATATACTCAATATACCTATGTTATATACAGTTGTAATTGGGTGTTAGGCTTGAAGACAGATTTTTTTATTGTTAAGGTGTGTAAGTAAACAATAGCATAATGTCTGTTACTGTACTTATTAAGACAAAATAAAGAAATAGAATAATATGAATGTTGAATCATGATAATATATGAGCATATATGATTATACTAGCATACATGTTATATATTATCAATCTATAACTTAAACTGAACTGACATACTTGGCTAGCTAAGTAAAGTAATTATTAGACATATTTGTAACTTATCTGAGATGTGAAAATGCAAAAAGAATGATTGGCCTGTACCTCATGACTAGCAGGCTCCTCTGTCATCTTCAGGTCTTGGTAGCTCAGTTTACTCTTCATGAGACTTGATTTCAAGAGTTTTAAGGTGAATTCCATTTGTTTCAGTTGATTTTCTGCAAAACATAACCTAATTTATGAAAGAAAAAATACAATGACTACAATTCGGCCAAGCACACTGACTAAACTATAAGTTCCTTAAATTATATCCATCCTTTTCTCACTTTTGGAAACAAAATGAGAGGAGACAAATTTAGAAATGGTAAATTAGGTTAGTTTAGTAAGTTTGGCTTGACAGAATCGGGGTCAACGTCACCTGAAATATGACATTTTTGAATGCAGTTGGTACATACTCAATAGTTCTCATAGTTACATTGTATGAGGACTATTCACTATTGTAGTTCTATATAAAAACCTAATTTTATTGTTTGAATTCAAGTTATGTACCAGCAAGACTCAATATTACCCTACAAAATAAGCAAGTGAAGGTGTTTCCCTGATAAATATTCATATGAACTTGAATTTACAAAGCAAACTTAAATAAAGCATTCTAGAATCTAATTAAATTATCATATACACATCAGTTTCACTAAAGGTGAAATTTTTAAAATTTCTGAATGTGTGTAATTGTTGGCTGACCTATATATAAGAAAAAAATATATTTATTATTTATGGAACACAAATGTACTGAAAATTATGACTTAACATTTAGTTACAATTAATAACCTTAATTCTTTAAATTACACGAAACTGATGTGTATATGATAATTTAATTAGATTCTAGAATGCTATATTTAAGTTAGCTTAGGATAACAACATCATTGTTAAACAGAATGCACACTATATCATGATAGCTGTTCAAAATGTAAAAAATAAGTAAACGACTCTTATGCTAATTCCCAGTAAAATATAAATTAAATTACAAATGCAATATCTGCACTACTGAAAATTCACTGATGAGTGATCTATAAACCAACCTTTCATGTCTTTAGTACTCCTCACAGCGTCAGCATAGTCTTTGAAAGTCAGCAACTCTTCGTTCATAGCTTCACTTAATTCTTGGTTCACCGCTTCTTCAAGTTCTTTCAGGTATTCAGGGTCCAACTTGTTTTTATGCTCAACTTCTTGAGTGTCTTTTTCGTTGTTCTTTTTCTCCTTGTCATTGCGAGATTCTGGCCCGACTAACTCGGAGGCGGTAAAGACGACGCACAAGCACAATATAACTACTTCAAACCTTCGCATTTCGGCTTATAGATAGCTCATCGAATAAAAATCACTGAACACTTACGTGTCCTTAGAAGCTACAAATCACACTTTGCCGGTGTAGACTTTTAATTACTTACTACACCACCTTATACACAGAAACACGTGTATTATCGTTAGTTAATTAACTAAATGCTGATTTTCAAAGCTTTTCTTCACCTTTCTCGAAAAAATCGCGAATCTAAATCAATTCAAAGCAAATCAGTTTCGATCTATTGACTAATGTCAGTGTCAAATGTCAATTGTTTAAAAACCAGTTTTAGAGGGGTTACACTTGACTAATTTCGTTTTTGCACCAATGTATGTTCGGTGCCTCAGGATGCAGTTGTTTCGTCGTATTTTAACCTGTCCACAAGGAACTTCTATTGCCTGTCCATAAGTATGAGGTATGACAGCAATTCAACCTCACACTTCACGGGAGAATAGCCTTTATTGATTTTATTTACAGACGAGCGGCAGTGCGAGACGAGTCATCGTTAATGACACGAACGACTCATTTCATCCCCGATGAAGTTAACCGAATGTGAACACAACTTAGTTGGACCTTTCCAGCAATCAGCTGGTACGCGCGAAAACCCGTCTTTTTAAACAATATGAGCCTTTCTTTATTGATATTCTTACTAATAATATGAACAGAATTACCTCCTCCAAGCTTATGACACTATCATGAAACGGACACTGGCAGAATTGTGACAACCTGTCGCAGAAGCCATAAACCAAGAATCTAATCTTTATTGATATTATTACAATGCATTGTCAACTATAGATACACGTCAGTGTTTTTACCGAGCCTTTTGATCGTTAAATACTTTCTCCTAACACTCTGAACGCGTCAGGTACCTACATGTCAGTTGTTTTTTATGTTGAGGCGCATAGTAAGCACGTAACGCACGCACCACAGTGTGAAATGCTTGTTTGTGCTTTTTTTTTTATTAATGGCTCCATACGATTTGTATATTTGCCAGCGTCAAGTTTATCAATTTTCGAGTTATTAATTAATATAGTTAAGTCATATATCTAGTAACAAGTCATCGTAGTCAAGTTAAAGTCATATCATGTACCCTCGTAAAGCGGTGGAGACTTTACCAGGGTTTCTATGGAGATTTGCCGCGAACACGAAAACCACTTTATTCCGTCTATATATCGCTTGCCCACACTTGTGCACATAAACAAGAGAATAATGGTTAATAATCGACCAATATTACACATTAAAGCTTGCAAAATCACTAGATTTGCAATAAATACACAGACAAAGATGCCATTTTTTCAGCAAACGCGGGAAAAAATCCTGTTTGTGCTCTGCCATGTTAGTACTTCTGACTTGTTTTTCTTTTTGTCAACTGTCGTCCGCCTGTCATGTCAAACAAATGTCATAATAGTTGTTTTTTTTGTTTAGGTTTGATCATCTCGTTTGGTGGCATTTTTTATTTTGCGAATGTACTTTAATAATCTCTCGATTAGATTTATCATTTCAATATTATCCCAAGAACAAATACTTACAAATATTAATATAATATTCATAAAAAATTAGCAAACGTATATAACCTGTTAAGACAAGATGTTGCGTATACCGGTTCGTTCCGGAGTGGTCTATAAAACCCCCTGGGTTCGCCTGAACTCCTCAAGCAGCTGGATCAGAAGTACTTTCATCGATTATTTTGTGGAAAACCATGGCCATAAACATGTGAAGTCTAGTTCTGTCATCCCACTCTGCGACCCTTCAGTGCCCTTTGTGAATGCAGGAATGAACCAGGTATTCTTGAATTTTTAAAATTGCTAATCGCTGTTTTCAACTTTAGTGGGATTTAGATTTTACTTAAAATTTGTTCAAGTGTATTATCTCTCCTATGACCTATTGCAGCTCTCTCTCACTTAAAATGCTGAAAGTTATATCTCATCTATTATTAACTGTACAACTGTGTAGCTCTTATAGAATTGAGGCAATCAAATCAAAATCATTTATTTATAGCAGATAACATAAGTTCCATTCACACACAAAGAATTTCACTCTTACTTACACTCGCAAGAAATTAAGCAACAAATCACATTAAGTTGGCTTCAAGCTGATGTGCCTATATCATATTGTGTTGAATTCATTAATTGTCCAATGCATTGCACAAATCGTCCTTAAAGGTTTGCAAGAGATAGTTGATTGTCGTATAGCCATGTATCCAGTTGATTTTTAAAATAATTTATGGATGTTGCAGTGATCACATTATTAGGCAACCTGTTCCAGTTGTGAACAACTCTGTTCTTGAGGATGTGGTAAGCTGTATTCGTGTTGGTATGAGTGTGGTCGAGTTTCATCTTATGTCCTCTGACCTATCTAGTTAGAGGCTTTTTATTTGCATAGCAATTATAAATGTCTGGGAGGTTGTAAAATCCATTCAAAATCCATCCATCCAGCCTGGAGCATCGTCGAAAAGTGGCTAGCCTATCGGTCTTTTATCGGATGCATCTTGGGGAGTGTACCTTGGAATTGCATGAATTAATTCCCCTATCTCCATTCTATAGTCGAACAAGTAGAGATACTGTAAGCCGCCACCGGTTCATGGTAGAGGTTTCACGGACTCGCACAGAACGCTTCGCGTCTACATTTATTGTGCGAACTGCCAGGTTGTGGAATTTGCTGCCAAGTTCTCTATTTCCCTTATAGCTATAATCTCAGTCTCTTGCAAATCGCGAGTGAATCGGTTTCTTCTAGGAAAGCGCGCTACATCCTAGACCGCATCGTTACTTTACATCAGGTGAGTTGCGGTCAAGCGCAAGCCATTGAATATAAAAAACCGCCTCTTAGTCTTCTTTCTTTAAGAGTAGTAAGGTGCAGGGCTTTCAGTCTCTGCTCGTAAGATTCACGGCGAATAATGTAAGGGATCTTAGTGGCCCTTCTCTGCACACTCGCCAGCAGGTCAATGTCTTTCCGAAAGTATGGACTCCAGACTTGAAAACCATATGTCAGCAAGGGCCTGATAAAAGTTTTATACACTTTGACGTATCATTATTTAAAAAAGAGTGATTACCAAGTTCCGGAGACGTCGGGCACTCATAGAACTTACTAAGTTATTTCCGTTTGAAAATCAAACCTCATGATTGATTATGATAAAATTAAAATGGGACCACAGATATGGGTTCACCCGTTACAAAGAAATCAAGTAACAAACATAATAAAACAGTAAAATTAAGTACCTTCTGTTTTTTGGAGGTCGGTAGAAAAGAGTGGACACTGACTACTATTTATCAAATTGACCACCATATCTAAATAGATAATAATTACTATTCCCTTCCTTTTTTCACTATTAACCTCCTTCTGACTCAGGAGGGTGGCCCTTAATCTTGGGCTTGTTTTCAGTTACATATAATTAATTTTCCTCACAGTTCAAAGGCGTATTCCTTGGCACAGTGGCCCCTCCTTGCCCACGGGCAGTCAACTCTCAGAAGTGCATCCGAGTGGGTGGCAAGCATAATGATCTGGACGTGGTGGGAACGGACGGTACTCATCATACCTTCTTTGAGATGCTCGGCAACTGGTCCTTTGGCGATTATCATAAGGTATTTTAAATCATTCATTTATTTTAGATCAAGAAATATGCATAAAAAATTGGCTAAAATATACATGGAAAATAATCATATAAAATATTCATGGCCCACCTACTCAACCCACTAATAAAAACTCTTAATGTCAGCGCACTGTAAAACCTCTTTCAAAACCTCTTGTGCTTTACAATCAGCTTTGCTTGAACATGTTACCTGTACATATTGAACATGTTACCTGTACACATTGAACATGTTACCTGTACACATTGAACATGTTACCTGTACACATTGAACATGTTACCTGTACACATTGAACATGTTACCTGTACACATTGAAAGTGCTTCATCACTTGCTATTTTGAAAATAAGGTGAAGAAGTTTAATTTAGCAACTATCTGCAGATTTTGCTTTATTTTTTTGTTATGTAACAATATATTTTACGTACCTACTTAAATATTTTACCATGAAATAATTTATATACATTTTTTCATTTTTTTTTATCTCACTTAGTCCTTAATTTATAGTATTATAAAATTTTATTAGTTAATAAAATTTGATAAGTTAATAAATTTGGTTAGTATAGAATGGGTATACAACATCCTATACTATATTTCTTTTATAAATGTTTCTCAACCTTGATTATGAGGAAGCAGGTCCCCAACTAACAAATATACATAAGCAATAAGCTGGGTTATGGCTTGCTACATTTGTGTATCCGGATATGTGATGGTGTTATTAAAAAAAAATTGTATTGTATTATATTGTATAAATTTAATGGCATACACAACTGTCACATACACACACCCTGTGTATGTGAGAGTTATCACACACTTACAAACAAAACACATACAAACACACTTTAGACCTGGTAATGTTATTAATAGGTTATGATATAATAAATATGTAAATAAGTTAATATTAGGTCCTTACATATGAAATTGGCGTTTTGTCGTACTGGCCACTTTGATCTCAAATATCTCTTCTTTGTTTAGGGATTCCAATTTCAAATTTATACAGCTATTTATTCATACATTTGTATTTTGAAAACCGTAATTCATTTGTTTTGTCCTCGTTTGGTTTTTTCTTTGCGTCACGCAGTTTACAAAATGGAAAACTTGAAATATCCGAAAAATCCGATTTAAAATCCCTTCATTATTGTGCCGGTTGCATTCACAATGTGTTAGTCAAACTAGTAGTTTTATAGTGATTTTGACTGGCCGGTTGGTGCAGTTGGTAGCAACCTTGGTCCCAGGTTCGATCCCCGGATGGATCAAACATTTGAGTGCATGAACATGTCTGTTTGACCTGTGTCTGGGTGATTATTATATATATAAGTATGTATATATGTATTTCTAAGTATGTATATCAGTCATCAGGTTACCATAGCACACGCTTTGCCTAGTTTGTGACTTGAACACCTTTGTGTGGATGTTGTCCCATATTATTTATTTTATTTATTTCTTTATGTATTGACGTAACTCCTTGCATCATTTATATTTACTCAAATAAACTCATTACAATAATAATATAATCTTTTATCTTGCATTGGTGTGAGATGATTGGAGACATCATTGTATGAGTATTAAATCAAGTTTGTTAGTAACACAGTTAATGGAACATACTACAATTTTCAAATCAACATGGCTGATGAACTTATGTTCATTTGCTTCAGGCTGCCCATCTTATATTTACGAACATATGTATCAACCTATGGCAATAAACTGCTAGGATGGTCCAACATCTGGCTATGTAGCTGGTTGTGAACGTACCTTATTTACAGAAGCTTCTCCTACAAGCGGGCTTCCTCACGATGTTACTCTCCTCTAGTAAATATTTATCTAATACTAAAAATTTATTGACAGAAAGAAGCGTGTCAAATGGCGTGGGATCTGCTACTGGGTCCGTATCGGTTGAAACCTGAAAACCTGGTGGTCACTTACTTCGGCGGCGACGCGAGCATAGGACTCGCGGAGGATCGCGAATGTCGGGACATATGGAGGGATATTGGGTGAGCGATACAATTTATTCTAAAGCATTATTCGTCAGAAGAGTAATAAAGTTGCGTTCACAATAAAAATTCACTCGATGCCAGTTCCAAAACACGTCCACATTGTGGTTTAGGATCAAGCTAAACACACTCTACCTTGTAAAATTCACATGTTTTAGAAGGCAACCTTAGCTGATTTGATTCACGTCTTATTGGCAATCTGTATGGAAATTGTGTGTTCGCTGGTGGTCAACTCAGTTATTTGAATTGTCTCAGAATTACTATTGGATTGCGACAATGGCCGTTTTGACATAGGCCACAGTTAGTATTAACAAAGAATAATTTTTAATTCTAACTCTGATCTATTCTATGTTGAAACGGCCATTTTGGCGCAACGCAATTGTAATTCTGTGACAAATCAAATAACAGACTTGGCCACTGATCTATTTATTGTTAAAGTTATCATTTAGGTGTGTATAAACCTGAAGAGGTTTACTGTTCTAATCATGATGATCATATGCCACTGTGGGAACAACTCGGAATTTGAGAAAAATCAGTTTACTGTATGAAATGGCAGGTGTTTTTTATAGATTCTAAGTTAGTCTATATTGAAAGTTATTCCTTATAGTGAGTGTATCGATACCTCTTTGACTTATAGATCAAGTTTCAATATCCTTTTATTCTAATATTCATTTTCGGAGTTTATAATATGATATGTATGGCAATGATACTATTTTAACTATTAGTTCAGTGAATTGTAGACCTCGCAACCACGATATATATTATAACTTCGCAACAATAAAATTACAAGCATTTAACTTTTTATATATTCAGGAATATTGTTTTCTGCATGTCTGTACCAAATATTATTGAAATCGGCCTGTAAATGACCCCGTAGCAAATTTCACAGCTAAAGTCTTAAGAATTTTTCGCACATAAATAGAGGTATTTATGTGCGAAAAATTCTTAAGACTTTAGCCATCGCTCTCCTCAATCATATCGGAGGAAAGAAAGCAACCTTTTGACGTTAACTCGAAGCCTTTCGAGAGACGAAAAAACGTTCCCTCGGTCAATTAATTAAATCTACATATTAATTATATTCATTCTATTTAAGCAGTTTAGTTTTTTCAAATGAGTCCATTGTTTCAGTGTTCCAGCTTCGCGTCTGAAAGCCGTGGGTGCTAAAGAGAACTTCTGGGAGATGGGTGGCAGCGGACCGTGCGGACCCTGCACTGAGATACATCACATCCACCACGACGGCTCACTCACCGAGATATGGAATATTGTCTTCATACACTGCAACAGGTCAGGGGAACTATTATTGAACCGCCCATATGATTTAGAATCAAAAGTCATATCATTGTGTCAGATTTCTCTAAACATTCATACAAATTCTCAACAGACAGAAAACACACTGACTAAACTAAAAGTTCCTAAAATTATATCCATCCTTTTCTCACTTGTGGAAACAAAAAGAGAGGAGATAATTTTAGAAATGTCAAATTAAGTTAGTTTGTCCTGTCTGAATCGGGATCAATGTATTATCTATATACTGTATAATTATAATATCTTTAAAAAAAATTATTAGATAAGTGCTATTATCGAGTTGAAGAATATTTAAACGATAAAACTTTTAAATGAAATGATATACATCGTTACGCTCCACTCAACACATTGCCATACCCAAGTAGGGTTAATATTAGACATGTCAATACTTATTGCATTATGTTAAAATTTTCATGTAGATAGATAGATGAATGCTTTATTGTAAACTCACGAACATAAAAACGAAAAAATAATAATATTTACATGTTGTGCCACATGTCATGTGATATCTAATCAAGCAATAAATATGTTGAGTATTGAGTATATGTTGAATTGTGTAAGTTTTTTAGAAAAGTATAATAAAATATTATCAATTACATTAAAAAATTATATATAACTAAAATCCTTGATTTCTAAAAATCAATGCCACTTTTCGTTACAATTTCATAAGTCAAGAACGGGCTCAGCTATCCAAACCAAATGATTAGGCTTTGTTCGGACTATTTAGTAGATGGTTTATGTGAAGTTTGCACAGAATCGATCGAGCGGTTCTTCATTTATCACATTTTTTACTATTTCAGTTTACACGTAGCGAAGCACGTACCGAGCCGCTAAATAAAAATAATTAAAGAAGCTGTTCTGATTTGTACAGAGACGTAGAAGGCAAAGTGTCAGCATTACCCGCCATGCACATAGACACAGGTCTAGGACTGGAGCGCGTGGCCGCGCTACTGCAGGGAGTCAACTCTAACTACGACACCGACCTGTTTCTACCCATTATCAAGGCTGTGGAGAAAGTAAGAGCAATTCTATTTTATTATGGCTTTTAACAGACATTAAAAAAGGGGTTAAAACTGGAATTTTAGACCCTTGTACGTATCTTAATAAATGAAATCGCGGGATGCAGCTAATGTAGCCTATGACCAGGTGAAGATGACTCTATTGACACCTCTCAAATAAAAATACTACTAGCCTTTTACGCTCTAGGGCGTGTCAAAGAAATATACATACATACCGTCGAAAAACATAAACCTCCTTAGTGATGGACATAAAAAAATACATTGATGTTTTTTTTTCGATGTAATGCATCGGATAGTAGCATCGTTGTAATATCGATATGTCCTAAAATACATCGATGTTTTTCTTTAAGTTAGATATAGATATTATATAGGTTTAGGTTTAAAAACAAGGCTAGTGTTGAGGACCGCCCAAAAAGTACCTATTTTACTACCAATAACATTCTAAACGGTTACCAAAATAAAAATAATTTGAACCTACTGCGGATCTGGTTGCCGACAGTATTCATAATTCATAAAAAAGTAACCTGAAACTACTGCGGATCTGGTTGCCAAAAGTATTCATGATGTCATAAAAAAGTAACCTGAACCTACTGCGGATCTGGTTGCCAAAAGTATTCATAATGTCATAAAAAAGTAACCTGAACCTACTGCGGATCTGGTTGCCTAAAGTATTCATAATGTCATAAAAAAGTAACCTGAACCTACTGCGGATCTGGTTGCCTAAAGTATTCATAATGCCATAAAAAAATAACCTCAACCTACTGCGGATCTGGTTGCCTAAAGTATTCAGAGTATCATAATTTGGTGACCGTTAAGCCATTTTAGAAACCACAAAATATTTTTGATGACCGTCTAAATTATACCCTAAAAAAACAAGTATCTATTAAAAAACCTTATAACGTTTACATTATACTTACGTTTATATCAAAGATCACAAAAAAATCATGAGATCTATAAATATCCGAATACTTCTTCTCAACTACTTTGTAAAAACAAAAGTTTGCCCAATCTTTTATCCTTCAATCTGTTTACTTGTTGAGTCATTACCTGCGCCGCTTGCGAAAACAGTCTTTCAGATGGATGCGATGTTACGAGCACTTTTACTATTTGTTGAAATAGCTTGCGAGTACTCTTAAAGACACAACCTAAATAGTTATTAAACGTCGAGAGAAATCCATACATTAAAAAATATTTTTATTTGTATACCTCTTCGATGCATCGATTTTAAAAAAGATGTTCTCAATTCGTCGGAATCTGTTTACATTTTTTGAATTAGTAATTAATTTCCATTTTGAATGTGTGATAAAACGTTCCCGGATATCACGAACACGTCTGGAACAATTTGAAAAATATTTTTCAATGTTCGAAACGGTATTGTGGTGGAAAATTTGAAGTCTGGAGAGTGCTTATAAGTTATTATTGATCTCGGGAAACAAACAGTATTTGGATTTCAATTTCAAAACAGTATTTATGAACGACGAGAGACAGCTAATACTAGTCGGGAAGGTGGGATTCCTTGTCGTCGCAGGGTGATATAAAATGTTATGGTCTGGATGTGTTTGTGAATGTAGCATGGCATTCTTGGATCCACTAGAAATCCTAGTGAGTAGCCATGAGTGTGTACATGCTCTTAAATGACAAAGTCGTTTTTAGTTCAAGTACTTACATTGCCGAGCATTTTTCGGGGTGATTTTAAGTTGACTGCGTATATTAGTATCACGCCACAGCATCGTTAATATAACATATTTCGCTTAAAAATAAACATTTTTTTTGTGCATCTTTGTTACAAAAATCTAGGAAATATGTTCACCTAAAACATAATTATGAGGGCCATGCAAACGCGCTTCTCTTAGCCGTGATCCACTTTCGCGTCGCGGCTTAGGATGACCATGAGTTTTGCGTTCACTTAGCATGGCTTCAATTGAAGTTTCCTCAATATTTTTGTACTAAAGTGTGCCAAATAAAAAACACGCGTCGTTATTTTTCAATATTTGTTCAGTATAATATACACGCACTGAGGTCTCGACTGGATCTTATAAAGGGCATACACCGTCACCAAAAATATTTTCTGATTCCCAAAATGGCTTAACTGTCACCAAATTATGGAATATCAACTCCAAATACTTTCGGCAACAAGGTCCGCAGTAGGTTCAGGTTATTTTTTTATGACATTTTGAATAAAATTGATAAATTACGAATAATAATGAATAAATAAAAAAAATGGATAAATAGTGACCAAAAAAAAGTTGTTGCCGATAAACAACTTTTTTTGGTCACCATTTATAAATTTATTTGGTGACCATTTATCCATTTTGGATTACCAAATTTTTTTTAAAGGTTTTTTGTAGTGAAATAGAACTTATGTTGGCGGTTTTTAAACACAAGCCTCTTATAACTACCACAAGTGATGAACGAGAACTATATTATTTCAGAACAGTAAAGGCGTGAATCCATACGGCGGTAGCTACGGTGCGGACGCGCACTTAGATTGTGCGTATCGCAAGATGGCGGATCACGCGCGCATGATCAGCGTGTGTCTGGCGGACAGCGTGTTCCCGGCTGTCAAGTGAGTATTGTATATTACTTTATTGCGCTGCACAACAAACAATTAAATTAAACTTGTATAATGATCAAGTTCGAATTGAGTCAGTATATTATTCTCGTTCCAGCCTGAACCTAAAGCAGATAATGCGTAAATCGTTCAAGATAAGTTCGGACGTGTTCAACAACCCGCACCTGCTCACACGACTGTACAGCGAGGTGGTCGCCACGCTCGCCGACACCTACCCGGAGCTCGCTGATAAGGTACTGATGGGATTCAAATACGAAAAATATAAAATGTATACCATTTTGTAGCGACGATGGTCGAGTGGTTAGTGAGGTGGATTGCCGTGCAAAAGGTACTAGGTTCGTTCCCACGAAACATGCAAAAAGTGCCTGAGCTGCCGGTGAAGGAAAACATCGTGAGGAAACCATAGCATGGTGGTAGGGCGTTTCCTATCGCTCGCCTGGGTAGCTACCACTCTCAAATTGTAAAATCTGTCGCCAAGCACCTAACGGTGTGTTCCGGCAGCCTTCCTTGAGTAACCAGTGTATTTCAGACTAGGCATGCAGTATCTAGGCGTACAGTATCGCTGACTTCCGTGGTCAAATATAAATAAAAACAGTTAAGAGTATCACCGACCCTTCACTGTTTACATGTTTTTAATTGAATTTTCGTTTTACCTCTTTTACAAATTGTAACTTAATGTTTTGTTATTGTTGTCAATCGCTTCACTGTCATTTATTTTAGGACGTGTAGTTTTATTACTTTGAAAAAAGTTATTGTATTCTGCATAATAAAGGTCTGCTTTTAATAGGCATCGTATCAGCGCAAAAATATGACTGCTTAGGAAGCTTGTAACTTTAAAGTCATATAAAATACAGACAAAATAAAACGGTAAAGCCTAGTAAATAAAGTGTTAACTATGTGAAAAAAAAACCACTGGAATCGTACAACATTAAAAGGTAGAAAAGAGCTACTCGTGTATCTTATTGTATGGACAAGTTGGTGGTCTATAGCTGTCTCATAATAAACTAAAATGTTTACTTATTTCTGGATTGCTTAAAATTGTAATAGATTCCTTTTAATAATTTTTATAGAACAGGTACGCATGGCTTCCCACTAGGATTTCATGTGTGTCAGTGATGAAGATATGAATGATATAATCAGACAGTTGAAATGTTTAACGTTGGTGTTCTAGCACCTGCCTCGACAGGGAACTTTCATTTGAATGTTGCCGAGGATATCGAACAGTTCCCTTATAACATTCAAATAATAATTTTACTAAAGGGCTTGTTTCATTTTCGGCCAGGACGGTGTACTTCTGCCAAAAAATGTGATTAATACTGTGTATAAATAAAAAATGCGTAGGTCGCCTTCATTGTGTTCTAAATTCTGTGAATCGTAGTGGAATTATGGCATCTCTGGAAGATTTATGTATCCTAGGTTGACTCCAATTGTCAATTTGTCTATTAATTGTACCGCCTGTCACAAATGTTAAAATTGACACAATAAAAACGTGTAAATCAGCTTTTTGTGTAAATAACATGGAAATATTTTGATTAGAAATTTATTTTGTACACTGTGATAAGTTACGTTATTTTAAATTTTGTTGATATATTAAAGATTCATAGTTTCGTAATGTATTTATGGTATCACGTGCACTGTCCAGGCCGGAGCTCCATACATTTTTGGAACAACTTTTTTAAAATAAGTAAAATTTAGGCGCATGCTTCGCTCGTGAGTTCGTTTATTTAATAAAACGAGCGAAGCGAGCGCAATTTATTTGAATTCATGAAATTGACCAATCACTTGATATTTCGTCGTATTTATATGTCTCATAGTAAGTTAATCTTTATGATTTTGTTAAATACATAATTATTTATACACTGGACAGATTTTATCGTCATTTATTTATTAATTCTAATTAGTTTTGTCAGAGAGTATTAGACTCATTTGCTCAAAAAGGCTTTTCATTCTTTAAAAATAGTCAACACTTTGCTGTGTTATATCGACGTTACTGACTGGAGATCAGAACTTATATTAGTATTCGTTTATCCACAGGAGAGAGACGCCCGTATAATAATTTCCCACGAGCAGGATTCGTACGCGACGCTCCGCTCGCAGATGCACAAGAAGTGGCGCGCGCTAGCGAGTGCGCACCCCGAGGTGGAGGCCCTGGCGGACGTCGAGCTGCCAGGGTTTGCTAACGGGTACAGGATGTTCAAACAGGTATATTAACTTAGCTCCATTTTGCATGGTGGTAGGGCGTTTCCTATCGCTCGCTTAGCTAGCTACCAACCTAGAGTTGTAAAATCTGTCGCCAAGCGCCTAATGGTGTGTTCCGGCAGCCTTCCTTAAGAGCCAGTGTATTCCAGACTAGGCATCTAAAGCTACAGTATTGCTGACTTCCGTGGTCGTGCGAACTTGTGGTCAAATGCCTAGCTGTGTAGGATAAAAAAAATGTCCAATGTATTTAATTGAAATCGATCCAGTAGACACTCTAATTCAAAATTACCAAAGTGTTCAAGCCGAAGGAATTCAACCAAATTTTTTTATAAGTCGCGTACCTGACTGTTAGAAAGGTCCAACTATAGTTTGGTTCACTTTGGGTGAACTTCATCAGGGATGAAATGAGTCAGTCGTGTCTTTAACAATGACACGTCTCAGTGTGTATTCGGTTGCCAACGCGATCACACGTATTCAATACTTACCCGCGCGCCGACCGGTTACGAGAATAGTGATGGGCTAGGGTGCTATCGACAAATGCCGATACAGATCACACCTTGGCCCAAAAATGGACAAATACTTAACTAAATCTTCTGCAAACTCGAACATTGCAAATACGGTTCCATTCTCGGTTCCATTCCGAATTGCGACAAAAATGAAGCTAGCAAATAACACACCCCCAATCATCATTGAGCTACAAGATGAATGGACTCATCAAAACATCAGAGATGTTATTATGAAGTTTGTCAAAGACTTTCATGTGCAGAATAGAGGAAGAAAGCTGATATGAGTTCAATGTTACTCTAACAAAAACCACCAATTGCTCAAGAATGAATTGCTTAGTGAGAAAATAGCATTTCACACCTATACCCGCAAAGATGAGAAACTGCCAAAGGTTGTAATCAAAGGCCTACCAAAATTTGTACACGGCAACATTTCGTCAGAGCTTGAATCGCTGGGGTTCGTGGGAGCCACAGTCACTAAAATGAAGACGCAATATCCTACAGATTGTCCTCCTATCTTGGTACAACTCTCAAGCGGTACGAATATGTCACTATCAAGCAAATAAAGTACCTTTTCAACTGTGTTGTCACGATTGAGCGCTACAAACCGAGCAAGAAGTCCGGGACGCAGTGTTTTAGATGTCAAGACTTCGGCCATGCCTCAAAAAACTGTAACAGGGCACCACGTTGCGTCAAATGTGCATTGTCGCATCCAACGTGGGAATGCACTAAAAAGGATAAAAAAGAGCCCGCACGTTGTTGCAACTGTCAACAAGAACACCCCGCAAACTATGCGCAATGCGAGAAAAGACTAAAATACCTCCAAAAGATCTCCACAAAACGTGACACCGTACGTAAAGATATTATAACGAAGGCCTCACGTGACACGTTGAAAGACCAACATAGTTGGTCAGAAGTCGTGAATCTGGAAATAAACAAACCGGTAAGACCAAGACCTCAGAGTGGCACTTCAGCTAGACCACAATTATCACGTCAAATCAGTTCCAGAGAGCAGCATACCAATACTCCGTCTACATTTGACCCTCCTCAAACTCACCATACGTCTTATAAAGAGAAAGAAATATTCGTTAAAGAGACGAATATACATGATCTAGCTACGGAGGAAATGTTAGAAATAATATTATTAAGGCCATCAAGCACGAGTTTACCAGTTGTAAAACCTTCATGGAGAAGGTAATCCTGATACTTTCACGTTTGGGTCACTATGTCTGATAGCCATACCGGTTTTAAAATTCTTTATTGGAACGCTGATGGCGTAGGCAACAAACAGCATGATTTACAGAAGGTGGTAAGTGAACTTAAAAGTGATGTTATTGCAGTGTGCGAAACAAAACTATCTGATCGCTCTAGGTTTGATATTGCTGGTTATGTATGCTACCGTAAGGACAAACGAGACAATAGTACTGGCCAGGGTGTGGCTATCTTAGTTCGAATTGATATTGATCACAGCCTCGTACCAACTCCTAATACATCATCTCTTGAAGTTATAGGTATATCTTTAAAACTACAGAATAGAAGCACTCTGATATTTTCTGTATACCAATCTCCTAATATTCCATTTATATTGAGGGATCTGGACTGCCTCATGGCATGTGGAAGTTCAGTGATAGCAGTGGGCGATCTAAATGCTAAACACTCCTACTGGGCTCCTGGCCCTGAAAATGATCGTGGCAAACGCCTTTACGAAGACATGTTGAGAAATGACTTTCACATATACAGGCCTCGCAAAGCAACCCTAGTCCACTATTGCCCTAAATTCAGACCATCTACACCTGACCTAACACTTATCAAATCCACGCTCACTCCTGATCAAATAATTACAATTCCGACTCTATTGTCTAATCATGTGGCCGTCTCCGTAAAATTTAATGCTAGTATCATTCGTAAACCTGTGACCACATTCAATTACTCCAAAGCTGACTGGGATGGTTATCGTCGCCTTATAAATAACAAAATATGCCTTTCTACTCACACATTCCAAACAACTGCTGAAGTAGAAGCTACTATTGCTAAATTTCAGGACTGTTTAATAACTAGAAGAAATGCATGTATTCCTACTTCAACACTAAAAGGCTAATCCAGCATAAAAATCGGCTTCGTTGATATGCAAATTCCGAACCTATCGTCCAAGTACGCAAAGAACTAAACAAAAAAGTCCATAAACTTCAAATTGAGATACGTCTTGCTGTACAATCCTATAATGATACGATATGGAACATTAAGTTAAAGAAAGTCGATAATCCAAGTGCTGACTTATGGCGTGTTGTTAAAAAACTTCGTTCAAATTCCTGTTTTTCCATTCCACCACTAGAAACCAACGACGGTTCTGTAACTTCAACTCAACAAGAGCAATGCAATGTCCTTGCCAAAGCATTCATGGGAAACATGCTTTTAACTCAAAGCTGGGCTAGTTCACAACAAAAAACAATCGAAAACTCAATTAAAGAAATTGATGAATCAACCACTGATAAAATCGGCCAAACACTAGTACGTCCTTCTGAAATTAAAAGATATATACAAAAACTAAAAACACACAAAGCATCTGGGTCAGATAATGTCTCAAACATTCTTATGAAAAATTTGCCTCAAAAGGCCATAGTACTGTTGTCAAAACTGTTTAATGCTTGCCTATTACTAAACTTCTTTCCGTCAGCGTGGAAAACGGCTAAAGTAATTCCAATTCATAAGCCTGGCAAAAGCAGTGTAGATCCTACATCGTACCGCCCTATTAGCCTTCTACCAGGCCTAGGTAAATTATTTGAAAAAAATAATCTGCATTAGATTGACCCGTTTTACCGACAATAAACTGATCAGAGAACAATTCGGCTTCCGGGCAGGTCATTCTACCGTCCAGCAATTAGCAAGAGTAGCTGAAGCTATCTCGCATAACCTAAATCTCAAGCAATCGACTGGAATGTTCCTGCTTGACATTGAAAAAGCTTTTGATACCGTCTGGCACGATGCTTTACTACACAAAATGCTTAACTTAAATATACCAACAAATTTAATTAAACTTATCAGATCTTATCTCTCCGACCGCCTTTTTAAAGTTCACATAAAAGAATCATCATCTTCTCCCAGAAATATACCAGCTGGAGTTCCTCAAGGCTCTATCTTGGGTCCCCACCTATTTTTAATTTTTTTAAACGACATACCAATACAGCCACTTACGAGCATAGCTTGCTTTGCAGACGATACCGCGTCTTTTACATCTTCAAGTGATGTAGACTTAATTATTGGTAGACTACAGTTCTCCATTGAACTTCTTATGTCCTACTTTCTTAAACGGAAGCTGAAAATCAACTCTGCCAAAACCGAGGCTATACTCTTTACCAGACGTCGCACCTTACCCTCTCGTAATCTTGCAATTGACGGGTATCAAATCCCTTGGAGCAAGTCGGTTAAATATTTAGGTCTCGTACTAGACAGAAAACTTAATTGGACCGATAACACAAACAAACTACATATCAAAGGTACTAAAGCTCTTTGTGCTTTAAGTCCATTACTCAATAGAAGAACTTGCCTCAGCAGCCGAACTATATTAAACATTTACTGCACCCTGGTCCGGCCTTGCATAACATATGCGTGTCCAGTTTGGAGCAGCACATGTTCCACTAATATTGGAAAACTACAAACCATTCAAAACAAAGCAGTAAAACTTGCATATAACACTGCCTTCTATACTAATCTTTCAAAACTTCATCTAGATATAGGACTACCTAATATACATACATACATTATGAATTTATCTAGAACCTTTTTCTTATATAAAAATCCAATTAGTAAAAATGACCTGATCAGAAACATTTGCAGAACCCGCAAATCAAATTTAAAATACATCGATAACTATGGCCGTTACAAACTTCCACATCACTGGTTTCTAGATTGCGAACGCCACTAAGTAGGTGCAGTCTGCGATACAACAGGTTGCAGTCGGTGCGCGTGTCCGAGCGCGCTATTCTCACCCATCTTACCTAGTGTAGTGCGGCTCGGAGTAGCGTGCGCGCCCCTGCTGGCCGGGGGCCGTACACTTGCGCCATACGATGCAAGTTATCTTTGCTCGCTCGCTGTTTTTTATGCTGTTGTTGCCTACTGCTACGTGTTTTTGCGTACCTACCCACATTTAGTTAGTTGTAATAATTTCATGATTTGATAATTTATAGGAAACAGAATATTTTATTGTTTAGGACTTTAAAATAAATTTATATAACTATTAATAAAGATATTCAATAGCATTTCTCATTGTTACAATAGATGTCAATAACGTAATTCTAATCTAAAGATTGCGTATGTAATTAGTTTATGATATTTTTTTTTTATACAATTTTAATTACAAGTTTAATGTTGCTGTTATAAGTTTTTAAAAGCTATTGCTTGTTAACGTTTATATTTAATTTTAAAATGTATTTGTTGCTCTAGGATTATGAATGTACACTAGAGATGGTCATGTTATTTAAGTTTTACGGAAAATAAAGATAATTTAAAAACAAAACAAACAAACAAATGACACGTCTCGCACATCACATCTTCTTTAACAATATGAATCAAACACGCGTTAGTTAAATTAAATAAAACTCAACCCAAATATAATTTTTCCCTTTATTTTCAGGCAATGGCGGGGCACAAATCCAACGTCATTCCCGGCGATATAGTCTTCAAATTACACGACACCCATGGCTTTACCGAGGACGTCATCGAGAGATTGGCAACACTCAACAACCTTACCATAGACAAGGAAGGATTCTGGAAACTTCTAGCACAGCACAAAGCCAGGCACAAAACCGCACTCAAAGAACAAACGTCCGACAAGGGCATTCTATTCAACGAAGCTATAGAAACTCTCATTAAGAATGGTGTAAACAAAACCGACGATTCACACAAGTACTCTTACAAGGACGTAGATGACAAAATAACTTTTGAACCGCTCAAAACTCAAATAGTAGCAATTCTTAACGAAGACTGCGAATGGATAGACATCACCGAACCGTGCGAGAGTAGCCCTTATTATCTAGTGACGGAAGACACAAATTTCTACTGCGAAGAGGGCGGTCAAATCGCTGATACGGGAGTCATAAAATGCAAAGACGGTGTAACTCTAAAAGTTAATAGTGTTTTTAAAATTCGTGACTTTGTGTTCCATAAAGGAATATTTTCGTTTGAAAATAAAGAACAGAATTATGTGAAGTGTGGCAGTGAAGTGATATTGGATATTGATTGTGATAAAAGAGTGAAGATTATGCAGAACCATACTGGTGTTCATTTATTGAATGCAGCTATAAGAAAGGTGCTGCCCAATAGTGTGGTAGGACAAGTAGGATCTCATGTGAGTGATAAAGGACTAAGCCTCAGTCTGTGTATCTATGGAGAGAAGTTATCACATGAGAATATATTGAAAGCTCAAGAACTGATTAGGTAAGTTGTCAAATGATAAATATAAAATCGACGGCTTGATCGTAATATTATAACTTACACATAGATAACTCACGCTTCAAGTTGTAAAATCTGTCGCCAAGCACCTAACGGTGTGTTCCGATAGCCTTCCTTGAGAGCCAGTGTATTCCAGACTAGGCATGCTCCATCTAGGGCTACAGTATCGCTGAATTCCTTAGTCGAGCGAACTTGTGGTCAAATGCCTAGCTGTGTAGGATAAGAAAAAAATAGCAATCCAAAAATTATTTTAGTTTTCCTGATTACTGCTTCATTTGCTAATAGTCCAGGTCCTTAGAACATTATTTCTCTTCACTTGCTATCTCTGTTAGCTACCACAACCGAGAGTCATATACAGGATATAGTAGCGCGTCTCGTAAAAATCAAGCTGCTCACGGAAAATTAGCTTGAATCAAAGTGGAAACCTGTACTAGGGATCCTGGACTGGATTGATCAGATTCCTCATTACCATGTCCTATTTCTGACAGATTCCGTTTGTATTTCTATCACTGTTTTATTCGCTAAATGATTAGCTTCCTCGTTTCCATGTAAGCCTATATGTGATGGAATCCATTGCAATATAAACATTTGGAGCAAAATTGTGAAATTCCGTATTTATTCCCATTTAAAATGTATTTAAAAAAAATTATTCTACTAATATTATAAACGCCAAAGTTTATAAGAATGGATGTTTTGAATGAAATTTGGTATGTAGATAGGTTTATAGAGACCATGATTTAACACATTGGCAAGTTTTTATTCTGCTTTAATACGGGTAACACCGCAGGGCGCAGCTGGTGTAGAATATAATTTGTTTAACAGAGAGTCAATATCGGCGAACGTAGCAATATCAACTCGAGTCGTGGACAGCCTCCAACTGTCCCGAGAGGAGTCCGTGCTGACAGTCCCCGGTGAGACGTACCCAGAGACATCACTTAGACTTGTTGAGGTGCCACAGCCGTTAGCTTCCAAGTTAGTATACAAAACTGTTGTGTATGTATTGTTTGTTCGGCCATCTTCATGCGTTCATTCGTCTATTCATTCGTTCAATTATTTCATTCATTCATTCAATAGTTTCATTCATTCGTTCAATCGTGTCATTCATTCGTTTAATCGTTTAATTCATTCGTTTTATTCATTCATTCTCACTGAATCGAGAATTAAATATTATATAAAATCTACAAAAACCTTCTTTTTACTTGTCTGTACTAGACATTGTTTCTTATTTGTAATGAAGATGATATCATGTATTTGTAATTGACAACCATTCAAATGTTTTTGACCTCCCATGTTTATTATAAAGATAAATGAAAAATAATGTATCCCTATTTTTTTTATTTTACTCATAATGTAATAATACGTTTTTGGTAATTTATAATTATGTTGTTTGTGTCGAACAATAACACGCGAACCACTAGCGCTCTGAATACTCCGCAGACTAACCGTGGCGAAATTAAATTAAAATCCTGCTCTAGCTCTAAACTCTGCTCTTACTTCAATATTATTATATGTCTTTTAGTTGTTTACGTTTATTATATTAAAATAACTATATCAAAGAATTCCCTGACTACCGTAAAGTCCGGGTATCTGTTTCTTTGACGACGTCACTCTTATTCCGCAGGGACACTGTGACCTAACCGTAGACCGTATCAAAACAAACAACAAAAGTTAAGTTAATTAATGACATCATTTTTTTAACGAGCTTTTGACGAGAATAAAATTATTCGGAACTTTTCATAGATTTAAAAAAACCTCTAATATCGTAATTATTTCTAAATAAAATAAAAATATAGGGATACGTTATTTTTCATTTATCTTTCCGTTATGATAATAAAAATAGTTGAACAAAAAATTTGAAATGTTGTCAATTCAGTAGACACTAAATTAATTTTAGGTTTGTTGTAATTAATTTGAATGCTCATAACGTTATTCATATATTTCTCATTATATTCGTCATCGATAGTGCCGTCATGTTTACCAGCATTACAGTGTCCTCATAAGTCCTTTAGTCTGCTGCTACTTATGCTAAGACTGGCCGGTAGGCGCAGTTGGCAGCAACTCTGCCTTCTACGCCGCTGGTCCCGGGCTCGATCCGGCGTTTATTATGTATTTAAGTATGTATATCAGTCATCAGGTTAACATAGCACAGGCTTTGCCTGGTTTGGGACCTGAGAACTTTGTATGAAAAAAATAAATAAAAAAAACTTATAACCGCGAAGTCGCTGTCATTGCTGGTCGTAGTTGTATTGACTGGAACGCAATATCAGTGTTGCCGCAAGGTTCTGTGTTGCATCACGCACGGCAGCTGTGCAAGAGTGCGCGTGCGGATCTTAAATTCCTATTTTCCGATACGATCTCAATCTTTTCAATACGCGTGTGAGCCGGTTTCTTCTAGGTAAGCGTGCGTGACACTCGGAATACTTTCGACAGCAAGGCCCGCAGTAGGTTGAACTCATTTTTTGTTATGACAAGCCGAATACTTTGGGCAACAAGGTCCGCAGTATGTTCACATTTAATTTTGTAAGGTCATTCTGAATACTTTCGTCAGCAAGGTCTGTTTTAGGAAACGTAATATGGTGACCATTTATCCATTTTGGTAACCGTTTAGATTTTTATTGGAAGTAAAATAGGTACTTTTTTGGGCGGTGTTTAAACACGAGCCTTAAAATAAATCTAACTCTGCTTAGTATCCACCACATGTATCACTGAATTCAGATAGTCATTGGACGATCGTAACAAAATTGAGCGTAACGCAATATCAGTATCTCCTTAGGGAGCTGTGTTGCGGCACGCACGCGACACGCACGGCGGCCGTGCGCGAGTGCGTCGTGAGTCGCGTGCGAGCTGCGCACGCGCATCACACCACCGTGCGAGCGATCACTGGGCACGCTGCCTTACAGGTACGCACTTAATTCTTTACTGTAGACACAAAAACGTGAAAATCAAAAGGCATTTGTTACTTAATATACTGCCTCAAGTGGTGGCATATTTCAAAAAAATACCGAAAAACAACTTGAGCGACCTTGGGTGACGATTTTGTTAGATCTCTTTGTCATTTTGTTTAAGAAAACAGTTATCAGGCGTACCTGATTGTCTCGTCCCGTCCCCGTCTTCTTAAACAAAATGAATGAAACTAAATAATATATCTTTGACAGTACGTAGGATGTGAGGGGGTCAGTCAAGTCAGTCGGACAGTCAAGACGTGACCCATGATTCGTCAATCCGAAGTACCCATGCGTTAATTTTCTCCCCACGTTAAAAGTAACGGAGAACATTTTGAGCTAAAAGTAGCTCAAAATGTTCTCCGCGCGCAAGCCTGGAAACTCACAACGTTGAGTTTACCCACTACTACAAAATATTTAAACATTCTAATTGAGGAGATCAGAACCACGACTATCACTTGTTTAAAAAAAAATGTAACCACAAAACCAATGTGGTTAACATTGGTTTTGTGGTTACATGAAGTGTTTTTTTCGGTGAGTGCCTGACAACTAATTTGATTTGAAGATCTAGTGTTGTGTGCTAAAGTGTGTTTAAATTTTACACATTCCTTGGCAAAACAATATTTAAATATAAGTAAAAAATATTCTTTGTAATAAAACCGTAAGAATGTGTATTTTCTTATCAGGCTCGCGAATTGTTCTGTCGCGCTGAGAAACTGCAACAAGTGATTCACTTAGTGGAACCTTCGCGGTGCAAAGACGAGGTGTCTTTTATCAAGAGTTGTCTGGAAGAAATCTGCGGCACCGGCGGCGCTCCCTACGGGGATTACGCCAAATGTCTCGAACTACTGGACACGCTGGAGAAATCTACCACCAATACGCACGACATCGCGTTATTGCAGTAAGTAATACATAAAAAAAATTGCGTGCATCCGAAATTACAAGTAAAAAATGCTCAATAGTTAAATATTACGGATATTTACTTGTGCTAGTGCTCATTTAATTGCAAAAATTTAATGAACAAGCATAATTGAAATAACACCCGAAAATTTTGCTGTTTAGCTAATTAAATTTAATTAATTAATAAGGAGAAGGTATTCAATTGGATTGTTTGTTTGTTTGTTCATATATCCGCCCGAAAGACCCAGTATTCCATATGTTCGACCATACTTTTAATTATTTTTTTGTGTAGGTCGGTAGCAGACGAGGAGGTGAAGGAAGCGGTCCGCGTAGCCGGCGAGGAGGGACGTCCGTTCGTGGTGCACTTCCTGCGCTGTTCGTACCTGATGCAAGAGGAGGGAGTGTCGCGCGCGCTGGCCGCCTGCCGCCCGCACGCGCCTGCGCTCGTGCTCGGGTGCGCGGGCGGAGTCATCGTGGCCGCTTGCACGGTGCCGCTGGTGAGATAACTACACAACCAGCGGCAAACAAATCAGATCAAATCATAATAATTTTTTATTAAGCAACCAGGATTCATAATTTTAACACATACATTATGACAATGGCACAAATACAAAAATTACTTTAAAGAGAAATTACAAAATATACAAAGAATTTAATATACATTGTGTCATGATTCGAAAAAATAAAAAACATAGAAAAAAGAATACACGCATACACAAATCAAAATGACTTATAAGTATCACCGACCCTTCACTGTTTTCGTGTTTTTGATACAATTTTCGTTCCTCTTTTCACCCCCTAAATTGTAACGTATCGGTGTCAATCGCTACACTATGATGTATTTTAGGCCAACACATTTTAATATTTTGAAAAAAGTTATTGAATTCTGCTATAAAGGTTTGTAATAGGCATCGTATCAACGCAATAATATGACTACTTAGGAAGCTTGTAACTTTAAAGTGATATAAATGACAGAAATAATAAAACGGTAAAGCCTAGCAAATAATGTGTTAGATAAGTGAAAAAAAAACCCACTGGAATCGGACAACATTAAAAGGAAGAAAAGAGATATATCTTACTGTATGGACAAGTCTATAGCTGTCTTAACCCTTCGACCTTAGTTGCAGTGTCGATTTGTAGGCCTCTTTGGCGGATCATAATATGCGAAAATTTGGGAACTTCGCCGAGAAATAAGATAATTTTAAATTGTATAGTATAGTATTAGTACATTATCTGTAGTTATCTGAGTGAGCTTCACCGCAGTATTAACATTTGAGTGTTTCTTCTATAATTGTCTAAGTCCTTTATGAGATGTTTCTTGTGCACTTTGCATATCTTGGTTCCTCTAACAGTATTTTTGGGAGTGGCCATACGCTGGGCACCTCTTGCATTGTTGTAATAGTTGTTTTTAAATTTTTGTACATAAACTTTAAATCCCAACATGGTATCGATTTTGAAATTAGTGATTTGTTTTGTTAGAGTTGCGTTCGCGGCTCGTTCTCTGCGGAGTCGTGGCTGCAAAGCGCGGCGCCGGTATTCCGCGCGTCCGTGAGGACACACTTCGGCCGCTCGCCGCTGGTCTACGCAGAAATGTCGCCTACCAAGGTACATGCATATACATTATTACAGATACAATTATTATTATTACGAGCCTATTCTGTCCCAATGTTGAGGCCTCCCTAGCCCCTTTCCATTCAGTGCCGTCTAGAGCTATTCTGTCCCAGTACAATTTAGTGTTTGAAACCTAGGTGTACTGCTGGGTACCAGATTTGCTTTCCATGTCTGAATAAAGTTTAATTTTAGGTACTTTTAAGTAATTTAATACGATTCGCAAATCAGTTGGCATCCTGATTACCTTAAAAACCAATATGTGATGCAATCCATTGATTCCAGCCTATATAAAAAAGGATATAACTAAATATCGTTCCAAGGCTGATTGATCTGATTAACCTGTGTATTATTATATCGCAGGTGAGTTTGATAAACTGCGAGCAACTAGTTCAGGACGCGATGCGAGCTGCAGTTCAATATGCGAAGCAACATTTCGATGATGACAAGTATACCGGGAAAGAAAACAACAACGCTTCGGAAGGTGACGCGCACTCGCCTTCCGAAGGCAGACAGCAAAACTAAATTAACATCTTGATTTAAATACAATCCTATACTCTTTATTAGTGAACACTTTATAAGTGAACTTTATTAGTGAAGTTTAATAAAAACTGGGAGTAAAGGAGTTGTTATCGCTAAGCTAAAGCGACCTTTGTGGATCAGTTTTTCTTTTTATCGCACAAGTACATTTTTGTGGTGAAAACTATAGTTTAAAAAAAAAACGTAAATTTTTGCAAATTAAAAATCTTTGTATGTAAATGACTTGAGATTTATGTCACGTATATTTTTTTAATTGTTTCGCAGTTTTCAGTCTTACCACAAAAGCTATTTTTAATCATAGTATAAACCATAATTTTGTTAAGGAACGTCATCAATTAAAACATCCTTCATAAATATAATAGAACACTGGATGACGAAATTGGTTGTCGAACATTAGTTAGACAAGGTTTTACTGTTGCACTCCTATACTTAATAGGGGTGGTTATTGTTCATAAATTAGGGATCAAGGAATACTTAGCTATGTTGAATGTATGAACGTTGTTGACTGATTCAAGTTATAATCCGAACTGAAGGCACAAGTTCACTCTACCTTTCATATTCGCATGAATAATATTTGAGCTGTCAAATATGTTATGAGCTCCCAATATACTACAATTATTTCTGAACAAATGAAAGCCGCGAATTTGTTTATAGAACATGTGCTTAATACTTGTCAAAAGCATGTCTGAATCTATTGTGGTGAGACGGATAGAGTTATAATATAATCAGCGAAATTTGAAAAATGAACGTAGTTAAAACATACTACTGAAATGTACTACCAAGATTTGCCTCGTCGTATTGTTGTAAATGATAATTTTGTTAGTTTTATCTTTTTTCTTTTGATATAATATGACACCATACATTTTGTATATTTGCCAGCGTCAAGTTTATAAATATTCAAATTATTAATCAATCAAGTTGAGTCAAATATAAAGTAATAAGTTGTCGAGGTCAAGTTTGTCACATCGTGTACCTTCGTAAAGCGGCGGAGACTTTAAGAGAGTTTCTATGAAGATTTCACACATTTGCATATAAACAAGTCATTAATGGTTAATAACCCACCAATAATATACAGTAAAACTTCCAGAATCACTAGTTTTACAAGAATAACACAAACAGGGACGCCATTTTTTCAGCGAACGCAAGAAAACCGTTTTACCCTTTAAGACAGCCTCTAGTAATTTGATTGATTTTTTTTATTAATTGACATAAAAAACATCGAATAGAGAAAATGTATCGTCTTATTAGTATTAATTTTTATTAAGTAATTCTACAGGAGTATAGATCTGGAGTGTTTTCATTCGAAATGAGTTATACTACACAATAATAATTAAAGACGTATACTCTGGGATAAACCCGGTAATATTAGAATAACGACTGGCCGATAAAAAAAGCATTTTTTCTCCTAGATTTCAATGTTAGACTCATATCAAAAGATGTTTTTAATATAATTTACTAATTGATGTTATTTCTTATTGTCCTCTTTCAGCTGCGTACACCCTAATTTAATAATCCTGTATAATCTAACTACATCCACAGTTATATTTTGTGTGTAATGTATTTTTAGGTTACTTTATTCGGAAATTTTGTAAATAAATTATAAGTAATATTTTGTTAATAAAGATATTTAAATAGAATTGTATACTTATTTAAGTTTCCCTATTTGTGTGATATATATACTATTGGTAATTAGTGAGATATACTTTGAGGGTAGATTCACATAATTTTTTGTTAGGATAAAATAGCCATAGCAATTTTTATTTATGACTTAGCAGAAATCTTATGCAAATGCAAAAAAGCAAATCGAATTTTGCTATATGTATGCCGCATGATATGATGAACGTAGATTTGATAGGTAAAAATATTAAACAGTAAACCTAGAGGATGTAACAAAATAACTAAATCTGCATATGATTTAGAAATCATATACAACGTGTGACAGAAAGGTGTGACAATACTTAAGGGTGTTAGCCTACCAATCAAGGTGAACCCATGCAATATTCCAGAAAAAAGTAGTAAGTTCTCCATACAAAAATTGGTCAGGTGATCAGTCAAGTTGTATGGAGGACACAATAATTTTTTCTCGAATTTTGCTACATTTTGTTCTACACAGGGTTTACTATGAAGGGGAGACAAACACACTTATTAATTTTCACACCCTTCCGTTATATATTTTTATGTGTATAAGTTTTTTTTTCATATCTAGGTACCTGCATAAGATTTCTGCTTAGCCCTTAGATGTTTTTTTACAAAAAGCTATTAGAACAATACTAAATAAATAAAGATAAAGAAGAAGAAAAGACCTCCGTAATTACTATCGATGATAAAAGGCAGGAACTGATATGATTAACTTTTAATAACATGCAAAATAGTAAATTGCAATATCATAAAAAGCTATTTAAGTCATGACAGATGTAGCAAAGTTATTTATATGCGTAATAAATAACGATTGTTATTTATTATTATAGCATTTTAATAATGATTTCATACTAAATCTTAATAAATGTTTAAGTCATTGCGTAAAGGGATTACTTATATTTATTTATAAATCAATAAAGAGATGGGTTGCTGTGAAGAATATCAAATAGCTTGATGTAAAAAATATTTTTACTAATAATTAATTCGATGATTACTTAATATAATTGCTATAATTACATAAAGGAATCGATAAATCTACAAAATTTCTAAGAACGTTTTTCGCTCGTCAATTTTCTAGATTCTTTCCCATTTCGTCTTTTTACCTTACACTCCCGATTCGGCCCAAAAATTACATTCTTAATTGTTTGTCCCATTCCGTACCACTTTATACTCCCGATTCTTTCCTGGCTATTTATTGTATGAAATACATAATTAGGTAATTTTCACAATATCAGAAATCACAATAATATTATAAAGACGAAAGTCGTTTCTTACTTCTCCACGCTCAAACGGATTAACGGATTTAGGTGAAATTTAGCACGAAGATAATTCAGATGCTGGAAAATTTAAGTGTTCTTCGGGCTGATTTGGGTTGACGGGTAATACCGCGAGGCGTAGCTAGTATCCTCATTTTACAATCTCAGTATAAGAAACTTTTTTTTTCTGGTGCCTTTATTAATATTACAAAATGTCTGACTACGACAACAAAAAATTATAGCAGAAAGATTACCTATAGACCATTAGAAACCAATAATTTATTGTTGCTATTGACTTTGATTCATGAAGAATGAAAAACTGATGCATTGAGACTAGCATTTTTATATAAATATAAATTTTGTGATAGAAGGTACACTAGTACTAAACATCAGAGCGGATCAACCTGCAAAGGTAAGAGAGTAGACCATTATTTAATTTGTGTTTTAAGTGTATATTGTAATTGTACAGAGCCAGCAGGTGTGTGTAGTTAATATATAACAAAAATAATACTGGACCTAAAATAGAGCCCTGTGGTACACCAATTGACATCGTACCCTGTGTAGAAATTTGTTCATTAGCAGAGACAATTTGACTACTATTCTGTAAGTACGCTATCATAATATTTAATGCCGAACCTTGAAATCCGTGATATTTCATTTTAAAATAAATTTATCATGCCTTAAACTATCAAAAGCTTTTCTGGCACATTTATTTGACTTGTTCAAGAATATAATATGCCTACCACCTTTTCTAAATCCAAACTCCGACATTGTAAATTAATTATTATCTTCAAAGTATTTCACTATTCTTGATTAATTAATATCTTCTAAAATGTTTGATAAAGTTGGCCAAATGCAGACAGGTCTATTAGGTACTAAGTAATATTATCAGTATCCTCTTTTTTAAAGAGTGGAATTACCCTACCCGGTTTCAATACGTCGGGAAATATTCCGTCAGTTAAACATGAGTTAACGACAATGAATATTTAATTCGAATATTGTATTGTTGTTTATTATTAGATTTCGTAAAGTCTTAGTAGGTACAACTCATACCATAAATATCTAAAGTAGGTTTTTGTTTCATGTTACGTATCGTTTGTTTTGGGGACCTTTTTGAGCTCATTATAATCTACTGGTAATTTCAAATTGCAAATGCTCTAACAATATAGCTTTCTTTTGTGTTGATTTTGCTTCATATGTCACGTAATTTTATTTCGTTCCTGGGTCAATCTGAAGAATTTCTGACGGGCTGAGGCTTTAGCAGAACCTTCACACTGAATTTATCAAAACGTATTTAATACATTATACTATGTATACAGAGTTATCGGTTAGGAGTGTACTAAGTCGAAAGGGGGTCACTATACTCATCCTAAGGACCGACTTTCAGTATGGGACCAACTCTGAATTCGCAAAAAAAACAAGTTGTTCCTTACAAAAAGTTGATAGGATGTCCACAAAATGTACGAAACAGCTGATTTATTTTTCTCGAATTCAGAGTAGGTCCCATACTGAAAGTTGTTCCTTAGGATGAGTATAGTGACCCCCTTTGGCTTAGTACACCCTTAACCGATAACACTGTAGAAACTTATTTATACATTTTTTCTTTACTTTTTTAGAATGTTGAAAATGAATATGTTCATCTTCTTCTGCGCCATTACTTTGGCCGCTGCAGTTAATGCCGAGGACGTCCTCAGTGAGGACGACGTGATAATAATCCGCGATTCAGAACAGTTTAATATACTTTTTAAATGCTTTATGGACCAGGGCCCGTGTTTGGGTGAACATCAAAAATATAAGGGTAAATCTACGGCTTTTATGAATTTTTGGTGCAGACTAAAAACTCATAAAAGCCCTTTCTCATATATTGCAACTTGTTACATTTTCTTTATGATGTCTCGTTGAGCATTAGATACCTACCTACATGTTACATTTATTTTATGACATCAATTCAAATATTATATTAGTAAAACTGCGAACTATAAAGTTATAAAAAAAATATAGATATAGATATTAACTCTTACTGGCGTTACCCTGCAAATGTTATGCCTCTAACTTAAGCACTTTAGGCTCTGAGTTTATTTCTAGCTCGTCTCATCTGGCTCTTCGTGAGTTTATTCGTTCTCGTCTGTCAAATTCAAATATAACTTTATTGTACACCAAAAAATAAACACTTAATACAGACATCTTAAAAAACATTGGCTGTAAGTACATTGGGCGGCCTTGTCGTCTAAAGCGTTTTCTTCCTAGTAACCTTTGGTTGGATCGGACTAGATGAGAAAAATCTCTGTCAGCCAGGACTTACTCTTTATATACGGAATGGTTTTAATTTGACTGTGTATATTTGTACCAAGCTATCTGCATCGTGAATGTAATTTATTTCGCTATAAAATAAACGCTTTTTGTATTTTTGTTTACAAGAAACTGGGAAATATGGTCGTTAAAGCGCGTTTACACAATTTTGAGTCATGCGAACGCGCTTGTTGTCGCCATGACCAGATTTGGCGCGCGGCTTTTCCATGACTTTCGCGTTCACTTTGCATGACTTCAATTCAAGTTTTTTCAATATTTTTGTACTAAAGTGGGTTAAACAAAGAAAAGCGTATTTTATTATAGGTATTATTTCGAATCAACCTGCACACATAGAAGATAGATGTCTCACACTTTTAGATTATTTTTGTCTTAAGGTTTAAATGTAGTCATTTGTATTTTTGCGTGCTTTTTCAGAAGTCATCCCTGTCTATTTCTCTACTGCATGCGCTTCGTGCTCTGATAAAGAAAAAGATATATTTATGAAACATACGAAAATAGCAACCGATTTGTATCCTGATCTACTGAAGCAGTTATCGGAAAAGTACGGACCGAACACAGAGTAAATGTGTTAGTTATTGATAAATACAACATTAGGAACGTTGAATTTATCTATTAACATTAAAATAAATGATTTATTATTTATTTTAATATATTATATAATTATATTAATAAAGATTGTGTTTTTATTAGTTAAATACAAATACAAAATACAAATACAAAACGTTTATTGACTTTTTACATATACACACTTAGACATTCAAACATTGGAACTTAAATTATACTATACTAGGAGTAGGTATAACTATGGTTTATATGTAAGATACTTGACTGTAGTGTTTGAAATATCTATTTAACAGCTGGCTGACACCCGCACTAGTAATGAAACTGTATTGCAGGTGCCAGAGCCCTCCGTATTAAGGAACAAATTTGAGATAAAATATTAGTACAAAAAAAAAAAAAACACACAACAGCACTAGAATAAACTACTTGTGGTAATTACAAAACTAATAACACATTGCAGAAAATAAACAAAATAATTGGTAATGCAGAATATCCAATTTTCTCACTGGCTTTAAAATAGATTGATTACGTGGCAAATAAATGGTGAATGATGATGAAATGATGGGTGAGAAAAGAAATGATATGAAAAATAAAACTTGTTAGAGATTTTGAGTGTAAGTAGGTATACGTGAAGTATGTATGAGGAAGTACCGTGACAAAAGCTTCATTTTATATATTATACGCAGTCTCTGCCGGGGCTGCATTCGCCGAGAAGTTCTAAATGAATAAATATGCTACTACTTATTAGTACTTTAGTACTTGCGAACCAATGATGACTAATTGTTTCCAAAAATTTCCTCTGTATCGTCATATGACAATGTCATCAGCCATTCATTTAGTAATGGTTTGATTTTTCTTACAGTTAGTGGGTAAATATGTAGCTCGTTGTTAATTTTATTATACAATCGATTAGAAAGATTCAGATAATGTCTGCCAGCAGATTTTGTACGTTGATGTAGAATCGGACATATTCTATCGAGCCTGCGCTGCCTATGTTCCTGCCCAGGGTCAAATGTGAGCTGCTTATGTTTCCGCAATATAGTGTGAAGTATAACTAGCTGCCTAACAGTCAAAACTTTAACTTTTTTATATAGTAAGTCAGTAGGATATCTAATAGATTTCTTTATCATAAATTTAAGTACCGCTCTTTGAGCTCTTTCTAATCTTATGAAGTGGGTTGGGCAAGCACCACCCCAAACTGTGTCACAATAACTTAAAATGGATTGAACTATAGAGTAGTAAACAGTTTTTAAAGTATGTTTTTAAATGATTCGAATCTGTCAATTTAAGACTGGGCAAATGGAATAGTCTTGTTTTCGTCCGTGTATAGGAATACAGGGATGTCGGTTAGGGGTGTACTAAGCTGAAAGCGGATTACTATACTCATCCTAAGGAATAACTTTCACTATAGCACCAACTTTGAATATAAAAAAAGCTGTTTCATACATTTTGAAGACGACCGTGAAAGTTTTTTGTATGGAACAGCTGATATTTTTTTTCGATTTTAGAATCGATACTATAGTGAAAGTTGTTCGTAGTGATGAGTATAGTGACCCCCGTTTGGCTTAGTATACCCCAAGCTGATAACTCTGTATATGCTCGCTTTTTTGTACTCAAAACCTAGTAATAATAGTCTTACAACCACAGAGACGGGTGACAAGGCAATGACAAGTCTTATCTTCTATTAGGCTTCTATATCAAATTATTTATACGAGCTGGGTGATGGAAAACATCGTGAGGAAACCATAGCATGGTGGTAGGGCGTTTCCTATTGCTTGTCTGGTTAGCCACCACTCTCAAGTTGCAAAATCTGTCGCCTAGAACCTAACGGTGTGTTCTGGCAGCCTACCTTGAGAGCTAGCGTATTCCAAACTAGACATGCAACTAGTATCGCTGACTTCCGTGGTTGTGTGCCTAGCTGCGTAGGATAAAAAAATAGATTAAGTACAAAGCAAAATCTTAGCGCTTCCGCAAGTCTACTTTACCGGACTAAAGAAAATCTCAAGATTTTTAACACTCCGAGATATGAATAGTAGAATTCTTAACAACTATGAAATAAAAAATCATTTCGGAGCGTTTTATCGATTCGACGCATGACCAGAATGCCTGTTTTTATCTAGTCCAATGTACCAGCATTGCCATTTAGCTTAGTAAATTATAATTTTTTCCATAAAAATTACGAATATTTTATACACAAATCTATTTATTTAAGTTAAATACACCGCCAATGTTCGCAGGATGCTGGCAGCTTTATCTTGCAAGTACCAGCCAGTCTCGAACCTATTTCTTTGCATGTTTTTTTATTTACAGCATCTATGTATAAAACTATTGTCACGTATAACTTTACATCGACTTTTATTGCACGTAACTAGTATAGAACGCGGACGAATTTTTCTTAGTTCGTAACTGGTTACTTAGCTTCAGTTTCGTAGACTACAAAAGCATCCATTTCTTTGCGTTATGCAAAAATAAAATATCTGAAATCGCAACGCGAGGCGAGGTAATCACACATCGTCATCAGCCAAAAAACGTCCGCTGCTGAACATAGGCCTCTCACTAGGAACGCTATTCCAAAAGACAAGCTGCTAATTACATCCATTGTTAACTCTTTTACCATATTTAAACAATGACATATCGCTTGGAGAATTCAAGCCAATTTCAATACAATAAAGACAATATTTTTTTTATTTTTTTTCTGTTTCACTGTATAGGTAATATTTTGCGAATATAATATTGTATTGGAAAGTGGTAATTATGCCTTATTTAAACTCAAGCCATTATTAGATAAAAAGTCACTCATCTCTGTCTATTATGCATACGTTCATTCTATAATAAGATACGCTATAACTGTTTGGGGAAATGCTAAAGATATCATAAAAGTTTTAAAATGTAAGAAACAATCTATAAGAACAATGAATGGTTTGAAAATATGTAGTCCTGCGAGAATACACTTTAAAAATGATAAAATAGTGACAGTTATATCACTTTATATTTATAGTAGATTATTAGAGGTACACGAGGATACGGAAATACCGGAAAAAAGAGTTTCACGTAATAATAAAAAAGGGCGAGTCCTGCCTGTCAACAGATTATCTAAGTGTAAGAAACAGGGACTTTACACCAAAATATTAACGTACAATAAATTAACTTAATTTTGTAATTTATTGTACGTTAAAAATTAACGTACAATAAATTACAAAAAATTAAAATATTTTTTTGAAAGTAATCCTTTTTATAAACTCAGTGAATATATGTGAATGCAGCTTGTGGAATCATCGTTCTTGTGTGATGAACAACAATTACAAAATGTTAGTAATAGGTAAAGAAATAAATGACAATGTAAATGTATAATATAATAACTATTTGTTCTTAGGACTATTAAAGTATTTATAAGTTAAGTTTCTTTTTAAAGTAATTAATAATTAAAATGTAAGAAGACTTGCCTGTAACGAATGTTATTTAAAGGCCAATAAATATTTCTTATTCTTATTCTATTCTTATATTTTGCGAATATAATATTATGAGAACGAACCGGCCAACTAGGGGGAGGCCTACCTACGCACCGTCTTCCGGTCCGTGGTAAGTAAAAAAACACAAAGAAAAAAGTCTGGCATACAGAAAAATAAAACAGTTTATTTATAGTCTATGGAAAACTATAATGCTATCACATGTTCATTTTCTCTAGCTGTTCTATTTTCCTCGAGATGTCGTCCGCTGAGAACGTGTAGTCTACGAGATGCTCCTGCTTTATATCCTCAGAGTCGCGGTTACTTTTCTGTAACAATACCAATAATACTTTTAACAAGATTAAATTAATAATTTAAAAAACGGCATACAAAAATTGCCATCTTTGAACGATTTTCATCAACAATAGACAAACTCCCGACACTTTTTTCAAAGAAAAAAAAGCAAAATTAAAATTAGATCATTCGCTCGGAGACTACGAAAGAAATTCAACCTCTTTTATTTATTTATTTATTTTGATTTGGTTTGAAAAATTATGTTTTGTTTGAAATTGTATCTCCCAAATGGTATGATTTGAGATCCCATTATAATTGTTATCTAATACAAGTAAGAGAATTGATTTTTAAAATGAAATAAATAAAAAAGTTATGTAAGCGCCTGCCGAAGTGGAAGTCGCTAAACTTTTATAGGGTTGAAAAACAAAAGAAGTATGCAATCGTGATATTATCTTGGTGTTATCAAGTAAAAAGAGATGTTTCAATAATGTATGGAGCTCCGGCCTGGACAGTGTACATGATATTATAAATACATTAAGGCTATCTTCAATCAATCAACCAAATTTAAAATAACGTAACTTATCGCAGTGTACAAAATTAATTTCGAATCATAATATTTCCAGCTTATTTACGCACGCGTTTTTGTTGTGTCAATTTTGACATTTCTGACGAGTGGTACAATTGACAGAGCAATGTGACCATTGGAGTCCACCTAGAATATAAAATCTTCCAGGGATATAGGGAACTCCGCTATAATTCACAGAAATTAGATATTGTTTTACACAATGAAGTAGGCAACTGATGCTTTCATTAGTACATAATATTAACCACATCTTAAGGCATTTTTGGTAGACGTACACCGTCCTGGCTGAAAATGAAACAAGTCCTTTAGCAAGCATCTTCTAAAAAAAACTATAAAAATAATTATTATTTCTCGTGTTACCCAGAACATAGCATACTCCGGCGACACCGACTGCAGGTACGCTATCTTGTCCTCCATGTCTTTCAGCCGCTTGTATATATCCTTCGGCACGGGACCTGGATATTTCATTAAATAAATTTTCTATACAAAACATATAGAATAGAATAGTTTTTTTTTTATTCGTAACATAATACAATGTAGGTACACAAGTTAAAAAAAATTAACCTTAATCACTGCTTTCTGTCACAAACCGGCCCCAACTCAACATGATGCCGGCTGAAACACCAAGCGCTGATCTCCCGTACATACTATTTGAAAATAACAGTCTCAAATAAAATGGATACCAATTTTTTTTACCAGCTTCCCAAAAACGGACGAGTTACTCAATACTAGCCGATTTCTTTTTGTTTGATACCTGATTTCTTGGAGACGACTGCACCGATTTGAAAAATCTTTTTTCGTTTGGAACCTTTGATGTGTTTCTTTTCTCTCAATAGACACCTTTTTAATTTGTATTTACATTTGTCAATGTAAACTTTTGAATTAATTTATTTGTCTGTAACATATCTTTAATATTTCTGTACTAGCCCTATTGGCACAAATATCGCACATATTGTGAGAAGACGTTAGTTTCTGCGACAGTCTTTTGACTAGTGCGGAAACCAGAGGCTTTGCTTTATTTTTGTATCAAATTGAAGTGTCAGTAAATACTTGATTGATTGATTGAAGTGTTTTAATTTAAGTTATATCAAAATCGGTGATTTTAAATCGAAATAACGGCGCCAAAATTTCTCAGAACCAGTCAGCCTGAAAATTCTCAGCCAACACAAGACTAACTTTAAAATTGTTTTTTTTCGTTTCGTATGCATCACAATACATGTGGTATTTAGGTTTTAATGTAACATGAACAGTATAAGCAAAAAAAAATTTTTTAAAAACAAAAATCAGCAAAATTTCAACTTGTGGTTAGAAGCGAATTCGAAGAAACTGGACTGCTAAATTGTTAAACCTGTGCATCATGCTTAATTTCCTTTTTTTCTTAAATTTGATGTCACTCTCACGACTAAGACCAATCTATTGACACCACTCACATAAAAATACAACAAGCCGTTTTGGCCCTAGGGCGTGTCAAATAAATATACATACATACATACAGGGTGAGGTCACTTCTCGGTGTCGACGGAAGCCCAGCGCTGGTTGCTGTACTACAGCAGCTAGCGTGTTGCTGAGTTGGGCCGAGTTGTGACATATGCTTACACAAAATTATTTACTGTAGTTCCTGATTTTTAAAATGATTTTTATCATAAATGTTTGTTGTTGTATGTTTGTTTGTTACAAATAAAAATCATTCATTCATACACCCGAAAAACATAAAACTCTTTCTTTCGCAGTCGAGTAAAGAAATAAGTTGCATAGAAGATGTCCTCTTTTTCAAAAGTAATTTCTCCAGTATTCAGTAATGAAAAGTATAACAGTACGTACCTATGTTAAGAAAGTTCTCAATATCAGCGACTCGCTCCGCGATAGAGGACGGTAGGGCTCCGCGGTCCGCGGCCGGGGCTGCGGGGATGTTCTGCACAGTCTGCGGACCCCACTCGTTCTCCACCTTACGCACTGAGGATAAGGTACATATTGCATTGACTAGTTCTCAGTCTAGAAAAAACTATTTTTTTTCTATTGCATATCTTCTTCTATAGGCATGAAGAATATTATTTTAGGAATGTTATAAAAAAAAACTTAAAATATCATATATATTTTTAATTGTTGTATATACAGGGTTATTGGCTAGGGGTGTACTAACCCGCTTTCGGGTCACTATACTCATCCTAATGAACAACTTTTACTATGAGGTCAATTATGAATTCGATAAAAAACCAGTTGTTTCATACATTTTTACGAAGATCGAAAAACTTTAACTATTACCATAGTAAAAAACTTTCGATTGTACCATCTGCTATCATTCCCGAATATAGAGTTGGCCCCTTAGGAAAAGTTGTTTCTAATGATGAGTATAGTGACCTCTATTCGGCTTAGTTAGACCCCTAGCCGATAACAACTAACAACTTTTGGCCCAAAAATACTAGACCACCAAATAATGGCTAAGTTACGGGTTGGCTCCCTCTGCGACAAGCAGATTTCCTCGATAAAGACAAGTAATATTTTCAATACCTTTTTTTATTTAGAAAACTGTGTTTAATTCATATCGTTTAAGAAGACGGGTACCTGACTGTTGGAAAGGTCCAACTATAGTTTCGTTCACATTCGGTGAACTTCATCAGGGATTAAATGAGTCGTTCGAGTATGTAGTGCGAGACGTGTCATCGTTGAAGAAAGTTGAAGTTCACCGAATGTGAACGTAACTACAGTTGGACCTTTTCAACAATCAGGTACAAGTGAAAACTCTGTTTTCTTAAACAATACCTCCAATAGTGAAAATCCTACCTTTCAAATGACTCTTCGAATCTGTCCTCCTGACAAACTGCGTTCTCACTCTAGCACACGTCTCCTCATCTTCCGTCTCGTTCTCTCGCTTGGAAGGTATAAAGTCGTGAATGTTATTAATATTGACTTGTTCCCGTTTCTTGTCAATAAAGTTTTGTATACGTTTTTGCAATTCTTCACTGGACACGTTGATCTGTACCAAGCTTTTGTCTATATGTTGTTCTGTTGCTGAAGGTCTTGGGGTTTCGCCTGCGGAATAGAGTACCTAGTCAGAACGCTTGGGTTTACAACAGTTTTTAAAAAGAAGGTCTCGATCTAATAGACGCCTGGAGCGACATGGAAAGATTTTAAGTAGTACGTACTTGATTCGATATAAACTGTATCAAAATCGGTCCAGTAGTTTGGTTTTAAAATCAAAATTCATACATGCGCCTGCCGAATTAAATAAAGTCTTTGGTACTAATTTGTCATTCAACATCACCTTCCTAACCTTATCCCACTACGTGGTGTTGGCACAGCATGTCTTTCTCTTACGTTCTACTCTATCAGCCGTCAACTCTTCATTAACTCCCTTTCACGCATATCCCTAATTTGTCATTATAAAGTATTAATGTCAAAGCGTGAGCGAACAAACAGCGAATTCTTAGTACTCGAAATAGGGTCCTGACAAAATATTAACAACATGGCATTAATTATCATACGTTCTATCTGTCCAGCTGAGAATCTGTCCAGTTGCTACGGAGCGTCTGCATTATCTATGTATAGATTCCTTTTCAGCCTTAACATCCCTTACCAATAACACTGTTTACCTAATACTTTTTTACCTGTTTACTTTTTGCCTTTAATAACTTTTTTTAACTTTACCTGTTACTTTTTGCATAAGTATTGAAAATATCTATGCTTTTGATCATTAAAGAACTTGTTTCAATTTCGGCCAGGACGGTGTACGTGTACCAAAAAGTAGGCACCTAAAGATGTGTGATGATGAATTATGAATTAATGAAACCTGTATCAGTTGCTTCCTTCACTATGTACAAAAATATCTAAATTCTGTGAAATGTAGTGGAATTAGTGCATGCTTGGTAGATCGTTATATCCTTGACTCCAATGTTCAGATTGGTCTATCAATTATAACATTCCTCACAAATATCAAAACTGACACAACAAAAACGCGAAAATCGTGGAAATATGTTTATTGGAATTTATTTTTTGTACACTGCGATAAGTTACGATTTTTTGAATTTGGTTGATATATTAAAGATTCATAGTTTCGTAATGTATTTATGGTACCATGTACACTGTCCTGGCCGGAGCTCCATACATTTATTGAAACCTCTTTTTAACGTTTGTTGAATGGGTGGATGGTTAGTATTTTGTGATTTCCTTACACTACGAATTTATATTCTACAAGATTCTATGTTGAAAATCATAACATTTTCTGGTCAATATAACAAAAAAAAAACAAAGAGTAACAATGCCTTCTTCGAGTAAGTGGATATGTAAGTTTTAAAGAAATATAATTCAATAAATTATGTCACAAAAACATAAAGCATAGAATATTAGTCAGCAATTATTACTCATATAAGGAATTGTTGGAAAAATTATAACATTTTTTTCATATAGGAACTTGTAGAATAGAATATAAATTCGTGATGTGACTATTTATTTTCCTATAAAGTTTAGATGATTTAATAGAACTAGGATATATAGAGTCAATCATTACGATCAACTTTCACTATAGAACCAACACGAATTTCAAGGAAAAAATCACATATGTCATAGTTAAAGTCTATCGGCTGTCGACATAATGAACGGTTTTTACTAGAATTTCGAGTTGGTCCCACATTGAATTTTGTTCATAATGATATGTTCAATGAAAACTTTCGGCTTAGTACACCCATAACCGATAACCCTGTATATGTGTGGGAAAATGACAAACAAACATGCAATCAAATAACAAACGTTTATTACTAACAAAAGTAAAACGAGAATATATCAACAAAATACAACCATCCTTTAATTTAACTACCTCCTTACACATATATACAGGGATATCGGTTTTAGGTGTACCAAGCCAAAAGGTCACTATATCATTTTGAACCACTTTCACTAAGCGGCCAACTCTGAAATCGAGAAAATTAAAGCTGTTCCATAGAAAAAGTACATCGGCCGTCGTCAGTACATGTAAGAAACAACTGGTTTTTTTTCTCGAAATCAGAGTTGGTCTCATAGTGAAAGTTGTTTTTCAGGATGAGTATAGTGACCCCCTTTCGCCTTAGTACACCCCTAACCGATATAACAAAAAAAACCCTGTATAACAAAAAAAGCATATATGAACTAAATTATTTCTAGGACTGCAACATTTTAAAGACAGATTTAGAGGTTAGGAGCGCACTGACCCGTAGGGGGTTACTATACTCAAAATTACGAACTACATTTAAAATAAGATAAACAAAAACACTTTTATATTTAGAGGACATTTTTTGCCTCTTTAAAAACGTCGGAATAATTTTGATACTTTTTACTGGCCCCAATAAGAAATCCGAGAAAAAGTTTAGACTTTTTTCTCGGGAATGATTTTGATTTTGAGCTCCTCACAAAACGTTTGATTTTTAATTATTTTTTTATTTGTGACTGCACTCTTATCATGAACTAATGACAAAACAAATCTTTTTTAGTTCAATTTTTCTAAAAAATATGTTTTTTATTTTATCAAAGTTACTCATTATTATTTTTCTCGACTCTAGACTAGTCTCACATTGAAACTTGTTCGTAATGACGAGTGCAGTGAACGCCTTTTGGCCTAGCACACCCCTTGTCGGTAACTCCGTATAAGCCTGTACATTTTCCGAAGGTACAACAGTTCAAATAACATTTTATCTTCTATTTTAATATAATTATGCCAGTTATGTACTTTATAATACAGTTATATATCTAGATATAAATATATACAATAGAGAAAAGCAAAGCATATATCCATAAAAATATAATATGTTTTGGGCCAAGTGTGCTCAGAAATTGATTGTAAGAAGGCTGTAGGCTGGCCAAATAAAATAAAATTATATATATATATATATATATATTATTTTGTGCTTTTCTCTATTGCACCACTCCATGAGTCTATATATCACAACATTTGATCATTTAGAATGATCACAACAATCCTTTTTACTTACTTTATTTATTTTTTAATCCTTTTCTAAGTATATAAATATAAACAATATAACCAACAGAAAAAACCGGCAAAAAGTACCATAGTCCGGCATTTCTGCACGATAAAATTTGTGGCAAAACGTTGCACTGTTCGCCTAGTGAGGTTTCAAGCTAAATCTACATATACAGATAACTCTAAATATTACGAGCTATGGTTTTTATTAAGAAAACCAAACACAATAGGAATTATATGTAAATAAAATAAAAATAGGTAAATAAGTATAGGTAAAAAGCAATAACGCTTATCTAATAAAATCGATCATGTCCGGGCACAAGCGGGAAAACATCAATATTATAAACTACCCTCACCCGCCGAACTTCGTACCGCCTATCAGTTATTTATGTTTCTCACCTATTTAACCTTTCCTGCACTACGACAAACATTTCAAGACAAAAATCAGCTAAATCGGCCCAGCCGTTCTCGAGTTTTAGCGAGACAAACGAACAGCAATTGATTTTTATATATAAGGTAAAAGATCTTATCAACCAAGACAAAAAGTGCGTGCAATAGGGTTAGGGGTGTACTGAAAGGGGGTCACTACGAACTCTCTACTGTCTATACTCATCATTACAGATTACATTAAGGGACAACCCTGAATTCGAGAAAAAAAATCGGCTATAGCATACAAAAAGTCGATTGGTCGTCAACAGCTGATATTTTTCATCTAACTCAAGATTGGTAATAATAAAAGTTAATCCTTAAGATGATTACAGTGACCCTCTTTCGGGTTAGTTACCCCTACACAAATAATCGATAACTCTGCCTGCCTTAAATTTATATAACTTGTGATTAAAACGTCGATAGAATCATGATTATCCTTGACGATTGCTAAAAATCATCACTGCGTGTGATCGCAGACATAGCAACCTACCCACTGACATGAAACTAAATATTTACTAGGGAATGAGACTAGTTTATAAGTCGATTTGAACCGCCTGGTGTGAATTACAATTGACATTATCCCACCAATAATATCCATATACTATTTTGTATATCAAATTGATTCATTGTCCACTTTGACACTCCGAAGTTCAGCGTACTTGTATAATCAGCACCTAGATTCACAATGAGTTTCCGCGCGGATTCGAAAACTTTACAACACGAATTACCCAAAAGTTATAAGAAAGTCCAAAATTAATTCTTTGAAAATCGATTTTACATCTAAACTAAAATCGTAATCACTATTTAATATTTTAGATTACATAACAAGCTTCGCGTTAGTCGTGTTGCAAAGTTTTCGAATCCGAGCGGAAACTCTATGTGAATCTGGGTGTAGATAAGTCAGTATAAATTGCATAAGTGCAGGGCGTTTACCAATAATTGTAAAAAGTTTCCGGATGTCTTGAAATAAAAGCGACATAGTTACTTCTAATTGACAAATCACTGATTGCGTCACGCCCCTGCCCCGCACCCTACCCTGCGCCAAGAGACGTAATAATAATCAATGCTGCGTATCCAAGGTCAAGGTCAAGTTGCCGCGCTAAAGAAATCTAAAAACCGACACTGCGTTCAAGGTCAAGTTCATTGGTCCAAGTTGGTTTGCCGGCTAGTGTACATAGCACTTCAACGCCTAAACCTTCTGCCCATTAACCCCATGCTTACTGCTCCACGCACATTCAGCGTTCTCCTTCCATTGTGGCGCATCAGTCTCGTAAACCTCCTTCTTCCATATCGGCACGCTCGCTTTCAGTTTGTCGATGCAATGAGACACCGCGTCTAAAGACTCCCGCCTGTGGGGACTGGACACTGCTATCACTACTGATGCCTCGCGACACGGCACGTTGCCCAGTCTGGTAATTAAAAATAATAAATAACATTACTAATTCATACAATACATTTTGGTATGGGTGATATATGACACTTGCTATTAGATATGTAGGAGACCTACTTGAGCTCATTCTGAATTACTACTTATTGATACAACTGGAATCGAGTATAAAAATATATTGCGTCACATGTTTGGTATATCATTTATCTGAACACGGCCGACCCTGACTTATACTGACCCTGATATATGCGTCTGATGATTATAAAAAAGAGCATTTCAAATAAGGTACATACATAGAACTGTTCGTTTATTAATTACTTAACTAGGAACTGTCTAAATCCAAGGGCGAATGCAGCTTTGGCGCCAGGAGGCGGCCACATAGTCGTGGTCAAGTCAAGAACTTATTATTTAATTTTGATATCAATGACCCCCATGACCCCTCCCCCTGGATCAGCTGTTTGTTCAACACGGCGTTGCCCGCAACATAATATAAAATAGGTTAAAACTTTGAACCTCAATTAGACTCCCTTAAGGGTTAATTTTCCAGAAAGCCTTTCTTAGTATCCCCCTACACCAAATTAATATAATAAACATCTAACCCCACCCTGTCATGTCCCTTAGTTCAGCGGTTGAGGTTCTGCGTTGATTCCTACTCGTAACGAATATCGGTCAGTTAGGACTTACTCGTTTAAGTATATTCATTAACTAAGTAGTTTCCTGTATCGATAATACACAAACTTTTTTATATTGTCTTCTCTATGTTTAAAACGAACCAGCAGTAAGATTCGCAATACGATTTCTATTGGATACGAAAACTTTCAAACACTAATTACCACGATCAAACGAGGTAACTATATATTTCTATCGTTCATTAGGATGGGCCTAATGAACGACTTTCTATATGTGAAGTTGAGAAAAAAATCGGTTGTTTAATTTAATACATTTCGTCCATAACCAATAAACTTTTTCTATAGTACAGTTGTTTATTATCCTAGAATTCTGTGATGACATCTTACCGAAAGTTATTCGATATGATGTATCGTATAGTGACTCTCTCTCGACTTAGTATACCCCTTAGGTACCTATAGCCCTGTATACATAGAAGTTTCGTCAGAGGTTGGAAAAACGCAGAATCACAAAGAAAAACAAAGATAAACATGGCATATTTATAATCGGATATAAGATACGTGAGGACAACAATATTTTAATCTTATTCTGTGTCAGTATGTTTATGTCGTAAATTTCACTGTAATGATAAGTAAGTTTATTCTGTTATTTATTACTAAATGATAAAAACCTGAGCTCGCGAGACAACTTCACTGATTTATATCATATTCTAAAAAGCTAAAATTGTTTCCAGAGGACACAGTTCAAAAGCGGTTTCCACGATTCCGACTAAAATAAATTATAAATTGACGATTCATTGATATTATTAAACACTAGCTGACCCGGCGAGCTTCGTACCGCCTAACAGTCGATTCTTTTTTCGAGTCGATTTCAAATATTGATACGATACTAACGTCACTCAATTGTTTTGCCTTCCCGGAACCTCTCCACTAACACTTAAACTTTATGGTATGGTACTATAAATTCTAATTGACTTTTAAGTATTATTACGAATCGACTGTCTAGGAGTATAGAAAAGTGTTGTTTGTAGACTATTTCGGCAGTTTTTTTAAATTTTTTCCCTCCGTAAGAACCACCCTTGTACTTCAAGAAATATTCTAAAAAAAGAATTAGCATAATCTGTTCAGCTGTTCTCGAGATTTGCGCTTAGCAACACATTCAGTGATTTATTTATACATTAAAGATAATGCGATCTTCCGTTTTGATCAGCCTGGTAAGAGTTGATATGTTTGAATTAATAGTGATGTCTGACGTTGATTGTTCTCAATAGGTCCCATAGTTAAAGCTGTTCCTTAGAATGTGTGTCCCCTTTTTAGCTTAGTACACCCCTAGCCTATAACCCTATTATATTAGACTAACTTATTATAGCAAGAATAAATTACCTATTTGACTTATATATATATATATGTCCGCGAGGTAAGTAACTAACCACATATACAATGATACACATTAGAAAAGATGAATATGCAGTTTTGTGATGAACATAGGTTCTACAAAGAATACAAGTCTTGCTCCATCATCGGCGTGATTATTTTTTGCAACATTTGAACCAGTGTGGTAACACCTACATTTATGTATGAGTATGTTTGTCTACGAGTTTCCTTTACGTTTTGTAATAACTAATGATGCCAGTAATATAGTGGAGTAAATCAAGAACATGTTTTGAACCGACTTTAAATAGTAGGTTTTCAATTCATCACTATCTTTTTTTAGTGTTTGTAAGATTGTAATTGTAAAAGAGGTCTTTAATAAATTTTTGTAAAAAAAAAACACAACCCAACAGTCAAGTTTTTAAATCAAAATAATTGATAAAATTGTATTAGAAATAAATAAATTGCCATGTAAATTAAATATGTAATATAATGAATATATGTTATTTATGAAAGCTATAAAACTGTTTACATAAGGTTTTAATAATTGCCTGTAACAAACTTTATTTAAGGGCCAATAAATATTACTTATTCATATTTTTAACAATTGCCTAACTGAAGTCAGTTGTCAGTTTCGCAAAGTTGTTGTCTAAATATCTAGGAATGATACGCGCTATTTACATACCTGTGGTATATAGCTATGCTGTGTACTGCGGGCCACTGGTCCCGCACCTCCTCACATATCGCCTTCATTGCTTTGATCGCCATCGGCTCATACGCTTCATATTCTAGCCTCAGCACCTACAAACAAAACTCCATAGTCAATCACAAATAAACAATTGATATTTACAAACTCAATATAAGATAAGACAACTCCTCATTAAAACAAGTTTAATATTTATTAATTCATTATTTATATTAAGCCAAAAATGGATCACAGTCAGTAATCCTCATGATAAACAATTTTCAATATGGGTTCTAACCAGGAATTTACTCTTACAAGCTATACAAAAAGAATGTCTAGAACAAAAATATTGCTCACCTTCTTTCCTTCAAAACTGTCCCTCGTAGTTCCTATAAATAATGAAACAGCACCACAAGTGTCGTCTGTTACGAGATCAGTAATAGCATCTACTGATAACTTGTCCACCGTCAACTTCAGATGATCCATGTTTACTTGAAATATCTAGTTAAATTTTACTCAGGAATATTATGAGGCTATTTAGACATAGACTCTCTGTTTCTTCAAGTTTATTTATCTTTGATCAATTTTACTTATCTTTGAACAAGTTGATTAATTATATTTTCATTCAAATTTATTTGTTTTTGAATGACTTTATTCAAATTTCTTTATTTGATCAGTGTGCATAGACAAGCATGTTTTCTATAAAACTATGTATTTCCTTACATAGACATGTAGATTAACCACCACTTAATGGAGGTATGACAGCTATGCTATCTCTTTCCCGAACTTCTATGTCTTGTGTATCTTGGCAGACCTCTTCGTTCTTAGCCAGTAATATGTTGTGTTTTATTTGTTCTAGGTTATAGTTCTTACTAATGATATTTAGTAAGTGTTTGTAGCTGAGTTTTCTCGGGAGCTGTATTGTGGTTTCTCTCACACCCGCCAGCTCTTTGGATTGGGCGAAGAATAATAGCTTTACTGTAACACCATCAATTTCCATATCTCATTCTGGAAATAAATACACATATTAAAGAGATAACCCACACATAACATCATGTTGAGCGCTGACCTTTTTAGACGTATGGGATACTGCAACTCTACCTATTTTACTATTTCTAATTGTTGGACTTCTACTACAACAACTAATAATTAGTTGTAGTAGTAATTAAGCCCTGTGTGTACAAAATAAATGAGTTCTTTTTTTTCCTCGTTTAAATATTAATTTTATTCTGTTAATGTATAATAATTCAGTAATTGAAACAACACAGACTAAAATATAAGTCACATCACAAGAATATTGACTTGTAGGTCTTGTTAACAGATTCAGTTTTTTTTTAAATTAAGTATGTAGGTATAGCTATAACTACGTGTTATTTTCAAAGTGAAATTTTTTTTTATTATAATTAGCATTTTTTTTTAATTATACAATTTGTTTAGTGACTTTTGACAGCTGTGATTAGTAAGAAACGTAAAGATTCTGTTTGTACATAATAAGATGCCTATTTTGTTACTCAACAATTAAAAGTTTTTGAGAATTCTACATCATACATAATATTGTTATTGCATAGAGAAATAATATTCAACATACCTAAGATATAATTACGCCAAACACGTCACCTTATTTTAAGACATTTAGTAAATTACAAAAGAAACTACATTAAGTACATTTTATGCATAAAAGTTGCCTTAAATTTTACTTTAATGTCTAGATAGTAAAACCCATTAATAATTAATGAGAAGATAACACAAGTAATTATGTAATTGTTCAACAATAAATAACTGTATTTACCCACTAACTTTTTTGCCGTTCGCAGATTACACGTGTGTTCGATAGAACGTTTGTAAATGTACTGAAATGAAATTGATGCAGACAAACTGGCACTTTATTAGCGAAACTTGTTAAACCACTTATTTAGGTGGCTTTCAAAGTCACTCAACCATAGTAAATTGATGTGTGCCGTAGCATTGCATGCTCACTTGCTCAGTGCAATGAGATATAGTATAAACCGGCATGTTATGTTGTAAACTTCTATTACGCTCATATAGAATAGGTAAATACGACGAAACTCAGCACAGAAAAAAATTTATTGACTTTAAGGTTATGTATGATTTTGTAACCTTGACTACAGACTGTTTACTATCAAATAATAAATATTTAGTCTCTGAAAGAAAGAAGTTTAGTTAACTTACCGGTTTCGCTTGAACATTGAACATAATGTGACATCATGGAATAAAATTATTTATGGCGATAAACATACAACATACAACTATAATTATAATCTGTGGGGATAACACATTAAAATATCTATAGAAATACATACAACAGACATAGTAAGTAATCACAAGCGAGACGACAAGTTCTTTTAAAAATGGTTTTTATGAACTTCAAAGTCAGCAGGCGCCGATATTTTTTTTTTAGTTATATGTTTAATAACCAAACTGACAGATACTGGTCTGAATAAATTTGATTAAAATTTAAATGAGACTCTTTCGGAGAAATCAGGATTCAAAACACCCAGTTGAATTGAGTACCTCCTCCATTTAGTTGAAAATGTATTTTGTAATGGTGGCAAAATTAACTGAACTATTATAATTGATGGAGTCAGGCGTTACTTTGCGGAAATCCATTTATAATAAGATGGTATATACAAAATATTTAGTGTTTTTCCGCCTCGTCTTGATGTCAGCGTGAGAAATCGAAAAATATTTTTGTTTTTATGGTGTGGTTCCTCTTCACCACCGCCACATCTCACCTTATTATTTCTCTTTCTTTGAGGAAGTCGGATACTGATGTTATAATGCAATGGAAGAAATTTTACTTTACAGCATGTAAAACTTTATCTTTTTTTAATTAACAGGTTAGATTTAAAAAAATAGTGATAGAAAATGTTAAAAATGTACTATTCTTAACATTTTCTATCACTATTTTTTTAAAATAGAAGGTTTACATTTATTTAACCTCAATGTTTGTTATGCACTTTAGATAAACTTAACCCCTCGACTCGGAATCCGTATGAATGTATACGCGTGACAGTTGGTAACGGTAGACTCGGAACGCGTATTAATGTATACGGACACCCTACCAATTCAAAAAGGTCTTCGAAACGTATCTTTTTTAATCTGTAGGCGAATAGTTTGTATAGAAACAAAAGAGTAGAATACACCCTCTTTATTTTGGTGTATAATAACAATGGTCTTTTGTTATTGTTTCTTAGCATAGCCATTTTGAAAGTCGGCAGTTTTGTGGAAGTGAAGCCAAGTGTTTGTGCGTGTTTAAAAATTGTTTTCTCGTAAAAGGTGAGTAAAAGCTATCATAATTCTGATCATGGCATATGTGGTGACCTTTACACTACAATAATGAAGCACTGAATACAATATTTAGTTAGTTTTTCGTCTAAAAATAAAGACGCGTCGAAATTGTTTCGTGCTTTGAGTATTTTGACGGGTGATTTTGAAGTCAAAATGTATTAGTGCATGATTTATGTACAGGAAAAATTGGAAATAACAATCACATAATTGTATTATTGACTATATTTCTGTTCAAGAAGTTCTAAAAAAGCTAAAAATACCATTTATTTTTGTCAATGTTCAAAATATCGGTTTTCTGTCCGCCATTTTGATTTGTTTGGTCTTAGAGCTGGTTATCGATCAATATGGCCTATATCGATAAAAATGTCGATAAATTTTGAAAGAAAAAAGTTTTTTATTATTTTTGTCTTGTTAACCCACTTCAAAGAAAGGAAGATGTTTTCAATTCGTTAGGGTCTTATTCTAATTTTTTTATTTTTCGTGGTTTAGATGTGGAATCCCGATAACGAGGCCCCCCAGCAATTTCTCGACCTTCTCAATGAAGAATATTTAGACTCGGATGACGACGTCATTGAAGAAGTCGATAATGAGGGCAACGATTTGACGACGGAGCTGGAAAGTTTGAATGTTAGTTAAATTTTAAGATTTTTTATATAATTTTATTCAAGATATTTTAAGATCACTTTAATCAACTTTAAAAAGTACCTTTTATTCTATAAGTTTATTTTATTTAGACTAAATGACACTTGTTCCCATTCAAATTGGTTCAGTTGATTACATTTTGTCATCAGTTGTGTCTGTGGTGTGGTTTCTGTTCTGTTCTGTTTCCGTAATATTTTCACCTAAAAACTTCACTTAAAATTCCATTTTATCGATATTTTGCTGTCGCACTTTTCTACGCATAATAATAACAATATTATATCGACATTGGTATGCGGTACTATTTTTTCATTACACTTGCGAAATTTATCGATAGCATGGTACATCACTATTGGGCTTTGGTTTTTTCATAGAAATTTACTGTGGTTTTGGTTACAATTATCTTTTATTTTTTGTTAGGAACCAGCCATAAAATAATAAAATTGAAATAAATATACATATTTAGCTATAATTTCCTTGTTTTATTTTATCCAAATATCCTTCCCATCATGAATAAATGGCAAATAGGATATCGAATACGAAGTTGATAGAAATTCCGGTAAATACCTATTACATCATGAATGTTGTATATTTTTGCAAAACAATGCATGTTATCACAAAATAAATAGATATTTTTTTGAAATAATTAATCATTTGTAAATTTCGGCCAAAGATTATTGACCAATTGAGTATATAAATCTACATTCAATACGGCGGCAGCCGCAGCAGAGCTGACATATTGTAACGATATTATACCAGTTTTATCGTTTGATAAACAAAAACCTATTTTTGTAGGAGTATAACAATATATTAAATAATACATAAAACATCCAATCGCTTGTAAAAGTTACCTGCAATTTTGATAAAAAAATAAAATTTCCACCAAGATACCTTTTTTTACCATATCTCCATTTCTTCCTAGAAATTAAGACTGTTTAAGATGTTATATGATGTTGAGTTTGAAAGAAAAATGTAATAGCGTTATCATATAATCGACTGTTTTTTACATCAATTAATAAAATTTGATAGTTTCTGAATAATCGTAATTTTTCTAAACGTCTGCTATGACAGCGCGCAAGCCGCCATTATGCGTGCGAGCTTACGGGTGTAGAGTTTGACAGGCGTCAATCGAGCCGAAGGGTTAACTATCTCAGACCCACCATGTACGCTACAGAACAAAAAGCTTAAACATCTTATGTCTTCCGATAGTATAATATGCAATGTCAATACACAATCAATCACACACATAACACAGAAGAAGATAATATGTTCCTCCTTCTCAAATAGTATCTTGATATAACTGAAACAGCGTATACCAATAATATCGCACAGTAAATAGTCATTCCAAGAGTGCCGATAAGGACAGTAGATTCTTTAGTAATTATAACTACTTGCTATGGCTGCTATAATGATAACAGTAACTACTACATCAGCTAGGGGAGAAAAATTTCTTCACTTTCACTGTTATAGCCACTAAAACAATATCGAACGATTCCCTACAAAAGGTTTCGTGTGATCGTAACATTTATTATTATAGGGATTTTACAAAACCTAACCTCAGGTAACCTCAAGGATTGTTTAGCACATGATGAACATGTCTCGTACCTTGTTATAGTGTGACTGAGATGGCGTATAATCATCGGCTATTATTTTCTCTGTCTACACATCGTCTATATCTTTTTTTTTAGTTTGTTTCATAACATCATACGATTGGTATATTTGCCAGCATAAAGTTTATTCAAGTAATTAATCAATGAAGTCAAATGTAAAGTCATAAGAATCGTAAGATTTCCGGCGAACACGAAAACCACGTTATTCCGTCTATATATTGCTTGCCCAATTAATGGTTAGTAATCCACCAATATTACATATTAAAACTTACAGAATCGGTAGTTTTGCATTAAATACACAGACAGAGGCGCCATTTATGCAGCGAACGCGGGAAAAATTTGTCTGACAGTTAACCGAGTGACAACTGCGCTTTATTTATTTGGTCACAATACAAACCATGATCACTAGAGTCATACCGCATGGCACATGCATCAGAATATTTTATTAGGTAAAATTAATCATATATACGTTGGGCTGCACCCTAATGCATTGCATGAAGATTTCAGACCTATCTTGATTAGTGCTCACCTGAAACTGACTGAAGATGAACCGGTATGACTTTAGTGGCTTTAGCTTGCCCGATGGGCAAATCAAAAACAGTTGATATTGACATAGACTTATAGATGGATGACAGTAATGACGGATCATTTCACTTCAAAATTGTAAAAAAAACGTTACCATTTTCAAACGGTTTCTGTTGCTCGATCGTGCGTTTACTGTGTTTTCGATAGGTACCAGCGGCATCAATTTGGCAAAGTTCCCTCGGGCGCGCGCGTTACATAAAATGAGAGTCGCAGCGCGTACACAACAAGAAAGTTAAAAATAGAATCACGGTGAGTTGCGTGTTCAATACTTCGACATTTATGTTTTGATGTGACACACATACCGCGTCTTTGCTTTAGTTTATGTAGAAATCAAAGTGAAACTCTCTAAAATCGGCTGACTGTAAACATTGAAATATTTTTTGTTTGTCTTACACCAGATAAACGCGGTGTGGCTGATTGTGACGGTGAAGTTTAGATGTAGAAGTGATACGACGGAGTTCGCCGTTTTGCAGTGACAATGGCTCACCACGCAGAGCCTATGGACGTGGACTGCATGGACAGTGAATTCGATAACAAAGAAAACGCATCTCACCGTGGAAATGTGCCCTGCACTGAGAAAGGCTATGAGGAGCTGGATGTTTCGGAACTGAACATGAAACTGAGGTTGTCTATGACACCTTCCTCGTCTCCCATGTCTAAAAGCTTCACAGCATGCCCTAATAACAGATATCTCGAGCAAGATAATGTGTTAAGTGGTAGTGCAGAAAATGCTAATTTGACTCGCTCACTTAATTCTAATATTACTAAAAGCGAAAATGTAACTAAGCCATTCAAAAGTTTGCCTCTGCAAGCTCTCCACACAGAACAGTATGCTGATGTTAATGACAATTCATCAGTCTTCAGACAACTAGATTCTACTTTTTCTCATGATGCAAACATAACAGTTACAATCACTGGATCACATGATGTTGAAGACAACATATCCTTGCCAAGTTCATCTTCGTCAGTGTTAAACACACCAGAAGCGATCACTCCTACAAAGGAAGTCAAGGATGGAGGCTCACCGATCATGCGTGGTTTAAAATCTGTGTTAAACATGTTCCGTACATCCCAAAGCCCTGTCCCACACATGGAAGGTGACAATATGAATACTAAACAAGAAGGTACTAGCCTGACTGACACATTAGCTAGTGAGAATTCCAAGCCGCATATTGTGGTTTCTACTCCTATTGCTGCCAATAGATCCAGGGACAGCAACTCGTCTAAAAGAAGCAGCCCCCTTAAAAATAGCATTGTTTTTAATGATGACTTGGAAAAGGAGTTAAATTGGAGAGATGATACATTTGTTTCAGGTATGGAGAAAACTCCAATTAATAAAATGTTGCTCCAAAATTCTAAGTCACTTCCCGGAAATCATTTGACAGCAGAAATTAATTTGAACAACACTACAGAATTCATGGATGTATCAAATAATGATACAGTCATCGAAGACAAAACTATGACTGAATTACAACCAGAAGCCAAACTTCATGTAAACGCTACTGCTGAATCTGACAGTGAATTTTTGGACTGTGAAACAACTATCTCTAGAAATGAATCTTATGTGCTAGATGTAAAAACTGTACAGGAACAACTCGCAGCAAATGATACAACATTTTCTAAAAATGATTCTTATATCCTGGATATAAAAAGCGTACAAGAAAAACTGTTTCAATACAATCAGAATCCAGATAAATCAAGAAACATTTCTACTACGACTAAAAATTCACTGAAACATCAATCTGATGTCACAAATATTACATTCACAGACATCGATTTTAAACATGATGGTGACATAACAGTGCCTTCAGATTACTCTGATTATTCTAAATGTACATCGGAAATTTTGACAGAACTTGATAAGATTAAAGCAAATATCTCATCAGAAGTTGATGTTATAAAAAATGAAACTGTTATTGAACAAAAAGATACAACTGAAGAACAAGTAGCATCCAAAATTGTTACTTCAGAAGCAATTAGTTTGGAAGAAAACAGTCAAGCCTTAGAATCTCCAGAAATCGAATCTCAACCAATGCAAAATAAAGAGATAAAAATTTTTGATAAAGAAGCATTAACAACTCCAACAGAAGAATCACAACTTGATATAGAACCAAACACCATATCTAACACCAATGAAATCATTCTGGATACCGAACAACATAACGTTACTCTGAATCAAATAAGTAAAGATCCACAAGGTCAAATGCCAGAAGTCAGTCCTGTAGAAGATTCAGAAGGTGAGTGTAATTTAAAAGTTGACTTAGCTTTGCAAAACTTCTGTGAAAACCAATTATCACCTGACACTAACATAGTAATTATGGATTCTACAAAGACTGAAAATCAAAGTGTAGAAATAGTTTCAGAGATTTCCACTGATACTCCTGTAGCTTGTTTCAATAATAGAGTTGAACTAACTGAGCCCTCTGAATCATGTAATATTCTGACACATGTTGTTAATTCCATAGAAAACCAAAATAAATTTTCCAATGAAATTGTAAGTAGTCCTCAAAACGTAGCAGTGCCTTCTGTAGACGCGAGTTATACTCAGAACGCACCACATTCATTAGTCATTCCGTGTATTGACTTGCCTTTGCCAGAGAAAGTAGATCCTTTGTATATAGCTAAAACAAATGAACTAGCAACTGTATCTGAAAAGCCATCTGAAATGTCATTACCTGATGACGATGATGTTGAGAGAGATTTGTCTGATAAAGTTCTAGCTTCAATGTCTGAAACTGCACCATCACCTCAAATGTTAGATATGACCGTCAATTTATCAGAATCAAAAGTTATTGAAATAGTTCCTGAAAGAATTAACAACACTGAAAAAAAATACAGAGCCAGTAATGATTCATTGCTTACTACTGAAACCTTGCTGCCACAGCTATTTGAACTTAAACACATTCAAAATGTCAACAATAAATCGTGTGATGAGAAATCATTGAACCCTTTACCAAATAGTAAAATTGATGAAGGAGCTGTATTACCTGAACTTTGCAATATTTCTTTAGAATCTAGTCCCTACTTGATTTCTGAATTTCCGCTTAACGAAAACAACGAATCTAAATTAAACGCATCAAATGCTATTGAAGAAACTTCCAACAATGCTTTGCCTGTGGAAAAAGTTAACTACAGTCCGATAATGCCTGAAGTAGTTTCCAAATCAGATGAATCACTGACAGGAAACCAAAGCATTAATAATTTGGGTACAGATAAAACCCTAAACAACAGTCTACAGGTACTCACGGATTCGTTCAGGATTACTATACCTGCTGAAAATACAGAAGTAGTTCAAAACATTATCCAATGTGAACCAATGGATATTTCGATAAATGATGGTTTGTCTCGAGATTTTCCTAACTTAATGAATCAGACAGTAGTTATGGGTGAAAATATTTCTTTGTATGAAACAGAACAAAATCTGTCCACCCCTAATGCAGAACACTTAGGGCTTCCAAAATCCGAAGCAGGAGACCCTAAAAGTGAACACAGCCTAAAAATTGACCCTATCATTATGGTTTCTGATAATATAAAAAAAGAAGTACCTGCAAAAGAATTAGAAAACACTGAGAGTATGGCTGACCTTAAAGCTGATTGTATGATTGATGTAACTTCAAATAAAGAAAAAATCGAACATTTAGAACCTTTGAAAACAAAACTCAATAACATCGAGAGTGAATCCGTTCTAGAAGTAAACATTATGAAGCCAGCATCCCCAAATGAAGTTAATTCCGGTTTAGAAATAGTAAAAACAATAAGTTACTTAAATGTGGAATCCATTAAATTATCTTCTTTAGATGAATGTCCAATGATAAAAAAAGAAAATGAAAATATCGATACCAATTTGTTTAGCGATAACGAAAAACAGCCTATCGTACCGGAGTGCATACAAGTTGAAAATTTGACAGTAAATCTTAACAAATGTGACGATAAATTTTCTGAAGACGACAATCTGCCTCCTACAATTTTCACAAACACCCCGTCTGTAATACAAGAAAGAGACGAAATTAATGTTGACGAAGAGATTATAGAGTCAGCTAATAACAGTCCCTATGTTTCTTTAATCTCCGGCGCAGAAACAGTCCCTGTAAAAACAGAAGACACCTTTGAAGAGATTGAAATTCCCTTTGTAACTAAAACTAATGTTGCATCATCTCCCCCTATAGTATCCAAAGGATACAACTTTAATTTTGATGACGTTGATGATCCATTTGCTACAAAAACTAAAATAAGATTATCACCACCACAAGATACTCCGACTAAGGCAATAGAAAATCAAAAATACTGGGAATTTAAAGAACCAAATAAAAGAGATGGTAATAGACGAAAATCTCAGCCTGCTGACAGGAAGAAGCTTCTGTTGAATAAAAAGATAAACAATAGTTTTGATGCTATTAGTATGTCCAGCAAACAGCACACAAACAAAAGTTATGACACAATGATGATGGGTAATAACAGAACTGAGTCAGATATTGCAATCAATATTGAGACACCAGAACGCAAACCAGGCTCAGCTATTACTACTCATGAAATAGTTAGACCATTAGATGCACCTCCAATAGTGCATGACACTTTAGCTAATAATGAAGATCGAAATGAAATAAAAGAACAAGGACCAAGTATTGAAATTTTCGCTCATACTTCAGAAAATAATCTGCAAGCTAGCATAGAAAATAAGTCGATAGATCAACAATCAATCGCTTCTATCCCTACAGTACTTAGCGAAATAAAAGCTATATCATCATCAGAATCTACTTATTATTCAGCTGGTACCTCATCTACAGATAGTGTACGATCCAAAAACGTATTCAATTTGCCAGAAATTGACGACGTAAACTTTAATCCATTTGCTACCAAGTCGAAAATACGCCAATCTCCGCCACCAAATGATGACAATGATGCTCCGTTTGATATTCGAATAATGCAAAATCCGCTACATGTACCCCTAACTAAAGTCAATACATTAGAATTAAATCGTACTACTACATTTGATGACACGAAATTAACCAAAAATTTTGATAACGAAGATAAAGTAGAAACTGAGCTTTTGGAAAAAGATACCTCAGCCAAAACTACTGATACAACATCATCTTCTAAAACCAGTGATAATCAAAGCATGACACGTGAGGTCAATACGGAAGACGAAGATACTATTGAAGGTCCTTTCTTAGATCCCAGTGAAGACATCGAAAAGTTTTCAGATTTTGCTGTAGACGATGATAATAATATGTTACAGTTCAATGAGCTTCGGGAAACACCACGAGAAACCGAAGACAATTTAGATGGTGAAATGTTTATTGATGCTGAAGCTTTCGAGTTCCTTCTCAATCAAAATAAGACCAACGTTGTCGCGGATAGTGGGAAAGAAAGCCTATTTCTTAAGTTTGATCCTCTGTTCGCTAAAAGAATATCTTCCGATGGAGTGCTCGCTGCTCGTAACATTGCTCAGAAAAAACAAAGCACCCCTACAAAACCTTGCCGGTCTTCACTTCGCAACGAAGCATCTCCTATTGCCGGTCCTTCTACTTTAAACATTACCTATGAAGGTGATAATAATGTTTCCCAAGAGAGTATTGAAGACGTTAATATTACCGTGACCAAACCAACAATGGTAGTGACCCCAGCTTTTAATCCTGCCGTCACACCAAGAAATAAATCTATCACTCCAATAGTATCAAATCGTCGTTCTATCACATTCACATCTCCTGCCATTGCTGTTATTGATAGACTTCTCTCGATGAGTGCCAATAATTCGATCCTAAATCAAGATACAACCATTACACACTCCAATGGCGAACAAACAGAAGCCGACTTAGCTCTTACCCAACTTCGAGATTTGTTAGCTGAAAAAGAAATAAGCGTTTACAATTTGAGATGTGAAAGCAAAGAGCTGAAAGACAGATTAGCTACAATGGAGACTCAAATAAAGAATCTTGAACATGAAGGTGAAACAAGGCTAAATAAGATAAATGAACTAACACAGCGTATCGCTGAAAAAACTAAAACCAATAAGAACATGGCGGCTGTAGTTGAAGAATATGAGAGGACGATCGCCACTTTGATCGCAGACATCGAACATGACAAGAAACGAAACGCTGAGGAGAGAATCAGACTCATAAACGACAGAGATGAACAGACCGCCCATTTGACGAGCATGGAAGTGTCCTTCAGCGACTTGCACAGCAAATACGAGAAGAGTAAGCAAGTTATACTGACTTGCAAAGCTAACGAAGATATCTATAAAAAGTCGCTAAAGGACTTCGAGGAACAAGTCACAAAAATGCAAGCTAACTACGAAATGTTAAAACAACACGCAACCGCGAAACTTAATCACGCAAATCAAGAAATGGAAAAAATGAACAAAGCACACGAGGCGGAAGTAGTTAAATTAAACGCTATGATCAAAAGAAATCAGCTGCAGGCGTCGTCCCTGCAGGAGAGTCTAGCACAAAAAACTAAAGAGAACGACGAATTGACGGCCATATGTGACGAATTAATAAACAGTCGGCTGAACTAATTTTAGACTTCCCCAAACATTCGCTTTGTATTGCAGTGTCTGTGATCTAGGATGTTGTTTCGGGACTCGTTGCTTTTGTGCTTATCACTAGATAAGTGACATTAAGATAATACAACTAGTCTCTTCAAGTTTGTGCCAAAACATTTTAGCATACTATTTTATTCCTGTTCAATTCCAAGACTGCTCATTGTGATAAAAATCATTAATATTCTCATTAACAAAATTATGTATCATGTGTAGTTATGATGTATGACTTATTATTTTCTAAATCACTGTTTAAAAATATTAGGTCTTATTAATAAACGCGTCTTAACTTTAAACGTCTCTTGTCTTATCCGATGGAAAACGCCAACGTCCGTCACGCGTCAGAACAAGACAAAAGACGTTTAAAGTTTATTTATACGCCTATTAATAAGGCAGATTATATTTCTGAAATGTTTGTTTATGTTGATAATATTTTGCACTCAATTTTAAGCTAAATAATCCAATATTTAAAGATGTATCTCAATTTTTTTTTATTATTATGAAGTTGACAATAATATGTTTTTTGTGTAAGGCACGTTTCACATTATGCAGGTCATAATACAAACTGTGCTATTTACTTGACAAAATTAAATAAAAAGGCTCGAGTTTTAAAAGTACATTTGTTACCTAGTTTGAAAAAAACATATATATTTTTGCATGCTGTCGTATTATTAACTAGAAATATTTATTTTGTGGTAAATAATATACAATATAGTTTTGGTAAAACAATGTGTATTGATAATTTAAGAACCTTATTTTTGTAGATATTTATAGAAGTTGACATCGAAGCTAAAATTGTCAGTTGATGACATTTTATGTAACAATTTAATCTACAATTAATATTGCGTAAAATTTGTAACTACTAAATATTACACATGTTATAAATAATGTATCGATTTATTTCGCGAATCACGATGTTATAACGCACTGGGTTGTTCAATTTTCCTGACCATATTTTTGTACCATAAAAAAAGTAGTTGATAGCTTAGTTAATAAAGTTACTGGCATATTGATATACCGTTGTTTTCTCTCGAGCTATTATCCCAGTTATTTGAGTGTGTAATATATGCGCACATTGATTCAGCATGTGAGCTGTACATCACAACAGTGCCAGTCGGTGCCGGTTCTGCTGATTTACCGAACAAAAGAAACATTTCTTGAGGACCGTAGCACGCTAGCCGTATCGCCCTTTTCGCCTTTTTGGTTCGGATTTTCGAGCGAGGAGGTTCGCAACTCCGCACCTCTTCGGTCGTTAGGTAGTCATGGAAACCAGTGACAAACACTGTCAGACGTCCGTCAAAAGTCCGTCGGATTTCTACGATGCCGATAATTATTCGGCTATGTACGACGAGACGGTGCCGGTGGTGAATGCTAGAGAGATAGACAGCCCTTCGAGCGACGAGGGAGTGGTGAGAGCGACAATGGCGAAGTTCAATCCACCGGTGCGGCACACTGCACGACATGACTTCGACTCGCATTCGGATACCGATTCCGAGCACGACAAGTTCTTGGACAATGTTTCTGGAGAGGATGAGGTAAGCTATATACATAGCTGACTGTATTATAATTAGCCAGTATTGATTCAAAACTTCGAAGTCCTCAAAGATAATTATTTAGCCTTAGACCTAGTAATTACCTAGATTTAAACATATCACTAGATACAGATCGTAGATTCCACTTAATTTTAAAAGAACTTGTATCAAGCTACGACGAAATTTCGTTCACGGGTATATAGGTTCAATGTTTTTTATTTGAAGTATTTCGTTTGAAAGAGTAGTTATTTACCCAAAGAAATTGAGGTAGTGGCCTCCTGCTGCGTCATTTACCGGCCTATTTTAATAATATTTTGCAGGAACATAAGAAGGTAACTGCAAAAATTTTAGTTCTTATTAGGCCTTTTTCCGATCCCTCCACATATATTATCTATAGACATGTTAATTCAAAACTGATTTTCTCCTCAACGACAATGCCTTAGGCTTTAGACCATGTACCTATCAAAGGAGGTCAACATCACCTATCAACATCTTTGCTTTTCCTTCTGCGTGGATGGGAACACCCCAATAGTGTATTTTTATCTCGAAGCAGGTCCTATGTCTTCCGGATTCGTTGGTAATTTGTATTAGTTACGCGCTTATAAAATGCTCTTGCATCAACATCAACTTCGTCTGCAAGAGTAACAAAACTGAATCTCGCAGCTGCAAGCAAATAATTCATTATTTTATGATCAAGAGTAGTGGGAATGTCTGGTCATGGATATACGGACATATTGTTTAGATTTGACGGCCTCCAGCGGGACTGAAAGCACCTGTTTTGACGCGTAACTATCGTATAGGAGACGAGGAAGTTTGTTTTGTTTATAGACCGTCTAATTATAGGACTCAGGATAAAAAGGAGCCGTTGGTAGCTGCGTGTTATGTAGGGGAAAATAGACTACTAAGATGTTATTTAACTTATGTAGAATTATAGCGTTGTAGAATTTTGCTCCTCAGTAAATACAGAGAGCATTTACTTCCTACTTAAAATGCCTTGATTTATTATAATCTGTGATCACTATTAAATTAAAACTCGTTAAGTATTAGGTAGGTTATGGTACTTGTTATCTTGACCGGGGCAGTTTGATTTAGATAGCGTTTCCGACCGGAATCGAAAATTTTCACTTCTTTGAAATGCAATTTTGTTTTATATAGATCTACTTGCTGTGCCCCGCGGTTTTACCCGCGGTCGATATTTGATCATTCATGGGTACATTTAAATTTTCCGGGATAAAAAGTAGCCTATGTGCTCGCTAATCAAAGGTGTAAGCTATCTTCGTACCATGCAAATCCGTTAAGCCGTTTGAGCGCAAAGGACTAACAAACAATCGCACACGCATACAAACATTCGGCTTTATATTATTAGTGTGAAGTGCGTCTATCGATTTTCAATGTTATCATTTAAGATCCACCAAGCTTTGCGTAATTCGAGTTGCAGTTTTAGAATCCGGTCGGAAACATTAGCTGAATCAGGCTGCTGCTCTTAATCTGTGGTCTTAAGGTTGCTGGTCTTAATTAATATTCATCCACAAGGCATACCTACCGTCAAAGTGCGAGCATCAAGTAGATATAGCAACACCCCGTTGCTTTCATTGGCTCGCTTCTTAATTCGAAGCTAAAACTACTGGCTATGCATATTAATTTGTGTCATTTACCTTGATTAGTCTTATGTACGTACCTATTTAGTGAATCCAGTCAAAGCTTGGTCGCCAGCCAAGAGCAAGAGCGCAGTTAGTTAGCCCAGAACTTGTAGCTCGACCTAGATCGTTCGAACCAGCAATTTTGTAATGTATACTCGTCTTATTTGATTGTAAGATCGAGCGTCCCTGCTTCATGTCAAGAAAATACGGTATGATTATCTGGACTGAAAATACAAGTAGGAAGTCGAATATCTATACGAACAATAAGTTTCAGTGTTTATTACTCGTCCATACCTGATAGTATGTATAAAGATCAGTGCGTTCGTCCCCAGGAGGGCGCGGTAATATTTGAATAAGAGAGAGGAACTCTTGTTCATAATATAATAACTAATGAATTATCATTAGTTCTTAATTTTTTTTTATTATATTTAGTCGAATATGTATCTTTAAATTTAAAATAAAATTCTCATAACCAAATCAAATTACAAAAAATGACATCTAATATTATTAATATTTTCATTGAAAAAATCGTCAATACTGTAGTATGCATTTTTTATAAGAAGTTGTTGATTTTAATATTTAAAAAAAATACATTTTTTTTGTATGATTGTCGGGTAGAGAGTTATATATTTAAAGACAGGTAAATCAGCTAATACGAGCAGGACACTAGGATGTCAATGTTGTAAAAGTTTGGGCTAATGACGTCAGCTGTTAATACCAGGGGCCATACTATTAAATATTATGTTTTGTTTCTTACACACTTGTTTCCTATTCTTTGTCTAAACGGCCATTTTGCCACAATGCAATTGTAATTCTAAAGCAATACAAATAACATACTTCTCGATTGAGGCGGGAGATGTTCCACATATTTTTTCTTCGTTAAAGCGGTATTTTATAATATTTGTCTTGGTTATTTAGTCTCCAGACCGCAAATCGCAGCCGTCGGAGAAATCCCTGGAGTTACTCCCCAAGCCTCTACCTAAAGAGGCCACTTCGAAATCCAAGGCCTCCGTCAAAAGAGATGACTCTTCGAACTCTGGTAGGTATAATACAACCCTTTATTATTGTTTCAAATACAAAAAAATCTAAAATTTTAATAAACGCTCATGATTGCTTGTAGAGGTCAGGATCTATGTAAAATTTGTCTAGATTTGACGAGAACTTAAACTTTTAATAATGTAGCTATACATGTGACTAATGTGTCATCTGAAAGAAAGATTAGAGCTCTTCCGGACAACCAAAATGAATAAAAATAAGTATGTGTCTATTTTCAGCTTCTACCGAGTGAGTACTTTCTACTGTAACGCAAAATGTAGGTTTATGAAACAGTCTTATCACAGAATTTATTTGTACTGACAATGAGCAACTGGAATATTTAGAAACTAGATTTACTTATCAGCTTCGCGTTAGTACCTAGGTGCCTCCTACCTACTAGCTTGCTTTATCTATGTATACATATAGAAGTAACTTCTGACTGATTGACTAACGTTGATTCCTAGCAAACATTTTACTATGGTTCAGCTGCTTATAAGCAGCTGAACCTGAAGACATGAATTCTTGAGGATTAAGACTGTGGAGCGGAATATAATATCTACTACTGAACGTCACCGTGGGCCAAATGTAATTGTAATTTTCATTAGTTAAAGTGTTAGTATAAAATGAATGAGCTAGAAATCTGGTGAAAGAAGCGCGTCTTTTTTTATTTTATGGAGGATTTGGTCAGACATGACAATGCCACCCTCATTGGCATTACAATATATATATATACCTACTATCTACGCATGATGCATAACCTAACGAGGCTGCATAGCATTCCCGCCGCGTCCGATACAAGCGCGTCTTTATACCTACGCTTAGGCGAACTAATAACAAGAACTCTTCTAATCTTCCTGAAGCTCGGTAATACTCTTCATAATTTCAGAAACGGACAGCGGTGATGTGGAGGCCGAGATGGGCGGGATGGCCAGCAGCGGGCGGCGGAGGCCCGCGCCTGGAGGCTTAGTCATACCCGCCGAGGGGGCCTACGACCCCAAGCACTACCAGGACCTGAAAGTGCCGCCAGATATGGACAACATCTTCCAGTATATTATGAAGTGAGTTCGTTATAAATAAATATGTATGAGCATCCCTTAAGCCTTATTAAGAAAGCGCGTCTCGACTTTGAGTTAATTAATGAAGAATTTCAACTTAAATGCACACAAAATAAAATATCATCCTAAAATTCACTTTCCTTAACAGATCATAAGTAAGTACATACAATAGAATATTTCTTTATAGCACAAAACATCGTGATACATTGGGCGGCCTTATCGCCTTAATTCGATATCTTCCAGACGACCTTTGTATGGATAGATAACTTTTTACAAATAACTATTGGTGCACTTTTTGGACGATAGCAATTTGAGCGTCTTCAGTTTCATTCTGTCTAAAAGAGAACGTCGGTCGGCTGCATTCTGCATTTACAAGTGGTTAGAAGCGAGTTCAAAAACCCGACTGCTAAATCATTAAACAATATAAATACCATTATATACATATATTTTGTATATTAAAAAATATACAAAATATCTAAGGATGATACACATACCATCCTTAGATATTTTGTATATTTTTTAATTTTGATTTAACCCAGTGTCACTCTCACGACTAAGACGAATCTATTAACACCACTCACATAAAAATACGACAAGCCGTTTAGGCCCTAGAGCGTGCCAAAAAAATATACATACATACATACACTCGAAAAACATAACCCTCCGTCTTTCGCAGTCGGGTAATAATTTCGTCCCATATAACTATGTAACAATCAGTTCGTCGACATCACGCTCCAGCTGTAACGTGGGTGTCTCCTGCCCACTCACTAACCTTGCACTAATAGACAGACACAAAACATTATTAACCTCGATGTTAATGCAATAGTACTTCATTTTGATTAAATTTTTATTGACTCTTATATCATTGTGAGTTATTAGAAATATTGTGTCTACTGAATTTTGAATCACTGATAAGGATAGCTTTCATCATTATTTTAGACTGACTTCAAAAACAGAGAAGTGCTCAATTTGTCGGAATGGTTTTTTATGTGTTTTCTCTAGACATCGAGACTGATTGGATTTTTATTATTGGAATGATATAATTATACGTCCTTATACCAATTTTATCAAAATTGCTCCAGTATTTTGGTTTAGTATCACAATTACTGTTAAGTTGTATAGCGGCTTGTCGATATGATATAGTTATTTTAATAATTCTAATTTAGTTTTATTCTATATTTTAATTGAGAATCTATTATAACTTACACGTATACTTAATGGCCACCAATATAAAAATTTGTATTTACAAAATAGCGCATAAAACATCTAAAGAAACTGTGAACCAGGGTGCTCAAGACAGGCTCTGCCTAGTTTGGGACACGTAGTAAAAATGTTAAATTGACTTGCTAACGGTTTCTGTACTTGTGTCCTACATATGTACTATGGTTATAACTCACGTTTTTGGCAATAAACTATTTATTTATTTGTTAGGAACCTGTAAAAAAAAGCGAAACTTGTCTTTAAGTATAGCGTTGAATCGAAATTGGTCGTTAATATGGCTGTGTCACGCGACGTCGCCTGTGTCTTGTGTTACGTATACGCGGAATAGTTTCGGAACTGTCGTGAATGAGGTTTTATGTTTATGTCATTGTGAATAGAGGTTTTATGTCAGTGACCTGGCTGACTACCTTTTTTGAGTAGATTTTTTGCTCTTAGAGTTGAGAGATAGTAAAATTTTACAGAGCGCAAATGTATGTAGATCGAGTATAGGTAAATATTTGCATACTTCTTAAAAAGATTGCCAATGTTTTCCCTTTGCTACAGAAGCTAAAAACTGGCCAGCGCAGCGAAAGTAGGAAGCCTACTTATACCTATAAAGCAATGTATGTAAACTATTATTTTGTGTAATTATACAGAATTGGATAGCGGGAAATTTTTGCTTCGTTTTTACTTGTTAACTGACACTCATTGCTGTAAGGTTTTTGGCAAGAATTTACAACCGGCCGCCTGCCTGACCTCAACCCTCTTTGGGAATGCTTTTGCGGTGTAGTATCCGCCACCACTCGTTTTTTTTTGTCTCCACACAATTTTACATACATCAAAAAAGTTCAATTCGACTATATATTATATTGATGTTATCCACTTGCTCAGGCAGAGACACCATCATTTTCCGACTAGATTCGAAAACTTTGTTTCTGTTACTTTAACTATGATGTCCAGGTACACGCCGCAAAAGATCGATATCGAGTTTAAGCTGCAGCCGTTCGTGCCGGAGTACGTGCCGGCTGTCGGCGACACGGACGCCTTCCTGAAGGTGAGCACGCCGGCGTGCAACGCGCACGCTGACGCGCTCTCTGACCAAGTGCTCGAATATATCGACAATCTGGGTGAGTTTCTGCCGCACTTGTCCATACAATAAGTCTTTCTACCTTTTTATATTGTCCGATTGCAGTAGTTTTTTTTTCACATAGCTAACACATTACCTAATTTCACTGTGAAGTTATAAGCTTCCTAAACAATCATATTTTTGCGCTGATACGATGCCTATTAAAAGCCTTTATTATGCAGAATACAATTTTTTTTTCAAAATTATAAAACGTGTAGGTTTTAAAATACATCATAATGAAGCGATTAACACCAACAGCAAAACATTACGTTACAATTTAGAGGGTGAAAAGAGGTACGCCCCGGAACGAAAATTCTATCAGAAACACGAAAACAGTGAAGGGTCGCTGATCCTCTTAAACCATCACTACATAGGGATATTAAAAAGTTTTCAAATTATTTAGTTTTGATTAGGCTCACTAACAAATCATTAAGTGACTCTAAGTGGCAACTTTTTGAAATCTTTACTTAGTGATGATTTAAGTAACCAATAACGTCTCTGAGTCCGGCAGTTTAGACAGTTATATTTTTGCTCAAGCGTCTAATTGTCCAATATACATTTTATCAACATTGCTCCAGAATCATGCCCGAGCTTTAGAAATCAGAGAAATAATTGATATTTGTCTGCCGTTTTAACTTTTTTACCCGACTGCGATATGTTTTTGTTTTTCTAGTGTATGTATGTACATATGAGTGTTCATTATGTATAATAAGTATGTATTTAAAAATAGTATATGTAGTATATATCAACCATCTGGTTCCCATAGTACAAGCTCTGCTTAGTTTGGGGCTAGATGGCGCTGTGTGAAAAATGTCCGCCGATATTTTATTTATTTATGTATATATATTTCTTTGGCACGCTCTAGAGCCTAAACGGCTTGTCGTATTTTTATGTGAGTGGGTCAATAGATACGTCATAGTCGTGAGAGTGACACTGAGTACATCAAAATAAAAAAATTACACTTTAGTTATGTTGTACACTTTTTGCTCAAAAGTTAAAAAAGTGGAAAAGCTCCTAATTTCGCTTTAGATATAGTTCAAACATCTGCATGCATATCTTTACCTACTCGTAAATAGGGATGCGAAAAAAATATTTTGCACAGGTTACATGCAAGTAACGGAAATATTCTAAACTACCTGTATAAATTAGAACTAGTTAATCGTTTAACTTAATAATTTGTACACCTTTTGTTTGGTGAGGCCAGGTCTGACTCTGCTGGACGAGCCGGCGGCCGAGCAGAGCGACTCCGCGCTCCTACACCTACAGCTCAGAGCGATATCGAAAACCACCAGCGCCAAGTCTACTGTAGTAAGTTGATAACTGATTTCAAATCAGAGAGGGTCTCAATTTGTCAAAATTTTTATATAGGTTTTTCTCCGATTATGTACATGCACTTTTTTATTTGAAAGGGTATTTCTTTGCAGGTGCTCTTATATAAGTTTTATTTTTTTCATCGATTTATAGTTTTATCTTTAAATATAAAAAAAATATTATAAAAATAAATTATATATATACAACGTGTAACAGAAGGCAACGTCTACCAATCAAGACGAACATATTGTGGAAAAAAATTACAAAATTCGAGAAAAAATATTAACTTCTCCGTACATAAATGGGCCACTTGATCGATCAAGTTGCATTGGAGGACGCATTATTTTTTTTTCTGGAATTGTAAAATTTTGTCCTTCAATGGGCTCACTTTGATGAGTAGACTAACACCCTTTAATATTGTCACATCTTTCTGTTACACGTTGTATACAATTTAGATAAATATTAGGTCCTTACATATGAAATTGGCGTTTTGTCGTACTGGCCACTTTGATCTCAAATATCTCTTCTTTGGTTAGGGATTCCAATTTCAAATTTATACAGCTATTTATTCATACATTTATATTTCGAAAACCGTAATTCATTTGTTTTGTCCTCGTTTGGTTTTTTCCTTGCGTCACGCAGTTTACAAAATGGAAAACTTGAAATATCGCGTTATTTACGAGTACGAGTTCCACCGTGGTACCAGTGCTGCAGAAACGGCTCGAAGGATTAATGATGTGTATGGCGGCGGTGTCGCAAAAGAAAACACATTGCGTTTTTGGTTCCAACGTTTTCGTTCTGGAAATTTCGACCTGCAGAACAAGCCCCGTGGACGGCCGGAGACTAAAGTTGCTAATGAAGAATTGAAAGCTATTGTGGAAGCAGATCCATCGCAAACCACGTCCGAGTTAGCTGCAGGCTGCGGTGTTAGTGATAAAACTGTTTTAATCCACTTGAAGCAAATTGGAAAGGTGAAAAAGCTTGAAAGGTGGGTACCTCATGAATTGAGTGCAGCAAACCGACAAACGCGCGTCAACTGCTGCTTTACATTACTCAACCGGCACAATAATGAAGGGATTTTAAATCGGATCATTACCTGTGATGAAAAGTAGATCCTGTACGATAATCGGAAACGCTAATCTCAATGGCTGAATCCTGGCGTACCAGCCAAACCCTGCCCCAAGCGAAAATTGACTCAAAAAAAGTTACTTGTGAGCTTGGTGGACTAGTGCCGGTGTCGTTCACTACAGCTTTCTTAAATCTGGCCAGACGATTACAGCAGATATCTATTGTCAGCAACTGCAAACCATGATGGAAAAGCTAGCTGCTAAACAACCGAGGTTGGTCAATCGCTCTAGGCCACTGCTGCTTCAGGACAACGCTAGACCACACACTGCACAACAGACGGCTGCCATATTAGAGGAGCTTCAATTGGAATGTCTAAGACATCCACCGTACTCCCCGGACCTGGCTCCAACAGATTACCATTTTTTTTTAAATTTGGATAACTTCTTGCAAGGGAAAAAATTCAACTCCGGTGGGGCAGTCCAAAGCGCCCTCAAAGATTTCATTGATTCTCGTCCTAATGGTTTTTTTAGTAAAGGGATCAATGAACTACCTATGAGATGGCAAAAGTGCATAGATAGCAATGGTACATACTTTGATTAAATAAATATATTATTATTAAAAAAAAAGACTTTATTTTCCTCCCTTACAAAACGCCAATTTCATATGTAATGACCTAATATTACAATCTAGTCTAAGGCTAATAAGTACCTAATTTAAGTTATACTAAAAATTCTACACAATAATAATGATGAAAAATTATGAAATATATAAAACTGAAAAACATGCTTTAATTGTTTGTTCCAGCTGACGAAAAAGATAGAGAACGCTGAGAAGAGCGGTAAAGCCATCGAGCGCTGGATCAAGGACGTGAGCGAGCTGCACCTCTCCAAGCCGGCCCCCACCGTCACGTACACGCAGTAACGCACCTCACACTTTAAAAATTTTTGTTCCCATGTTTTTATTGCCATAATGTGAAGATAAATGAATAATAACTTCAACTTATTTTTTTTTATTTTACTCAGTACATTGTTAGAAATATTTGAAAACGTAAAAAAACTTCCGAATAGTCACGAGATAAACAATGAAATTATTTTGTACGAGCTTTTGACGAGAATAACATTGTACGTAACTTTTCTCAATTTAACAAAAATCTCTAGTAACGTAATTATTACATTCTGAATTAAATAAAAATAGGGATACGTTTTTATATATCTTTCCATTATGGTAATGAAAATGGGGGTCAATTTTTTTTAAACCTTTTTGTTTCCTATGACTTGGCTTATTATATTTCATATATACATATATCAGAGTATTACTTACATGACAGGAAACTTTCTCACCTTTATTTATTTGTGGTTTTTGTACGATTCGTCACAAATATTTCAATCAAGTATCCTGTCACCCGCGACATTGCAAGCTACTTAGACGAAGTCTTAAACTTTGAACCCACATTTGACCTCCTTAGAATACTACCTAGTATTTTAAATGAATAATTCAATGTCTGTTGGTTTAGCGGTTTAGGATCTACGTCGATACCTGTCAGTCAGTCAGGATTTCTATATATTTTTGTATATACATAAGATATGCTCTCTTGTAAGCATATTGAATTAATTGGTGGCTTCCTTTTATCTGTCGATAGGATTAAACACAATGTTCTTTTCTCCTTTCGAATCGGCTTTGAGAGGCTAACCATGAAATGTTCTTAACGCAAGTTTTGTTTTCATAAGCAATTATTGCTTTTTTTCACTGTTTCAAGTGAGTTTTGAAATTTGTGTAATAAAATTCTTCAATTCCTTCAGCAAAATGCCGGACATCGACAGCCTGATGGAAGAGTGGCCTGATTCCGTGGAGGAGACGCTCAATGACGTCGGTTTCCCTCCGCCCACTCTTGACTGCACCCTCGCCGAGTACGCAGCCCTAGTGTGCGGACTCTTCGACATCCCCGTGTTTGGAGACTCACTGTCGGATAGAATACAAGCCCTGCATCTGTTGTTCAGTTTGTACTGCGCGGTCAGGAGCTCGCAGTTGTACGCGGATAGACAGAAGGAAAATACTGAAAATGTATAACTGTTAGTGGAACATTTACTGCCTTATTTATAAACGCGTCTTAATTTAGAGCAACTTTTGTCTTGTTCTATACGATTGAGAACGTCACGCGCCAAAACAAGATAAATGATGGTTAAAGTTAAGACGCGTTTATATTTAAGGCTAGTTAGTGTTAAGAAATTTTAGATTATATTATTAAGTATAAAATGTGTTTAATTCATTTAGCGTTACCTCGTTTTCCTCTGATAAAGTAAAGCTGGTGCGGCGGGATATTCAGCAGAACAGCACAAAATTGATGCGACTCGTGACTGCTGGAAAGTCGAGTGTCAAGCATAGTCTTACAAACTGTACTAGTGGGAAAAAAAATATATTAGTCCTGTCAACAGCACTACTCCACAGAACAGGTATAAACGCTGGTGTTCATCTCTGTCCAAATGTATAACCATTGCCATTAGGCGTGGTAATGCCGCTAGCATTTGGGCACGTTGACGTGTGGTGGGTTCGAGCAATTTCATTTTTGTAAATTATGATAATCTATAGGTAATCCATCTGCTTTTTTGTTGATCTTAATTATTTAAATAGGTACCTTTTTTGGTAACTAAAATGATGGTAACAACTTTCTCCATGGAATTTATTCGAAAATTGATACGTTTGATTTTTATTTCATGAATTCTGGGTTGCTCCAACAGTGAAAGTTGGCCATAGTTGCAATAGGGATGGTTCAATACAAACAACAATTCACTTTGGCAGTTCTTACGTTTATTTCATAATTTCGCACATAAGTCTAAACAAAATATACATCGCGTTCGATACAGTCACTCTAGTAAAATAAAATTCTAGCCTCATAAATTCTGTGAAAAAAAAAACGTTAACATATGCAATAGAAATGAAAACATTAGGCATTAAACGAATTAAATAATAACGGCTTTTAATATTATACAAACTTAATAATTTTTCAAATTTGAATCTTGCCTTTTTTTGTAAGGTACCCGCATTCTGCAAATATCTTAAAACAATAAGTTCGCGGGGGATGGCTTATGTGTAATTAACCATACCACCTTGATAATAAAATAAATGTTATAGTCTACAACATTTATTGCAAATGTGGACGGTCAACTATTGCTAATAATGCCTATTATATTTTTTTGTGGACTTTTTTTTGCCACTTTTACAATTAATCTATTGAATTAAAAGTTATAGTATTGATTTAGTAAGACAGAGGTTTAAATAGAGAAGATAATAGATATATGACTTTTATGAGTTGGAACTACGAGTAGAATAAATTCATAAAGATGATAAGTTTATGACTTTATTAATAGCATATTAATAACTAAGTTTGAGTGGAGTTAGATCAAAATATAATAATAATTCTATCGAGAAATCTATGAAAGTAAAATCGTATGTCTTTATGTTTAGCAGTTTGAGACTCTTCGTTAATCCTGATAATGATGACCTGCCATCAGCAAAGACTTGTTAGTTGAAAGATCATTAAAATAAATAAAAACTAATTGAATTTGTTCCAAATTGGATATGGTTCTAAATGAGAGTGTTAGATTAGAATTTTCACTAATGCATTTTCTTTTCTAGCTGTCTTCAAAAGTAAGGTTAAGGTACTTCAAATTCTTACTAATACTTTAGAATAAAATCAAGAAAAATGTTATTTATGTACATTTGGTCTAACTCCATTATCACAAAGATTATGTTTATATGTAACTACAGTATTATGTTACAGAATTGCATATTTATTTATTATTTTTATTAATTTATTTTTAAAGTTTCAAACAATGAGATCTAATTTAGGGTACTAAATGGAAGACTACGTTAAAATAAAATTATTACTAAACGTGTGGTTCATACAAAAATAGTTTCGTTTACAAATTCACACTACAATAATCTAGGATGTGTTTATTTTACATTAGGTTACAATTAGTTTGAAATGTTCGAGTCAAAATCGATATCATGTAAATTGCGTGTCGAATTGCGTGCAGGGCAAAGTTTAAAAATTTGATAATGTCTTTACGATCCCACAGCTGGGCATTGGTATGCCCAACTAAAGAGCATGTAGACCCTGTATCTGGCCACTATAAAAATAAATTGGCGTCGAGTCAAAAAATTCGAGCAAATCTCATTTGAAGGCAACAGTACGAACATTTTCGAAATCGAATCCCAGGCTTCTCTTACAAAGTCTAGGATTTCCATACAATGGTAATACCGCCTTTCAAAGTTATTTTAACATTTTTCAAATCACAAATTTCAAAACTTTTGACTGCACGTATTTCGCTACGATTTTTATTTACGTTAAGTTAGAGATAGAAGGATTATTTCTGTCTCTTCACGTATTTACAAACTCTGATAAAGTATTTGGTAAACTCGAGATTTCGTACTCATTTATTTTGCATACTCACTCACATAGTTCATAATTGTATTGAAAAATGCTAGTTTTTAAATGTTTAAATTTTAGTTTGGGTAAATACTAGAATTATTAAGTTAATATAAATTTTAAGCATGTTATGCAACTTTGATGTTCCTCACAGTAATACAACATTAAACTTTTAATTATTATTTTTATTTAATCGCGTAAATTTCAGCACAACAATTACAATTTTATTTAGAATCGAGTCATCGTTGAAGACACGAACGACTCATTTCATCCCTGATGAAGTTCACCGAATGTGAACGAAACTATAGTTGGACCTTTCCAACAATCAGGTACTAGTGAAAACCCGTATTGTTGAACAAAATAATTACAACTACATAAAGTTTTGAACGTTCACAAAACTATATTCTTGTTTATATTACCTACTAATATTTTTTCAAATACGTTAGTACGAAATCTAGAGTTTACCGAACAACATTAAGAATCTCTCTTCGGCATAATTTACCATCGAAGTACATAACTACAATATACAAGTGACTCTTATATATATATATATATATATAGGTATATAAATAGTTATTACACCCAACAAGTTATCAACTGCGACACATTTATGTAGACTTTGGATATTGGTTCAGATCAACAAACTCTACTTATTTTGATAAAATTTATGGCAGCACTCGAGAAGAAGGCCCTATCAAGTAAATAATATAATGCTTTAAATCAGTCCATCGGTAGAGAAAAAAAAACACATTTTTTTAATCTGTTCAGGAGTTTTTAAGAAATTGGCGAAAATACTAAGAAAAAAATACCGACGAATTGAAAACGTCCTCTTTTTTATGAAATGATTTAACAAATGTATCGCAGTAGCTGTGCTAATTTATGTCATACTATCACGATCACCATACCCATATACCCTCAAATAATGACCCTAATAATCGCGTGGTGTAATAACCACTTCAATTTATATATCTATCCCGTACACAAAATCTGCCATTTATCAAAATCTACACAGTTTTCACACACGCGCTATCCTTCGGGCTACGTTTGAATACCCTCCTGTATTATACATACAACAAGATAAAAAAAAAAACCACGAATATTTAATATGATAAAATCACGATAACAATTTTAATAAAAATGTAACATTAAAGTGTGACATTTTATGAGAGTTACTTCAAAGTAAAAAACTAGAATACAAGTTTTCTAATGAATCAAGGATATTAATTCAACGGTTTTTTGAAAATTCGTTTTATCGAATTGTAATTTTTATTTAGATAAGAACTATAGTAGAAGGTATTCAACATAAGTGTAAGATCGGTACACACGTTTTAAATAAAAACATATTGTAATGGATGTAACTACGAACAGCCTTACAACAAACGCTTTTCAATTTTGAACCTCTTTCTTCATTTTTGCACGCGACGTTCTATATTTCAGAATCACTGATCTGGGGCGTTACACTGCCTGGAAGAGAACACTATTAGCGATAAGGCCGCCTCTTGTTGCACTACTATTTATAAGCATTTTCTGATTGCTGTATTTCTTTTGTGTGTACACGTGTATAAAGTGTTATCCTATCTATGTTACTTTTGAAACGTTCGAACTAATTTGTCACTCGCGAATATCGCACTTGCGTACGATATTAATAAAGTCGCATTGTTATCTTTCCTAAGTGACGTAATTACCGAGTGATGAATTCATTCGAACGTTTAGAAAATACGACCCCTGTATCATACAAGTACGAGTCAGCTGGACTTTAGATTGCCATGGAACTAATATCAATGACGGATAATGTCAATTTTAGTAGGTACCAAAGTACCCACACGGGGGCGCTTTGAATATATTGAAAAACAACTGTAAACTCCTTATTAGATTACCATGTAGGTATAAGAGACGTTTAAAATTGAGACTTTTGTATTGATAAGGGTTTATTCCTAACGAGTAACAGCGTGACTGTTACACTGTGACTCGATGGGAACAAGCTAGTACTTTGAAAAACGTAGCCGAAGACATCAACCAATCGCCCAAACAACGTTTTTATATATTTAGAACATTAAAAACATTAATTACACTAAGCAAAGAAAACATCTGAAACAATCACGATCTTATAGAAACATTAATAAAAATAAAATTACAGAAACGTGACAAAAAAAAGTAAAAAATGACGTGTGTACCGGACTCTAAAGTTTGGGTTTCTCGGGGATTTGGTCCGCAATATTTTTATACATATCTTAAATTTATAACTAGGCAACCCTTTAATTAATAAACGTCTGTTTTATCATAATTTACGCGCTTTTGATATAAATATGGAGGTATAAATTGGTAAATTATATGCAGGCAATAACTGTTTGGAACGAAAGAAGGGAGGCCATTGTCCAGCAGTGGGACAATATAGGCTAGTATAATACTGGTAAATGTCACCCGCGTCGTTGCCCACGACGACAAATGGAATGAAAGAAGTTTTCTAAATTTGGACCCCCATTTGACTCTCTTAATTAGGGGTTGAATTTTCAAATATCCTTTCTTAGTACAAACGTCATGTGCCTAGGATTATCGTTTTAGACTCTGCGTTGATTACTGGCGAAAATACTTACTCTTTTATACAAAGTGTTATAGAAAGGTGTGACAATACTAAGAGGTGTTAGTCTACCCAACAAAGTGAACCTATTGTAGAACAAATTTGTGCAAATATCGAAATAAAAATATTGCGTCGTCTATACAACTTGACCGATCACGTGACCAAATATTGTAACCCTTTGGAGAACCTATAAAAAAATCGAATTTTGTAAACTTTGCTTCTATAACTGTTTCACTTTAATGGGCAGACTGACACCTTTAACTATAGTCACACCTTTCTGTCACACGTAGTATACAAAGATTAATTAGCATTCACCGAAATCCCAAGAAACCCTGCTTCAATCAAACAACACTAAACATTATATATATCCTAATATTTACAACAAAACGGCTTCAATACATTTTCGTTATATCACAGTTCCATTTCTGCACCCACACTTATTAACTTTATCTCCATACAATTAATTACACTAGAATTGAAATTACAGTCAACGTTTATTTATAATAGTCGATTCGGACGTAGTAAGAGAATTATAGGTTATCCTGCGAGAGAGTAGCCTATCCCTAACGCAGCCATCGACCGTTATTTGTGCGAGACATATTAAGATAATTTGACAGTTCTTAAGAATATTGCCAATTAAGATATCGTTTCCATAAGTGAAATAAGGTTAGGCTTGGCCCAACATAGCTTCACCTCAAGGGTTGCATTGTCGAGGCGGGAGGCGGTCACCGTGACCTTGCCACTCACGGTGAAGTCGAGAGGCACCCGGGATGGGCCGCTCCTTAGAGGCCTAAACCTAGTTGTTTAGCTTAGCCTATGTGGGAGCAGCTGAAGGAGGTAGCTTGCGGTGTTATATGAGGCCACCGCAACTGAAGCGTGCTCCAATGTCGCAAGACGTAAGACAAAGTATGTTACTTTGACAAAGCGACATTTTTAAGGAGCACAGAAGTAACGTTTTTATTTAGAAGTTTCGAGGTATGTAATTGAATTCTAAATGGATTTGGTGAATAAAAAAAATATCCACGGCATAAGCTATCCTGGCTGGATTGACCTCACTGTCGTGCGAATGACACTAATGGCTGCGTTTATTGATAATCATACCTAGTGCTATCCATTACAAGCCCCAGTGCAGAGTTATCCTGTATAAACAAGTTGGCATATAATGCTTCGTTATGAGACATAAAACTTATTTTCAAAACAAGATTATTATCGTTATTTATCAAGTGTTCACACACGTGACTCGGCGGACATCTGAATCAACTTATCTATTTATATATTTTTAGGACAGTGTCTTTTATATAAATAATACTAAATCACAAAAAATCTTGATACAATAAACATGCACTCAGCACTCACTTTTTATTTTTATTTATTACATATGTGACTACGTGTTTTTTTTTATTTATTTTTTATAATAGTACATTAAAACTAAACATTAGCATCTAACATTCACTGCAATTTTTTGTAGTCTTTCCACTTTTTTTGTTTTTCATATAATTTAGTCACAACCTGTAAGAAAAACGAGAAATATTATAAATGTGCAGGGTATCTGATCAATATTTTTTAGTAACGAATTCATAAAATAATAGAACGAATAAGAAAAATGGTATACACAAATGTTTAGAGAAATTATTTTATCGACCACGAGCACCTAAGTTACTCATGAATCATTTATTAGCTTTAGGCTAGATTGTAATAATATCAAGGAAAGCCTTTGATTTTCTTGTGCAATATAAAACAAATCAATAATTACGAGTACTATAAAAATTTGCCACATTTCCATTGATGGGTAACTGTCTAATGGTAACACTGTAAAGGAATGAGGTTATTTACTACTGACAACACAGTTGACTTACAAAATAAGGTTGCGAGAATGACGTCGGCAAACACGAGAGCAAGATTAAAAACAGATCGTCGTTGCAAATTTAAACCTCCCATGTGTGATTATACTTTAAAATTAGTAAATTTACAAGAAAGGTGTAATTTACAGATGTAATTTTTCTTGTGAATTAGTAAAAAATTACAAGAAAAATTACACATAGGTTTTAAATTTGGAAGACGGTATGCTGTTTGGAAGTGTATCGAGCGCCCAGTGCTCTTTAAGACCCTGCCTCCAGATTTGCTCTAAACCCTGCACCACATGTAAAGCTGGCTGTGTAGGTACAGCTCCCGGCATACAAGTTGAACCAATGACCTTGGGTGTGTAATGACGATTCTTAGGTCTTGACATCAATGAGCTCAGAGATCGGTTCCTCCTAGTTGCTGATACTGAATTATGTAAGTGTGTGTATATGTGGTGTAGTGTAGCGTGTCACTCACGTTCAGTTCAGTGGTAGTGGAACAAGTTGAAGAGCCGTCGATTGAAGGGGAACCGCTGCTGCTTGAGCTCGGAGAGCGGTTCCTCGTCGTTTCTGATGCTGAAATAGCTGCTGATCACTGACCGGCAGATCGGACACTTGTCCAGTTTCGCTGGAACGAAACGTTACAATAGTTATTTATTGACCGAGCGAGCGAAGATTCTTTGCTTCGGATCAGGCAATGCCTGGCAGTTCAGTAGTTTGTATGTCTCCTGAAATATCGTACTCACATACAGGTCGTAGTTTCCAACCAATGACAAAGTTTTGTGTATGGGTTCAATGAACATTTAGAATTTTTGTAGCCGTCGGCCATTTCTGTTTGGGGGTTATTACCATTTTGGGAGTGCTACCAACCAGCACTCACCAACCGAGTCCCTGGAGCCAGTGAGCTCTTGCGCCCAGCCTGGGCAATGAGGTTTGCCTCAAGCCCTAACCCACCCCCCTGACAGGGAGGAGGGAGAAACCTCAGGCAGTCAGTTGGAGGTTATTACTCCAAGAAAAAAAGAAGGAAGTTTGCTACGGTGCCACTTGTTGGTCGATTTCAATAATAATGAGTACAGACATGCTAAACATAACATTGATTTAGATTCTTCAATGTAAAAAAATCGGTCATGAGGTTGTTGTTTTTTCTACAGTCGCAAAAAATATCGTGATAGTGAGGTCAACAGTTTGAAGAATTACTAGTTTTTGTAATTTAGTGTAGATATAATAGAATAGAATAGTTTATTTATTAGCTTAGCCTAATATACATAATATACAAAACATATAAAATAATATCTGATATAACGTTTCATAAACTAAACGTTTATGTAATTATATTAAGTATTCAATGTTTGAAAGAGTTTCTAGTAGTAATACATGCGTAGTGTACGAGTAATATATAATGTATGAGCATTCGCCCCGCGCCCGCCCATAGATCACAGGCTACGGCAAGGCCCCGACATTGGCTGAGATCCGCTCGGATCGGATGCACGCGCGCACGCAGCATACCAATCATACTGTTCAATATATTGTCTTATGTCACCAACGACTTTAATCTTGAATTAAGGACGTCTAATTCTAAATTTAAACCATATTTGCGTTATTTGCTGCCACCCTTGGACAATAACGCTGTTTAATTACTTTTTGATTTTCGTTCACAAAAGAAAATCAATTCTTTTTCTATAGTTTTGAATAAATTAATGAAATGTTTATTTCGTCAAACATACAAAAACAATAAAACCATTTACACTATAGTTTCACAGATAAAGTACTATGTTATATAATATATATAAAGTGTTAGTCGGAACCCGACCCCAACTCAGTATAAATGCTAGCTGCAGCTGGTGCAACAGCCAACGCCGGTCTGCCTGGTTTTTGTATACCTACTTAGTTTTCCAACGCAATATTCATATATTGATGTCTGTGAACTCCTAAAAGCAGGTATCATCCGTAGCCTTCTTTATCTCACAGTTCTTTTATATTATACCATCTGCCTCGGTCCTGTGCCAATCGTTTCCAGGCTGGACCCGCGACAGTTCTTGTGCCGTTGACCCATCATACGGCCGGTCGACCTACGACAACGGCAAGCCTCACCCAACATTAATAGACAACAATTACAACCTCCCTTCACCTGTCATCGCTTTGCCTTATTATGTCCCGGCCAGGCCTAGCATGCCCGATTATCCCAGTGGAAACGAAAATAATAAAAACACAATAAATCGAAATTTAAAATGACATAACGAAACGTGCTTTGAGGAGCAATTAATAAAAAAATTAAATTAGTTGTATATGTATCTATTCAAATTTTGTCCCTCGTAGGTGAACTTCAACCATATTATCCCACTGCCCATGCTAGCCCGTTCACTTACTACCAATCTAATCTCCCCATCTTTTAATTCAATTAGTAACTCACGTAGACATCTGGCACAAAGGCATGCGTGGCGACAAGGCAGCAACGCTCGGGACAGCGGCTGAGCGGCGCATACGCAACAAAGCGCCTCTTCCTCGCCAGCCTCGGCAGCGTACCCAGAACCACCGCACTCGCCCGACACGTACAATTGCTGGAATGGACAGAAATATAGTTTACATACCATAATATAGCAAACATAGAGCTTCAAAGCATTGGTCCAACCGTCGTCGTAAAGCTGCAACCGGGAATTGTGCACAGAAGCTGTTTGATATTATTATCACCATGCCACTACGGTACTTCCAGAAGATCGGCAGGACGTCTTCTACTTACGGTAGATATACCACCAATACGTAAGAAACGTTTAGCTTCTTCCTATTTAATAAGAACAGCAAAACACTGGAATAACCTGCCATTCTCTGTGTTTCCGGATAAATACAACCCGGGTGTTTTCAAGCGCAAGCTTAATGAATTTTTAATAGGTAAACGTGCTACATCTTCGACTGCATCTTCACTTACCATCAATAATGGTCAAACGTTGCCTAATTAAAAAAAAAAAATTTTTTTGTTATTCAAGACGCGTTTAGATTCATTTTGGTTTTTTTTGCGAAATGCGATGCGTAAATTTTGACGTTTGACCACCAGCTTGCAGAACTTCTGAAGTTAGCGACACTGCGTGTGGCCCTAGATGGAGTATGTCTGAAACACACTGGCTCTCAAAGAAGGCTTCCGAAAGTTCGTCTCGTTTCGTTTGGTTTGTTTTTTATTTATAGAAACAGAAGACATTATAAATAACATTGGATATTTTATCGATTAGATGTTGCTCCGTATCTCTCATCTACACAATACACGAACAAAAATATAAGTAAAAAAAACTATAAAATTATTCGTGCCCTATAGCCCTTTACGAAAGGAAGCCACTTTCTTTCATAAAGGGCTATTTACCTTCAAACAGGACAAGTGTCCGTTGGCCTGCTTCAAGTACTGCGCGATGATCCCGCTTGGCAGAGAGCACTGCTCGTCTCTCAGATGCACCACGGTCACTAGCGCCACCTATAACATATACAACAAAGATTCTTCAATTCTGACGCACTGGTTTTTACTGACTTTTCCAATGGACTAGCGCATTGTTTAACGGAAAGTGAGCTAGCTATTGTTAACGGATTTCAAACGGTTGTGGATCACTATCCATCCTGTAAAATAGGTTAGTGCTAATTTCTTTATACACTAATTACCTAAACACTATGTTTTTTACACTTTGAAGTAATGCGAGTACTGCATGGATGATGAGGCGCAAGATATGCTTTACTTGATTCATTAAAAAAATACATTGTGTGTACAGAGTCTAATTCTAGAGGCTTCAGGCATTAAGGCACAAGACAGAGATACTAAATATAAAACTACAAAATATTCTGAAAAAATTAAGCTATTGAAAAACGATTTTGCCTCTTTAAACTCCAATCGAGCATGCCGCTACCAAGGCGAAGCAGATACGCGGTGTGAGACCCAGTGAAAGCCGTTGGTCTATGGACAGCTTTAGTACTGACCGTGTCATCAGGTCGCAAGTCAGCTCGTCCCTCGCTAGTATCACTACTAATGGGTAGCAAGTACGGGGCGGAGGACCTAATTGAAGCTGTTGGTCTGTGGACAGCTTTAGTACTGACCGTGTCATCAGGTCGCAAGTCTGGCGTGTCTCGCTCGTCCCTCGCTAGTATCACTACTAATGGGTAGCAAGTACGTGGCGGAGGACCTAGTTGAAGCTGTTGGTCTGTGGACAGCTTTAGTACTGACCGTGTCATCAGGTCGCAAGTCTGGCGTGTCTCGCTCGTCCCTCGCTAGTATCACTACTAATGGGTAGCAAGTACGTGGCGGAGGACCTAGTTGAAGCTGTTGGTCTGTGGACAGCTTTAGTACTGACCGTGTCATCAGGTCGCAAGTCTGGCGTGTCTCGCTCGTCCCTCGCTAGTATCACTACTAATGGGTAGCAAGTACGGGGCGGAGGACCTAATTGAAGCTGTTGGTCTGTGGACAGCTTTAGTACTGACCGTGTCATCAGGTCGCAAGTCTGGCGTGTCTCGCTCGTCCCTCGCTAGTATCACTACTAATGGGTAGCAAGTACGTGGCGGAGGACCTAGTTGAAGCTGTTGATCTGTGGACAGCTTTAGTACTGACCGTGTCATCAGGTCGCAAGTCTGGCGTGTCTCGCTCGTCCCTCGCTAGTATCACTACTAATGGGTAGCAAGTACGTGGCGGAGGACCTAGTTGAAGCTGTTGATCTGTGGACAGCTTTAGTACTGACCGTGTCATCAGGTCGCAAGTCTGGCGTGTCTCGCTCGTCCCTCGCTAGTATCACTACTAATGGGTAGCAAGTACGTGGCGGAGGACCTAGTTGAAGCTGTTGGTCTGTGGACAGCTTTAGTACTGACCGTGTCATCAGGTCGCAAGTCTGGCGTGTCTCGCTCGTCCCTCGCTAGTATCACTACTAATGGGTAGCAAGTACGTGGCGGAGGACCTAGTTGAAGCTGTTGGTCTGTGGACAGCTTTAGTACTGACCGTGTCATCAGGTCGCAAGTCAGGCGTGTCTCGCTCGTCCCTCGCTAGTATCACTACTAATGGGTAGCAAGTACGTGGCGGAGGACCTAGTTGAAGCTGTTGGTCTGTGGACAGCTTTAGTACTGACCGTGTCATCAGGTCGCAAGTCTGGCGTGTCTCGCTCGTCCCTCGCTAGTATCACTACTAATGGGTAGCAAGTACGTGGCGGAGGACCTAGTTGAAGCTGTTGATCTGTGGACAGCTTTAGTACTGACCGTGTCATCAGGTCGCAAGTCTGGCGTGTCTCGCTCGTCCCTCGCTAGTATCACTACTAATGGGTAGCAAGTACGCGGCGGAGGACCTAGTTGAAGCTGTTGGTCTGTGGACAGCTTTAGTACTGACCGTGTCATCAGGTCGCAAGTCTGGCGTGTCTCGCTCGTCCCTCGCTAGTATCACTACTAATGGGTAGCAAGTACGTGGCGGAGGACCTAGTTGAAGCTGTTGGTCTGTGGACAGCTTTAGTACTGACCGTGTCATCAGGTCGCAAGTCTGGCGTGTCTCGCTCGTCCCTCGCTAGTATCACTACTAATGGGTAGCAAGTACGCGGCGGAGGACCTAGTTGAAGCTGTTGGTCTGTGGACAGCTTTAGTACTGACCGTGTCATCAGGTCGCAAGTCTGGCGTGTCTCGCTCGTCCCTCGCTAGTATCACTACTAATGGGTAGCAAGTACGCGGCGGAGGACCTAGTTGAAGCTGTTGGTCTGTGGACAGCTTTAGTACTGACCGTGTCATCAGGTCGCAAGTCTGGCGTGTCTCGCTCGTCCCTCGCTAGTATCACTACTAATGGGTAGCAAGTACGCGGCGGAGGACCTAGTTGAAGCTGTTGGTCTGTGGACAGCTTTAGTACTGACCGTGTCATCAGGTCGCAAGTCTGGCGTGTCTCGCTCGTCCCTCGCTAGTATCACTACTAATGGGTAGCAAGTACGCGGCGGAGGACCTAGTTGAAGCTGTTGGTCTGTGGACAGCTTTAGTACTGACCGTGTCATCAGGTCGCAAGTCTGGCGTGTCTCGCTCGTCCCTCGCTAGTATCACTACTAATGGGTAGCAAGTACGCGGCGGAGGACCTAGTTGAAGCTGTTGGTCTGTGGACAGCTTTAGTACTGACCGTGTCATCAGGTCGCAAGTCTGGCGTGTCTCGCTCGTCCCTCGCTAGTATCACTACTAATGGGTAGCAAGTACGCGGCGGAGGACCTAGTTGAAGCTGTTGGTCTGTGGACAGCTTTAGTACTGACCGTGTCATCAGGTCGCAAGTCTGGCGTGTCTCGCTCGTCCCTCGCTAGTATCACTACTAATGGGTAGCAAGTACGCGGCGGAGGACCTAGTTGAAGCTGTTGGTCTGTGGACAGCTTTAGTACTGACCGTGTCATCAGGTCGCAAGTCTGGCGTGTCTCGCTCGTCCCTCGCTAGTATCACTACTAATGGGTAGCAAGTACGCGGCGGAGGACCTAGTTGAAGCTGTTGGTCTGTGGACAGCTTTAGTACTGACCGTGTCATCAGGTCGCAAGTCTGGCGTGTCTCGCTCGTCCCTCGCTAGTATCACTACTAATGGGTAGCAAGTACGCGGCGGAGGACCTAGTTGAAGCTGTTGGTCTGTGGACAGCTTTAGTACTGACCGTGTCATCAGGTCGCAAGTCTGGCGTGTCTCGCTCGTCCCTCGCTAGTATCACTACTAATGGGTAGCAAGTACGCGGCGGAGGACCTAGTTGAAGCTGTTGGTCTGTGGACAGCTTTAGTACTGACCGTGTCATCAGGTCGCAAGTCTGGCGTGTCTCGCTCGTCCCTCGCTAGTATCACTACTAATGGGTAGCAAGTACGCGGCGGAGGACCTAGTTGAAGCTGTTGGTCTGTGGACAGCTTTAGTACTGACCGTGTCATCAGGTCGCAAGTCTGGCGTGTCTCGCTCGTCCCTCGCTAGTATCACTACTAATGGGTAGCAAGTACGCGGCGGAGGACCTAGTTGAAGCTGTTGGTCTGTGGACAGCTTTAGTACTGACCGTGTCATCAGGTCGCAAGTCTGGCGTGTCTCGCTCGTCCCTCGCTAGTATCACTACTAATGGGTAGCAAGTACGCGGCGGAGGACCTAGTTGAAGCTGTTGGTCTGTGGACAGCTTTAGTACTGACCGTGTCATCAGGTCGCAAGTCTGGCGTGTCTCGCTCGTCCCTCGCTAGTATCACTACTAATGGGTAGCAAGTACGCGGCGGAGGACCTAGTTGAAGCTGTTGGTCTGTGGACAGCTTTAGTACTGACCGTGTCATCAGGTCGCAAGTCTGGCGTGTCTCGCTCGTCCCTCGCTAGTATCACTACTAATGGGTAGCAAGTACGCGGCGGAGGACCTAGTTGAAGCTGTTGGTCTGTGGACAGCTTTAGTACTGACCGTGTCATCAGGTCGCAAGTCTGGCGTGTCTCGCTCGTCCCTCGCTAGTATCACTACTAATGGGTAGCAAGTACGCGGCGGAGGACCTAGTTGAAGCTGTTGGTCTGTGGACAGCTTTAGTACTGACCGTGTCATCAGGTCGCAAGTCTGGCGTGTCTCGCTCGTCCCTCGCTAGTATCACTACTAATGGGTAGCAAGTACGCGGCGGAGGACCTAGTTGAAGCTGTTGGTCTGTGGACAGCTTTAGTACTGACCGTGTCATCAGGTCGCAAGTCTGGCGTGTCTCGCTCGTCCCTCGCTAGTATCACTACTAATGGGTAGCAAGTACGCGGCGGAGGACCTAGTTGAAGCTGTTGGTCTGTGGACAGCTTTAGTACTGACCGTGTCATCAGGTCGCAAGTCTGGCGTGTCTCGCTCGTCCCTCGCTAGTATCACTACTAATGGGTAGCAAGTACGCGGCGGAGGACCTAGTTGAAGCTGTTGGTCTGTGGACAGCTTTAGTACTGACCGTGTCATCAGGTCGCAAGTCTGGCGTGTCTCGCTCGTCCCTCGCTAGTATCACTACTAATGGGTAGCAAGTACGCGGCGGAGGACCTAGTTGAAGCTGTTGGTCTGTGGACAGCTTTAGTACTGACCGTGTCATCAGGTCGCAAGTCTGGCGTGTCTCGCTCGTCCCTCGCTAGTATCACTACTAATGGGTAGCAAGTACGCGGCGGAGGACCTAGTTGAAGCTGTTGGTCTGTGGACAGCTTTAGTACTGACCGTGTCATCAGGTCGCAAGTCTGGCGTGTCTCGCTCGTCCCTCGCTAGTATCACTACTAATGGGTAGCAAGTACGCGGCGGAGGACCTAGTTGAAGCTGTTGGTCTGTGGACAGCTTTAGTACTGACCGTGTCATCAGGTCGCAAGTCTGGCGTGTCTCGCTCGTCCCTCGCTAGTATCACTACTAATGGGTAGCAAGTACGCGGCGGAGGACCTAGTTGAAGCTGTTGGTCTGTGGACAGCTTTAGTACTGACCGTGTCATCAGGTCGCAAGTCTGGCGTGTCTCGCTCGTCCCTCGCTAGTATCACTACTAATGGGTAGCAAGTACGCGGCGGAGGACCTAGTTGAAGCTGTTGGTCTGTGGACAGCTTTAGTACTGACCGTGTCATCAGGTCGCAAGTCTGGCGTGTCTCGCTCGTCCCTCGCTAGTATCACTACTAATGGGTAGCAAGTACGCGGCGGAGGACCTAGTTGAAGCTGTTGGTCTGTGGACAGCTTTAGTACTGACCGTGTCATCAGGTCGCAAGTCTGGCGTGTCTCGCTCGTCCCTCGCTAGTATCACTACTAATGGGTAGCAAGTACGCGGCGGAGGACCTAGTTGAAGCTGTTGGTCTGTGGACAGTCTCAGCGGCATCTCGTCGTGTGGGTTGTTTCTGTAATAGAAGGATAATGTTGGTAGAGACTTTAGAAGACTAGTCTGACTGGTAGCGACTGAAAAATGGGTATTGTTTCCCTGTGTATTTTCATCTATTGTTCTTTTAATGTAACTAACCAAAATGAATCAGAAGCTCCGGCAAGACGACCCCGCAACGACTAGACGAGCGACTCTACTCTGCAACAAGACACCTATCGAACCTTTCTGTATTAATTACGATATTGGTGTGCTATTCAAACGGAGACTTATCCTCGGACTTAAAGTTAAGGAACAATACAGATATATTACTTTATATATATATATATACACATATATATATATATATATATATATATATATATATGTACATATATATTTGAATAAATATAATTGACATGACAATGTGTATACTTTAAACATACAGAAGTGGTATAATCATTTATGGAGTCAGTGACTCTCAAGAGCTGAGTTTAGTCAACATTGACTTAGGACTTGATCCTCTAGACTTCTAGACGAGAGATGCTTAAACTTTTGGCGTACCCTGTTTTCGTAAAATATGCTTAAGGAATGAAATGTACTTGATGATGTAACTTAATCAACAAAAGCAAGTTTCCAACTTTTTTTTACTAAAAAGCTACACAGAATTTGTGAAAAAAATATGACTTGGAAATAAATCAAACATAACCATAAACCAAAAAAGTAAAAACGATGAATACAGATAATATAAAAACAGGCAGTAATATTGAGCGAACTTAAACGAAAACAATTTAGGCAAACGGTAAACGAAAATAGCATTTTGTTCTTATTGTGTAAAAGTCTACAACATGAAAATGAACCTTACACATGGTGCCGATTTTGTACATACATAGTCGTGTTACGATTTCTTTCGTTTCTTTCGCCAAATAGCTACGAATATAAGCTTATAAGCAGTATAATACGATAGGCTTCCAGATTTTATAACATGTTGTTTACTACTGACAGATAAAGAAGAAAAACCGCCATGTTAGAAATAATGTACAGACAATCTATGGGTCAGGTCACGTACGTCCTCTCCTTCACCCTCGGGGTTTCGTGACCGCTCAATTTAGACATCCCATATATATCTTTCAAGATATATTTGCTAATCTAACAAGTTTGTTTATATACGTTTACGGAGACGCTAAGTGTGTAGATAAACACGAGTTGGTTAACCACATAGTTACACAATGTATGCGTCAAAAAATTAGTAGATTGGTGTAAAAATCAAGTGCAAATTGCATGCATATGCATAGTTCAGAATTTCTATATGGATACCAGGGGTCTAATCGGCTACAGTCAACTAAAGTCATCATGATGGAAACAAAAAAAAGCAATGGCGTCGATATTTGAAAGTTCGCTGCGTCAATGCTGTCAAATAGGTATAGACGCCATGACGCCACCTCTTATTAGTCAAACGTTAGCCGATAAGAGGCAGTTCCCATATACATAGATATCGAAGCTGTGACTATAGAGTGAAATTAACATCGAATCAAATTATTTTCACGTTATTTACGCAAAACGACGATTTGCGCGTTTTTGCTGTATCAATTTTGACATTTTATGGCGGGTAGTACAATTGATAGACCGATGTGACAATTGGAGTCAACTTAGGATACAAAAATAATTCAAGGATGCCATAATTCCTCTTAATTCACAAAAAAATAGATATTTATGTACACAATGAAGTAGGCAACTGATGCAGGTATCATTAAAACACAATATTAACCACATGTTTAGGCATGTTTTGGTAGACCTACACTGTCCTAGCCGAAAATTAAAGAAGTACTTTAGAACATTAATCCTTTCAAGAAGTCTGTTATAAGCGAGTACGCATGCTACAAACCAATCTGAAGTCGCATATCATCGCAACCTGTACCAAATCATTCAAGGAAGTTGGTTAAACAGTTATACAACTACCCATGATAAGTTAATTTACATAAACGTGAGCATTTTAAACGTTACAAATATTATTGCGATCAAAAACTTGGTACGTATTGCAAGTTGCTATCGTACCTGTTCTCAAGGTCAGGTCAAGTATCAAGTTACGTAATTAATGTATATTTTAAAATCATTAATGTATCTCCATTTAATTTTTTCTCAAAATAAACTCACGCGACGACATTGCCCCATATAGATATTTTGGAGGTTATCTCCATTCACCTATGAGTTATATTTATATGATTTGTTATATTTGCATATGAAATGGTATATTATATCAATATACAAAAGTCATTCTACATAAATACATAGTGAATTAGCACTAAAATATATAAACAAGTCATTTTCGCGAAACGATTTACTAAGATGACTTTACATAACGCAAAGGCTTTCCTATGCTCTTTTTATACGTCTCTTGCGTCAACTGATATCGCCCAAAGTTAGCAAAGTTTGACAAGGGGACAATCTTTAAAAATACCGGCTATAGGGTTATTGGCTAGGGGCGAACTACGCCGGAAGGAAGACACTGCTCAATCTTAAGGAACAACTTTTACTATGATGTTTCTTTTACTTGAATTCAGGGTTGGTCCCATAGTAAGTTGGTTGGTTAGTTGGTGCCCTTCCCAACGTAGAGCACAATAACCTGGCTCGTCCTTATCAATGTCATCGTATCAATGACATTTTCCCCAAGCTAGTTTGAACAAGCGTTCGAAGCTTTAAGTATAATTATCCTCAATCCCAGAGGTCCGTTTCAGTCCCCTCTTATGATATGCAGGGTATATTACAACAGTATTTTAAGACCCCTGCAACAGGATCAAAGCCAAGGATGACTTAGTGCATATTTGAAATTGTTCGACTGATTCCCCTTACAAAATATCATGATTCTACTTAACGATCCCATTTGTTCTTAATCAGTACAAATTAAATTCTCCAAAATATTTAATAACATTACTAAAATATTTCATGCGAATATTAAAATTACAGACAATTACAATAATACATATAGGCTAAAACTTAAATTAATATAAAAGCCTGCTAAAAATAATTATGACACAAAAGATTTAAGTACGTACTCGTATCATAGGCAAAATTCAAAGGCAAAGTGGCGCATTCCATAGTCATATTAGTTGCCCGACACTGTTGCCAGTGATCAAAGCCCGACGACTTTTGACCTTTGCTTGAGCAATGGATTACGAAAATAAACAAATATTCTAATGTTTACAGCTGAGGCGGTCATATCGCGAAGTTCTCAAGGTCTCTGTCGCGTCGCCGATGTTATAGCCAATTAGTACGATTTGCATATGGGAGCTTTTATTGTTGGTTTCATATGATACAAATGGTTTGTATTTGTATTTAATTTACTGCTGGACATTTAAGAAATTATTGCAGTTTTGTCAAACGTCAAGCATGTAAACCTGCTTGTTTAATTTAGGACCGGAAGGAAGGAAGTCGATTTCAGACAATTCCGCCAATAGCTCTAAATAGCATCGATTATTATTTACACAGTAAAGTTTAGACGAATGTCAATCAAAAGTACCGGTTATTACGTTTGTTTGAGTTATTTTAAGTGCTAGACGTGCCATCGTTGTAGACACGAACGCCTCATTTCATCCCCGATGAAGTTTACCCAAGGTGAACAAAACTATAGTTGAACCGTTTCAGCAATCAGATACAAGTGAAAACCATAAAACACAATATGATACATTTTACATGTAACGCCACTCTGGGTAGTCCTATCGCTATAAGCGATCTCTTACAAGAAACTCTATAGACGGAGACTTTTTACACTATACTCTACCCAAAAGCTTCTGCCATGTCACTCAAGTAGCTGTTTCCGACTGCTAAAAGCATTTTCGCTGATAACTAATACTTCTGACATTTGACATTTCGAGCATCAATAGGTCACGCAGTGTTGTCAAGGTCTAACTTAAGGTCGTTAGGGTGAAATGTATCTAAGAAAGCTTTAGATATGTGCAAGTACATAATTATACTATTGGCAGAACTTGCAACCAACATGTCCTTGACCGTTTCGGTATCTATTAAAGTTGCAACAAATGTTCTCTGCTTAGTACTGTTACCAATAACACTGCCGTAGGGCGCAACAATTCTTTTTTAATTTTTCATAGACTAAATCTTCTACTAGTGAATTTTTTTTTATTTGATACTTATATTGATTGAGGAGCTGTGAAAACATATGTATACCTACTATTATATTTTATGGTGGCGGCCATCTTGGACCGATTTTCATCAAACATAGCTTAAAACACTCTTGACCGATTAACAATCAGTTCAGGAGCTACGGTGCCACAGGCAGACACACAAACGCACACGTGAAATTTATAACAATAAGTCTTTTTTGGTCGGGATAAAAAAAAATTACAAAAAAATCGCAGAAGCTGCGCTGTTACAAGTTTTGTCAAGACGGGTTTAAACTACAATCTGTACTCGAGTACCAACATCCGGACAAACATACATACTGACGGAAGAATGAAAATATTGACAAGGTCGAAGCAGGTACGCGTAACTCGATTTGTCAATTATTCATAGTCTATTCTAGAACAACCTTGCTCTCTGGTCTTCTGCAACGGAACAATAGACAAAACAATTAGCAATGGAATCTAGAGTGAATCAGATGACTAGAAGTGATTTTACCACGCCGAAACTAACCAAATATCCTCGTGTTATTATGTATTCTATGACTAATCGATGTACTGAGATACATTTTGAGGAAAACGGAAAATATATAGGACAAGTTCTTTTAACAAGCGATTTCGAAAAAACCCGAATGCTAAAAAATCTAAAATATCATTTTTTAAAATTAAGATGTCCCCATTGTCACTACTAAGACAAATCTATTAACACCACTCACATAAAAATACGACAAGCCGTTTAGGCTCTAGGGCGTGTCAAAGAAATATACATACATGCATACACTCGAAAAACATAAACCTCCTTATTTCGCAGTCGGGTAATTAAAAGTGATTACCGACTTTTATACAGTAAAGCGCTGATAGTTATTTCGATTTAAATACCTATCTAACCTCAGAACCGAGTTTAATAAAAATTTTGTGGGTGGACTCATTTAAATTTTATTCGAGAAGTAAGCATAACACTTTCAAAAAAAAAAGTACTCGTATATGTTCTAATCGGTCCAGACAGGTCCCTAAGATAAGATTTGTCTGGTAACAAACAAACAAAAATATTATGATGACCCAACTTCGCCTTCTTTCTAAAGTAGATGTTTATTACCCTCAGTTTAATGTATAAATTATAAGTAGTATATATTATAAATAGTAATATGTTGAGCGATCCTATATCTTTACAAACTTTTTGTTTTTAGATATAGTAATATTAATAAATTTATGTTTTTAAGTGAATTGATAAAATAAAAAAATAATAAAAATAAACATAAATAAAAAAACGCACAGCCGAACTGAATACCTCCTCTTCTACCGAAATTAATTCTAAGATAGAAAATGTGCTTCGTGATCACCGTTACTGAATCAACCCGGCATCGCGCTAATTGAACGCCGGATGTAAACACACTCAAAGTATGTTTGTTTGCAAATCTGTAGGTAACCTGGTCGCGAAATTACGGTTAATTTTCTATTTGACATTACCAGTTAACACTTTAGTGATAGTGGATGTGGTTAACAGAATTTATTTGGGCTGAAAAGATCATGGACATTGCCAAGTTTCTTGATATCGATACGTTAACGTAATCATAAATCAGCCATCGCATTTCGTTCATACAGAGGAAGGACTAGCTGCCTCAAGCACAGAGGAAGTAATGGAATTACCTAGAGAACGACCTTAAATGGTAATGACGAAATTGACGAAAATAACGATGAACATATACAAAAAACACATACAAACGAACATACTTTTTGGAAATCGGAAAAAAACGCACTAAGCACTCTTTTGCTTGCTAATGCTATATTGCTTAACATAGGTCATCCTGGTCGACTAAACTATTCACCTCGAGCCCATTAAAACTACGAAAAAACAACACACAAGTCACTGACTTGAACACAAAACAATTAAAAACATGCAAATGTATTAGCAACCATGGAAATCAATTAGAGCTAATATATACAGTCACCTACATAAGTTGAATAACGGAATAATCAAAATAAACATCAAGAACTAATATTTTGAATACTGACAACATTATTATTTTTTCTATTCCAGGTTAGTACCCACAGCATCTCGATTTAATAATGCCAATAAGGAAACTGGCCATGTCACTATTCTACATTTATGAATCTAAATATATGTTATCTGGTGTACGTTTTTGTGTAGTATTCAATAAGGAACTGTTTGGAAGTCTAGACTATAATTAACCGAGCGAAGCGTCCATCTATGGTTTACGTCTGATAAAATTTTCTTTTAAATATAAAAGAGATGTTTCAAAAATTTATGGAGCTCCATCCAGGTCTGTGTACATGATACCATAAATACATCAGGGATTATTAAGCTTTAATCTATCAACCAAATTCAAAATAACGCAACTCATTGCAGTGTACAAAATTACTTTTTTGAATCAAATAATTTAAAAGTTATATATGCAAAAGGCCGATTTACGCGTTTTTGTTGAGTCAATTACGATATTGGCGACGGGCGGTACTATTCGTAGACTTATGTGACCATTGCAGTCAACGTAGGATACAAAACATCTTACATGGATGCTATATTTTTACTACCATTTACAGAATTTAAATATTTTTGTGAACAATGTAGTAGGCAACCGATACAGGTTTCATTGTAAATTTATAACACAATATTAACTACATGTTTAGGCATGTTTTGTAGACGTACACCGTCCTGGCAGAAAATGAAACAAGTCCATTAATAACTTATCAACAAATACTTTACGTAACTTTTAAGTCATACCAATTTAATGTTTATAGAAAGATGTGAGCTAAGTGTCGTTAAGGGTTGAATCATTATGGCGCTGATGGAGTGTAGGTCCATTATACGATTTCAACCTTTAGTACATCCCGACACATATTATAAACTAGCTGCGCCCTGCGGTGTTACCTGCGTTAATACAGGATAAAAAGTAGCCTATGTCTTATTCCAAGGACTAAGCGATCTCCGTACAAACTTCACCCAAATCGGTTAAGCAGTTTTTTGCGTAAAAGACTAACATACATACACCCACACATTCTTACTAACTTTCGAGTTTATAACATTATTAGTAGGAGTAGGATACTAGAGAGTGATTGTTGGTTTATTGGTTTGTTTGTCGTTGCTCTTCTCAGCAACTAAATAACAGATCGAGTTGATTTTTCGCACAGAGGATAGTCGAGGTCTGGAGAGTGTCATATCTTACTACTATAGTTCTTTCCCGAGACAAAATACATAAGACGCGTGCAAATGGTATTATTAATAACAAACAGTACGAATTAATTAATTTCATAATATTCTGAACACACACGCACAAGTTATTTAAGTGCCGTTCAAACGGTAAATACAAAGAGCCGTATTAAAAATAAGTATACGGAAATAAATACACCAAAGATCAACAGCCTGGAATTAATGCCCACACTTTTGCACCTACGCACCTTTTTATAAAACGATCTGTCTTATCAATGATGTGGTGTTTTTGGCAATAATTAGTAGTATTTTGCTTTACGTAGCAGACAATGCGTCGTCCGTCAGTGACGTCAGAATAAAAGACGTGCGTGGCCCAAATACGTCATACCTGTATAGACCACGCACTGTGTAATAGAAATGTTGAAATGGAAACAATAGACGTCACTAGTAATGACGTCAGATATACATCGTAACGAGATGGATATTTTAAGAGCAATACAAGGATATTGCTCCTTTATGGAGCCCTTACATTTTTTCCCAACATCCCAAAGAAGAAGATAGTACTCAATTCGATTTTTAATATTTTTTACCTATTTTCTCGGATACGGCTCGACTGATAAGAAAAATGATTTTTTTGTTAGTGTGGGTATATTGTTTGGTTCGTTTAAATTTTATTCAAAATCGGTCCGGAGATTTCATCTTTGAATCGAAATAACTGAAAAAAGTTCAATCCTCGTCTATCGTAATGAAAGACGGAAGTCACTTTTATTTAAACGATATTATTTTAAAATAACTTTTAGTATAAGTTCGCCGAGTTTATCATAATGTTTATCATCTAAACAGTAAAATCTAAACGTTAAAGTTTGTGCGGCAACTTTGACCGATTGCTTCTTGACCGATGCGATGTTTTGATTAACAATTTAATTTATGTAATTATTTGTCATTTTTAATTCTATGGTAATGCTTACAGTCTGTTTATTTTTAAAGTAATTTTGTATATTTATAATGTTTTTTGAGTATTTGAACATGGCAATTAGTAACCTGAAATAAAAAAATAATATTAATCATGTTATTGGCTGCTTACTTTACAATTTTAGAAACATTACAACGGATATCAGTTCCGGAGGTACACTTTTTTAGTAATATTTTTTTTAACCATTCTGGGGGACCTATTTTGATAAAATGTATATGGGACCTCCGGAGAATAATTTACCAAACAACAGTATAATTAAAAACAATTATTATCAATCATTAGACAATTAATCACTGCTGCCAGAGAAATCGGTGAACAGTGGACCCGAACAGAACTGCCTATTCTTTGGAAGTGGGTAAGAAGTGAGTCAATTCTACACAAGCAATATGAAATCAGAAGTGTAGAAGTAACTGACGATGACAAAAGTTAATAAAAAAAGGGCACGTGACTAAACACCGCCCATAAAAGTCCTATTTTACTTCCAAAAAAAACCAAACGTTTACCAATATGAATAAATGGTCACCAAATAAAAATCTGAATCTACTGCGGATCTTGTTGCGGAAAGTATTCAGAATGTCATAAAATCAATAACCTGAACCTTGTTGCCGAGAGTATTCGGAGTGTCACAATTTGGCGACCGTCTAAATTATACCCATAAAAAAAATCCTGCGCATCGTTTTCGGCGAGCCTTTATACCTAGCCTTTACTCCAGCCAGTAACAATTTTTCTTGTTTATATACTTTTGCAATTATTTTTGAAAGAACCTCAAACAACGTAACAAAGGTTAATGTTTTGAATAATTATTTTGTACACTTACGAAATCATCAGCGTACTTGCCAACAACTTTTTTGTGAGGAGGTACTTAATTTATTGTCTAATTATCATTATTTAAGCATCATTATCGCTTAAACGTGACCAAAGCCATTATTACACCGGCCAATGTCTCACTTAAAATTAAATGATATCAATTATTAAAATTGACATATTATAGTAAAATAATTATAAGCCACTGTTAATATAATCTGAATGGGTCATTTGTTTGAGCTATTATTATTATAATTTTCTAAGATCTACATATATACATAATTATACATTCTAGCATTAAAGACTCTAGTACATATAATTCAGCCATTGAGAACTATTTAGAAAAAAGAATAACCTTTACAACGGAATTTGGGTCACCCTGGAATTCGCGAAAACAAACGTCATATATCCGTGACAAATTATTTATATTGTATAATTTTTCCCATTTTTGGGGGTTATTCTCCTACAGTCAAAAATCCCCGACTACTAAAACATTTTAAAAATTCGTATACCGACTGCTTGGAAACTACGAGCTGCACAGACATACATAAATACGTAGAAACTATCAAACAAAAGAAAAAAAAATGCCTAACTATAAGCAGAGACAATTCGCTCGCTTTTTCAACAACTCATGAATAGGTACATCAACTTAGGTATACATAAGCTGCTTGTGAGCTTTAAGTTACTCAAACCTACACAAGTGACAAGAGAAGACCTTCACACATTAGCAGACAAGTTTTAGATTTCGCAACCTTTCGGACGGAATTAATTCCGTTCCAATTATTTTAGCAACTGTACATATCCTGCAATCTGGAAGTAGGTTGCTACAGTAAAAAATCACTTAAGTGTTTTTTAACGAACCTTAATCTTAATTTTTGAGTTTTATGTAAGTATGTGCGGGCTCCTCAAAGCGCCGGGTATTGAAAAAATACTTCTATTGTGTCAAAAGGCATACTTTCCAGTGGTACTGAATGTATAATATATAAATTGTACCAAAATCGGGCCAGTTGCCACTTTTTTATAGTAGTAATCAAGTTACAGCAATATAAACTTTCAATAACTTAGTGGTTAATAATACTTTGAAGAAAAAAAATGACTGCGGGAGACGCAGACGAACTTTTCCAGTTATTTCGATTTAAAAATTAAACACCTTGACCGATTAAATTTACCTTTAAAATCAAAAAGGGACCACATGGGAGGTATACCCTTTTTTAAATAAAAACATATTGGTGTCGGTCCTGCCGTCTCCGATACAAAGGTAACAAACAAAAAAACGTAGTCGATATGAGCACATCCTTCTTTTAGGAATCGATAGAAAATGTTACTAGACTAAATAATGAAAACAAAAATGTGTGGAACATTCAAGTGGCATTTGAATTAAAATTAATGATGCAAATACGTTTTTGTATTAGAAAATAGTATATAGCACACTTTACAATGTATGTAGAATTATACAAAATGTCAACACGATCGTCGAATGCAGTCTCGGAGTTCCTGTCTCTTCTTGTTGTCTAATAGAACCTGCTAGTATGGTATAGACTAGACTAGTATGGTGATTAGATGTAATTATGAATTACCTAATGTATTATGGATGGTATGGCATATTTGTGTAATTATGTAATTTAGGTGGCATTAATTTGTTCATGTATGTCATTTGAAGGTGGTTTTTGATCGTCATCGAATTCCTATAGTTTACATGGGATGAGGCTTAAAGTACGTGCTAAATGAAGATCACACCCAAAGAATGCGTGAAAACAGGCTTAATAGATAAACAGATAAGACAAACGGTGCTAAACTTTTGTCAGAAAAAATAATTAGAATGAAAATCACCGACGGTTCCCAATAAATTGAAACCTTAGCTCCTTTGAATGTAAAGGTCTTACTTGAGGAAGTTGAGGTGGTCCGAGGCGAGGATCTCTCCCAACGAGCCCCACAGCGTCCTGTGCAGCTGCCGCACCGGAGCACCCCACCAGCTCGCGTGCCAGTACCGCACCGTCGACGACACCACGCACTCCACGCCTGGAACAATAAGCAACACTTCTAATCCGAACCAACAGCTGGTGGAAATAAGTACTGATCTTTCAAAGTTAGTCAAGTTTTGATAAAAGTGGTCGAAACCGGTTCACTGCTTCTGACTTTGTGTAATGAAACAGTAAATGCGTTTGTTTTCTTACTCTAGAAACGCAAGGGATAGCTTGAAGGACAATACTGTAGTTTTTCTTTTCGCAATAACATAATACGTCACTTAGACCGTTAGTTCCTGTAGAAAATATTGATGATTTCATATAGTGGTCCCTACCACGGTGTACTACTAGTTCTTGTAAGTGATTAACTATTTCGATCTTGACCATGAAGTCTGCATGTGCGAGATGGACTGCTCTGCCTAAGTTAATACCATAAGTTATTAAGATCTTTTCGGCTCATTTCTAGCTTATCTTGTTTTCAGGTCATTTTTACTTCCATTCGCTTTACTTAGGAGTTTCAATTATTTTCGTTTTAAATAAATTCTAGATAAATTGTCCTCACCAAATTAACGTACGCGTGTAGTAAGCGGCGCTAGCTACCAGGACATGATAAATCAAAACATGCAACCGTAAACATTGCGAGCGAGGTATATGAAGGAGTATGTGTGTCAAACTCGTGTTTTGCCACCGTCTCACGCGAGTGTGCAAGATATGTAGCTTGAATAACAGTTACTATAACGGGTAGAGGTTACTGGACCGACACCACAGAATATACGATAGTGCTACACATACTTGTTGGGAATTAGGACCGGCACAGACGAGGCCGTGCGGTTTTCGCCAGTAAACAAATATAAACGCTATATTTGTGTATACGTCATTATTGGTTAGAGAAATCAAAAGGGTGTTACTGTAAATAGCTTCCACAAAACTGTAATCTACATCTAAGCAATTATTTTTCTGGTACGTTACTTTTCATTGGCGCAAATCATAAAAGTATTAAATATTTCTACAAATGAGTACATAGAATTTAAGTATTTATTCGACATTTCACAATATCGATAGCTACATAGACAACTATAATTATTTATGCTTTCTTTTGCAATGTTTAAAGATGACCTCGAAAACCGCTCTGCGTTTGGTTTCGCTTGTTTTGCGCAGGCCCTAAAGGTCGCGCGTGAAGCTAAACGTGTGAGAAATATTGTTTTACATTATAATGAAAGATTTCAGCAATGTAACGCATAAATCGGTAAATTGTAAAGGCACGCAGGGTAATATTGCGAACTATTTTAACATTCAAGTAGGCTTAGGTAAGTACTTAACAAGGTAAGAACATTTACAGTAAGAATGTAGTATTCAGAATTATTTGGAAGCGTTCCGATCATATTCGAATATTTGATGCAACATAAATTCTGGAATCTTCTTTTCTAATGTATGTCCTTCGACTGATGCCTTTTTTGATTTGACAACTTTTGCGTATGGCGTACACGTATACATCTCAGATAGTTCCACTTAAACTTCATCAATATTAGGCCAGTAATTTTTTGTGTAAATAAATATAACTGAACATTTGTGTAAGAGCTTGTCGACATCGACGTCATTGTCACTTTATTGAAAGAACTAATTCTTACATTGGTTAAATCCTTCTTTTTTCCTATATCATTATCGCTTATCTTCTAGGGGTGTACTAAGCCGTAACGGAGTCACTATACTATTTATTACAAACAACTTCCCCTATGGAACAAACCCGAAATACGAGAACAAACAATCAACAAATATCGTTCGTTGACAAAATGTATAAAACAGCTGTTTTTTTTTTCTCGAATTACGATTGGACTCACATTAAAAGTCGTTCCTTAAGATGAGTATTAGTGACGCCCTTGCGGCGACACCCCTAGCCGATATTCCAGTATGATTTATATTTAAATCCGATAGGAAACGCTTCCAAATGACTCTGAATACGCTATCTCAGTACTAGTAGAGTAATAGTATTATTATATCACGGTATTACAGGATTAACTCCACAGCGAACGGGTTTCTCCGACCATTGCCGTTACATGACACTAAGTTACGTTCACTATGAACTTATATACAACTTTCTATATTCTGAAAAAAATATAATTAAGTGAGACAATGAAATCTGTCATCTTTGATATCCCTTTTTGACCTAAATTAATTATTTCCTTGTGTCTAAGTGGTATTTTCTTACAGACTTCCAAATACAGGAATTAAACTCTCGACTGGTATTTTTTGGCGGTGTTGGACTTAACTACAGATTAAAAAGTCTAAATTATTGAACTTTGTTTATAAAATTAAAATGGGACCACAGTGGAGTTATGCCCTTTCAATAAAAATAAAATCAAATCACTCCATCCGTCTTAGGAAAAACCGGGTAACGTTGCCGGTAGATAAATGTTTAAACAGCCGTTTTATTTTTCGAATTCAGAGTTGGCGCTACAGTGAAAGTAGTTCCTTATGATGAGTATTGTGTAATTCCACCCTTACCGATAACCCCGTGTACACAGACGAATGAACATTTTGCTAGACTGGAAGCAGAGAGGCGTCGCACGTAGAACTATGCTACTACCTACTATAAATCCTAGATTGAGTGCAGTGCACTGGCCGTGCCTAAGTGCCCAGTTCGTGATTCTATAATTAATACAGCCCCGCTATAATTGTACCTCTCTTGCGTTGTCGGTTGGCTCACGATAGCGTTAAAGCGATAAGACCGGCCAATAATAGCGCACAATAGCCGCAGTGTGATTGACTGTACAAAAAAACACAGCGGGATCAGTCGACATATTATTCAAACATGCCCAAGGTCAACTCATCCCTCGAGATCAGTTCGAGCGGGTTTAGTTTACAACAAATCTTCTTTGCCGTATTGTACAATGTTGTAGGTTTCGAGATAAAAGGGTAACTAATCATTTAAGTAATGCATGCAAGTAGGTATTTTGTAAGCCATTTTTTACCCGACTGCCAAAACAGAGGGTAATGTTTTTCGAGTGTATATTTGTATGTATGCCCAACTCATTGTTGCCCTCTACAGCCTAAACAGGTAGAGTGTGTTTGTGTTCGAGGTATCATTGTTATTTAGGCAAACTTTTCCCGTAAAAACAATCATAACGCAGGCGAAGCTGAAGCTGGCAGAAAAACTTTGACATTGATTCCAAATTATATTAGGTCTTTACATATGAAATTGGCGTTTTGTCGTACTGGCCACTTTGATCTCAAATATCTCTTCTTTGGTTAGGGATTCCAATTTCAAATTTATACAGCTATTTATTCATACATTTGTATTTCGAAAACCGTAATTCATTTGTTTTGTCCTCGTTTGGTTTTTTCTTTGCGTCACGCAGTTTACAAAATGGAATACTCGAAATATCGTGTTATTTACGAGTACGAGTTCCACCGTGCTACCAGTGCTGCAGAAACGGCTCGAAGGATTAATGATGTGTATGGCGGCGGTGTCGCAAAAGAAAACATAGTTTTTGGTTCCAACGTTTTCGTTCTGGAAATTTCGACCTGCAGAACAAGCCCCGTGGACGGCCGGAGACTAAAGTTGCTAATGAAGAATTAAAAGCTATTATGGAAGCAGATCCATCGCAAACCACGTCCGAGTTAGCTGCAGGCTGCGGTGTTAGTAATAAAACTGTTTTAATCCACTTGAAGCAAATTGGAAAGGTGAAAAAGCTTAATGAATTGAGTGCAGCAAACCGACAAACGCGCGTCAACTGCTGCGTTACATTACTCAACCGGCACAATAATGAAGAGATTTTAAATCGGATCTTTCGGATATTTCAAGTTTTCCATTTTATAAACTGCGTGACGCAAAGAAAAAACCAAACGAGGACAAAACAAATGAATTACGGTTTTCGAAATACAAATGTATGAATAAATAGCTGCATAAATTTGAAATTGGAATCCCTAACCAAAGAAGAGATATTTGAGATCAAAGTGGCCAGTACGACAAAACGCCAATTTCATATGTAAGGACCTAATATTTTAATAATTATATGTAACAGTGTTTGTTTTGTAAATATCGTAACGCTGTGTTACAACCTACGAGTATACTGTTACTAATAAATTATTTTTTGTCTCAGTAAAATAATTACTAAGCAGAAAATTTACCAGCTTAATATAAAAACTACTAAAACAGCTCACGCATTATGCATACTTTGTATTCATAGAAGCGTCTAGTATTTTTGTGCCTGCTAAGATATGTAAAAAGCAAATGAGGACGCGTAGGTGTGTAGATTAAAAAACAAAGCACTAAGCTCACTAAAAATAGATAGTCACCTACGGAATGTACAATGACAAGAATGTACACTCGTAAAAATTAACGGATCAAAAGGTATTCCGCTTGAGTTTGTAAACAGATAAAGCGCGAGTTTTAAGGCTGGTACACATTAGAACGAGTTTTATGTGTGCTATTGTGTACCATAGAACCATGAACAAATAAAAACTTTGAGTCTATGGGGGAAAACATTTTCAGCCCAAGAGTAACGCAAGTCTCCCTCTCTCTGCTAGTTAAGAGTGTGTTACCCTTATTTGGTTGGCCTTAGAACCTATTGTACAACAACCGATAGCACCCATTGTAAAATTCGAAAGAAAAATATTGGCCGATCACGTGACCCATTTTTGTATGGAAAACCTAATATTTTATTCTACAATTTTGCAAAATTTTCTTCTTCAATGCGTTTACCTTGATTGATGGACTTACACCCTTGAGAATTGTCACACCTTTCTGTTACACGTTGTATTAATTGTCACCATGAGACAGGATTCATGAATGAGTCTTCTAGCCAGTATTAAATGGAAATAATAATTAAGGAGTATCTTAATTCATCGCATTTTTTAAATGTGTGTTCCTCGAATGTCATCTGGACGGATTTGGTAAATTATTTTTCTTTATACTATGACGTCCAGGGCTTTGTAAATTTTATCAAAATGGCCCTAGTATAGTTTTACTAAAATGTGGCAATAAAGCGTTCTGTATACGAAAATCGAGTGCTACTGCGCCGGTGTACACCAGCCTTAAGTAGGGCGCGTGGTGAATCAGCTCCCGGCCGGGGACTGAGCTGCCATTGCCAGTGCTAACGCACCGAGACACGACATCTCGAGGTGAACGCACTGAACAACTCGCACGTAACCAAACTTAGGTCTAGGAGATATGGAACCATCTAGACTAATCAATATAATGGATACTAATACAATTCAACGCAAAATTTAATACAAGTTATTTTTAATCGATTGCGAAAGAAGGAACGTTATGTTTTTCGAGTGTATGTATGTATGTATATTTCTTTTACACGCCCTATAGCCCAAGCGTTTTGTCGTATTTTTATGTGAGTGATGTCAATAGATTCGTCTTAGTTGTGAGAGTGACACTGGGTACAACAAAATAAAAAAAATACAAAATTAAGGATGATACACAAGTTTAAAGATTTAGCAGTCGGGATTTTTCGATGTCGCTTCTAACCACTTGTATAATATTCTTTTTGTCACAGTTATTTTTTAATGTTCAGAATGTACCTTCGTTAGATTGCTTGTAGTATTTAGAATATGGGTTTATTAGCTTGAAATAAATAAATGACGATTTGACTTAATTTTAAAACGATAAGTAATTACTGACATTCCTTACGGCAATCGCCGATAGAACTAATTCAGTTATTCATGTAAACTATATATATATATATATATATATATATATGTGTGTGTGTGTGTGTGTATATATTAAATGGGACTGCTCGGGATCCTTTTTAACAAAAAAAAGATTTTTTCAAATCTGTCCAGCTTTCTCTGAGAAATCAGGTAATAAATATTAAAAAAAAAATTAAGTTACCTTATAATTTTTTGGTCGATAAAAACCAGCATCTTAGAAGGAATATAGCTATAGAAGAGTTAAGTTAAAATTTGAGTTCGAATAGAATTGGTACTTGATCTAACGGCGAAGGAAAACACCGTGCGGAAACCTGCTTGCCAGAGAAGGTTAGGAAGGGTTATAGTGGGGTTAGAACTTAGAATCCTTAGAAGTGTAGCCTCCGAATGGCTTTTAGTTGTGGGTTATGGCTTACACCCTTACATTCAGTAACGTATCAACGTTACTCTATAATATACCCATAAAGTCCCACTGATGGGCTCGAGTCTTCCCTATGAAGAACGTATACGCCATATTATTATAACAATGGAAAATTGTAACCAAAAATAGTAAATTTGTAAATAAATACATTCTTATTCTAGTTGTTACAACTAAGTATAACCACTCCCTCAATCGCACATCATATCTCGTCCCTTCATAGAGTAGACCCGTGCCCAGCAGTGGGACGTTATGGATTGATACGATACGGATTTTTCCGATCTAATCTCGGATTTAGAAACAGCAGTACCTTTATTTCAAACAATCATTAAAACGCAATGGTAATTATCAAAAATGTTCAACCGATAACACAAATTACAGCTAACATAGCATCTACGACGCAATACAATCACGTATGTAATTATTTACTCATAAAGTTGCAGAATAGCAATAAATAATTTCAAGATAACAATGTTTTTATTGCACTAAAGCAGGTATCCTAATAATTTGCAACATGCTTCTGTTATCGTATATCGGAATTGTAAGATAATAAATTGTCGTGTTTTGCGAACCACGAAATGCAAATATCTCTCTATACTTGCAATCCAAATTAATATCTAGCCATTATTAATTCGTAAATCTGATGAATAGTATAATTAATTTACAGACGTATAATTATGTCGTCGTTGATAAATAAAATCCACCAAGTGCGAGTCGGACTCGCGCACGAAGGGTTCTTTCCGTGACATTATCTACACACAGTTCTTAATAACGAGCAAAAAATACGTTTGTTGTATGGGAGTAATAACATTAATTATATTATGATTTCATTATTTATTTTTAAAATAAAATATTCAGAAATATTTCAAGCGTCTAATTGTTGAATTTATTAATTTAAGCAAAAAAACGCAATAAAATCCCGTATGGGAAAATATGTATTTTATTTTTTTTTGTATTTTTTAGTATTTGTTGTTATAGCGGCATTAAAAATACATCATATGTAAAAAAAACAACTATCTAACTATTACGGTTCATGATATACGGCCTTGTGATAGACAGACGAACGGACGGACAGCGTAGTTTTAGTAATAGGGTCCCGTTTTTACCCACGGAACTTAATACGCGTCTTTTTTCAGCCGACTCCAAAAGAGGAGAAGATTTTTATTTCAATTGCATTTTTTAAGTCAACCTACCCGATATTTAAGAGACGACTGAAAGTTAAGAAAAAAAATGGGTTTTACTCAAAATCTCAAGCAGTTTACTTATTTTAACAAGTGATTTGAAGCGAGTTCGAAAAAATCCGACTTCTAAATGGTTAAATCTGTGTATCATCATTTATTCCTTTAAATTTTGATGTACCCAGTGTCACTCTCACGGCTACGACGAATCTATTGACACCACTCACATAAAAATACAACAAGCCGTTTAGGCTCTAGGGCGTGACAAAGAAATATACATACATACATTACATATATATTATATACATTCACTCGAAAAACTTAACCCTCATTATTTCGCATTCGGGTGAAAAGTATAATTTTGATGGTAACAACCGACAAGCACATATAACGAAAAATAGTAGAATTTAAATGTTTCGTTTCTTTAGCATTATAATGTAGGTAGAGGCAATAAAGGTCTTAAAAGGTCAAAAAAATCGTCTAAAGCCAATAGAACTCAATATATTCTTGAAATTTTAATGTGTTTGCTAGCACAGCTTTACTAAGCACCAGCTGTACCCATTTCATATTGGTCGATATAAATTATTATATCTATACATATCGCAGATGTTCCTGGTTCTCGGTTCTCTATCATTAATTTCGCTTTCAAGGTATTGTATCGATCGGGAAGTATTACGTACGTCATAGCGTCCCACTACTCGGCACGCGTCTCCCATATAAAAGGTTGGTACAGCAATGGTAAGAATCGAAGATCGGTAACTATGGTTACTGACAAGGTTGTTGATATGCCCGCCACACAGCCCGCATAGGGCACATTTTTGGAAGCTTAGAAAGTTTTGAAAGTCGTAAAATTATTGTAGTCTCAATATTAACAGTTCACAGAACTACTTGTAATTTTCGTATCATTATTAGTGTAGTATAAATCAATTATTAAATGCAAAATTAACGCAAACACTTTTAATTTGTATCTTTTTACGTTGACAAGCATTACAAATACACGTTCTTAGCACAACTCTGCCATAATGATCAAAAGTTATCTTGCAACACTTACTTACTTACATTAGTCTATATTCTGAACTACGCTACGGCGATTCGAGCGGAATCTGATTTAATTAACGATACAAGGCATACGTACTCTACCATGCACTCGTCATTCGTCATCCTTATTCATGCCTGGAAACAATCTATTTAGTTGATATGGCCGCCCAGTTTACTACAATTGTTTATTTATTATTTTTAATACTAAGATGTTATTTAACGATTCATCGTTCCTTTGTTTTTTCTGCTTTATTCTATTGTCAGTGGGAGAAGTTGAAGAATAATTTTGCCTTAAGGGTTATAGTGTGGTAAATTTTATTCATATGTTTTTGTTGTCCGTGTGTAATAAAGTTACATTTATTGAAAACGAACTATTCTGATTTTTTTTCTCTAAATAATACGTTTTGTATCTGTGGGCGTGGCGTTTAATCCATAAACATTTGTCAATACTCGAAACAATAAAATTTAAACCACAATAAGGTAGGTTTTTATTTAATTTAATATTCAAAGCCGAAAGTATTTTGTATCGATTATAAGCTTCATATTTTAAAATCGTTCGGAAAACCTTGCGACCGGTTGAGAATCGGGATGCAACAGATTGCGATCGTCAGTATGACCTGAGTAACCGTGTATGGCCTAATTGCACTGCACAGTTGTGTCATCTGCAGGCTTAGATAACCGAATGAGCTGATAATCTGCACCTTGTGGCACTCAATTGACGAACTATATACTCGACTTGGCGGGGGCACTGCCGTGACCCGTGTACTTACGCTTGATGTAGAATTCACAAGAAGAAGGAAGAAACTTTACAACTCGAATTACGCAGAGCTTGTTAAAAATCCTTTAGACAGCGATAGACCGGCAACTTGTCCATACAATAAGATACAGCTCTTTTCTACCTTTTATTGTTGTCCGATTCCAGTGTTTTTTTTTACATAGCTAACACATTATTTATTAGACTTTACCGTTTTATTTTTTTCTGTCTTTTATATCACTTTAAAGTTACAAGCTTCCTAAACAGTATTTTTTTTATGCTGATACGATGTCTATTAAAATACTTTATTATGCTAAATACAATACTTTTTTTTCAAAATAATTAAATGTTTAGGCCTAAAATGTTACAATGTATGGGGTGAAAAGAGGTAGGCCTCGGAACGAAAATTGTATCAGAAACACTTAAACAGTGAAGGGGTCGGTCTCTTAACTACGACATTGAGAATCAATTGTAAATCAATACAAGAAAATAATCGCATATAATAGTTTCAGATTTTGTACCGAGCTTACTTTAAATCGGTGTGTACGTCTAATTATTATTTTTCTTGAGAAAGATGTATATCGTTTCTGCATGGGTTCACGATACATATAAGGCAATACAGGGCATCGTTCGATCAACGCCCCATCTATAATTCTTGTACGTCTAAAAGCAAGTGGTTGCAAGATCATCGCATGTAACTATTGCAATCATACGTACGATAATAGGCAATGTAACTACAAGGACCCTTGACCTTTATGCAGCGGCAACATTCACCACAGAAGTTGGCAAGCAGCCGCGAAACGCAATGCGCAGCGTCAAATACATACCAGTAGATAATATCACAGGGAGACGCATCAGAATAATCCCCATTAATATTTATTTTATTCTGTTTTAAGTACTCGTTGTCATATATAGCGACAAAAGAAATATATCATCTGTGAAAATTTCATCTGTCGAACGATCACAGTTCATGAGATAACTGCCTGGTGACCAACAGAAGGACGACGGGCGGTCAGCGAAGTCTTAGTGTTAGAGTCCCGTTGTTACCCTTTGGGTACGGAACCCTAAATAAATAATTCAATACATTTAATTAATAAAAATTCGCTACTGTCTGTGATTAGTCTATACATATATGTACACTGTGATATTTTTAAAATAGGCCTTAACAAACATAAATAACTTAATAGATCAGAAACATCGAAATTGTTTTTTTTCATCGAAAAGCTTATTCTATGTTTTTAATCAATTTGAATAGTTAATTTTGTATTGTATTGTATTTATTGCAATATGTACATGACATTATTAAAACTAAGTTAAGCTATGACATAACCGGTTTAGGAGTAAGATAATCTTTCCCAAAAATAAAAAAGTTTTTTTTTAAATTTTTGTCCTACTGCCATGTTTTGAGAATACTTATAAGAGCGAACGAAATTAAAATGAAGGGCAGGATTCGAAGCCGCATCCTTGATGCCTGACCATTCAGCCGCCGGCGATATTCTAGCAGCAAATTTATTATCACTACGTAGCGCCACCCGTAAAGATGCAGGTTCGGATACGTGTTTTTAAGGTTTCCGTTCTCAAAGGGTAAATATCCTATTACTAAGACTTCGTTATCCGTCCGTTCGCCTGCCTGTTACCAGGCTGGATCTCATGAACCGTGATAGCAAGACAAATTATATTTTCACAGATGACGTATTTTTGTTGAAGTTATAACATGAAATACTTACTAACAGAAATATTAACAGAGGCTTGCGTAAAACAAACGTGATTTTTGAAGTTTTTTTGGTCGATATTAATAACGACAAGTATAAACTTGTATAGATAGCCCTTGTAAGGTATCCTTAGTGCGCAAACTGACTTGCACTTAGCTGATTTTTTTTGTTCGCTCTACTATACGTGAAATATTACTCTACGATAGTTGACTTACCATTGTAGCCCAAGGGCGCAGATTCCTGCAGCTTGAAGGTAAAAGGTATGTGCACTCGCTGCATTAGAAGTCTGGGCGGGTCTATTGCGCGCCACGCTTCATCCCGGCCTTCGCCTACAATGCCGATCACTTCCATGTTTCTGAAACAAGAAAGATATATGTCAGAATGTTCAGAGATAAGTCAGAAAGTAAGGTTTTTCCATAAAAGAAGGGCAGTCTCAATTCGCTAGAGAATTTTTCAATATCAGCTTGCTGTTCTTTAACCAAATGGAGGCATTTCCGATCGGATTTAAAAAATTTGCATCATGAATTTAAAAAAATATTAGATTAGCTTAGACAATATTGACAGATAAAAAATTCTATTCTTCTTCTTCTCCGTTTCTAGCTCACTTAATTTATTGTGCGTTAAAGAGATAGCCACGGTCTCGTTTCAACTCACGGTAAATTAAGTCAGCTAGAAAGATAATAAGAGATATAGTTATCATAAAAGTCTTAAAATGTCAAAAACAATCTATAAGAACAATTAACGGTTTGAAAAAACTTAGTCCTGCGAGAATACACTTTAAAAAAGATAAAATAATGACAGTTATATCACTTTATATTTATAGTTGTTTATTAGAAGTAGAAATACCGAAAAAAGAATTTCACGCAATACTAAAAAAGAGCGAATCCTACCAACAAATAGATTAGGTAAATGTAAGAAGCAGGGGCTTTATACCAAAATACTGATGTACAATAAATTACCTAATAGTGTAATAGATCTCAATTTTATTACATTCAAACAAAAATTGAAGTATTTTTTGAGAGCAATCCTCTTTATAAACTCAGCGAATATATGTGAATGCAGCTTGTACGAGTAGAATCATCGTTCTTGTGTAACAAACAACCATACTAATAACTAAACAAAGCAATAATAATGTAATATTTGTCATAAGAACTATTAAACTAACAACTAATATTAAGTAATCGTATAAAAATGAGATTTGTAAGTTATTTTTTTAAGTAATTAAAAATTCAAATGTAATGAGACTTGCCTGTAACGAACGTTATTTAAAGGTCAATAAATATTACTTTACTTTAATTTTATCTGACAAAATTTGCAAGCTTATTAATACAAATCATAATTAGAAAAACTGACGACTATGAATTGCTTGTAATCGGTTTAATAACTGATTATTACCGTCAAAACTTTCGTTTTATTTACGAATTGTTTAGAATTCAAGTTTCAAAACAATCGATTCCGAACGTGAACGGTTCTGGATGGTTCTATAATGACACACTGTTCATATCATTTGTTCATTCATCTTTGTAAATAATATAAAGTTTTGATTTTCTTTTAGTTACTTAATTCATTTTAAATTAGCTACCTTTTAGCTTTTTGTAAATAGATTTTATGTTTCTTTGTTGATTCGTTCGTAATGTTTAAGTTGTTTTGGTTAATTTTATTATTAAATTTAAAATTTGCGTTGAGGTTATATTCATGACGTGAAACTGGCACAAACGTCTCATGGACGATTGCCTTTAAAAAACATGATACACTGTAGAACAAAATTAATAATAATTCTTTCAATAATCATTCCACTTCCCCGATTTTGATGAAATTTAAATGTTCATATTTTAAAATCAGATCAGATCAAACATGGGGAAAAAAGGTTCCTTCAAACTTTTTTAAACAAAGAAATAATTTTTCAAATTGGTGCACACATCTCCGAAAAGTCAGGTAATAAACATGAAACTAAAAAAAAACACTGTCAAATTGAGTACTTACCTCCTCTTTTTGGAAAACCGTATAAAAATAATAGTACTTAAGAAGATATGGGTAGTTACTTGACATTTAGCCCGCACCCTAGAGCGCCCGGGCTCTAACTTTGTAAACATGGCTAATTGATTGTTTGCCTACCTTATTTAAATTTCTAAGGTACACAACACCAGATATCAACAAACTATTAATTAAATAAACATAGGCAGATTAATAGGTATTTTTATACACTCTATTATCTTTTACTCTATTATTAATACCTATGTATTTAATATAACATGTTGTTATAAGAAAATCTAGATATTTCCTCCTTCATTTAACGTGAGCGTGAGAAAACGAGAAATATTATTCATGTCAGGATGAGAAAACGGGAAATATATTTAATTTTATGGTGTGGTTCCTCCTCACCATCTCTACAACTGAATATCTGTCTTCCATGACATGTGATTGCTTTAGCACAAGGCATCCTCAGAAGATGTTGACTGATCAAGCGCTTTAGAGCGAGCTCTAATAAGGTGTGCGAGGAATAATTAGGTGAGGTGTAAAGGTGGTGAGGACAAACCACACTATAAAATTAAATATATTTCCCGTTTTCTCATCCTGACATGAAAACGTAGCGAGAAACCCTAACAACTTCTTGTTATAAATGGATTTCCGCAAAATGAAGCCTGACTCCATTGATTACTTATATAATGGAATTTCTCCAAGAACAAAATTTAAAATGGTATCACCTTCTAGGGTTTTGAGGAACTGCAAGAGACCCTTCTAGTTTCATCTGTCTTTTTGTTTGTAGTAGTTTAAGGAAGGTTGCTCAAGTATGAATGGAAAAGCATAAAGCTTTTAAGAGTTATGTAAGTGTATAGATTATATTTTCAAATTTTAAATTAGGCTTTATATATATAAAGGTATACATGCACTTTGTTTATTGTTTGAACTGGTTCCAGGTAGACTTCTGGTCAGTGACTCTTTGCCATTGCATAGATTATCATTATTAACTATTTAATCATATTATTTTCTAATTTAGTACCATCTATTGTGAAGCCAAGAACAGTTTTGTGCGAATATAACTCTTTTTACAAAGTTTCACACTTTTCACCACAAAGCCTCACAAAAAGTCAAGGTGTGGTTTGTGTATTAATCTAAGTGGATAATGTACCGTTTTTCTGGATACAATGTTTGGCTAGTTACACATTTTCTAAGCAAAAAACAATCATGGATACATGATGGAAACGAAAAGAAATGATAACACATTATCAGTGGTCAAGTTGACAAATTTACTGTTACATGAAATTTTGGTGCATTCCACTCTGTTCACCTGGGTGATATCACCTTAGAAAATAGAAAATACCAAATCCAAACCATTCTAAATCTTAAACATTGCTATTGTACGATACAATGGGGCCTGCATTTAACCACCAGCTCTCAGGACCAAATCAGCGACACTGATAGATGGAACCTTTCAATTGTTTTCAATGCATGCAGGCAGATGTAAATTGCAGTGTTCATGAGAATTATTATGTAAGGTGGTGTGGAGATTGACATTTAAATAATAACACGATCTCAAGCAGGTGGAACCAGCCAAACATCTTCTTTATTGAAATTTAAATGTTTAAATTCTTAATTGTAAATAGTCTCATCAAGAATTCTAGGTATGTATAACTATCAGAGAGGATCTAAGAAAAACCAAAACAGATACAGTGCTTATATCTCTATGCACATGGTCTATGGTAAATTGATTGATAGCAATTTCAATAACCTAGGAAAACAATAGTTTACTGACACCATTTCATTGCCGCATCTCAAAGCACTAGGTGTGACCTAGTGCTTTGAGATACGGCAATCCTGAGTTAATTTTGCAAAGCATCCCCACTCTGGAAAAATCCTTTGTAGCTATGACTGTCCAGTATATGTATTTAGACTTATAGTGTCAAGACAATTTACTATTATAAACAATTTTAAGCACATACAGATAGCAGCATTGCTCAACTAAACTTGGCAATGACATTATTTTCTATACTGGTTAATTTCTTCACAAACCTGTTGGCCATAATGTTTTCAATGACATTGTAGTGTTATTATGCTTATGAGCGTTCAATATTGGTCATTATCACAGTGGAATGGATTTTTTGAACTACATTTTTCAAGGTTACTTTTTTCAATGAAAGGTTACATATATTTGTGAGAAATTAAGTGTACACTCAGTACCTACCTACAAGTACATTTTGTTACAGTTCTCAGCAAACAACTTGGACTAGTCCTTAGGTCAGTGACAATGTTTAGGTCTCTGTATCGTGGGGTAGAGTACGAGCGAGGCAGGGATTTAGCTGAGACACAATCCATAAATGTTGTTAATAAGAAGTGTATGCTCGGTAATTTCTCTACTATGTTGGTTTTGGTTTAAGAAGATTTCTGAGTACTATACTAAGTACTCAGAATGGCCTTGTTTTATTTTTGGCCTGGACGGGGTACATCTACCAAAAAATGCCTAAGGATATGGTTAATATTGTGTATTAATAAAACCTGCATCAGTTGCTTACTTCTACAAAAATATTGAGCCCAATGGTTTCAAATCTCTATGATTTAAACTATGCACACCGCATACATAACAATTTACACAACAAATATTTTGATTCGATATTAATTTTGTATCCTGCGATAAGTTAAGTTTTTTTTTTTAATTTGGTTGATATATTAAATATTAATAATCCTTAAAGTATTTATAGTATCATGTACACTGTCCTGGCCAGAGTTCGATACATTTCTGAAACAACTCTTTTTTATATTTAATTTGACTATAATTTAATACTATTGATGCCCCCCCCCCCCCCCCTCTTAAAAAGATGAATTGGATACATATTGTAGGTAATTGAATTTTGTGATAGTAATTAAGTAAGTAGTTACTGTTCAATAGAGAAATGCATTTTTTTTGAGGTAGGACATTCTCTAACGCTCCCCTGGCTAGCTACTACCCTCAAGCTGAAAAATTTGTTGGCAAGAATCTGATGGTATGTTCCAGCAGTCTTCTTAGCGATCCATGTACTCCAGACTAGGCATACTTTATCTAAGGCTACAGTGACACAAATTTTCATAGTTGTGAGAGCTGGTCCACTAGCTGTCTCGGTTAAAAAAAGAAAAATACTATAATACTTTATTTGTAATGCACAATTTCTTGAAAAATATTTGTTACTTAGAGATACCCATCGCTAATTAGTAATCAATTCTCTTACAGGAAATAAATTTAAGAACTCAAAACATTAAACACTTAAACAAGTAATGATCATAGTTTTACACATAGCAGGCAATCCTTGCATTCACATTATGATTCTTTGAACTAGACTGAAACATGTCATAACATGTGTTTTTATATTATGTGTGGGAGTAACGAGCAAGTTTTTTCATTTTAAAGTTGGTTAATATGCTGTGGCTCTATGCACAAGTTCAATTGTAGAAACATAGCTTGCCTAATATTTAGAAACAAAGATAACAACAGCCTTATCATTTCCTATTCTAGTTATTTGTAGGTATATAGTTTTATCTTTACATAGCTTATCAGGCTAACAATCATACATTTTTGACTGGAATGCAATAAATGTGGGAGAATTGAATAAATAAATAATAATAGCTGATGTTTTTTATACAGTTTAAATTGTAACTGCTCTGTCTTACTAAAATTACTACCAAGGCTGGATCATAAGTGTTCAGTACATAAGCAAGTACTAAGACAGAGAGGTACCTGATGATAAGTTTGACACAAATAATGGAAATGAACCAGTTTTAGGGAAAGCACAAACCTGTTATGTACACTTTCACTTTTTGTACTACAATATTACTTTCTTTTTAATGACAAGGATAATTTAGGTCCAAGGAGAAGGGACAATACTAAAAATATTATTGATACAACACTAAAACTAGCAAATAAGCAGTTAAAAGATAATAACTTTTAACTGTGTAAAATTGTGTTAGCCGCAGAGTATAAAATAGAAGCAGGCAGCAGTTTAGGTAGAATGTTTGATTAGCTCACCTGAGAAGTATAACAAGCATCACAAAAAACGCAACGAGTGCACCTATCATGATAAAAATGTTGGGCAAATCCGCCAATGTAATTCCGCTTGACCCCATGATCACTGCACTAATTTACTACCTAACACAACAGTAATATAGAACATTCGAAGCTGCTGGAAGGAATAGGGGTACGCATGAGTTCGGACGCTGTATTCCAGAAAATATCGCACTGTTTCTCTGCCTGACACGGCCTTGTTATGCTTCAATTCGCGAACAAGAGTTCCACAGTTACACTTCACATGAGCTCACAAGGATCGCAGCTGCGCGTGTTGCACAATATTTTTTTTGCAATAATACTAAAATATTGGCAATGCGGGCGCGCCGAACGACCTACACGTTATCATTTTGTAGGTTCAAAACAAAAACATTTATTTACAATATCATTGATCGTCGAGCTGTTGAAATACGTGCTCACGTACGCGAGTATTTGACATTAGTGAATGACAGGCACCGAGACAATCCATTGACATTGAGTGACGTTGACACTTGAATCAGCTGTTTTAGTTTTTTGGCATATTTGACCAACATAGAGTACAGTAAACAGAGTCATTCCAAGCGTGTCGGCAAAAGGGATAGTAGATTTAATATTGACTAATACATAAGTTATGGGAGATATTTTTCTTCGCTTTTACTGTTACAGCCACTAAAACCATACCACACGGTTCTCTACAAAAAGTTTCGTCAGAACTTTTCACTTTTTGTCACAAATATTTTACAGATAGGGATTTTAAATCAAATACATGAGTTTACCTCAAAGTTTGTTTGGCACATCATGTGATAAACAATGTAAAAAACCGGGCATACACTACGAAAACTACGAAAAAAAAACAGTTGCTCATTCTCTTTCATGGAAATTGTATATCTTTTTCCTTGTGCTGTGTGACTGAAAAGGCATGTACCCGTCGTCTATATCGTTATCTGTCTACGATGACCAAAGATATAACTTTTTTTAATATGGTATCATAAGGTTTGAATATTTGCCAGCGTTAAGTTTATTATTTTATCCATATGTAATTAATAATCATAAGTGACAAAATAACCAAGCATTTCACTTCGAATAGTCATGTTCACCACTTAACAAGGGTATGTGGTGTGATTAATCACATTACATACTCTTTTTAAGCGGTAGAGACTACTATTAGGTATGGATATTTCCCGCGAACACGAAAACCATGTTATTGCATTTATCATTTGCCCACTGGTACACTCATCGTTATACAAAAATGCTTAAAAGAAACATCCGAAAAAACACAAAATAAAATGCAAATATTTTTAGTGATCGCTAGAATAGTTGAATCTGGTTCGTCTTTGTGCGCATTATTTAAATCTGTTATACCTACCAAATATTATGAGCACAGATACGGAGGATTCGTAAGATAATAGGTTTATGCACCCAAAAAAGCTCATTTTATAGTAGGGTGGATTTTACAAGAAAAAGGTGAGGAGTGAAAAGCAAAATAATTAACTCAGTGAAAGAAACTCATGCATTTCAAATTGTCTTTCTAGAGTTTATTGGTTTAATTTGCACGTATTTCTAACGCATAATGATATTCACTTTCTCTGTCTACGTTCTAACAGGATAATATAAGTCAATCACTTTCACCATAAAAGAGAGGGTGTATGTAGCTAATTATATGGGTATAAGATCGATTTGGAATAGAAAGACTTTATCAGCATGCATGAAAACTCACGTATTGTTATAGTCGCGTAGCTTTCTTTAAATTTACCAAGGTATTCTTATGGTGTAGTTACAATATTTTCAAGCAAGATTTACCCGTGACCCAATTTGACCCGTTATGCAATGTTCCTACATTCTGCTTTTCTGGAATATCGACCAAGGTCCCGGTAGATTTCTACACGATGCTAATAGCTACAAACCTTACGTAAGTATGAAATTAAGGAAATCTAAAAAATAACAGGTAATTGAAATTTATATTTTATGTACTAGAAACTAAGGGGACTCGACCCACACGCCACAACCACGAAAGCGACCACTTGAAGCATGAAGCGGCTACAAACAAAGAAGCTGAAATGCTCGACAGATACTTGTGGTCTATCCTATGTGGCCAGTCGACTCTTGCTTGCAGTTGGTACTTTTTTAACCTTTATTAGAATCAGTACTACGAAGAACAAGCTTAGATTTGGGCTGCAACTGTTAAAAAAACGACGTGTGAGACAAAAATCGCCATCGTTATTGGATACATTTAATTTTAGGAAATGTAAACAAATAGAACGAGCATTTTGATAATCTTTTTAGATCATCCAAACCAGTTTTTTAAACATTTTCGTCTTAGTGCTAGGTATGTAAAAACATTTTGGTAACTACTGGCGTTTATTTAATTAAAGCGAGCTGCGACGTTTGTAGTGAATGGCGACCACCGGCTACAACCGCGTGAGGCGACGTCGCGCCGGTGTTCGCCGCTTGCTACAATCTACCTACGCTACCTTTAGCTCTTGGCCTAGACTCGGCCCTACCACCGCGGTTGTCATGTACACAGGCCAACAGAAACTGTAAACAAACCACCGATCGATATTGGCCTCACTGACTGCTAAAAGCTTTGCAGCTTTCGGAAGAACAACATCTCCGCTGTGAATTTTCATCGACGGCCATTTTGTCTGTTTTCGCGCGCTTTTCTCGTTTGACATTAATTTTTGGCGGGAATGCTCGCGAAATACGTTCGGAAACGCGAATGAAGAACTCTTTGCGTGCGTGGGACGGTTCGTGCATCACACTGTTGAACAACGTGGCGTCCTGTATGGAGAAATGGTTCGGTGATAAACGGTTGTGGTTATTCGGCAACAACCTGCCGCTGCTACCGAGAAGGTACTAGTCATTTGGAATGTCCGAGAATCTTCTAGATCTTAATTCAGCACTGTTTCTTTTACTTAATAGAGGAAAGACAGGTAGAAAAAGGCGGCAAGTACCTACCTATTGCAAATTTGTGGTTGGTGGTTGTCGCTCATGTTAGGTACATGAGCGACCAAAGTGTATGTAATCGTATCTGTTATGCCGTATGTTATAATTTCGTCAGTATATCAGTATGTTTTTTCTAATAAGCTATTGTATATCCAGCTTACCGGGAAATATAGGTATACCTATGCAGAACCTTTGCTTGCCTTGTTCTTAAATGTCAAGGTAAGTAGAGACGGTGATTAGGGCAGCCAGCAATTTTTGTACAACATAGAACTTGGCATAGTTGTTTCTAAACAAAGCATAGTATATTTATTAAGAGATATAAGATACAATATAATTATATTGAGTCAAAAAAGAATACGTAGGAACTAAAGATACGTAGCAATTCCATTCAATTTATTTATTGTCAGCTTGGGTACGTAAATTACATTTGCGAAGGTCAAAAAAATATTTACATGTTTCAAATAGTGTAGGTAATCAGAATTTTCTTTTTATTATTGAAGGGCATATATAAATTAATTCACTTTATAAATGTTTTAGGCAGGTATGCAAATTTTATCTTTAGTAGACAAGCAGAAACGGAAGATGGATTAAAAGAAAATATTGTCTTATTGCTAAAGTAGCTAGCTGCTTTATCGTTTAAAGCGATCTTTCCAATGACTGTTCCAAGGCTACCTAAAGTCTAGTATGTAGGTATACCTTTTTTGCCAGATTATACACTGAAGAGTTTCTGTGTATGTAATAATGTCTGTTTTTTTATCTGCCATGAGTGACGTTTGCCTAGCTAATAAATTATGCTAGAATAAATACACATTACCTACTTTAAATATCATAGATCGATTTGGCTTTGTATACAATACATATTCATATTATCAACCATTGAAATTATGCTTAAAAGTTGATGTATAACAAACACTTATGTTTAAGTATGATAAGATTTACTTGCATAGCTGTTATGCTGTGCCTTCCTATATTAGTTGACATTGTGTAAAATGAAGGGGAAAATTATTAAGTCCATCATTGCTCCAGATGTTATTCCTGCAAGGTAATTATGTTCTTCCTGCCAGATAATTTACACACGAAGAATTTGCTTGCTGCATTCTGCTTACATTGAAAAAATAGTCATATACCTAAGGCATTGACCATGATACGAGGAACTAGTCAAGTCAGGTCGGCAACCAGACTCCGGAATAGTAATAGTGAATTCAAAACTTGTAACAGAACTATCTTACCTTATTCTCCCAGCATATATCATCTTGCCATCTTATTTTTGCATATCGTACATCTGATGCCGCTTTCATAAGCAGTTGTAACTGCACTTCTTCTGTGGTTTTAATTAACTACTTACTGTCTTGTTAATAAACGCGTCTTAACTTTTAACATCTTTTGTCTTGTTTTGACGCGTGACTTTCTCCATCGGATAAAACAAGAGAAAAGACGTTTAAAGTTAAAACGCGTTCATTGATAAGACCGCTAAGCTGACTACTGGTTTTCTTGCTATTTTTTGGAAGATACTTTTAACGGCATTTGACAAGGTTCTTCGTTCTTTTTCTTGCTATCAAAATTAGAAGAAGTAAGCCGAAATCACAAACTCTCCATTGGAAGAAGAACGCAGTTGTTAAGTAAACACTTAACTAACTTGGGTATATCCTAAACTATGTAACATCTATTAATCTATATAACAAAACAGTTTCGTCAAGGAAGTCCTTTAGGTTCATTACATACTATTCCTCAAGTGTAGATGAAATAACGCTCAACGATGATCGCCATATCTGAATTGATGACATTCTTTTAAGAAAAGAGGACGTTCTACGTTTTTTACCCGAATGCAAAAGAAGGAGGGTTATGTTTTTCGAGTGTATGTATATTTCGGTGGCACGCCCTATAGCCTAAACCAAACCTAAACGGCTTGTCGTATTTTTATGTGAGTGGTGTAAATAGATTCGTCTCAGTCGTGAGAGTGACACTCGAAAAATATAACTCTCCTTCTTTCGCAGTCATGTTAAAACAGCCTGCACTACCTGGCTGAGACTGAAGGCGGTTGTTTGTTGTAGATCCCGCGCGAGCAGCCGCGCTATGGAGCGGTATGAGAAGCTGGCCAAGCTCGGTGAGGGCTCATACGGCCTGGTGTACAAGTGCCGCAACAGAGACACCGGCGAGATTGTCGCCGTCAAGAAATTCGTCGAGAATGAGGACGACCCACTCATTAGGAAAATTGCGCTCAGAGAGATACGAATGCTAAAGGTAGGTACCTATTTAACAGGCTTGCGTTTGATAGCAACTCGCGACGATAGAAAGCGACGACGCGACCAAAGATACATACCTATGTCCAATTGTTCGCTATTGGGCAGATTATAACTAGGAACTTGATAAAATATTGTTATATTTTGAATCAGTAAGCGTCACATAAACAAATAAGCATCAAAGAAACAAGTGACCATCAAATAAAACAAAACAGAATCGCTGAAACAATATAAAACTGCCACGCAACCTGAAAACACTTACACACTTACAAAAACACAGCTTATGGCTATTGGGTGGGAAATAAAGAACCCTTTAGCGAGTTCCATAACCTGGCAGTTCGCACAGTAAAAGTACAAGTATAATTCTAAGGCACAGTCTCCTAAATGTACCTATAAAAATATTATAGATAGGCTTTTCGAAGATGTTCAAAGCTTATATCTGATTCTGGTGACATTCACGCACGACACGTATCTTCGTTTTCGGTAGTCGTGTAAAGAATGATATTGTAATAATTTGAGTTGCGATCCGGAGTTCGAGAAAACCTACGTACAACGAGCTTATAAGCGTAAACTGCCAGAAGATGATAAACTTATACACACAGAGTTGATGGAAATGCGGAAGCAAATGACTGAAATGATGAATATGATGAAATTACTTAGTACGAGTCAAACCGAATTTACGCAAAAAATTGCTAGTGATATGTTAACTATCAAAAAACAATTATCAGATGTGAAGTCTATTACTGATAGTATCGTAACCGAGCAAATTACATTTAAAAATGATTTGCTAGCTTTACAACAAAATAATAGTTCAACAGAAAGAAAGGTGCAAAATTTGTGTAATATCGTCGATCAACTACACTCTCAGAACAGTATCTCACACGAGTCGACTAGCTGCATACAGGAAAATATTATAGCGGAAGTCGGTGAACGTGAGGCCAGGAGCCGAAATATTATTATTAGTGGTATCGCTGAGCCAGTTTCTTGTAACAAAGACGAGAGAATTGAATTAGTCAATGCTGAAGTAATTCGTATCATAAAAACTATTGATAATAGCTGCCCTGTACCGCAGTATATAATGCGCCTGGGTAAGTACAATGCCCAAAAAACCCGTCCAGTTAAGGTCTGCTTTAAATCGCAAGATACAGCAAAAAACATTCTACGACAGAAAAATAACGCCGCTTTTGGTAATATAAAGATATTCTCGGATCAAACACCTCAGCAGCAGCGATACTTAAAAGATCTTAAATTTCAACTTGAGCGTCGAACTCAGAACGGAGAAAGTAACCTAACAATCAAGTACGTGAAAGGATCACCGAAGATTATTGACCTACAATCAAAAAACGCCATGCAATAGATTGTCCAAGTAATAACGAAAAAAGAGATACTTTGAGATCAAGTTCTGACGTAATATACCAAGCAGTCAACAGTTTCGATGAAATCCATGTTAATAAAAAGTCGTTGAAATTTCTTTACGTCAACATACGCAGTGTCGTGAAAAAGGGTAAATTTGATGACTTACTATGCATAATGAAAGCGTTTCAGACAGATATACATGTGGTAGTTTTAACAGAAACATGGATAAAATCTGATGAAGAAGCAAAGCGATTTCATATGCCTGGATTTACCCATTATTATAACTTTAGACAAAAATCTAAAGGAGGTGGTGTATCGATATTTGTGAGTAATAGTATCAAACATAGTCAAATTGAAACAACCTACCAAAATTTTAACCACTATCTTTGGGTTCATATTGATAATTATGCTTTAGATATTGGTGCAGTATATAGACAATCAAATAACACGAAACTCGAAGATTTTTTAGAAACTTACTCGGAACAACTTTATCGGCGAAAACGTGCACTAGTATTTGGGGACTTGAATTTTGATTTACTTAAAACTGACACAGCGATTCAGAAATACATAGAACTTCTTCAAGAAAATGGTTATAGAATTTTAAATAAGATAGAAGGGACATATTGCACTCGGAAAACTCCAGCAACATGCACCATTATTGACCATGTATGTACTAACCTTACCAAAAATAAATTTCATTTTGCTACGATAGATGTACCACTGTCAGATCATCATTTAATTTACTTTGAAGTTAAAAGACACGCACCCGAACCATTACAGAAGATTAAATATGAGGCAGTAGATTATGAAAAACTTTGCAAAACGGTTGCTGAGAGAAAACCAAATGAAGATTATATTTACGCATCTCTAGAAGCTAATCTATTGTCGTGTATTGGGCAAGCCAAAATTACAAAAATTAAGATACAAAATCCGCCGAAACAAAACTGGATAAATAAAACTATACTAACTGAAATAAGGAATAGAAATATATTATGGAACCAATACAAGAAAAACACAAGAGATAAAACATTAGAAGAAAAATTTAAACTAGAAAGAAATAAAGTTTCTAAGCTCATCCAAAATACGAAAAGCAAATACTACATGAAAATGTTTAACGACTGTAAGAAACAACCATCAAAGATGTGGAAAGTAATAAATAGTCTCTCACGAAACAAAATATCAGAAATAACTATTCCAAAAAAATACAAACTCAACTTGGCACTATTACGGACGAAAGAGAAATATGTGAATGTTTTAATGATTTCTTTGTAAATGTTGGCTCAGTACTAGCGGGTCAGATAGTTAAATCTCAATGTATAACAAACTCAAACATTGAAACTGTTCTAACAAATGGGTCTTCTGTTTTGGATCATCTGAAATTTGCAACTAGCGATGAAGTTCTCGGAATCATTGATAACCTCAAGTCAAATACTGGATCGGGACTAGATGGAATAAACACAAAATCTATTAAGTGTATAAAACATCTGATTGTTGATGAGCTTACAAACTGTATCAATAAATGTTTATCGTTAGGTATATTTCCTGATAGTTTAAAAATAGCTAAGGTTACAGCAGTCTATAAATCTGGGCCAAAGTCAGAACCAGGAAACTATCGACCTATCTCAGTTCTATGTGTACTATCCAAAATTTTTGAAAAGGTTTTATATAATCGGCTAGAGGCATATCTTTCGTCACTTAATTTTCTGTATGAGAAACAATACGGGTTTAGACCAAAATCTAACACGCTGTCAGCCACGATTGATCTTGTAACGAAAATTAAACTTGGCATTGATAAAAAGCAAATAGCTTTAGGCATATTTATTGACCTCAAAAAAGCATTTGACACGGTTAGTCATGAATTGTTATTAGAAAAATTAACTGAAATTGGTATAACCGGAGTAGCTCACAAAATCTTTAGATCTTATCTCTGTAACCGAGCTCAAGTAGTTAAGATAGGTAGAACTCAGAGTGATCCTAAAACAATATCTTATGGAGTACCCCAAGGGTCAGTTTTAGGACCTTTATTGTTTTTGCTATATATCAATAGTGTCCATCGCCTAGCATTAAATGGAGATCTTACTCTGTACGCTGATGACACATGTTTGTTCTATTTTGGCAAATCAATTAATAACATTGTATTTGAATCTCAGTCTGACCTATATTTATTGAATGACTGGTTTCAATCTAATCTCCTCACTATAAACACTTCAAAAACTAACATTATATTTGCTGCTAAGAACAAACCAATTGGTGATTATCCCCCCCTACAGATAAATCAACAGATCATTAATAGAGTAGACCAAGATAAGTACTTAGGCCTAGTATTAGATAGCAAACTGACTTGGGTTCCTCATATATATAAAACTAAAACTAAGATTGCATCAGTCACTGGAGCTTTAAAAGGTAGTGTTCGTTGTTTCCCTCGTCACATAAGATACACGATCTACAATTCGATGGTTAAACCACATATTGACTATTTAATAGAAATCTGGGGAAGTGCTGCCAAGACAAATATCAAAATATTGCAAACTGCTCAAAATAAGCTATTAAAAGTCCTATTTAATTACGATTATCTTTCTCCTACAGACACACTTTATAAGGAACTAAAACTCATGAATGTCAGTCAATTGTATATTTACAATACTTGTGTACTTATAAGAAAAATACTACATAAAAATTTACATACAAATACTGCTTTCAGCAAAGCTAAAAAAACGCATAAAATGATACTTAGACGGGTGAATGACATTCATCTATTATTTCCACGGACCAGATATGCTCTTAAAAGCATTATGTTCGAAGGGGCTCAGTTATATAATCACTTACCACGAGATGTAAAAGAAACAAAATCAATGCCCACTTTCAAAAAACTACTTAAATATCATATTATTAAAAAAACAATAAAGCTATTATAATACCTATACCAATACTAAACTATTCGCACATTTGATTAATATAGTTCGCAACATGTCTACATCTAAAGTTTCCAAATAAATCTTTTTACAACCTTAAAAAACACGAATATCACTTAGTACGCCCAGCCACATCCAGTTGCGTAAACTCTTAGTGATGTTAGACGCGCGCTCGACTAGTGCAAGTAGGCATGCAGCTCGGTGCAGGTCGGCGCGGGCGCTCGGCGCTCGGCGCTCGCTCGGTGACCACTTGTTTGGTTTGATAATTTTTATTGACAAAACTTACTTACCCGCTAGTATTGTATATATATCTCTAATTAATTTGGAACTGGATCTTACGCTATCAACCTGTGTCTTTGTTTATAAATTTACTAAAGTACGATTATATAGATTTAATATAGAAGTTAAAACTGTTCTCATGTAAGTGATTTTATGTAATCTTATGAGAAATAAATATTCTTAAACCTTATAATTATAGCTTTATACAAACAAATTATAAGTAGAAACCTCTATGATTCAGTAGGTATACATTACGATAATGCTACTTGCCAATTAACAAAGTAATTGTGTTGTACCTACCTATGTATTCGATCGTAAAGAGATGGTTCAAAAATGCATGGAGATCCGACCAGGACAGTGTATCCATTGACTAATTTCAAAATGACGTAACTTATGGCAGTGTACAAAAATTAATTTGAAATCAAAATATTTCCACGTTTTACGCAAAAAAGAGATTTGTGCGTTTTTGTCGGGCAATTTTAACATTTGTGACGTGAAGTACAATTTATAGACTAATGTGACTATTGCAGTCAACCTAAGATACAATAATCTTTCAGGAATGCCCTAATTCCACTAAAATTCACATGATTTAAATATTATTGTACACAATGAAGTAGGCAGTGGATGTAAGTTTCATGAATACACATATTAACTTCATCTTTAGAGTGTTTTTTGATAGACGTTCACATTCCTGGCCGAAAATGAAACAAGTCCTTTAAATGATTAATGTTTGTTTGTCTTTTCAAGAAGGAGGTACCCAAAGTACCTACTTTGTAACCACAGCACGTGTCAAAAGTCAACAAGCTCAGCTCGTTTACAATTCTAACACAAAAATATTTTTACGTGACACATTGGAAAACCCCTTCATTTAAATTCATACCTAAACAAAGACACGGTACTTGGCGTGTTTGAAAAAATACAGTTGTTTTGATAAGTCAAATTATCTGCTTCTCGTTTAAACTGTACGTTAGGAACTTTCTCAATTATTTTTGTAATAATATCTCAGTTAGGTCTTTGCATGTCGGGCATGCCCTACTGAGTTATTAGTAGGTATGCGTTCCCTTACTAATTATTTTTGAATTATACAAAATCGTGTCTGAAATTGTACTTGAGGTAGATACCTAACATCTCACATTATGGTCTTCTTCCTTTTCTAATATATGCGTGCTATTGGCCTGTCCAATTCTCTTCCATTATCCATAGTCGTGCTCGAAAGAGTAAAAAACATTACCTTTCAAGTCGAGTTCAGTAATTGAAATTTATGCTTTATTTAGTGAATTTTCGATAAATATATCTAATTACATATATTTATCGTAAATTGAATAAACAAAAGTAACTGTCACCAGCGGCGTTGTCCGCGGCCTAAAATAAATAAGTTTCAATCTCTTAACTCCTCTTAAACCCCCTTAGGGGATTAAATTAATTTCCGGAAAGATGTTTCTTAATACACTCTATAATAAATACACCCTCCCAGATTCTCGTTAATTCTTAGTTTGATATCAGGCAGTCAGTCATGACTTACTTTTTTATGTATGAATAACCTTCATATTATTACTTGTAATTCTGTCGTTTTTGCACTACCATTTAAATCTAATTTTGATGTTCGACACCTGCAAACGTTGTCAGGAAGAGATGGCGTTTAGGTATAAGATATTTGTGTATTTAATTTACAAGTGTATTTTTTTAGAGTGGTTTTTGAAAGAGTGTTTTAACTGAAGTTATTCCAAGTACCTATGCCTATCTAATATCGTTGCATGGAGATATAAATTTTGTAAATCTGTAGAATGGAGTTACCTGATAAGTTAGCCACAGACAAGCCAAGTACGTAACGGTGCTCCGGCTGCTTTCCTTGAAAGCCAGTGTATTATAGACTAGGCATGCTTCATCTGGGGCTACGAAGTCGCTACGACTTCTAAAAAATTAGTTAGCTGTATACCTATTAGATGTAAAGTCGAAAACATTGGTAATTAAATAAGTCAGTAGGTACTTCCCTTTGAACAATGGTCTGATAAATGCAGGCAGCAGGCATGTCTAATAGTATCCTTTCATATCGATTACCTAATGTCCGTTGATGGTGTAATGTATTGCATACCTACCCTTTAGTTTGCGGTACTTAATTTATCTAAAAGTACCCACATTATATTGCCCAGTAATAAATCATTCTGCGGTAGTCTGTCTTTTATTCAACATCTCATTTGGCGCAGTCGTATTTTATTTCGAATTTACGCAAATCAGGAATTGTTATCATGCCTATAGGCAAAATTGAAGTCTTTGAGATAGGTACCCATAATTGGGATGCTTATTGTAGACGCATAAAACAGTTTATAGCGTTAAATAACATCTCAAAAGAGTTGCACGTGGCCACATTAGTTACACATGTCGGAATTACGTGCTACGAGTTAATGTGTGATCTGTGTGCACCTGATTTACCGGAATCGAAAACGTTCGACCAACTGGAATCCATCATGAAGGAGCATCTTGAGCCACAAAGGTCAGAAATCGCAGAACGACACGTTTTTCGGCAAAGAAAGCAAGCGGCGGGCGAGACCGTGAGCGAATACCTACAGAGTTTAAAACATCTGGCGAAAACCTGTAACTTCGGGGCTACGTTAGAGGTCAACCTGAGGGATCAGTTCGTATCGGGACTCCACCACGAGGATATGAGATCCAGGCTGTTTGCCGAACGCGAGCTGGATTATAAACGAGCTGTCGAGCTCGCGCTGGCGTTGGAGGCGGCTGACAGGCATGCGGCCACGGCAGCGGCGAGCGGCAGCGCGGGCGCCGGAGGTGGCGCGCCCGCCGCGGAGGGCCTGCATCGCGTGGGCACAGCGGCGGCGCGCGGGCCGCGCCGCGCCCGGCAAGTGGCGGTGCAGGAAGCGGCGGCGGGCCAGCGCAGGCCTTGCGCGCGTTGCGGCCGCGATGGCCATTCGGGGGCAAAGTGCAGGTTTAAGTTCTACAATTGTGATTCGTGTGGTGAAAAAGGTCATTTGAAAATTATGTGTAGTAAGTACCAGGGCGGTTGTGGAACGGACTCTGCGCGGACGACTAAAGGTCAGTTCTTTTTGGTTGATTCTGATTCGGACGATAACATGAACTTTTACAATTTATCTTGCGGTGGTGAAGATGATCCGTATTATATCAATTTGTCGGTCGAGAAACATTCATTGCGATTTGAAGTAGACACTGGTTGCAAGTTTTCTGCAATTTCGAAAGCGTGTTATGATAAGCTATTTTCTCACTTACCCTTACATAAAAAGGCATTGACCTTGAAATCTTATACCGGTGAGGTTATCAAGCCGATTGGTTTTATTGAGGTAGAAGTTGCGTACGCTTCACTTTCAAAAAAATTGCAGCTATTTGTTATTGAAAACGGCGGCCCTCCATTAATGGGCCGTATGTGGATTAGAATGTTAGGCGTAAATGTGAACAATTGTTATAGTTTGACGGATATTTGTGAAGAATCTGTAGAAAGTTTGCGTAAAGAATTCCCGAAAGTATTCGCTGATGGGCTTGGGACGTGTTCAGTGCGCATGCAGCTTCATTTGTCGGATGATACGCCGGTTTTTGTGAAAGCGCGCCCTTTGCCGCTCGCAATGCGTGCGCCGGTCGAGTCCGAGTTAGAGCGGCTACAGCGTGAAGGTGTTGTTTACAAAGTAGATCGCTCAGATTATGGCACGCCTATAGTAGTCGTCGTCAAGAAAAACGGCGATATCCGCATATGCGGGGATTATAAAATAACAATAAACCCGAAATTAAAGGATTATCATTATCCTCTCCCGCGTATAGAAGAGATATTTGCCACGCTCGCCGGGGGAGTTTTATTCTCAAAATTAGATTTGTCTCACGCTTATCTCAATAAATACTTTTGACAAATGAGTCACAACCGATGACTGCGATCACCACTCATGTTGGAACTTTTGTTTACAAACGCGTGCCGTTCGGTATAAAATGTATTCCAGAAAATTTTCAAAAAATTATAGAAGAAATATTGAGTGGCTTGCCGTCCACGGTTGTTTTTCAAGACGACATTTGTTGTGCCGGCAAAGATAAGGCCGATAACCTCGAAAATTTGCGAGCCGTTTTAAGCCGTTTGAGAGATGCCGGTCTAAGGGTCAATTTGTCTAAGTGCGAGTTTTTTAAGCACAGCGTCACCTACCTAGGATATCGCATAGATAAGAACGGATTGCACGCAGATGATAAGAAAATTGAGGCCATAGTAGCGGCGCCGGCGCCGAAGGACATCACTCAACTGAGAAGCTTTTTGGGGCTCGTAAATTTTTACGCTAAGTTCTGTGCTAACATAAGCGATATACTGAAACCTTTGTATGAGTTGCTAAAAAAGAACGTTAAGTGGTATTGGACCGAACAATGTGAGTTAGCGTTTAATAAAATTAAAAATGTACTAAGCGGCGGGCCGGTGTTGGCGCACTATGAGCCTAATCTCCCGTTGATCCTGTCCGTGGACAGCTCCGCGTACGGGCTGGGCGCGGTGCTCTGGCACCGATATCCGGACGGTTCGGAGCGCCCGGTCAGCTGTGCGTCGCGCACGCTCAACTCGCATGAGCTCAATTACTCGCAATTAGATAAGGAGGCTCTCGCAATAGTGTTCGGAGTCATCAAACATCACCAATATCTATTCGGTAGACATTTCTTACTTCGCAGCGATCATCGCGCGCTAAGCTACATACTAGGTAAAAACAAAGGCATTCCGCAAACAGCCGCGAGTCGATTACAGAGATATGCGGTTCGTCTAGCCGCATACGATTTTGACATCGAGTTTATTCCGTCGTCTAGGAATGTATTCGCGGACGCATTATCGCGATTACCGTTAGAACAGAAAGTTACTAAAGAACACGATAGCGAGACGCTAGAAGGAAGTTATTTAAACTTCATAGAAGATAACATGCCAGTGACTTTTAATGAAGTCAGAGCCGAGACTCTTAAAGATTCACAACTCAATAAGATAGTCGGTTACATTAAATTCGGGTGGCCGGAACGTTCACAGGACGAGAGGGACCGAGCTTTCTTCCCAAAAAAGGATAATATGTTTTTAGAGCACGGTTGTCTCGTTTGGGGCTATCGCGTGGTCATACCTACCGGTCTCAGGGCGACTGTATTGAGAGAATTGCACAGCGGTCACTTAGGGGTTGTTAAAATGAAACAGGTCGCTAGAAATTATTTATGGTGGGAAGGTTTAGACGCGGACATAGAGAAACTATGTCGCGAGTGTGGCGCGTGCTCGTCACAGCGCGACCAGCCGCCGCCCGCGCCGCTTCACTCTTGGCCGTGGCCCGCGGAGCCGTGGACTCGACTCAATGTCGACTTCCTGGGTCCATATAAGAATAAATATTATTTAGTAATTTTAGATGCTCACACAAAGTGGTTAGAAGTAGAACGCGTCCCGACTACGTCGGCGACTGCCGTGATTGCCGTGTTTAGGAAAATATTTTCCCGATTTGGATTGCCTAAATGTGTGGTGAGCGACAACGGACCACCGTATTCTTCACAGCAATATTTGACATACCTCGAAAAGAATGGAATCAAACGCATTCTGATAGCACCTTATCATCCGTCGAGTAACGGCGCCGCCGAGAATGCGGTTCGTTCGGTTAAACAGGTACTTAAAAAAGCGACGTCAGAAAACGAAGATTACGACACTGCCCTGTGTAAATTTCTTTTCACGTATAGAAATACGGAACATTGCACGACGCAGAAGGAGCCAGCCGTGGCGTTATTGGGCCGTCGGTTGCGAGGCAGACTCGACCTGCTGCGACCCAACACCGGCGACCTGGTGCGGGACAAGCAGCGCGCGCAGGAGGAGCGCCACGGCGGAGTGCATCGTGACATCGCGCCCGGGGATAATGTGCTCGTACGCAATTATAACGACAAAGATGTTAAGTGGAACGATGGCGTAGTAGTCAATCAGACAGGACCGGTTTCTTTTGTAGTTAAAACTAGTAATGATCGAATTGTTCGTAAACATGTGGATCAATTGCTGCAAAAGCATTCGCGAAAATCGCGTCACTCATTTGCATGTGTGCAAAAATCATTGGCGCAGGCAGGAGGGGAAGAGTTGGAAGAAGCGCGTACCGAAAATGGTCAGTCCACCCCTAAAGTGCAATCTCCAGCCGGGAGCAGTAGTGGAGCGGTGCCAGTAGTGAGTAGTGGCGAGCAGAGTGCCGCGGCGTCACCCGCGCGCGTCTTACCCGCGGCACCGACTGAATCATCATTACCGGTTACTCAGCAAAGGGACATAGCGCGCCAACCCTACCGTATGAACCTAAGACCTCGCCGTATGAGGAATTATTTAAAAATAGATGAGTAATTTTTAAATAAATCATGAAAATAGGTCGTGTTATCAATATTACCTACATATAATTATATACGTCCACTGTATATAAACTAGCTACTATTAGTTCTTATGGTATTAAGTTCAGATTATCTGTAACAATATTTGTTCTCCATTACAAACCAGTTTGTCGTGTGTAAGCTATCTATCTTCACCATAGTTAAGTTTAGAAGGAGGAAAATGTAATGTATTGCATACCTACCCTTTAGTTTGCGGTACTTAATTTATCTAAAAGTACCCACATTATATTGCCCAGTAATAAATCATTCTGCGGTAGTCTGTCTTTTATTCAACATCTCAGATGGCTTTGATAATATCGATTGGATAATGACAAGTCATTTCCAATAATACACCTATATACCTATGTTTGTTTACTCTTACCAAGGACAGATTGGTTTTACTTACAGAAGGATGAACCGTGATGAAATTCATGAATATTAGTAATTAGCTAAACAATGCGGATATCATTTCTTATTTTGTTAACGTACTGTATACTTTAAATTAAATAAGTAAAGTTAAATATACATAGAAAGCTAATAATGAAGATGCTTGTAAGGATAATGGGACACATTATTAGAATGGATTACATTGCCAACGGTCTTCAGTGCTAGTGCTAAGTTTCAAATCAATCTGACTTATTGAAGATAATACATAACAACGTATATATTTATATTTATGTAGATTAATACTTTGTACAGTCATAGACGATGCCATTATTTCTTTCTGATAATATGATGATGTTTTTATTTAATTTATTTTTCATAGATAACAAAGCTTGCGATTGACCACAAAACACAAGATGTAAAGCGGCAACGCGGCCTAGGATCTAACACGCCTGCCTAGAAGAAACCGATGCACTCCGGACTTGTTGAGACCGAGATTATAAATATCGTCAAATAAAAAACTTGGCAGGACTGAAAACCTCTTCCTGTTTGAACTTGGTTAATAAGCCACGTGTTTTTGGATCCTCAGAACCTGAAGCACCCGAACCTGGTGAATCTGATTGAGGTGTTCCGTCGGAAGCGCAAGCTGCACCTGGTGTTCGAGTACTGCGACCACACCGTGCTACACGAGCTTGAGAAATATCCAGCTGTAAGTATTTACATATGCAGCTAGCTTTTGCCCGCGGCTTTGCTCGCGTTATTTTTGTTTTCTCGAACAAGAAAGTAGCCTATGTCACTCTCTATACCTTGAACTGAGTCTGTTTAAAAAATCATGTCGTACAGTCACTCAATTTTATAAACTTTGTGAATACGAGTATATAGCAGCTTGTCGGATCATCGTTCTTGTGTAAAGAACAACCATTACAAAATATTACTACTAACTAGAGAAATAAATCACAATGTTACTAGCTGTACCCGCGACTTCGTTCGCGGTTGGTAACCTTGCATAAATATATCAGTGGGACTCAAAAAATTAGAAAATGTATATCAGTGGTCCTTTTGAAAGTCTTATTATTGTAAAAGGTACAATACGATAGCAGTGTTTTGAACTGTAAATTTGATTGATCAAAGCAATACAGAAGTTTGCACAATTATGTTCACCATGAGCGGTCAATTTTTAAGAACTAAAGATTCTGCATTAGCGTCTATTTCATTTTGCAAATTCTATTTTTATAACCCATAGTTATTTTTTTGCTAATGTATTTATCCCGATTGCCATTCATTCATCCATTTATTTTTTTATTCAAGACAGTTAGGTATTTGACAACCAACTCGCACGATCACAGAAGTCTGCGACACTATGGCCCCTAGATGGAGCATGCCTAGTCTGGAATACGTCCATAGTCTCTCAATGGAGGCCGCCGCAACAAACCGTTAGGTGCTTGGCGACAGATTTTTTTATTTGAGGGTGGTAGCTAGCCAGGCAAGTGTTAAAAGTGTATTGTTTCCTCACGATGTTTTCCTTCAACGGAAGCTGGAGCTTTTCTTGCGTATTACGTAGGATTGAACCTCGTACCAATAATTGTGGACGCTGTGTTCATAAACGTACAGTCATACACATAAAAAACATCTAAATTAAAACACGCGTTACCAAGCTACAGTAAAATACAACTTTCATCCCCTCTCTCACAAGAATCTCCTCTTATTTTCGCGATAACATCATTTCAGGTAGACATTTCTAACAAAAAAGAATCTTCCAAATCTCGTTACCGTGTTATAGATAAATGCGACTTTCATGTGTCCCACAGAAACCCCCAGTAATTGTAGGGATAAAATCATAACAGTTAGACCGTTCCAACAAAAAAAAAATATTAATATCATAGCTCGCGTTACTGAGTTATAATTAAATACGACATTCATCCCCCCCTCCCACGGGAACCCCCATTATTTTTTGTTGTAACATAATTTCAGTTTGACCTTTTCAACAAAAACAGAATCATTCAAAGCAAAGCACGTGTGACCGAGTTATAATTAAATACGATTTTCATACCCCCTCCCGCGGGAGCTCCTTGGGAATTTCGGGATAAATAATTGTTAAGATCCTACCTCATGATATGAACCTTAAGCATACCAAATTTCATCAGAATCTATCCAGCAGTTCCAGAGTTATGGAAAGTCCAGAAACAGACGGACAGAGAGAAAAACCGGCAAAAATGAAAAAAATATAGATTTGGGGTATGTATCGTTAATACGAGTAATTCCCCCCATGAAAGAATTTTATAAAATATATTCAATGTACAGAATTTGACCGGTTACAGTTTTATTATAGGTATAGATGTTACAAGAACTATAAAAGTAATTAAATAAGTTTTTTAAGTTAAATTTTTTATGTAATTAATAATTCAAATGTTACAAAAGTTACCTGTAACGAACGTTATTCAAAGGCCACTAAATATTTTGTATTCTTATTCTTTTTCTCAGTTGAGAACACTGACGAGAATGACAAACAAGCGACAAAATGCTTTACAAAGCTTTAGCTACACTGCACAAAAGAATATAATTTTTATAGAATTTTAAAAAGTTACGTTTGCGATGCTTATCAACTTTATCCTCAGTTTTTAGCCGCGACGTCACAATGAAAAGCTCTACATAAGAATGTTTTTTAATATTTATTTTTCTATATTTTATTTGTCTATTATACATATCTGTCATGCGTCATTACAGCTTGTTATTTTACGTAACTCATAATTTGGTTCCGAGTCGCGTGATCGCCATATAAGTACATCGTCGTGGTCTCATTACAGAAGACCATGAACCCTTGAGAAGGCTATTCGCATTCTTGTTCTGTGCTCAATTTAAAAAATATCCGCAGAATAATAACAGAAATCAATATTAACTACGAGTATTTGCTGTAGTTTTTTAGAAGTGATCTATGTATTTTATTTAGGTAAGTTATATCGATAAGAAGGATGCAACAAGCCAAATGCAATCCTAGTTTCACTAAACTTTTGCCATTATTTTTTCTAGCTTAATTTGATAGCGTTCGTAAAAAAATATAGGTAGGCATGAGTTTTCATATCGATTGGTGGAAAAATTTAATTTTGGTTCATTTGACGTTTTTCTAGGATTTCGCGTAGGTCCCATAAGGTAAAAAATATTGTAAAGGCTCTTACTGAATAGATGTCGGTATATCGTAATGTTTAAACGTTGGCGTTGTTAATATTTTATAACATACTTTCGTTTTGCCACAATCTATCATGGACCACGAGAATGTGTTTACTTTTGGACTATGTCTTGGAAAATTACGTCAAACAACTCAAGCAATACTTACTTATGCTATAATTCCTTCTTAAAATTAGCAGCAAGAAAAGGTCGTTTATGACGTCAACGTACATTTCAACTTGGCTGAAATGAATCAGTAACAAAGAAAGAAAATATTGGACCTTGTCTGCAGCTTGCATACTCGTATTTTCCTTTTGAAAAATAATTATTTTTTGCTGAAGGCAACTTGAATTATGAATGAGCGCAACACACATGTCGCGCTAAAGGGATTTCTTCTTCTATGTATAGAAGAAAAAACAACTTTATTTTCTTGACCATAAAGCTAATTTTTATACAAAATTACTTGCAAATTATTTGGCGGCATCTCGCATGATATAAACTTGCAAATACTGAAATTATAATTTTTGGAAAGAAGAAAAGTCGGAAGCGAGTTCCACAATCTAGTAATTCGCACAATCCTAATTGACTCAAAGCATGGTTCATACCATCTACCTCAGAAATAGGTAATAGCCTCATTTACCATTCTGCCTTATTCAAATAAGAAGCGGCCATGATATAAACTCAACATTAATGTCAAAGAAGGGTGAATAAACTGGTCCGTTCTCATTGTCATTATATTTTGACCTCAATCTTCATTGCTTGGCCATCAATGCGGTGAATTAGGTTATAGTAAGTTAGTGGTAGCCTAGCAGGTAAACCCCTTGCCTCACAAGCGAATGGGCGCTGGTTCAATCCCAAGTTCAGGCGTGTACTTCTGAGTTTATAACAAGTCTAAACGTTAATTGAATAAATTGTGAGGAAACCTGCTCGTCGGAGAAGGTTAATAGCTTTTGAAAATAAGTGAAGTCCTCAGCTCGCAATTTGGCCATCGTGATGGATGAACTTACGAAGACGACAACTTTCGAGAATGTCAACTTTCGTAAACGACTACATTCTAAATCGTCAACTATCTAAATTTATAACCGCTAAAATTGAGATCTCCCTAAAACGAGAACGTGTATTTTTGACCCTTTTCTAAAAGGAATTTTCCCGCTGACTGTACTTTCATTCATTTTTGTCTTTTGTACTACTTAATAAAATATAAAATAAAATATTTACATAATAAATATATATAAAAAAAACGGTTTGTCATCTTGCGGGATTAGACATTTGTCATTTTCGGAATTTGTCATATCAGGAAATTGTCATGTTAGGATTTTTTTTCTTTGGTCGATATCCAAATATTATTTCTTGATACTAACTACAGCCCTCAATTTCCTCTCTTTATGTATGTAATGACCTAATACTTATGTCCTGTATGTGTTTTTACCTACATTGATCAGTGATCAGTCTTATACATGCTGCTAAAATGATCGATTATTATAGGTACAATATGTGCACCAAACTAATGAAAGGACTTGTTTCATTTTCGGCCAGGACGGTGTACGTCTGCTTAATAATGCCTAAAGATGTAATTAACACTGTGTATAAATAAAAAATGCGTCAGTCGCCACCTTCATTGTGTTCAAAAATATCTAAATTCTGTGAATTGTAGTGGAATTATGCTATTCCTGGAAGATTTATGTATCCTTAGTTGAATTCAAGGGTCACATTGGTCGATTAATTATACCGCCCGTCACAAATGTCAAAATTGATACAATAAAAACACGTAAGTCACCTTTTTGCGTAAATAACATGGACATATATTGATTCGAAATTAATTTTGTTCACTGCAATAAGTTACTTTATTTTGAATTTGTTAGATAATATATTAAAGATCAATAATCCCTAACGTATTTATGGTATCATGTACCTACACTGTCCTGGCCGGAGCTCTATACATTTTTGAAACAACTCTTTTGAATATGTTTTTCTTCTTTTGTACTACAGTCAATTAATAATCTTTAGGTTTTTGCAAGTAATCGCATAAAATGTTCGCAGGATTCATGCTGCAATTTTTACGTATATGATCGGGAACGCTTAGGTTTCTATGTACCATAAAGTGCGATTTCCCAGCTGCATCCCATTTGTTAAAAAAAAAAACATAAAGAATAATAGCACCTGAGTCACGGCCCCAATGAAAGTAGAAAGTTAAACACATAATGCAAACATTGATGACCTAAGCTATTGATTTACGCCGACCTAGCTGTAGGTAAATAAGCATTGGAAATGTATGTCTTTATCGTGACATTTCACTGTAGCTAGGTATTCGCTTGCATTAGCAACTACATATGTAGTGTCTGTTCGCCCAAGTACGTCCCAAGTCGGTCAAAAAAACAAGGGCACGGTCGTACAATCTTTACATCTATACTTTTTAACAGGTGATTATCTATTTAAACGACTATTAATAAAAGGAACAGGTTTTTAGTTTTATAACGGTTTTTTAACCCCCGATGCTCTGTCTCACACAGTCTTTGTAGATGATCTATAGTGTTACTCTACCTATCAAAGTGAACCCATTCTTGAACAAAATATTGCAAAATTGAAAAAATTGCTTCTTCTATACAACTTGGTCGATCACGTGATCAATTTTTGTATGGAGAACCTAATATTTGTTTATCGAATTTTGTAAAATTTTCTCCTACAATGGGTTAACCTTGATTGGTAGACTAACATCCTTAAGTATTGTCACACCTTTTTGTTACTTTTTTGTCAGGTATAGGTATATTTTTTATATAACGTCCTGGTAGGTAGTTTGTTTTACAAATCAAAATTAAATAGTAGGAAAAATAACTATCTGAAAAATCTCACTGCCGAATTGAAGTCGAGTTATCGCTTTTTTACGAGAGCTATATTTTTCGAGAGCATGTTTATATGTATGTATGTATATGTATGTAACTATAACCCTTTGTGACTCTCTACAGCCTAAATCAGTAGATCTATTTTGATGTGCGAGATGTCATTGAATTTGTTTTTATTAGCACATGGTCATAGAATATATTGCATCCACCTCATCCACTCATACACTTCACTCGTTGAGTTTTTTTTTATTCAGGACAGTTTTTACACCCGGGTTTTATTGAATTCGCTTCTAACCTGTTTTAAGTATTACCTTAAACCTAGAATAGGGACAGCTGTCATTAACATAATTAACCACTTTTTTACTATTACAGTAGGCATGTATACCTTACAAACGAGTAACATAATGAATTTTTCAAGCAATGCGGTACCTAACCTAAATATTCGTATGCCGTAACATGCTTTTACCGCGTAGTTTAGCTAAGGGTTGAAAATTGAACCCCTTGCTCGATACTTGTGCATATATTGTTGACCTTGTATTTTAATATTGTTGAGTCTCGATAGCCAATCTTGTAATGCTCAGTTTGCTCGCATCTTGTTAATAGATGTGATTGGACGTGAACTCTCGTAATTTTAAGTTTACATGCGAAGTAGATAACTGAGCTAAATAAATTAGAAAAACGTTGTGTTATTAATATAATAAACGTTACATTGTGTCATTGTACGTAGCCTACACAACTACATTTAAAGTCTTTGTAAAGAGAGACCCTGATTTCCACAAAACCTAGTGTGGAAATTCAGGGTTCCACTCCCAAGGGAAATTAGTTCATAAATACGTTGCTCATAAATTCGTTTTAAAATATGATGTACCTACTGCTTTAGTCTTAAGTTGGTTCAAGTAAACGTAACGTATAAACCATAATCTTTCTTCTAAAAGGTGCTTAATTATATTATTATACTTATAAAATAAATAAATATTAATAATATTGATACTCTAAAGTTTTGTTAGCTTCCAAGCAGGGTATTATTTATAACAAAGTAGTTGGAAAGTTTATCCCATAGATAGATAACGACTGAATTAACTTACTTGGTTTACATTCGATTACAAAACTTATTACGGCTGAAAAGCTGCGCTACGAGACTTGTGCATATTTGTACATGTTATGTTTTTGACGGGATATCCGAGCCTCTACCCAAGACCACTCCCTTCTATCCGCCGCGCCAGATATTCCAGATATTACAGCCAACGGCGCGCCGATGGCTGTAAAATATCTGGATTGTTTTGATAAACAAGTGGTTAGAAGCGAGTCCGAAACAACCGTCAGCTAAATCGTTAAACCTCTTTTCTTTTTAATTTTGATGTACCCAGTGTCACTCTACTTTCGCATTTATAATATTAGTTAGAATTATCCTCGTAGGAAAAAATGACCCGTGCCCATAGCAACTTTATATTCAGCTAAGATTTTCTCCCCAGGGCTGCCCGGAGCTGACCTCCAAGCAGATCATCTGGCAGACGCTGCAGGGCGTGGCGTACTGCCACCGACACAACTGCATCCACCGCGACGTCAAGCCGGAGAACATTCTCCTCACGGCGGAAGGTGTCGTCAAGCTTTGCGACTTCGGCTTCGCGAGGCTCATCAGTGAGTACACTGTCTTATCTATACACTTATTATTTAATTATTTAAGCTAGATAATTAACCGGCTGCAGCAGCGGAAGCTTTTCTATTCAGAAAACTAACGAGAGTTTGATTCATATTGTTTAATAAACAACAATCAGGTACGCGTGCAAACCCGTCTTCTTAAACAATAGGAAACTTTCTATTCCTTGTTTTCCCCATTCAAAAATCCTTGACCCATACAAGTTTCGTTAAGATTGCAAATTATGACCTATACGCGAGTACGATAGGAGACATACATACAACACACACACAAACATACAAAAACCGAACTGACTAACAAAAGAAAAAAGTCGTGATTCTTCTAAATTCTCTCATCCGATCGAAAACAATTGGTTTGGCTTATAATCATAAAACAATAGTATAGGCGCATAGTCATAGGAACCTACCTATATTCTAAAGTCCATACATAATTTGCTTCTATACTCCATATTTTTTAACATTTCAATGCTCCCCATAAACTTCAACTTTATACTTGGTAAAAAAACGCTTTTATAAACAAACACAACAATGAAAATCTCACACCAGTAAATTACACTTCCGGTCAAATAAAATTCCTGTCATGATAATCTTAATCGAATGTCAACGTCCTTTTTGCAGACATTTCAAGTTATTTACTGAATTCACTTTAAAGGGCTGTGTTTAATGGCAAAGTTGAACGTCCGCCCTTGTAGCATGCATTTACTTTGGTTATACTTTACAAGCATTAGTGTTCCGTACATAAAGTTAAAACGAGACCATAGGGTCTCGTGGTTTTTAATTTTAAACAATCCTTCTAGTCATAGTAATAGTACTATGACTTCACTGTCAGTCTGTCTGTAACCAGGCTCTATTTCATGAACCGTGACAACTATCAAATATATAATTGCAATTTTCGTAGACGAAGTATTTTTGTTGCCGCTATAATAAAAATGCTCATTTAGCGTATAAAATGGGAAGTTTAGGGGCTCAAACAACAAACAACAACAACAGCTTTTTAGCTCGATATTAATAAAGGCAACGGGTAAAAACTTCAACCTATGTTGTATAAATAATGGAACGGAACCATTAGCGCGCAAGTTTGACTCACACTTGACCGATTTCTTTGTTTACAAGGTTTGCACAGACCAGGTCATTCGATTCTCTTTGTTAAGCTCGCTGTCGCTGTCTGTATCTGCAACCTTATGGAAAACGATTATTTAATATTTTTTTATTCATCTTCGATAATTTAGGACATCGTACGCACGTAGTAGTACGAATATCCGATTTACTCGATAATCGATGAGGTCCATTTCAAAAGCATCGACGATCTATCGAATATGAACATTCAGTTCGGTACTAAAACTTATTTATAAATTGATTTCTCAGCTCAAAACTTTCTCGAATGTCACATGCTGTAGTTTACCGACCAAGTGCAGATTTGAAAATATACATACAGAATACGACCTTCGCTTCTTATCATCCCAGCAGGCTTACGCAGAAGATATTCCTGGTAGCGTCACCAAGCGACGATCCATAAAATTTAGTAATGGCATAGGAGTAGTGTTTAGAAATATCTTTTAGGTTCACAGAACTGCCAACCCTCCTTATTCCTCCGCACCTCATTCCTTTCCTACTCCCCCAGGTGGTAGCTGTTCCTCCGAGTACTCCGTTCATACAATGATACCCTTCGGCGTGGACGTCCGCAGGAGAGCTAGTAACTATTTTTGGTGTTTCTTTACTATATTAAAGTTAAATTAACTATAATAGCGCTCGGAGAACCAGGGAAGCCAGCAAATGCGTTTCTAAAGTAAACCAACTTTAATTAATTTTATTTTAGCTATGGGTCTAGAAAGAAGTTGGTTTTATATAGGAAATAGATTTATGAGAAATCCTTCGGCAATTGGAAGCAGATTAAGGGAAGAACATTATGCTATCGCAACTGGTTTGCAACAAAGAAGGTATACTCCGCCATCGTAATTAATTGCGAAACGCAGTTGTCAAGACAACAGAAAGGTTTAGACATAAGTGATAAAGCGTCGTAAACAGAAGGTTATAGAAGCGTTGGTCGTTCTCTGACTTGACGGTTTAACAACATCATACTTTCGCGGGTCACAACTGAATATGTAGCAGGAACGGAATGAGTAGCATACACCTATGCTCAGTGGGCGATAACAGGCTGATGATGATTTATTTACAACTAGACGCTATTGTTTGGTTAGGTGATACGATAATTGTATAGATCTGTTGTTTGTCATCGGATGTCAGCCATCCCTTGTGCCTTGTGCCAAAAATTGCGATTAGGAAGCTGAGACACTAGGGCAAAACACCCCACCTATAAAAAAAGCCTTCTAGCTAGTTTTTTCGGTGTCAGATCATTAAGGTCTCCTATCTATTATAATTTAAATAAAATATTAAATCGTAGTTTTCAGTAGGCACTACATTAGCTAAGGTGAACAAATACCAAGATCTAGGTGTAGATAGGCACGCCGCATTTCCTGGGCTACGTTATCGTTTCGATCGGCCTCTATAGCGTAAAGTGTATCGTTTTAACTATAGCTTACCGTGCTTTAGTGTTTTCGCTAACTGCTTGTTCAGATTTGCTGATAATGGGAAAATAGCCTGTGGTAGTTTGTTATCAAATTTATGGAAGGTGTCTATTTCCATGAATAACTTCCATACCATCTAGTGTAGCAGTGAATTAAATCTGACCGATTGTTATGATGCGAATAATCGGTCTTAATATCGATCTGACCGTTACCGTAACCGGAGCCACTAATATTTTATAGAAAAGATTTGTATTTTTGTATTGAACCGATTTTAAACAATTCTTTTACCGTTAAAATGCTACAATATCCATGAGTAACATAGGCTATATTTATTTCTATAAAATAGTGATCCTTAGAAAGCCTTACTAAAACCAATCCAATTTGTAAAAAAATAGCCATATAATGTCAACCAGTGGGAAGCCGAGACTGGCCGCTAGTCTGTAATATATCTACCTAAAACTCTTGTATTTCTGCATAATAAGTACACCGATCAAAAAAATGATGATAAACCTTATACCAAAACAACAAAATCGTGATTGGATATGTGCATGTTCGTTGGTACGTTCATTATCAGGGCGCGATTAGCATGAGAAGACCTTGCTTCGGGTCAGGCGACGGCCATCAGTATTCAGACTGGCGGCTCATTGCGCCACCAGGGTCTTTTGTTATGCTGGCATGGACGATCCATGGCGTCATGCTGTATCCTTCCTTCCTTTGCATCTTATGAACGTCTTAGATTGGTTTTGTTAGCTATTGACAATAGAAACTTCTAGATTCGGTGGTTACAAGACTGATGTGGTGTTCCACTTTCTTAATACGTTTTAATTGTATTTTCAGAATGCACAAACTAATGACACTATTTTTAGAATATAATTATAATTAATTAAGACAATTTCTAAATGTCTGAGATAAAATTCTGTATGTGCGGTTTTCTAGTAACAAATTTTATTCTTTTGCGTTGACGACATTCGCCAAAATTGGCTTTAAATTTTTTATATACATCCTACCTATTTACATACAGATTTCAGTAGGAAACGCAGCACTTAGCACTTAAATTTCACTCACATATAAATGTGGGGCTGGGAGTAAGAAGAATAATTTATATGATGCGACAGTTTCATTCTTTTAAAACCTAAATACTTAACATAGCAAAATACAAATTATTAAACTGTAATACAATTTTAAAAGCAATTTTCGATGAAATAGTTAATGATTTCTATGAAAATTATCAACAACACGAACCACAAAAGCGTCTACTTCATAAATTGGATGAAGCATTGTAACCGTTGTCTTGCATTCGTTGCGCTCTATGCCTCCATTAAAAAAGTTAACTAGAACATAAACTACTTGTAAGCCGTACATAAAAATTGCTTAAACAACCGAGGGCGTACTTTAATAATGTATTAGGAGGGTGGAATGTCGTGATTTATTTTGATTTTAACTTGGGCAAAGCTACGGAAAGAATTATCGATCGTGTACGGAGAGCTTTAGTGTTTGAAAAATTTCGGTCAACGTACCGCGTCGTATCACATCGCATGACAGGGGTAATTTTGTATACGTAGGTACTCTACGGTCTACGCAAGAGGTATTATTTAGTTTTGTTCGGTTTCGGTAGTTTTAGAATTTAAAGAACTTATGGGTATATTTTGTGTTATAAGCTAGAGTTTACCACATTAATAAGGTGAAGATTTTTGTATATTTTTTTGTTTATAATTTTTAACTAGCGAGAATTTTTAAAACTGTGTGTTTTTAGACCAACTATTCTTTTGATTATATCCTTGAGTACCGTATGTTTAATTACCTTTACTATACAGTAAGCAGATTTACATAAATATTGGGCTGAGTCATCCGCATTCTGGCCTATAAATCAGTAGGTTTATCCTTATTCTACGTTAAAGAGAATATGTCTTGCCACTAACGTCCTGCTGGGGGTGTTTTGAAAGTGTCTCCTCGCTACCCGTTAATTAACTTGTTAAAGCTACTAAAATTAAGGAACACAGCTTCTAAAAAGAATAATCCTATAATGACAAATTCTGAAAATGGTAAACTCCAAAATTATAATATCCGAAAATTACAAAAATATCTCATTTATTTTTTTACCTTTGCTCTGTTACTGGACTGTTACTATTAATTAAGCAAAACAACTAAAACTTATCTTAATTAACTATACTTTAAAGCAAAAAGGTTGCAAATAAAACAAAACTTTTGGACTTCTGTATCCATTTGACTTTAACCATTGACTTAAGTAATGTAAATGTAAGTATGTAAAAGGCTTTAACGAGCTATCCATATTCGATGGCTATCGACAACGTCGTTGTCGTTCTTGACTTTTCGTTGTTGTTTTTGACATTAAATATATCAATTTCTTCACATTTTCTTCGCTATTCGTCGTTGTTATGTAGTTGCTGCAATCAAATTTTGTATTTTATATCAACATATCTTTGGATCTTTTGAACTTTTTCAAATAACTCCTTGTCAATAAAATGTTGGTGATTGTCAATTTAGGTAGTTAACGATAAGCCGATTCCGTTGCATGAGTTTCCTCTTGTTTTAGTAGGTACTACCAGTCTTTATGTGGCTCTATAAGTAGCCTTGCAGTGCAAAAGCGCGTGTTTCGTAATTTTTTTTTCATCTTTCTGGTCTGGTCACGCCTATCTAAGAAAACCTAAGACAATCTATTTGCATCGTAGTTAGACACATTTTTAACCGACTGCGAAATAAGGAGGGTTATGTTTTTCGAGTTTATATTTCTTTGGCAATCCCTAGGCCTAAACGGCTTGTCGTATTTTTATGTGAGTGGTATCAATAAATTCGTCTTAGTCGTTAGAGTGATGCTGGGTACGTAAAAATGAAAAAGAATAAGGATGATACACAGGTTTAACGATATAGCAGTCGGGATTTTCGGACTCGTTTCTAACCACTTGTTAATACAGAATTTTACTACTTATTTTGTAACGAATATACAATCATGTAAAAACCAAAATTAAGTGAAGATAAGTGAAACAATATATACGGACGGAGTATAGACGGAGACGGAATAGGTCTCTGCTGACGTAAAGCAAGGATGCAACCGCTTCAATCGCAACTTGATAGATCCAGATCTAATAATCCAGGAATAGCTCAAAGGAATTTCTTTTACAGAGGTCCAAAGCTGTTTGTGAATTAGAGGCCGCTAGCGAGTTTCCCAACTGGCACTTAAATTTAAGATAATGTTAAATGAACACAAGACTCAAAGTATTTGTTAAGTATTTATTTTCAGCACGAAGGTTAAAAAGTCAGTTCAATATGGTCTGATGATCCTAAGTGGGTGTTGCGCCAGAAATGTGTAGCTCAAATGTCTTGCTAGCCAAGGTCGTGTGTATGACCACACATTGTGTTGAAATGCACCTCTATTGAAAA